>JAGIQG010000002.1:47451620-48651620 GCA_024679065.1 Sphyrna mokarran
AATTCTCCCTCATACAGACACACTTGTACACATATTCTCCCCTCACAGGTACACCCACCCACCCCCACCCACACTCAACAATAACATAAGGATAGAAGAATTCTGCCAAAGGTCAAATCTCAATGTTTCAAAGGAAAAAGTAAGATGGTGGATTCCTTGAAACGACATCTAGGTTATGTGATTGGTCTGTTAGTGTTGATCTGTGAAACAATCGCTGATTCTTGCATTGCTTTTCGGAAGGTTTGAGGAATCTGAGTACGTACTCAGTTCCAGCACTTATAGTAATGTAGAAGCAGCTTATATTTACTTCAGGTTGCAGACTGGCTGGTGACACAAAAAAAGCTGCTGTCTTCTTTACAAACACAAAGCATTTCCCAAATAAAACAAAAACCAAATTTAAAGGCATGTTTTTTTTTATTATTCAGAGCCATAAACTACACAGAGCACTGGGGTCAAGAGGTTTCCAGCTTCTTTAAAACGGCTTTTTTCATGTCAAAAGTTGGGCAGAATTTTCAGGATGGTGGGTGGTGGAGTCTGCCATCCTGAGAGGCAGCAGGGAACACATCCTCACCAACTGGAGGGCCTGCTGCCATTGTACACTCATTGGTAGCAGGTGGGTGGCCAGAAAAGTTATTTAGAATCATAGAGGTTTATAGCATGGAACCCTTCAGCCCAATTTGTCCATGTCACACCTTTTTTAACCCCTAAGCTAATCCCAATTGCTCATGTTTGGCCCTTTATATCCATCTTGCCCAGGTAACTGCCTAAATGCATTTTAAAAGACAGAATTGTACTCGCCTCTAAAACTACTTCTGGCAGCTTGTTCCAGACACTCACCACCCTGTGTGTGAAAAAATTGCCCCTTTGGACCCTTTTGTATCTCTCCGCTTTCACCTTAAACTTCTGCCCTCTAGTTTTAGACTCCTCTGCTTTGGGGAAAAGATATTGACGATCTAGCTTTTCTATGCCCCTCATTATTTTATAAACCTCTATAAGATCACCCCTAAGCCTCCTATGCTCCAGAGAGACGAAGTCCCAGTCTATCCATCCTCTCCTTACAACTCAAACTATCAAGTCCCTGTAGCATCCGAGTAGCATTTTTTCGCAACTCCTTCTAGTTTAGTAATATCCTTTCTATAATAGTGTGACCAGAACTGTACAACTATTTCAAAATAGTTTTATCACCGAGGGACCACCATTGGCTTGAAGGGGTAGCAGAGTTAACTGGCCTGAACATTATGAACAAGCACATCAATCAGAACAAAGAGAAAACATCACCCATTTTTTTTTGTGTTACGGGTGTGAATGGTGATTACAGATGGTCTGTTGGCCAGCTGACACAAAAACAGAAGATGTTGGAAAATCTGAATTTTCTAGATGCAAACTCGAAATATTGATTCCAATCTCTCTCCACAGATGCTGTCAGACCTGCTGAGATTTTCCAGCATTTTCTGTTTTTGCTTCAGATTCCAGCATTCACAATATTTTGCCTCATTTGTTGGCTAGCTTGGTGTCCATGAATTTCATCAGAACAGGGATAAGCAGGCCTGAGCAAATTGCTGAATACTGCATTGAGGACGGAATGAAAGTAGTTAAGGAACCCTAAGGAAAGTAGTTAAGCCAGTGTTAGAGGTTGTGGAAAAAACGGATTGCCTGCCGGACTGGGGCAGACCAGGTTCGTAGAGGTGGCAACAAGTGGCGAGTCGATCATGGCCATGCCATCATGCTAGCTGGTCCCAAAATGACAGCATGGCAGAGAGGAACATTCAGTTGTTGACACTCAGGTTGCACAGAGAGACAGTCGTTCTGCAATCACTTGGGCAGCATTTAGCTTTGCCGCCTTCTGGGCATATGAGAAGGAATAAGGCTTCAAGACATTACTGGGAGTACAGCTGAGTGCAAAGAAGAAGTACGGTTCTCAGATTTAGAATCCAGTAGTGAAGTGACATTTTCAGCAGCAGAGGCAGTGTCCCAAGCATGACGAAGGTAATGAAGAGGAACGTGAGGTGGGAAGGCAACGACAGAGATACTTGGCATGTTAGATAAGCAGTGTCCCAGAGGACTGCAGTCAGAGAGGCCAAAAAGATTGATGAGGATGGCACCCGTGAGGGTTGCCACTCCTGCAACGCTTGTCCAAAATCTTAAAGCTGTTTCCTCTGGATTTTGTCTCAGCAGCTAATGGGTACAGCTTTTCTTAGTTTTATCTTACCTAAGCCTGACAACATCTTGTACACCTCTACCAAATCTCCCCTCAGTCTCCGTTGTTCCAAGTAGAATGACTCCATGTTGTCCATCCTAACATTGTAACTAAATTCCCTTATCCCTGGAAGCATTCGGGCAAATATCCGCTGTTTCTTGTCAAGGACCCTCACATCCTTCTTAAAGGGTGGTGACCAAAGTTAGACTCGATATTCTAGTTGCGGCCTAATCAGGGCTTTAAGAAAGATTGTTGCTGAAATAGAATTTGCACTACCATACTAGTACCCTACAAAAATTTTTTTTGACCGACAACAGTGAAAAGTGAGATTCTTTACCAAGGAAGCCCATGGAAGACTTCTACAGAAAATGCAGATGTGTGGAATAGAGGGTGATTTAGCTAATTGGATTAGAAATTGGCTGGCAGATAGAAGACAGAGGGTGGTGGTTGATGGGAGATATTCATCGTGGAGTTCGGTGACGAGTGGTGTGCCTCAGGGGTCTGTTTTGGGGCCCCTGCTGTTTGTAATTTTTATAAATGATCTGGATGAGGGTATTGAGGGATGGATCAGTAAATTTGCAGATGATACTAAAGTTGGTGGTGTGGTAGATAGTGAAGAGGGGTGTTTTAGTTTACAGAGTGACTTGGACAAGTTGCAGAGCTGGGCCGAGAGGTGGCAAATGGAGTTTAATGTGGAAAAGTGTGAGGTAATGCACTTTGGCAGGAACAATAAATGTGTAGAGTATAGGGCTAATGGTAGGGCTCTTAATAGTGTTGAGGAACAGAAGGATCTTGGTGTATGTGTCAATAGATCCCTGAAAGTAGGCAGTCAAGTGGATAAAGTTGTTAAGAAGGCTTATGGAGTCTTAGCTTTTATTGGTAGGGGGATTGAATTTAGGAGCCGCAGCATCATGTTGCAGCTGTACAAAACTCTAGTGCGGCCGCACTTGGAGTATTGTGTGCAGTTCTGGTCGCCACATTATAAGAAAGATGTGGAGGCATTGGAGAGGGTACAGAGGAGGTTTACCAGGATGTTGCCTGGTATGGAGGGCAGGTCCTATGAAGAGAGGTTGAAGGATTTGAGGTTGTTTTCGTTAGAAAGGAGGCGGCTAAGAGGGGATCTTATTGAAACATATAAGATGATTAGAGGTTTAGATAGGGTGGACAGTGATAGCCTTTTTCCTAGGATGGAGAAAGCTAGCACGAGGGGACACAGCTTTAAATTAAGGGGTATGAGTTATAGGACGGATATCAGAGGTAGGTTCTTTACTCAAAGAGTGATTAGGGAGTGGAATGCCCTGCCTGCAGCTGTTGTAGATGCGCCAAGTTTGGTGGCGTTTAAGAGGTTAGTTGATAAGTATATGGATGAGAAGGGAATGGTTTAGTTAGGAGGGGCATTGCTTTTTATTTTGGTCGGCACAACATCGAAGGCCGAAGGGCCTGTTCTGTGCTGTATTGTTCTACGTTCTATGTTCTATGAAGGGAAATGTGTGGCATTTTAACCGTGCGTTGCTGGGAAACAGCCTTTTGAACAACTAGATCTTTTAAGGTGAGTGATGTTTATTTTTCCTGTAGCATGTGTTTGTTCAAAGTACTGATGTTTGTTTCCCAGAACAGTATCTATTCTGAATGTCCAAAACAAAATAGAGGAAATGTAATAAACCTACCCAAAAGATGACAAGTATGAATTATTTACAGGTTGACGAGACTGCAGGCTAAAATTACTCAACCGTGTTAGCTGGCCAGAGAAAGCAAACAAAAGACCCTTTATATTTTCAAAGGAAGACCATTAATGAGGAAGTTTTGACAAAATGAAAACAATATTTTCACTTCATTAGCAAAAGTGTAAAAGAATGAAAGACAACAATGATACTTCAGTTCAGTTAATGAGTGAATCTAAGGTAAAATTCTGTATGCTTTAAAATGGATGGCTGATTTAATCCCATAGGATAGACTAATATTACCCCAAATATGTCACCCAACTAGAAAACTCAGCTTGATTACTTACCTTGGGTTCCCAGTGAAAAGTAAAATAGGTTCCAAGAGAATCTATATATTGCTTTATGCGGTCTTCTAAAAATGCACTGATAGAGATGAAAACATAAAGGGGGCTATTTGCCCAACCTGCTGTGCTGCTCTAGCTGTGTGCAATGGGCCAGAAAAAATTGAGTGGCACGGTGGCAGAATGGTTACACTGCTGCCCACAGTGCCAGGGACCTGGGTTCAATTGCCAGCTTTGGTCACTGAGCAAACAGCATCTGCACATTCTCCCCATGTCAGCATAGGCTTCTTCTAGGTGCTCCAGTTTCCTCCCACAGTCCAAAAGATGTGCATTGGTTAGGTGCATTGGCCATGTTAAATTCTTCTGCATTGACCATGTTAAATTCTCCCTCAGTGTTCCCAAACAGGCACCAGAGTATGGCATATGGAGGATTTTCAGAGTAACTTCACTACAGTGTTAATGGAAGCCTACTTGTGGCACTAACAAACTTTAAAAAATCAGCAGAGGCTGTTTCTGGGCTGGCCATCAGGTTGGAGATTGGGGGTTTGGGAGATAGGGGCTGGGGGAGGGTAGAGGGTTGGAGAGATCACCACTCAGTTAATCAGAAGGCTGGCAGTGCAGGACCATTGCATATGCACAGATCTCTCTCAGATCAGCATTCACACAGTGGCCCATGCAGCACAATGCTGCTGGTCTCTCAGGTAGGAATAGGCCCTGCCCTAGAGCAAATCATGCTAGGACACTCTGCAACGCTCAGATTGTCAGAGATTCATTCTGAAAGGTGAATTAAAAACTATTGTCCAAAACCGTAAATCACTCAAAATATTCCGAAATACATCTTTTGCATACTCAAAAACCTCCTTCAAGAAAATTGATAAAACTATAAAAAATAATGTAAAATTTAATTAAGAAAATTGAAGTACTTTTCTTTAATTCTGGCCTTCACCAATATTGTCCAGAAATGTGTTTCTGGAGAATACTCCGAGTCGCTGGTGACTACTGAGCAATAAAAATGAGAAATGTAGCCCAGTGTCAGATCCCTCCCAACCACACTGAGTGAGATGAGGGTACAAAGGCAGGAGATTCCTCCCCAAGCTCAGTGAGGGAAGAAGATGCCTGATCTATCCATGGTGACAACAGAGTTAGACCACAAGATGTGGAATTCAAAACATAGAGATCAGCCATGATCCAATTGAATGGTGCAGTGGGCCCAAGGGGCCGAATGGCCTACTCTTGCTTGTATGTTCATAAGATGATCAGTTAACACATTTTTAGAGAAATGACGCAATTGGTCTTCCTGACTTTCCTCCACTGGTGGTCAGACACATTCGTACATAAGTAACTAAATGGAAAGAATCCTGCCTGCCCTCTTTTAAGATCTGCATCAATGCTTAAACAATTGCAGGAGTCTCTGATATATTTGCCCTTATTACTGAAGTGATGCGCATGATTAAAAATACAATTTTCCGTGCTGACAACTTTAGATTACAAGTAATGGCTACTTCATATAAAGATCCAATCAGCGGAAAGGTCCGGAGATAAATCTCCATTTGGGAAGACAAGCCTATTAGGCAGATAGAAAAGTTCTTGTACCAAACAAGAAAACAAAGGATGAAAAATCGATTAAGAACACAAGCGCTTATTTTCCTATTAGGCAATGATGGTAATCTTTTTTGTTCTCTGCCAAAGGAATATCTTTTTTGTTAGTCTGCAACAGACGACTGATTCCATATACCTCCCCCGCCTCACCCTCCCCACCCAATTTTTGGTAAAATAGAGTCGATAAAAGTGAGTTGTGGAATCCCCTGAAAAATGGCCAAGAGCTGATAGCACCAGATCTCTGTGGCACAGTCGTTACAGCATTGCTACTTCACAGGGTTAGCGCCCTGGGTTCAGTTCCGGGCTTGGCTCACTAGCTGCAGAGAGTCTGCCTGTTTTCCCTGTGTCTGGCTGGGCTTCCTCTGGGTGCTCCGGTTTTCTCCCACTATCTGAAAGACTTGCTGGTTAGGTGCATTCGCTATGCTAAATTCTCCCTCAGTGTACCTGACAGGTGCCAAAATGTGCCAACTAGTGTAGGGGCTTTTACAGTTACTTTATTGCACTATTAATGTAAGCATACTTGTGACACTAATAAACAAACTTTATTTCCATATGTTTTCAACAGGCCTTTGAATTGTGAAATCTCTGCCTTTCTTTTCCAAGGCAAGTGTTGTTGGGAGGCAGACATTCAAGAGAGGTAAAGATAAAGTCACCGTAATCCCAGATGAATATAGGTTGCTCTCCCCTTCGCGGGTTGAGCTGATTAGTGATGATTTAGCCTGAAGATTACCACACTTCAGCTGAGGGGCAATATTGAGAAGATGGATCTTCGTGAATGACTGCAACCGGTTCGGGAATTGAACCCATGCTGTTGGCATTGCTCTGCATCACGAACCAGTTATCAAGCCAACTGAGCTGACTGGCCCCCATTCAAGTTACATGGGAGTGGTAAGTGAATTCATCTTCTGAAGGTCTCCTACACACCCAAAAAAATTCACTCGTGGATCAACCAGAGACCAATTCCTATATGTGGATGTGACATATTCTGTAAGAAACTTCTCTTCCAATCATAGGCTGTTTTCGTCCCTCATTTGCTGATCATAGACTTACTTGTAAGCCAATCGTTGATAAATGCAGGCTGGCAGCTGCTTGTGATTGGAGGAATGGCGAATGGCAACCCTGAGGCCTGAACACCAGAGCAGCTGTAATGAGACTGGCTGCAGAGGAAGAGGTAGTGAGAGAACATCTATACGGGGTGAAGAGAGAGCAGTGAGAGAATATCTATACGGGGTGAAGAGAGAGCAGTGAGAGAATATCTATACGGGGTGAAGAGAGAGGCAGCAAGCAAGTATCTATAGGGGATGTAGAGAAAGGCAGTGAGGGTGTGTCCACAGGGGTTGGAAAGAAAGGTAGTGAGTGAATATCTGCATGGGACAAAGAGAGTGGCAGTGAGAGAACATCTACAAGGAGTAGAGAGACAGAGACAGCAAGAGAGCATCTACAGGGGATGCAGAGAAAGGTAGAGAGTGAGCATACTATGGGAGGTACAGAAGCAAAGACAGAGCATGTGTAGGGAGTAAAGAAGCAGATAGAACATCTATAGTGAGCAGAATGGTAGAGAGAAAACAGGGGGTAGGGATAGAGAGGGAGACAGGCTGTCAGGGACAGGGAGGAGGGGTAGAGACTGTGAAAGGAGGAGAGGCTGTAAAGGGGAAGGAATAAGTTTTAGTTCTGTCAATAAAGATATGATAAGTCAATAGGGAGCCAGAAAAATCTGAGCTCGCTGAGGTAATGAATTTCTTGCAAATGAAGGGGAAGTCTCTAGCTTGCGGCTGCATCTGTTCAGGAGCTCGTGTTACTGCATGGCAAAAAGTGTAATGGATGCTCTTGTAATGAACAGTGTGTTAATTGAATAATTTAATATTGAACAGTTTTATTTCACAAGAAAGATTTGTATTTGTGTTATCACATCCCCAAGCTTTTTACACACTGTGAATTACTTGAGATGCAGCAAATGTGTGAAAGTCAAATATCTTATCAATTTACATGTACTAACATCTAATCAATTTACATATACTAAGATTCCAAACAATAATGAATATCTTGCATTTAAGACCTTAGGATACCCCAATGTGCTTCACAATCAATGGCCAGAATTTTGGACTCCCTGAATGGATTCAGGGGCTGGCAGAAATAGGGATGGGGGGATTCAGAGGTGGAAGGAGGGACAGGATTTCCCCCATTTATCCCAACCCAGATGAAATTTCACAGTGAGGTGGGAATGGCCTAGGACAGGAAACCTGTCCTTTCCTCTATTAAGGCACTTAAGTGACCGCATAAAGGCTTTTTCTCCCACCCAGTCTTTAGGTTGGCAGCCGTAGGTCAGAGCTGTTGGGAAACAGCAGAAGAAACAATTCTTCATCTTGGATGAGAAGTTGAAGTGGGGCACCTCCATCTGAAGACTCCTCCAGGACCTGGGAGCTCAAGCCTTCTGCTGCCCTCCCCACCGCCCCCTACGGCCTACCCATCAATGCCACAATTCTTCCCTCATCCAATCCCTCACCTCGGGCATTCCTGCCCCTGGGACACCTAGGATAGTACCTCTTCTGGCACTGCAACGCTGTGCATCGACATGTTGGGATCTGCCAGTCAATCAGATTAGCCGATAGCTCTCCAAGCTGGAACATCCTTCCAAGGCCAGACAGAAGACCCGCCCACGGTCAATCAGCGCTCAATTGAGTGTGAAATGGCAGTGGGCTTCTGAGGGTCAGTGGGAGTGTGCTAGGTGTCTCTCTCTGGGTGGTATGCAAATTCTGCCAAATGAAATACTTTAGAAGTGCCATCATTGTTGTGTCAAAGTAAATGTAATGAGATAAATTATTAATTTATTGACAGGAGTGTAAGGCAAGAGAACAGAATTTAAAATTGAAACCACATAATTCTGGACTGAAATTCAAAAACACTTCCATATACAAAGGGTAAATGAAGAGCTCTCTTCTACAAGTAGTTATATCAATGCTAGATCAATATCAATGCCAGATGAATTGCTAAATTTAAATCTTGAGATTGAGATCTGAGATGCAATAAAAAGTGTAGCAAATAGATTGTTAACTTCTTCCAGCTTTGTGCACATGTAGTGACTTCACCAGTCTTTGGATGACATATCTAGGGTGATGATTTTTTGTGTGCATAAGTATGTCCCATTTAATAAAAAAAACTTCTGTTGCCAACTTATGCTTGGTTTTTTTTGTATTAAGTTCAGTAGTTTATGGGAAATTAATGTTTTTAAGGAGAAATTTTCTGGTTTGGCCCACATGTCACTCCAGGACCACCACAATGTGGTTGCCTTTCAATTGCACTTTGAAAAAGGGCAACTAGGAATGGACAATAAATGCTGGGCAGCCAGCAATTCCCATGTCCCATGAATGAATTTTTAAACAGACCCACAACAATGTATTTCACTCTTAACTGTCCTCTGAAATGGGACCATCGCCATTAGGTTAACACTATTCAGGACAAAACCTGCTTAAATATTTACTCCTTTCACTATTAACACAGAAACACCATGCAGGAACTCATCAAGGATCCTCCAACAGAGCCTTTCCACCCATCCACATCATGTTGACAAGACAAACATTGATTAGGAATGTGCATTTCTGGTTAACTTGATCTAGATGATTCATCAACTCCTGTAGATTCTTCATGGAGTTAGCGAGCAGAACATTGTCAGCATACCTTAAGAACGGTAAGCTGAGCGCTATGACCCATGCAGGATGATGGACTTAGAAAGGACGCCTGCGTATTTTGGGTCAGCATAGATAAGATGGCCCAAATGGAGTCTTTATATGCTGTGTCATATTTGTGGCTCTATATCAAAGGAGCAGCACAGTGGCACAACGGTTAGCACTGATGCCTCACTGATTCCTGGCTTGGCTTATTGTCTGTGCGGAGTTTGCAAATTCTCCCCATGTCTACATGGTTTTTCTTCCCACGTTCTGGTTTCCTCCCACAGTCCAACGATATGGGGATTAGGTGCTGTGGCCGTGTTAAATTGTCCCTTAGCATCAAGGGGTGCATAGGTTAAAGTGATTAATGGAGTAAATAGTGGGGTTACGGGGATAGGGGATGGGCGGGCTTGTCAAGTGTAGATTCAGTGGGCCGAATAGTCTCATTCTGCATTGTAAAGATTCTATTTTCCATTTGAAACTCACCTTCCATCATAAAGTATCAGTTTGTATCCAGTGTCTCTCTTTTGTGGGTATGACTTCACATTGCAATTCAGCCTCAATTATATCATTGGAGCCTGATCTGCACAGTTAACCAACAACCCGAACAGAGTTAGCTATGCCTCATTAGCTCCCATGTTTTAAACTTGTAGGTGACAGGATCGGGGCATTAGACCAGTGGGTAAGTCTCTTAGCCCACTTTAACTGCCCAATGTCTGCTATCATGTTACAATCAGATAAGGTTGCTGAGTACAGTCTTATTATTTTCGATTCAGCAGAAGAGAAATTGGAGTCCATGCCACTGGAGGAGCAGCTAACTTCCTTGGCCCCTTGTCAATGAAAAGTTTCAAGTGCAGGATTTCAAAAATGAATTGTCATTTTCTTCAGCATCGGGAAATTACACTCTTCAAAACAGGAGTGTTCATATCAGCACCAGTTCACAGAGGTTTTATAGATTACTGGGAGAGAAGAGAGGGAATGTAATACAAGCCATTTCTTTTTGTACCTTAAATGGTAAGAAATTTAAAATGCACAATCTGTTGCATACAAAAATGTTTGTTGGCCCTTCACAACTGAGATATCGATAATTTTATTGCTTCATGGAACATTATTATTACAGAGATAGATAAATGTAAACATATCAGTTTGAAGCAGGTTAAAATTAAATGCAATAAAAATGATGATGACACAAGCATTACCTCTGGAAAATACTAAAGTCTTGAAATTTTTCATGACAACTTAAGTGTTTCAATTAACCTTTCCTACTCTTAATTTTCAAAGTGTAAGATACTTTATAGTTAGAAGGCACCGCCTGCAAAAATGGAATAATATGTTCTTGAATTTTCTGAAAACCTTCAGAGAAGCTAAAGAATATTTCTCAACGTGTGGTGCAACCATTCTCATTTATTTAAGGTTATGCCATGATTTTACTATGGGGCAGGAGTAGGATGCAGGCCCCAAGTCTACCTCAGCCAGAACTGGAATGACCCCCAAATTGTTAGCATTATTCAGAACCCCACACTAGTGGCCAAGCCCACAAGGCTAACTGCTACCCCACTTACAAAAATAAGCTAATTAAATTTTTGTTAGAATGAAATTCGATACATAATTTAACAATTTCTTGTGCACAACATATTGCCATTTTGTTCACCGATAACCTTTCTTAAATTCATAACTCTTAAAATAATTACGTTGCATAGCAAACTGCAAGAGCAATTGTTGATCACAAAATTTGATGATTGCAAACTGACACATTCTGTGAAATCTTGGAGTGAAACAATAACCATTATAAGAAGCTCAATGTATTTCTCCCTCACAGCATCCTGATATCCCTGGCACAGTGGTTAGTGTTGCTGCCTATAGCGCCAGGGATCCAAGTTCAATTCCAGCGTTGGTCATGTCTGTGTGGTGTTTGCACATTCTCCCTGTATCTATGTGGGTTTCTTCCAGGTGCTCCCGTTTCCTCCCACAGTCCAAAGATGTGCGAGTTAGGTTGATTGGCCATGCTAAATTGACCTTAAGGTCAGGAAGATTAGCAGGATAAATGTATAGGAATAGGGCCTGGGTGGGATTATGGTCACTACAGACTTAATGGGCAGAATGACCTCTTCCTGTACTGTAGGGATTCTATGAGACAAAGTAACTTTTCTGTGAATAAATGGAAATGGTGGCTGATTCTGTGGATCTTTTTAAGGTATTCAAACTCAGATAAATTGCAAAATACCTGTCGATGAAGATGTCAAGATTTAATGGCACTGCAGCCTGATAAGATTACTCATTGCAGTTAAATCAAATGGAGTTTCAGCAGGTATGTGGTCATATTAATAATTCATTCTATTGACAAATCTAAACCTATGCAAAAGTCGTTTATCACACCATCTTCTGGCTTTACATTCGTATGTAATGTACAACTACCTCCCATTAATGTGCTTAAATATTAAAATGCAACGACTATATATGCCAAGTGTCTGTGTGTGGTATTCTGAGCAGCTATAAATGTTGCTTCTGTTCAGTCCAGCTGGATGAAACCAATGTGTGGCTTAAGAAAGATCAGTAAATATAGGAGTTCAGAGATGTACTTCTTAGTTCCAGTGCAGAGGAAGTTACATAAATGGCTCTCAGTACAAGAAGGGCAGTGTTCCAGTTATTGAGTGAAAATGAAGTGGAAGAGTGCTGTTCTAATACAATCTTAAAAAGGAACATGAGCAGCAGTTAGCAGGAAATAATTAAGTATATTATGAGAGAGACTTAAGTGGAGGCCATTTCATGAGCGCCATGGCCACCATGAATCTCTGGCAGGCATCAACTCCACACCAGAAATTGACATAGGGCCGCATAATTTATGAAAATTTAAATATATTTTAAATATGATTAGTGGGACTTGGACTGAAATCTCTGGCCCGCTGGTATCTCCATCTCCCCCATCCCTTTCTCCCCACCAAGAGCGATTCACTCCAGCGCGGTTTACTATACCGCCCCACTTGTGAGGAGCAGGCGGCACAACCCTACTGGAGTGGACGGGTGGGGGGGCAATTGAGGTCCCCCAGAAGGTCAGGCGCAGGCAAGTACCCCCAGGGACAAAGTGCCAATGCCCAGGAGGCACCTTGACACTGCTCACTGGGCATCAGGCAGTGCCAAGGGGGCACTCTGCCACTCTGCCACTCTACATGCAGGCTGAGTGACAGACAAAGAGAGAGGGAAGCCGGTGTGGTGGGAGAAATCAGGGAGTCAGGGCTGTGAAGTGGGTTATGGGAATGGGGGTGAGTGAAACTGGTCCGCACACATCTGAGGAATCAGCAATTCGTCTACGAGTGGAGTCGCACAGCCAGTAATGCAGAGGTCACAGGGCTGGAGGCCAGCAGTGAGCACTACAGCGTATGCGCCAATCTCAGGACTGACAGGTCGGCACATGCGCAGTGACCTGCTCAACACTAAGCTGGAAAAGGCCCCAATCAATGATTTTCAACAGGATTCATGCTAGTGCACTCTGCAGTGCATAGTGTAGAAGATTCATTTTGAAAATCGCACTGAAAATAACAGCGTGATTTACTCCAGTTTTTATATGAATTCAACAGTTACAATATATTTGGGAGAACCACCACCACCACCATCTGTTCCAGCAAACAAATATAGTAACAGAAAATATTTGAAATGACCTTTGTATTTCAGCCTCAATAACACATTTAGGACACTAAGAAGCAATTTAGCATACCCAGCCCACCTCTCAGACATGTCTTGGGACACAAATTGGAATTTAGCATGGCCAATCCACCTAACGTATACATCTTTTTGGACACCAAGGGGTAATTTAGCCAAGCTTACGCACCTTTCATACACACCTTGGCACACTAAGATGAATTTAACAAGGCCAATCTACCTAATCTACACATCTTGGGACACAGTCAGGGGCAATTTAGTCTGGCCAATACACCTAACTTGCACATTTTGGGACACTAAGCACAAAGTAGTATCACCAATCCACCCAAAGTACACTACTTGGGACAGAGGGGCAATTTAGCATGGCCAATCCACTTCTCATACACATCTTGGAACATTAAGGGGCAATTTAACATGGCCAATCCACCACTTGTACACATCTTGGGACACTAAAGGGCAAGGTTGTACCATACTAACTCTGTTGCAGAAGACTTAGGTGGGGATTTAACATAGAACATTACAGCACAGAACAGGCCCTTCGGCCTTCGATGTTGTGCCGACCAAAATAAAAAGCAATGCCCCTCCAAACTAAACCATTCCCTTCTCCTCCATATACTTATCAATTAACCTCTTAAACGCCACCAAACTTGGCGCATCTACAACAGCTGCAGGCAGGGCATTCCACTCCCTAATCACCCTTTGAGTAAAGAACCTACCTCTGATATCCGTCCTATAACTATCACCCCTTAATTTAAAGCTGTGTCCCCTCGTGCTAGCTTTCTCCATCCTAGGAAAAAGGCTATCACTGTCCACCCTATCTAAACCTCTAATCATCTTATATGCTTCAATAAGATCCCCCCTTAGCCGCCTCCTTTCTAACGAAAACAAATTTAATCGAGATAGAGTAGAGAAGGCTAATTGGCATGCTCACTGAAATAATCGGTGCGTTGGTAAGCTACTGATCTGCCTGTGGTCACTGTCAAGGAGTATTGAGGAGCCTGGGACCAACTTGGCATAGGCCTTGCACTGGGCTGTCCAGCTTTGCATGATGCACACTACAGCCTTTGATGGTCAATGTCTCAATTCCTATTCCAGCATAAACATGCCGATATTCTGGTACTGCCATGCAGGTTCAAACTATGGATATCAGTATTCAGTATTACACCAACCTGTCCTACAAATATTGCTATGATTGTTGAGGCACTGACTCAGGTCAGCTGACAGTACTTGGTATCTAAAAGGAGAAAGGTATAAGGGTGCTGTAGTGGTGCAGGAAAGGGTGAGAGAAAGAGTTCCACCATCTGAATCTTGTAATTAAGATAAAATACTGAAGGAGAATTGGGGCAGAAGAAGGATTAGATGTGAGCAGATGACTGTGTTCAACAGTTTTAGCCCCATCACTGGTGACAGCTTCAGTACGGCCACTCCATTAATGGTAAGAACATCCAGTGTGGAGAGGAGGGCTATCCCATGTTGTTAATATGTGGCAGCCTCTGAAAGTTATACATGCCACATTGTCACAGGCGAGAGTAAAGAATGTGTGCCAGTGAGTATTGTGCAATATGTTTCAATGATGTGACTATCATGATTGAAGATCCAGCAATGCATGCAGGCAGTGAGGGATGAGTGTGAGCCTTACAGCAGTGCTAAATATGTGAAGATGAGGTGAAGTTATAAAATTTATCAATGAGTTGCGATTGATAGAATTGTTGACTGGTGGATGGTATTTGTGAGATTGGTGGATCATTTGATAAGATAAGGCATTTGAAGATGCTTTTGCTCAGCTCCTGTGAAACCACTGAACCCCTGGTGGCACTGCACCCTGATCCACAGGGCTAGACAGTTGACATTGACTACAATGTTCATCTGATCCCACTCTCTGACTGGAGGACACCTCTTTTGAGCAGAGGATATCTCTCCTTCTCTCCAGCTCATGCACCAAGGCTTGTCATTGACTTCAGGAAGCATAAAGGAGAACATGCCCCTGTCTACATCAATGGGGACAAAGGGTCAAGAGTTTCAAGTTTTTAAGTGTCCCAATCACTAACAACCTCTCTGGTTCCCACATGTTGATACTAAAGTTAAAAAAGCCCACCAACACCTCTACTTTCATAGAAGACTTATTTGGCATGTCCATTATGACTCTCGCCAACTTTTACAGATGCATCATAGAAAGCATTTTTTCTGGTTGTATCACAGCTTGGTATAGCTCCTGCTCTGTCTATTGCAGCTTCAAAGAAGCTTAGAGCAGGATCTCACCTATATTTTGTTTTTGACTGTGAAAGTGATTTGATTAATGGGATTCAAATTCTAATGATTTGATTTATTATTGTCACATGTATTACTATACAGTGAAAAGTACTATTTATTGCACGTTTTACAGACAAAACATATTGTATATAGAGAAGAAAGAGACAGTGCAAAATGTAGTATTACAGTCATAGCTAGGGTGTAGAGAAAGATCAACTTAGTGCAAGGTGGGTCCTTTCAAAAGTCTGACAGCAGCAGGGAAGAAGCTGTTCTTGAGTCGATTGGTATGTGACCTCAGACTTTTATATCTTTTTTCTGAAGGAAGAAAGTGAAAGAATGTCCAAGGTACTTGGGGTCCTTAATTATGGTGGCTGCTTTGCTGAGGCAGCAGGAAATGTAGACAAAGTCAATGAATGGGAGGCTGGTTTGTGTGATGGATTGGGCTGCATTCACAACCTTTTGTAGTTTCTTATAGTCACAGACAGAGCAGGAGCCATACCAAGCTGTGATACAACCAGAAAAAATGCTTTCTATGATGCATCTGTAAAAGTTGGCGAGTGTCATAATGGACATGCCAAATAAGTCTTTTCTATGAAAGTAGAGGTGTTGGTGGGCTTTTTTAACTTTAGTATCGGCATGTGGGAACCAGAGAGGTTGTTGGTGATTGGGACACTTAACTTGAAACTCTTGACCCTTTGTCCCCATTGATGTAGACAGGGGCATGTTCTCCTTTATGCTTCCTGAAGTCAATGACAATCTCCTTTGTTTTATTAACACTGAGGGAGAGATTATTGCTGCCGCACCAGTTCACCAGATTCTCTATCTTGTTCCTATACTCTGTCTCGTCATTGTTTGAGATCCAACCCACTAGGGTGGTGTCATCAGCAAACTTCAAAATCACATCGGAGGTGATTTTAGCCGCACAGTCATAGGTGTATAAGGAGTATAGTAGGGGGCTTAGAATACAGTGTTGTGGGGCACCAGTGTTGCGGATGATCATAGATGAGGTGTTATTGCCTATTCTTACTGATTGTAGTCAGTGAGTTAAGTTCAGGATCAGGGAGAGATTATTATAATTGCACCATGCTGTGGCATACATCACACTTCCTGCAGATCAGGCTCCCCGATCCTGTCACTTCCAGTACTTTTCCCAGCCAGAAAGCAACTCCCTTGTAAGGGGTACAACTGGCTTTAAGTATGACAGACTAATTTTAATTAGTGCTATGGCCTTATATTAACTTGAGGCCCCTGAGAAGGCTTGCTGTCAACACCACATGCAGTGTTGATGGCTGCAAGATATATTCGTACAGCATAAAGTTTACATACTGCTTGCATCAATAGTAACAAAAGTAGATTCATCGCAAACTGTATTGTGATCCTTACGCCCATTTTTAGGGGCTATCCAATTTTATCCCCAATATGTGCCAGATCAAGTGGACAGACTCAGCCAGCTAGCAGTATTAAAAGCAGTGAAATCACTTTCAGGGTCATGTCATGATCCAGCACAAGAAAGTACAAAAGAGCAAAAAAAATCCAAGTAACCTGTATGGCCAACAAACATGAGTAATCTCATTTCCTCCCTTCACTGGGGAAAACAACAAACAGAAATGCTGGAATAGCTTCTAAAAGGTACATACAATCTCCTATTACAAGGGTCCAAAACACTCAGCATTCAATAGCCAGGTTTCAAATTAGCCTAGGTCTCCGAGGAGCCATCCTTCAAATCTGCCTTTTTCTTCAAAAGAATTGACATAGTCTTAAAATAAAAGTATTGTCACCGCTGCTATTGAGCAATAAAATATGAGTGCCACATCTGTGCTTTATTTATCATGTATTGTAATTGCTGGATGTTTCAGCTGCTTGAAAGTTGTCGATTTTTCCTTTATTTTAGCCACTGGCAGCATTGTGGCCATTGATAGTGGGCAAAACCTTATGAAGAAAGAATGTTGGGATCTGGCAGGGAATTAAAAAAAAGCATGATTCTTTCCAGAGCAGCAGTTTGGTTTTCTCTTCTGATCTTACCACGCTCTCTCAAACAAAAACAGCTGAGCAGGTTTCACCTCATGTAGAGAGGTGGTGCCTCAAGGTACCACCATGTAGCTATCACTATCCACCCTATCTATACCTCTAATCATCTTATATGTTTCGATTAGGAGGCGGCTAAGAGGGGACCTAATCGAAACATATAAGATGATTAGAGGTTTAGATAGGGTGGACAGTGATAGCCTTTTTCCTAAGATGGAAAAAGCTAGCACGAGGGGACACAGCTTTAAATTAAGGGGTGATAGTTATAGGACGGATATCAGAGGTAGGTTCTTTACCCAAAGGGTGGTTCGGGAGTGGAATGCCTTGCCTGCAGCAGTTGTAGATGCGCCAAGTTTGGTGGCGTTTAAGAGGTTAGTTGATAGGTATATGGAAGAGAAGGGAATGGTTTAGTTTGGAGGGGCATTGCTTTTTATATTGGTCAGCGCAACATTGAAGGCCGAAGGGCCTGTTCTGTGCTGTAATGTTCTATACCAGCAAAGCCTGGCTGCACTGAGATCAAGGTGCCATGTTTAAAGGAGAACACAATCAAAATAAAGGGTAATGCCTCTCCACCTTACCATGGAGATCTCAGGGGCTCCCGTTCAGCCCAGAATCATCCCCCTCCCTCTCTGATCACAGCCCGCATTCATCACCTCTCACCCATCCACTCTGCCACCTCCACCAACAATCAGAGCTACAATCATCCCCACCCACACACAGTCATTGCTGGTACCCAACTCCCCCTTTCCCTGAACGCCAGATCCCTTCCTGTCAATTCCCTCACTCACGCAGTCAGTGCCAAATCTCTGTCATCCGCAACTAGATAGTCAATGCTGGCATTCAGCCCATCCCAAACAGCCATCGCCGGCATCCCCTTATCGCCACAAATAAATGAATCCTCCCTCCCGCTCCTCCGTGAGGCTGTCTCTGGGGTCTGACCCTGACACTGCCCTATTGTGGGCATGAATCTGATTACATTAACGGCGAGGGCGGCAAAATCTGAAGTCGTGACTATGCCAGATCTTGAATATCATTCTATCATTAATGTACATGCAATTCCTTCTGAGCATAATTGATCTTGGTCCACAGCCAGTTCTGACAGGAAGTTTGCTACCGAGGCAGCTAGCTTGACTTGGGAAATTTCTTAGTATGCTGCGCCTGAAGTAAAGTGTTATAGCCAACCAGAGGGTGAAAAGACCTGTCTCAGTGCTCTGGGAGTTGTGACAATTTAGACTCTCTAGCCTTCAACCGTCATATTCCACCCAACCCCACCATGCCAACTTATGCCCCTGTGGACATTTTCATGCTCACTCATACCATTCATCCCCATTGCCCCTTTTCAGTTCCCATGCCATCTCATTTTCCCAGCAATCCCTAATCATCTTTTCTACCTTCCATGCCAACTCATGGCCCTTGCATGCTCATTCAACCAGAATTTATTAAACACAGACCCAATTAAACTGATAATAATAATGGCATGTGTGAAACTTGAAACACACAAGTATTCTTTTGAAAAAAAAACCCTGTTTCTGCAATCAAAAGACTGTTTAGGGGGGTGTGATGGCCTAGTGGCATTATCAGTAGACTATTAATCCAGAAACTCAGCTAATATTCTGGGGAATCCCTTCACAGCAGATGGTGGAATTTAAATTTAATTTTTTAAAAATCATAGAATCATAAAATCCTACAGTGCAAAGGGGGCCTTTTGGCCCACTGAATCTGCACGGACCACAATCTCACCCAGGCCCTAAGACACAACCCTCTGCATTTAAGCTAGCCAGTCCTGCTGACACTAAGTGGCAACTTAGCATGACCAATCCACCTAACTCGGATACACAGAGGGAGAATTTAACATGAATCTATTAATGATCATGAAACCATTGTCAAATGTCGTAAGAGTGATTCTGGTTCACCAATGACCTTTAGGAAGGAAATCTGCCATCCTTAACAGGTCTAGCCTATCTATGACTCCAGACCCGTAGCAATGTGACTGACACTCAATTGCCCTCGGATAAGTAGGGATGGGCAACAAATGCTGACCAGCCAGCAATTCCATGTCCCATGAATGAATAAAAAAAAAATCAAGTATCAATATCGAAAGCTTTAAACATTTCACATTCCTGAATTGCTTACAGTTAAATGATGAGACTTAAGCAAAAGAGAACATAATAAGAACATAAAAAATAGGCACAGGAGTAGGCCACCTCGCCCTTCCAAACTGCCCCACCATTTAATAAGATCATGGCTGATCTGAAGTGGATAAGTTCCACTTTCCCGCTTTCTCCCCATAACCCTTAATTCCCTTGTCTATCAGAAACCTATCTAAATATATTCAGTGAGGTAGCTTCCACCACTTCAATGGGCAGAGAATTCCAAAGATTCACCAACCTTTGAATGAAGAAGTTCCTCCTCAACTCTGATCTATACTGCCACCCCCTCCCCCCCCATTATTTTGAGGCTGTTCCCTTTAGTCCTGCTATCCTTTCTAAGCAAGAAGAATCTCTCTGTCTACTCCATCCATTCCCTTCGTTATATGTCTCTAAGATCCCCCTTCAACCTTGTAAACTCCAACGAGTACAAATCTAGTCTACTCAATCTCTCCTTGTAGGCTAAACCCCTTCATCTCCGGTATCAGCCTAACAAACCTTCTCTGCACTCCCTCCAAGGCCAATATATCCTTCTGCAAATGTGGTGGCCAAAACTGCACGGTACACCAGCTGCAGCCTCACTAGCAACCTGTACAGTTGTCACAAGACCTCCCTACTTGTATATTCTATCCCCTTCGCTATAAAGGCCAACATTCCATTCGCCTTCTTGATCACCTGCTGCATCTGCAGACTGGGTTTTTGTGATTCATGCACAAGGACCCCCAGGTTCCTCTGCACCATAGCATGCTGCAGCTTTTTGCCTTTTAACTAATAATCCCTCCTACTATTATTTCTACTAAAGTGGATAACCTCACACTTGCTAACATTATACTCCATCTGCCAGGTCCTCGCCCACTCACTCAACCTATCCAGATCCCTCTGAAGGCTTTCCACACCCTCCACGCAATTTGCTTTTCCACTCATCTTTGTGTCATCAGCAAATTTCATCACCCTGCACTCAACCCCTTCCTCCAGATCATCTATGTATATGGTAAAGAGTGGAAGCTCAGTAAAGTTTTACCAGAACCAGGTGACCAGAACACTGCATTTGCCTGACGAAGACGAAAAGTCAAAAGCTCGCTGATTTACTATCAAATAAATTGGTTGGATTTAAAATTGGTGTTGTAAAACTTTACTGAGTTTACCCCAGTCCAACGCCGGCATCTCTACATCAAACAGTGGAAGCCCCAGGGGCACTCCACTAGTCACCAGCTGCCAACCAGAATAGCACCCAATGATTCCTATTCTCTGTTTCCTATTGGACAACCAATTGTCTATCCAAGCTAGTACCTTACCCCCAACTCCTTGCACTTAACCTTTTGCAGCAACCTTTTGTGAGGCACCTTATCAAAGAGGTCACAGAAAGAAAGAATAATTTATCATAACCTGAATATATCAAACAAAGTCTCCAGTTCCTGCCACCTTTGAAAAAAGACTTTCACAGAGATACTCATTTTATGACACTAGACTCTCAGCCGAGCATGCATAATGAGGCCAGTTTCTCGGTGGGGAGGGCCAGTAAAATTCCTCCCACACACATGGGGCCCACGCATCCTCCTCCCAGTTGTAGCCCTTAAGAGCCACTTTCTCTCTGGCCTCAATTTTGAGCAGGTCATCCTGTGCGGCTCTCTAGTGGGATGGGAGTGGGTCATCTCTGTCAAAGGTCCCTCATCACATATCAAATCTCCTATGGGCACTCCCCCCACTACACATCAAGACCATCATCCCTCTCTCCCCACCCCCCTGCCCCTCATCTCTCCTCCCCACCATGAAACCACCCACTTTCCAACTGTACTTTAGGGCTTAGGAATCTGAGGACTGCTTATAGTTCCAGTCCTTGCCACTGCTGTCACTGGTGCTACTAAGACTACCGAGCTGTCAGAAAATTTAATTGGCCAGCAGATTATTGAGGCAGCATTTCTAGCCTCACAGGAGGCACAATGACACAGTAGTTGCCACTGCTGCTTCATAGCCCCAGGACCCAGGTTCAATTCCAGCTTCGAGTGTCTGTCTGTGTGGAGTCTGCGTGTTTTTCCCGTGTCTGCATGGATTTCCTCTGGGTGCTCTGGTTTCTTTCTACAGTCCAAAAGACGTGCTGGTTAGATGCATTGGCCATTCAGATGCATAAAAAATATTTGTTACTGTTTCTATGTCACTTCTGGATACTTTTGTTTTATAAATTGACAGGCCATAAAACATTGCTGGAACTTCATCATACTCCTCTTTTTTTAAAAAGGTCAATGCAAGTGTCTAATCTATTAATTGCAATGCGGTATGTAATTGTGAAAGAGCAGATTGATCTTTTATTTGTATTATTCAATGTCTTTCCTCTGCATTTCAAAAAAGAATATGCAAAGTAGGAAGGGTGCTTAGGATGAAAGCAATTTAAGCAAGGAAGGAAATAACATTCCCAGCAATCCCAATTTTATTTCCTTTCCATTGATAGGATGCTCAGAATTAGTAGACTTGCTTTAAGCTCTTTACTAATTGACTAAGGACAAGCAGCCAACTCACAGGACCCAAATCCAAAGCATTGATGCTGAGGTTGTTTGGTTGTTGTTTTTGATTAGCAGCTGGATTATGGATTTGGCATCTCCTGAAGCTACTGCAATTCTCTACGGTGACGACAGTCTTGCCTCTACCACATATGAAATCTCTGCTGGATACACTTTGTCCATTTACAACCCAGGTATTCCAGCCACAGGAAAACCACTCTGATGTGCTCATCATTGATACTGGCAGACAGATTGATTAGATGAATAAATTCCAAGAAAGCGAGTCCGCAAATGTGAGGAAGCGTTCACTGATCAAGAATATCAAAAATGTTGAGTACCTTTGCACATTGACTGAAATATATTAAAAACTAAAAAAAAAATCAAGCCCTGCATATTGCTTATTTTGGATGCATTGAACATTAAAAAAGGCTTTCCTCTGGAGATTATAAAGTACAATCATTTTCAAAACAAACTATTTATTTAAGGGATGAAGCTCTGGCAAAAGGGCACAGTCATAATCCCTAGACACACAAGGGCAGAGATGATGCAGAGAAAATCCACTCAAACCATATTTGGATTGAAACTTATCTGTGCTAAGCCAAAGATGTTAATACCATTCCAGGCATGAACACCAAAATCAAAGACGACATCTCTGCATGTGACATTTGTAATATCAATTACAACTCACAGACCAAAGAATCTTTGATGCCACATGATACCCCTGACAGGCTATGGTCCATTCTGCCTCAAGAAACCCATCTCTTACATAAGCAGAAACTAGATTAAAACTGTCAGCCTCAGTAGTCACAACAGCTCTCTGATAGAGGAAGTCAAGAGAAATCAAAGTCAGAATCCACCCTGTGTTATGCAGAAAAAGTTAAATCATCACGTGCCAAAACCTTCATGAAAGTTGAAATAACATTTTTCTTTGCGTGTGTGAAGTGTTTGCAGGAAACTAAACACAAGAAAACTTTCAAATATGTTATGTATAAGGTTGTGAGGTGGCAATTTCAACACGCCTGAGAACAGGGTTGTAATAAGGTTAAAATCATAAGTGGAAAAGGTACACTGGCTCACCATTTCTTACACATCTACTTCAGTTTCCAAACAGACTTTGATTTAGGCAGGCAGTTGTCCCACTGAAAATCAGAATAAATGCAAAGCAATCAGACTGGTATGGAAAGAAACAAAAAGCTTCTATTTAAACAAAAAAAATTCTTTCGTGAAATCAGCGTATCCAGGTTGGATCCTGATTGACTGTCAATGAGACCTGACGTGTCTGTTGAGGTCTTACAGCTAATTAAGTGTAGTCACTTTTGTAGTGCAGGAAACACAACAGACAATTTTCACACAGCAAGATCCCATAAACAACAAATAGGTGTTTCGTAGTACAAAACTTAAGTATTGCTGAAAAAAAGAGAGATATGCTGTCAAAACCTTTCATCTTGCACTCATCAGGATAGATACAAAAATGCCAAATTTCAAAGGGAGCAACAAATTTTATACTCTATGGGGCAAGAATGTTGGTTTGTTGGTAACTTGATCGTCTTTGGTTGAGGCTTTGTTATGAAACTATTGCTCTTCATGGTTTGATTTTAGTTTGTCCTTTAAGGTGACATTTCAGCAAAATTTACTGCCCGGCAGGTTACCTGCCTCCAGATCAGTAAGCTCTGTGAATTATGTTTCATGTGGAGAATTGAAAAATCTAAATGCAAAATGAAAATAGCTGAGGACACATCTGACTCCTGAAAGCAGGTGGACAGCCTGCTTCTGTCCACTTCACTCCCAATTAACATGGAGGTGAGGGGATCCTTCCCACCAGTTGAGGGAAGTGTCTCTTTTAGAGAATACCCATTGCATTGAGCGCCACTCATACAATTCGCTAGACAATAGTGAGCCCTTCCCATGATCAAGGACCCTGGGGCAGAAGTTCTGCCCAGATTGGCCCCACCTCTATTGAATAATAGCACCACAGAGGCAGCAGTGGCCGCTGTCAGTACTGCATCCATTTCAGATCTGGATTACTTGCCAGCGTTGAGTGGTGTTGGGAGGGGGGGATTATATGCTGATTGTCATTAGAAAATGGGGACAGGGCAGTGGGGTGGTTTTCTGCAGGGCACTCCCCATTTTCTGATGCCAGGTCCCTTGATTAGTCACTGAGTACTTTGAACAAGGGATTTCCCAGTACTCTTTATAGATTTAAAATAGAATGTTAACTGGTTTTCAAGTTTTTGAACCGGAAGGCCATTTTCTTTTCTTTTCTAGGCCAGCAAATCTCTTTGCAAAATAAGGCGAATGGCAAACCTGCAAGACTTGCTGCTGTACATGTTTCTGCAGTTTTGAACTGGGGCACATCTCAGAATTTGGCCTTCTTACTTTTGATAGTGCTTCATTTTTGAAGCATACTCCTGAAATCTAACAAGACCTACTGTTATTCGAAACGGGCATCCAAGGGAGGCAGTGGGGCTAACTGTAACAGTAAATTGTTACGATTTACAATACACCTATGAAGGAAACTCTGCTACCAATCACTGAGTGGTGTCATGGGATTAGTCAAATAGACAATGACATCATCTTCTCCACTGTTTCCAGTGATTAAATCCAATATATATTGGATTAAATCCAATATGGGTTTTACAACCCATTTTAGCAGATAGTCAAAAAGCAGAAACTAAAGGAAGAGATGCAGACAATGATCAATAAACACTTGCACATTTTGCTTTGCATTTTATCATTTAATGAACAAATGCACAGAAAAATTCAAGAACCCACACACATGCACTATTACAAGTTCTACCGCTCATTTTTAGCTCAGAATCAAAAATGAACTTTTCCATATTAGGATTCCTAATTAGTTATCTATAGATAGTGGCTAAAACATTGGACAAAAGTGGTCAAACAGACTTCCCTAATGTATCAGAAATTTTGCAGAGCGAACACACTACTCTGGTTCCAAATGCCTGTCTATTTCAACATTGTACATTCGTCATAGCATCCCATGCTTTCAAATCCATTATCATAAACACATCAATCATTTTGCTATAAATTGGTAGTTCACCAGACTCACTATTTATATCATGACATGAAACACTTGTTGACCTTTTCAGAAAGTGAAATTACAGAAACATTGGCCCCGCAATTTCACAAGCTATGGTTTCTCCAGTTGTTGCCCTGATGTTGCAGTATCAGCTTCCCTCACTCTCTCAGAAAACGCCAGCTACTGCTCCCCTCACTTCCACCACCCGTCACTTCCTTTCTCAGGGTATGAACAGTTCATCAGTTGTTCAGTGGGGAATGTAGCCAATCTAAAATTCACTAGGTCTCAGTCAACAAACTGGCAGTTGAAGATCCTCTTCTTGATAGGACAGCAATGGTGGTAAAACGCCAATGTTTCGAAACTTGCTTCCCTAGCCATACCCACTGTATTCTTCAGGATGGCTGGATACTTTCCCCATTCCTGAAAAACCTGGGGCCTTATATGATCTAATTTGCATCCATGAATGATGAAACCTTTCACTCTAATGTGAAGAAAATAGGTGTATAAATTCCACTCATGCTTACTAAACTGCATTAATAGAAGATGACAAAGTATTCCACTAGCTTGGCTGACCTTTTAACAGTCATTATCTTCACTTTCTGTCCCTCTGAATATATATGTTGCCAATTACATTCATGCTGGTGCACACTTACTTTTACCTTGGGCTGCGCTTGTTAGGCATCTCATTGTTGAAAAAGGGCCCAGTTAAGAAACACAGTAAGCTCCAGTTGCCTGCACTTATTACTGGCTTGGATTTTGTTCTTCAGCAAGCTACCTATATTTCAAATGGGCCAACCCCTGGTGCCTGTTCTTTAACCTGTTGCAGAATTTAAAACTTGACAGCAGCATACGCTTAGCATTCATCATCCAGTGAAGTCCTGGATCACCAGCCTGATTCAGCCGAATCCATAAAAATTCACAGGCTTGGACACTTACAATTGGATAAATCCTGAACTCTTACTGACCAACCTCTGGTCTGATTTATGCATGTTTAATTAATTTTAAAGTTTCTCCCTTCTAAATGAAAACTATTTTTGAAATATTTCCTGCCATGCTAAATATGCAGGTTAACCCCTCTGTTTATTTGGCCCTATATGATGCACTCATTTCTTTATTATCTTATATTTGGCAGCAATAACTTGGAAGACCCCAACATCACCATCCCAAGATCATACCACTAACAAGGAACTGATCTAGTCCAACCATATAAATACTTCGGCCAAAAGAGTAACTAGGAGGCTGGGAATTCTGCAGTTTGTAACTTAATTCCCATCTCTTCAAAGAATCTACTATCTAAGGTACAAGTCAAGGGTGTGGTGGAATACACTGCTCTTCATTTGCATGGATGATTTGCATGGATAATTGCAGCTTCAACGCTCACTAAGCTCAACATTATACAGAACATAAAAGCCACATAATTGGTATCCCATCCATCACTTTATAAACGGACTTCCTCCACCACTGGTGCACCGTGGCAGCAGTGTACTCCATATACAGAATGTGCTGCATCAATTCAACAAACAACTTTCAGCAACATCTTCCAATTCTGCAACCACCAACACCTAAAAGGACACGGACAGAAAATACATGGGAAAACCACCACATACCACCCTGATTGGAACTATATTGTCTTTCCTTCACTGTAGCTAGCTAAAATCCTGGAACTCCCTTTCTAACAGCACGATGGACTTACCTGCACTACATGAACTGCAGCATTTTAAGAAGGCACCTCTTCACCATTTCCTCAAGGGCAATTATTAATGGGAAACAAATGCTGGCCAGCCAGCAATGCTCATATGCAATAAATTAATATAAAAAGAAGAGAAGAACATACAGAAAACTGGAGCAAGAGTCATACAGCCTCCTCAGTCTACTTCACCATTCCAATAGGAGTTCTTGTCCTCAACTCCACTTCCTGCCTATCCCCAGAATCTTTAAATCAGTTATCGATCAAAAATCTGTCTAACTCCATCTTGAATATATTCAATTGTCCAACCTCCAATGCTCTGACATAAACAATCCAAAGTCTAGTGACTCTCTGAACACATCCTCCACATCACCATCTTAAATGTGAGATTCCTTATTTTTAAACTGTGCCCCCAAATTCAAGAATCTCCCATAAAGGAGAACATTCTTTCAGCATCTACCTCGTCAAGTTCCCTTGGAATTTTACATGCTTCAACAAGATTCTCTCTCATTCTTCTAAACTCTAATGAGTATAGGCCCAACCTATTCAACCTTTCCTCAGAAGACAACCTCTTCATTCCAGGAATCAAAGCAAACCTCCTCTGAACTACCACCAGTGTAATTATATCCTTCCTTAAATAAAGAAATCCAAGTTATATGCAGGTCTCCAGCTGTGGTCTCAGCAATGCTCCTTGAAGTTGCATCCTGTTTTATTTATATTTATACTCCATCTCCCTTAAGACCAGCATTTCATTTGCCTTCTTAATGACTTGCTATATCTGGGTTCCAAAGCTTATTGAATCATGGATGAAAAAGCCTGCATTTTATACCAGAATATTCTGCAGTCTCTCCATTTAAATAATATTCTGCTTTTCTACTCTTCCCGCCAAAGTGGATAATCTCACATTTTCCCACATTCTACTCAATCTGCCATTTTTTTGTTTACTCATCCAAATCATTAATATTGATTGTAAATACTTCAGGCACCAGAATTGATCCCTATGGCACTTCTCTAGTTACAGATTGCCAACCTGAAAATGATCCATTTATCCCTGCTCTCTGTTTTCTCTGTTCGACAATTCTTTATGCATGCTAATGTATTACCCCCAGCACCAAGAGCTGTTTTCTTCTGCAGTAGCTTTTTACATGGCACCCTTTTGAATGCCTTTTGTAAATCCAAATACACCATTTATTGGCTCCTCTTCATCCAAATTGCTAGTTACATTCTTAACAAACTTGAATAAATTTGTCAAATACGCTTTTTTTCTCCTCCTAAGATTACATTGAATCCGATTGTTATTGTGATACGAGATCAGTAACTCCATCTCATTATGTATTATGAAGTTAGGCTCGACCCCAATTATTTATTATTTTGATCTTAATCTGAGGATACAAGCAATTCTACTGACAAAAATACAGAAGTCTGAGGACATGTATTAACTGACCCAAGAACAGCTTCTTCCTCTGCTGCTATCAGACTTTTGAATGGACTGACCTTGCATTAAGTTGATCTTTCTCTACACCCTATTACTGTAATAATACATCTTGCACTCTCTCTTTTCTTCTCTATGAACGGTATGCTTTGTCTGTATACCATGCAAGAAACAAATATCTTTCACTGTATGCTAATACATATGACAATAATAAAGCAAATCAAATCAAAACTGCAAGCTTTTATCAAAACAAACTTAATTTAAAGGGGGCATTAAAGTAGATATAGACTCTGGGGAAGAGGGACATGGCCTAATAATACCTTCTGGTACTGCCTCTTGACACAGGTTGACACTGCCAATAATCAAGGGAAGGTAGCGAAGGGACCAATGATTGGAAGAAAGTGGGAATGGGAAAGATGTGCCAACTCCAATTGGGGATGGGGAGGGGAGCCCTTGTGACCTCTGTGGTAGGCTGTGGGGGAGGTTGAGTGTTATTCCTGAGTTGCCTTTAAAGATGCTGCCCTGATCTCTGAATAGCGGAGTTTTGCTGGGGTATTGAGGCACCATTCCCCTACACGACAGCATAAAACAAGTCCCCTTGATTGTTTAGGCAGATCTGGAGAGAAAACTGGCCTGTCTCTCTGGAGAGAAACATGGTGGCTTTCTCACTGGAAACAATACTCTACCATTTTTGGTAAGTTTCCTCTCCAACTCTTCGAAACCATACAATGCCCACTATTGAGTGGTGTGCCACACCGTTCCCATTGGCAGGCTAGCCTGTTTCACCTCTAAGATTTATTTCTGTGCCACTATATTTTTGTTTGGGATTGGTATCAAGGGATATGGTGCAAAGGAGGGTAAATGGTACAGAAAGCTAGAATCTAATTGAATAATGGATCAGTCTCAAGAAGCTGAATGGCCTCAATCTGTTCATATATTCTTTAACTCTATATAAACATTGCTAAACTACTCTGTGAAACTTCAGCTGCTTTTACTTTATTGATTTTTTTTAAGATTGTAACTTGCTCCCTAGGTGATCTTTCTTCTTGCACATGATTCCGAATACAATTCAATCAAAAATCAGTGACTTTTCCAAATCACAAGTACCTGCAACCATCAATCGGGTCATAAGTGCCTCCATTCTTGAATTGAGTACATTGCGTTACTGCATAACGTCTCCTCTATTTGGCTCTTAACAGTTCTCCAAACTCTTAACAGCAACTAACAGGATCAACTGACGCAGGACTGAATGGTTTTTCTACTGCTTCAGTATTTTATTTTCTCAATGTTACTTTTTCACAAACCTGAAATAATCATAAACTCACCCATTTGGCATGAGATAAACATGTTCCAGTCATTCCGCTGTTTTAACCCCTACCCACCGAAGTCACAGAGTAAAATGAGATCAAGTGCAAAACAGATTCCCGATTGGAACCCATTTATTCCCCCGTCCTGTGAGAAAGGCTATGAACAACCCTACTCACTATGGAAAAGCTTCAAACTAGTTTATACTCAATAACACTAAACCAATAATCTATGAACTGTTAGACAGTACATAATGGTTTATGAGTACATTGATTTCCATTTTATTGCGTAATATCACTTGAATTCTAAATTATTCTCCCCACCCCAAAATTCTCTCATTCTTTCTCACCTTAAATTGTTGCGAGCATATTTTGCACTCTGCTACCCACCATCAATTCACCCAAAACGGGTTAAAAATGACCCTTTAATTCCAGCACCATATTGTACATTCGTGCTTTCACCGGCTTCACAATATCTGCAATTAATTACATTAGATCCAAGAGTTTCTGTCCTAATTGAGGCTTGTAGGAATCATAAAATCATCAGGAGTGGGGGAGGGGATGTTCTGCACAGCCAGATTGGCAGAGTGGGATCACAATCCCTAGAAATTCGAAAAGGGCAGTTAATTCCGGTGTGACCATGCTTTCTGATTTTCGCTGATGACCATTTCTAGTGCATGCCCATAATGTACTGGATTTTAACATATTTTAATAAGTTTTTTAAAAATCAATTAGTCTCCTTGCCAAATTGTTCCTCTCATAGAATATTCATACTTCGCCAACATGACTACACAACATGTCTATGCCACCCATCAGCATGGTTTTGTGAAGGGTAGGTCGTGCCTTACTAACCTTATTGAGTTTTTTGAAAAAGTGACCAAACAGGTGGATGGGGGTGAGGCAGTTGATGTGGTATATATGGACTTTAGTAAGGCGTTCGATAAGGTGCCCCATGGAAGGCTTCTGCAGAAAATGCAGATGTATGGGATTGAGGGTGATTTAGCTAATTGGATTAGGAATTGGCTAGCAGATAGAAGACAGAGGGTGGTGGTTGATGGAAGCTATTCATCATGGAGTTTGGTTACTAGTGGTGTACCTCAGGGATCTGTTTTGGGGCCCCTGCTGTTTGTAATTTTTATAAATGATCTGGACGAGGGTATTGAAGGATGGATTAGTAAATTTGCGGATGACACCAAAGTCGGAGGAGCGGTAGATAGTGAAGAGGGGTGTTATAGTTTGCAGAGAGACTTGGACAAGTTGCAGAGCTGGGCCGAGAGGTGGCAAATGGAGTTTAATGTGGAAAAGTGTGAGGTAATTCACACAGGAATAACAAATGTGTAGAGTATAGGGCTACTGGTAGGACTCTTAATAGTGTTGATGAACAGAGGGATCTTGGTGTATATGTGCATAGATCCCTGAAAGTTGGCAATCAAGTCGATAAGGTTGTAAAGAAGGCATACGGAGTCTTAGCTTTTATTGGTAGGGGGATTGAATTTCAGAGCCGCAACATCATGTTGCAACTGTACAAAACTCTAGTGCGGCCGCACTTGGAGTATTGTGCACAGTTCTGGTCCCTGCATTATAAGAAAGATATGGAGGCATTGGAGAGGGTACAGAGGAGGTTTACCAGGATGTTGCCTGGTACGGAGGGCAGATCTTATGAGGAGAGGCTGAGGGATTTGAGGTTGTTTTCGTTAGAAAGAAGACAGCTAAGACGAGACCTTATTGAAACATAGGGTGGACAGTGATAGCCTTTTTCCTAGGATGGAGAAAGCTAGCACGAAGGGACATAGCTTTAAATTAAGGGGTGGTGGTGGTTATAGGATGGATGTCAGAGGTAGGTTCTTTACCCAGAGGGTGGTAAGAGTATGGAATGCCCTGCCTGCGTCAGTTGTAGATACGCCAAGTTTGGTGGCATTTAAGAGGATAGTAGATAAGTTTATGGACGAAAAGGGAATGGTTTAGGTTAGAGGGTCATTGCTTTTTCCTAATTGGTCGGCGCAACATCAAAGGCTGAAGGGCCTGTTTTGCGCTGTAATGTTCTATGTTCTATATCCCTCAAAATCTTGTACACCTCAATCAGGATCCCCCTCAGCCTTCTTTGCTCCAAGGAAAACAATCCCAGCCCATCCAGCCTCTCTTCATAGCTGCAGCACTTCAGCCCAGGCAACATCCTGGTGAATCTTCTGCACCCTCTTCAGTGCAATCACATCCTATATAGTGTGGTGACCAGACCTGCATACATTACTCTAGCTGTGGCCTGATGAATGTTTTATACAGCTCCATCATGCTTCAGCGAAAACCAGAAAGCATGGTCACACTGGAATTAACTGCCCTTTTCGAATTTCTAGGGATTGTGACCCCACTCTGCTGATCCGGCCGTGCAGAACATCCCCTCCCCCACTCCTGATGATTTTATGATTCTTACAAGCCTCAATCAGGACAGAGACTCTTGGATCTAACGTAATTAATTGCAGATATTGTGAAGCCGATGGAAGCATGAATGTACAATATGATGCTGTAATTAAAGACGAGTATCCAATGTGCCTTCTTAACCACATTATTTACCTGGCCTGCTGCCTTTAGGAATCTTTTGGGCATGCATCCTAATGTCCTTCTTGTCTTCTGCACTGCCTAGCATTCTACCATTCATTATGTATTTCCTTGCAACACCTCACACTTCTAAGGGTTAAATTCCATTTTCTATTCTTCTGCCCAGCCCACCTATATCATCCTCTAATCTAAAGCTTTCTTCCTTGCTATTTACCACATCACCAATTATTATGTAATCTGTGAATTTACTCATTATACCTCCCAGATTCACATTTAGATCATTAGTGTATACTGACAAGATACATTATGAGCAATTGTCAGTTTTTTGCTTAGCCCTGAACTAAACGCGAAAGCAGAAATTTATATATGCAATATATGTAGGACTCCAAACCATCTGTGTGTTACAATGCTGAAATCATTCCTGTCATTAGAGTCTCCCAGCCATCCCTCTTTCCCTGTCTCTGTAATTTCAGATAAGTATGCCTCTATTAGGGCATGCCTGCAGCAAATCAGCAGGAATCTGGTGGCATGAACCAGACTGCATTAACATTAGTACTGTGCACCATTGGCACATGTCCAATTCTGTAGGATCATTAAGTGTGATCCATGCCTGTAGGATAAATCACTGGTGACAATTTCCTTGCAATGCATTCCCTCAGCAACTTGTTAATCTGTATTCCGAAATATTCAAACGGTTGAGCTAATCATTCTCCACCTGCATTCAGACTGACACCAGCTTTTTAATCTGGAAAAAAATGGACAACTTCCTTACAATGAATTTAACTGTTATGCAGATTTGTTTTGAAAGTAAATCATTTTTATAAAGGTGAAACAATTTTCTTTTTCTCTTTTTTTTTTTAAACACAAACAACTTGAATAATCAGAATATTGAACAGCACTAGAAATTTGTTATTAAGTTAAAAGCAAAATACTGCTAGAATCTGAAACACAAATGGAAAATCTCAGCAGATATGACAGCATCTGTGGAAAGAGAACAGAGCTTCAAAACATTGGCTCTATTCTCTCTCCATTGATGCTGCCAGACCTGCTGAGATCTGCACTCATTTGCCTGGATACTGAGGATAACATTTGGGAATGGTGGACTGGCTGCCTGCACTCAGGCATTTGCCACAGCCCACTTAGGCAGCTACCAGAATGTATGAGATATAATCCAGATGTGAGAGCGCCAGCATTTTGTTTTTTTTTAAATTGGCTTATAATTAACAATTAATTAACCATGCTGAGTTAATTGCCAACAAGTGGACCTATACTCAAGCGAAATACTACAAATGTTGGAAATTTGAAATACAAACTGAAGATGTTACAAATGTTCTGCAGGTCAGGCAACATCTGTGGATTAAGGAGAACAGAGTTTCTCAGAGAAACAAAGGGCTGTCTTCTCATTCCTGTGCAGATGGGTTCAAAGGCAGAAAGAGTTCTGACAACACCAATTTTAAATCCAACCGATTTACTTGATAGTAAACTTGCAAGCTTTCGGCTTTTGTAGCCTTCTTCAGGTGAATGAGGTGTTCTGGTCTGCAATAGCACATATCAGCACAGAGTTTACAGATTTCTGATTAGAAATCAAATCCTTACACCTAACCTGCTATTCAAGTCTTAAAGTGGCTAACAATGTGAGTGGAGGGAGCACTAAGCACAGGTTAGAGAGATGTGTATTGTCTCCAGACAGCACAGTAAATGAGGTTTTTTTGCTAACCCAGGCAAGTCATGGGGGTTACAGATAGTGTGACATGAAGCCAAGATCCCTGTTAAGACCATACTCGTGTGTGGAACTTGGCTATCAGTCTCTGCTCAGCAGCTCTGCGCTGTGTCGTGAAGGCCCCCTTGAAGAACGTTTACCCGAAGGTCGGAGGCCGAATACCCGTGACCACTGAAGTGTTCGCCCACAGGAAGGGAATAGTTCTGCCTGGAGCGGAGAAGCTACGACATCTTCTCTGGAGTCTTCAACATTTATTGATGATGATGAACATCTCGCTAGGGCCATCCCCCCCCCCTCCACTTCTTGCCTTCAGACAACCGCGCAACCTCAAACAGATCATTGTTCGCAGCAAACTACCCAACCTTCAGGAGAACAGTGACCACAATACCACATAACCCTGCCACAGCAACCTCTGCAAGACATGCTGGATCATCGACATGGATGACATCAAATGTGAGAATACCATCCACTAGGTACACGGTACATACTCTTGCAACTCGGCCAACGTTGTCTACCTAATATGTTCCAAGAAAGGATGTCCTGAAACATGGTACATTGGGGAGACCATGCAGACACTACCACAGCAGATGAATGAACGTCGCTCAACAATCACCAGGCAAAACTATTCCCTTCCTGTGGGCGAACACTTCAGCGGTCACGGGCATTCAGCCTCCGACCTTCGGGTAAATGTTCTTCAAGGGGGCCTTCACGACACATGAGAGCACAGAGCCGCTGAACAGAGACTGATAGCCAAGTTCCACACACGAGGACGGTCTTAACAAGGATCTTGGCTTCATGTCACATTATCTGTAACCCCCATGACTTGCCTGGGCTAGCAAAAAAAAACCTCACTTACTGTGCTATCTGGAGACAATACACATCTCTAACCTGTGCTCAGTGCTCCTTCCACTCACATTGTTAGCCACTTTAAGACTTGAATAGCAGGTTAGGTGTAAAGATTCACATTCTAATCAGCAACCTGTAAACTGTCTATGCTGATACGTGTGCTATTGCAGACCAGAACACCTCATTCGCCTGAAGGCTACAAAAGCCGAAAGCTTGTAAGTTTACTATCAAATGACTCAGTTGGATTTAAAATTGACGTTGTCAGAACTCTTACCATGTTCACCCCCGTCCAATGCCAGCATCTCTACTTCAAAGGCAGACCCAGGAGTTAATTTGGAACATCAGAAGGGTGTCACATTGTGCCCAGATGTTCACTTCAAGGTGATCTTGCTGGACATAATGGCAGCCAGCCAACCAGCCTGATATTTCAGTGGCAAATGTGGGCAACATTAAAGACACTGAGATCTTGCTGATAATGGAGCAGACTCTTACCAAGTGTGGAACTTGACAGCTTGCTGGAGACTGTGCGGGCACTGGAGCTGGAGGCTCCAAGCCCCAATGTCAGGGCTCTGCGCTGGATAGCCACGGCTGAAATGATTCCTTCGGGCAGATTTCCCCCCCACTCCAATGGTCTCTTAATTTTTGTAACTTTAATCATGTTTGAGGGCATTTCAAAATCCTCACATTTGCTTTACGGCTTCAGCAGCAGCTAGGTGTCTCAGTAGCATTGGCAACCATCCAGAGCTATGTGCTCTCTATTTGGGCTTGCAATCTCATTATCTTCAATGTGGATGCAGAGAGACCAGTTCCTGGGAGGTCGCATAGACCGCGCATCGTGGATCGATGCACGGATAGGAATCAGAAATGAACCCTTCTCCTAAACATTTTCTTATCATCAGATGAAATCCTGTTTCAGGCCAATGACCTTTCATCAGGATCTGCACTCATTCAGTTTGCCTGGTTACTGGGTCAACATCTGGGAATGATGGACAGGCTGCCTGCACTCAGGCACAGTCAAAGTTCACTTAAGCAGCCACTAGGATATATGAGACACAATCAGTTGTTTTAGCTGAGGATCTAATATCTATGTCCTGAGGGCAAATGCTTATTTTTGGCTTTGTTTTGATTGAAAAATTAGCAGAATGAGGTACACATCCCAATCTTCCACTGCCTAACTCTAATTGTTAGTGATCCACTGCTCTATTATTCTATAAAGTACATGCTCAGTTGGAAGAATGATGACAATGTCATGAAGAAATATGATGCCCTCACGATCCAGAGTTAGACTTTAATCCCACCTCACTGCAATATCATCATGAAGCAAATAGATGCCACAGTTCTTGCTGAAATATTTACCACCAATTATAATCAATATATCATATTTGTGTTTTACGTGATATAACAGAAAAAATATCTAGTGTAGAAAATATAAAGACCAAATATTATATTGGCATTTCAATAGTCCAACTAGCTCGCTTACATTACATTTCAGTGATTATTTTTACATAATTCACCTGGTTCAAATTCTTTTGTGCTTTGCTGACCTCCTGTTTGACATAGTGTATGCAATAATTTGATGTGTATCCTATTTCAAGAGATACATTTCTATCTGACACAGGTTCAAACTCAGTTTCACATCACCTGAACAATTGGATTTGCTGTGCAGCATGGAATGTCAGTCTCCCTTATTAAGTGTCACTTTTAAAGAACCTTCTTCTTCGGTTTTCTACCAAAAGGGAGGTCAGTTCCACGAGCAGGAAGGCAAGGAGACAGGCCCTGAATCCACTCCAGTGAAACAGGGATTGAACCCTGTACTGTTGGCACCGATCTGATCCACACTGGCTGCCCTGCCAACGGAGCCAACCAGCCTCAAGGAGTCCAGGTTGCTGTGGCAACATACACTTTTGCATGCACGCCATAGCCTTGAGCAATGGATAGTCAGAGGCTCCAACTCTTTTCTCTCCCACAGCTGATCAGGAATCTCTCTCCTATTCTTATTGCCTCCATTGACAGATGTTGCAAGGATTTACAAGTCGATACTGAACTCGCCAACAAGCCAATTGTCGAAAAATGGTTGAGATTTTACACCCTCCTAACACTGCACATGGGGGATAGCTCATATATTTATTAACAAAGAACAAAACAGCACAGGGAACAAGCCATTTGGCCAACAAGCCCGCGCTGCCACTTTAACATTGAGTGCCCTCCTCTACCTATGAATGGCCCAAATCCATGTATCTGCACAGCAAACAGTGATAGTCACTGAGCTGTCATGTTTCTCCAATCACACTGAATTATTCACAAGTCAATAGGTGTGACACACCCTTAATGCTGAAACTGAAAAAAATGATAGGCCTCCATGCCAAAGCCTACAGGTTAAAAGTTCTTGTTCAAAATTATTTACAGACATAATAATATATTGAAGCAATTACACAGCAAAATATTTGTAGGATGCAAGTAACCTAAACAAGCACAGTATATTAAGTGTTCAAAAACAAAATGTGGAATCCAAAACATTTCCCAGCTCTTTAAAAAACTCAGCGATGATGAGTGTGAAAGGAACTTATTTGCACAACAGAGTCTTGCTTAAATATGCATAGTGGTTCCACGTGTCTTACTTGGGACTCCAACACAATTCTCATTTTCCACTGGGTGGAGCCAATGCTCCTCATGCTCCATTCAGTGGGATTGTTGAGCAAATGAATCTTAAAGGGATGGCTACAGGCTATTCAGAAACTGCCCCTCCCCAAAAAAAGCTAGATTTTTTTTATTTTTGATTTATTATTGCCACATTGCATTAATATTCAGTAAAAAGTATTGTTTCTTGCGCCTGTACGAAGTATACCGTTGAGAGAAGGAAAGAAGAGGCTACAGAATGTAGTGTTAGAGTCATAGCGAGGGTGTGGCAAAAGATCAACTGAGGATAAAGCAGATCCATTCAAAGGTCTGATGGCAGCAGGGAAGAAGCTTGAGTTGGTTGGCACATGACCTCAGACTTTGCATTTTTGGCCCAATGGAAGAAGGTGGAAGAGAGCATTTCTGGGATGTTTGGGGTCCTTGATTATACTGGCTGCTTTCCTGAAGCAGCAGGAAATGTAAACAGAATCATTGGATAGGAAGCTGGTTTGTGTGATGAATTGCGTTTCATTCACAATCCTTTGTAATTATGCTCTTAGGCACAGCAGAAGCCATATCAAGCTGTGATACATCCAGAAAGAATGCCTTCTATAGTGCATCTGTAAAAGTTGGTGAGAGTCATAGTAAACATGCCAAATTTCCCGTGTCTCCTGAGAAAGTAGAGGCGTTGGTGGGCTTTCTTAACTATAGCACCAGCATGGGAGGGGAAATCAGGACAGGTTATTGATATTGTTGATAATAGACACTTAGAAACTGGAAACTCATGACTATTTCCACTTAAGTGATTCATCTGGCCCCAATCATCTTGCCTAATGCCAACTATCCCTTTCCCCTTTGACTCACAGCCCACTCCTACAAATTAATAGTGTGTCCGTTCTTACTTAATTACTCACTTCCAGCTCAACACCACAATATTAAATATATATTTGGAAATTTAATTCTTGGACTTGTTTCACAAGGTCTCTTGGTTCAAAACTAAATAATTATCTTGTAAGATAGATTATTGAATGTGTTTCAAACTGTGTAAAGTGTGGCATAATGTAGATGGCAGTTCTAAAACTACATTCTGTTAAGATAACAGAATCAGAAACTCCAAGGTAAACTCTGAAGCCAGATTAGACCCCAACAATTTTCTATTTTGACATTAATGTGAGGATAAGACGTTTCACTCCAGGTGTAAATTTATTGACAAATAGAGAAACTTTTATCAAAACAAACTTTACTTAACAACACAGTTTAACTATAACAAATTAATTTAGCTTAGCAGTAAACATGACAAGTTACAATTATTAACTGCTAACCTATTTCTATGAATTCTAGTCAAGCAAAATTTCTCTTATAACCTCAACCCCTCTTTATAATTAGTTAGAAAAATCTAGATATACTTGCTTTGACTTAGGTTAGCAGTCCTCAGATTTTCAGAATGCCTCTGGAGGAAGACCACAGAAAGACATTGCTTTCTTTTGGCAATCCAGCAGCAACTGTCTGCACTTTAAAATGAAACCAAAACCCTTTCTTTCTTGCAAATTTAGCTCCTCCCATTAATCACATAATTCTGCCTCTGTCAATCAATCTAATCAAAACTCTGAAATCCCAGGGGAACCTAAATAAACACAAATACATTAGGTTTATTTAAACAAATGCAACAGCTAGAATTTCACCAGCATGCTTGCAGAGCGGAATTCTCTGTTGGCCTCGGGTGAGATTTTACAAGCCTCAGTCAAACGAGATCGTGAAATACTGGCTTCCATGTCTAAATAAGTATTTACCTTGTTCTCCCAATTATAAATTTAAAGATTTTCCTGGGCAAATTGGTACCCCGCAAAACAGATACGAACACTAAACAGATACGAACACTAAACATATACTTTACAGGAAACATAATATAAATATATTTATTAAAGGGCAAGTGTCATCAAAATGCTGTCACTCAATTGCTACACTTGAACTGTTGTAACAGTGATTAATCAGCATAGCAAAATTCAGCAAATCAATTACTTCAAAAGGAATTTACCATCACAGTCATGACAGTGGACAACAAATTGCCTTTTCCAATGGTCTCTCTCAGGAACTTCTTGGTCCATAAGAGCTGCATCTTTTGTTTTGATGAATCAAGTTCAATGATGAATCACTAGTCAAAATCCATAATTGGGAAATTCCTCATCTATTCCCATTTTATCAGCATTGTGTCACAATAAAAGTGAAACAAAAAAATCTGTGTCAGGGAAAGGAATTTCATGGCTAACATCCTATCACTGCACAGCACTGTCTTGTGACTGTACCAACCTACCACACTGGCGTTTTAAACAGCAAAGCAAATTTTCAGTTTTTCCTCATGGCTCCAGATATCATGAAATAGTTACTAATTGCTTGAACCTTAAATCAGATCAAGCACAATGTCACTTCAGTATAAGAATGGACTGAGAAGCTAAAATCGGATCATCATTTCACCAATGAGAATTAAATATTTGCATTTATAGTTGTACAAAAATAAATCGTGTGCATGTTTACCCGACAACCAGGTTCACTGAACTATTGCATATCTGTAAATCTAAACAATATTTTAAAAAGTTTCTCTCCCAGGCTAAAAATAAACCAAATCCCAATATAGAGAAGAAGAAATGATGATTTTATTCTGGAGGGATGCTTGTAATAATGTACGAAAGCATGAACCTTCCTTCCTGAACTACACAATTTGTGAAAAATACATGTCCTGTTTCTAATGAATGTTTAATTTCAGATCATGTTTCTGCAGCCAGAATTGAACTACCTAGTTTATCATTTTTGTGTTTCAGATACAGTTTGTTAAGTGGTTTGTTAACTGCTTGTGAAGTGTTAAATGAGCCTAATTGTTTTCGTTTTGCTATTTCTGCTAAATTGTACTGCACAAAATCAATTGTTTAAAAATCATGTATCGTGAATGACTCCAAAATTGTATTGGTACGTTAAAAACAAAGTGGATAATAGAGCCCAATTTGACTTGCACCAATGTTGCTCAGTCAGATTCATAGCAAGTACCATTAATATTATTCTGTTTGTGTAAACTAGTCACAAAAAAAAAAAAAAATCATTGAGTAAGAATTTTCATGGGAAAATTTCCACCATAATTTTGAAGCAAAATCACAAACGAATCCAGACTGCATTCTACCTGATGGGAAGTTTAAGTTCAATTGCACATCAATGGACAAAAGGTGGTATTCCATAAAACCACAAAATCCCTTCAATGCAGAAAAAGGCCAATCAGCCCACTGAGTCTACACCTCACTAGGGTGAATAGCCACCCGAGTTCAATGGAGATTTCTGTTGTTAGACCCTTGCCTACTCCAATTCCATAGTGGGTGAGATGATAGAGTTCTAGCCATTAATTTCCAGAAAGAAACTTGGATTTCATAACTATTATTTAATTTATTAAGGACCAAATCACAGTCAGCCCAATCCTTTAAACAGTAGTTTTATAACAAATTTGAGTTGATAGTACCTGTAGTATAACTTTAGTTATTGTAGAAAAAACAAGAACAAGAACAAAGAGCAACACAGCATGGGAAACAGGCCCTTCGGCCCAACGAGCCCACGCCACCGTCCTAACATCTTAATGACATATCCTTGACTTTAGGCTATGCCTATTGTTGAAGATTCCCATATAGGGACAATTTGTTACCCAATCAGCCTAAGAGCACATTTTTGGGATGTGGGAGGAAACCGGAGCACCCGGAGAAAACCCACGCAACCACGGGGAGAACGCGCAAACTCCCGCAGACACAGGCCCCAAATCCATGTGTCAGCACAGCGATAGTCTCTGAGCCGTCATGTTGCCCATCTGATGGTCCAGTTTAAGCATACATTGACGACGTGAAGCACTAGGCCACTCCTGAAGCAACATCCAAGAGCAGCTCTCGCACGACCTGCCGAATGCATGCCCCTTGTTGGTCAACAAGGTGGACCGAATTGCCTGTGGAAACAAATAAGACTTAATTAAACATGCTAAAAAAAAAACTAAGACATTCCCGAGACGAAACTAAAAGATAGTCTACTACTATTTGGTCCTCCCAATATTCAAACAGTCCTGCTATATCCCTCTATCTGCAGACCACTCATGTGGCTGTCCAAGAGACCCTTAAACAACCCTAGTGTGCCTGCTCCCACCACCTTACTCGGCAGTGCATTCCACACCCCACTACCCTTTGTGTGAAAAACTGCCCTCTAATATTCGTCTTATACATAGCCCCCCCTCACCCTGAGCCCATGACCCCTCGTTCTATCCATTTCTAATGGTGGAAAAAGCTTACCACCATTTACTCTATCTATACCCCTCAATCTTATATACCTCTAAAAGATCCCCTCTCAGCCGACATCTTTCAAGGGAAAACAACCCCAGTGTTTTCAATCTTTCCTCATAAGACAGCCCTTCCATACAGGCAGCATCCTGGTAAATCTCCTCTGCACTCTCTCCAGGGCCTCTACATCCTTCCTGTAGTACAGTGACCAGAACTGGATGCAGTACTCCAGATGAGGCCTAACCAACATTCTATACACCTGCAACATCAGACTCCTACTCTTGTATTCTATACCCCTTCCTATGAAGGCTAACATACCATACGCTTTTTTTAACCACATTCTCCACCTGTACTGACACCTTCAGAGACTTGTGAACTTGCACCCCCAGGTCTCTCTGCATCTCTATACTCCAGATAGTTTTACCTTTTATCCTATAACTCCACTCTACATTATTCCGGCCAAAATGCATCACCTCGCATTTATCCGGATTAAATTCCATTTGCCATCTATCTGCCCTATCTACCAGCCTATCTGTCATGTTGTATTGCCAGGCACTGCTCCTCAGTACCCGCCAATCCAATCATCTTAGTGTCATCAGCAAATTTGCTGATCACACCACCTACCCCCTCTTCCAAGTCATTTATATACACCACAAATAGAAGGGGTCCTAGTCCAGAGCCCTGTGGCACACCACTAGTGACAGACCTCCAGTTGGAAAAAGAGCCTTCCACTACTACCCGCTGTCTCCTCCTCCCAAGCCAGTTCTCAACATACCTGGCCCTGTATACCATGCGCCTTCACCTTTTCTATCAGCCTACCATGAGGGACCTTATCAAACGCCTTACTGAAATCCATATAGACGACATCAACGGCTTGTCCTTCGTCAACCGTTTTTGTCACCTCTTCAAAAAATTCCACTAGATTCGTAAGGCACGACCTCCCCTTAACGAAGCCATACTGCGTATCCCTGATCAGATCGCAGCGCTCCAGATGCTCATACATCCTGTCCCTGAGAATCCTCTCCATTAGCTTACCTATAACTGAAGTCAAGCTCACCGGCCTATAGTTCCCTGGGTAATCCCTCTGACCTTTTTTAAACAACGGTACTACATTTGCTATCCTCCAGTCCTCTGGGACCTCACCTGTGTCCAAAGAAGAGACAAAGATTTGCATCAGAGGCCCAGCAATGTCATCCCTCACCTCCCTTAGCAGCCTGGGATAAATACCATCAGGCCCCGGAGCTTTATAAGTCTTTATGCTACCTAAAAGCCCCAACACTTCGTCCCTCATAATGATTATTTCCTTTAACAGGTCCTCAAATTCCTCAAAGCCGGCATCAGACATCAGGCCCCTCTCCCGCATGAATACCGACGCAAAGTATTCATTCAGGATCTCCCCCATTCCCTCAGGCTCTAAGCATAGTTCCCCTCCTCTGTCCCCGAGAGGTCCAATCTTCCCTCTAACCATCCTTTTGCTCCTTACATAGGAGTAAAATGCCTTAGGATTTTCCTTAATCCTACCTGCCAAAGCCATTTCGTGGCCCCTTTTTGCCTTTCTGACACCCCTTTTAAGATCCCGTCTACACTTTATATTTTTCCAGTGCTGCCTCTGTCCCCAATTGCCTGGATCTAATGTACGCCTCCCGCTTCTTCCTGACCAAGTCCTCAACATCCCTAGCAACCCACGGATCTCTAATCCTACCTTTCCTGCAAAAGTTTTAGTTTTCCCTTGAAAGACTTCCACATGTGCAGTGTCAACCTACCCTCGAACAGCTTATCCCAGTCGGTATCCCTAAGATCCTGCCTAATCTGGCTATATCTAGCCTTCGCCCAGTTTAACACCCTCCCCTTAGGGCAGGCTTCATCTTTTTCCATTAATACCCTAAAGCAAACAGAGTTGTGGTCGCTATTAGACATATGCTCTCCTACTACAACGTCAACTACCTGCCCTGGCTCATTCCCCAGAACCAGATCTAGTATAGCCCCCTCTCTAGTCGGGCTATCCACATACTGCTCCAAGGACCCTTCTAAAGCACACTGTACAAATTCCTCCCCGTCCGCACCTTCCGCTCTGGGCACCTTCCAATCTACCCCAGGGAAATTGAAATCTCCCATTACAACTACCCTATTCTTCCTAAACTTATCTAAAATTTCCCTACATATCTCTTCTTCCACAGCCCGCAGACTGTTGGGCGGTCTGTAGTACACACTCAACATAGTAACCTCTCCCTTCCTATTCCTCAACTCCACCCACTTTTCTTAGATCGACACTTTTAAAAGAACTTAAATAGCTTTTAGAGAACTCTTAAAAATTAATGTAATAATTAAACTTCTATAAGATTGAAAAGAGGTTAATCCTGCCAAATTCAACTGCATTGCAAATTGACCAGAATTTTCCCCCAGCTGGAAGGTCTCCACATTTAAGCCAAAATGGTACTGGAGTTGGAAGTGCAGCAGACCCATCCCCACATAGCGCGCACAATATTTTTGCTGGGTGGGAGGAATGTGGGTGCTGCTGCAGTGACAGGAGTATTTAGTGCAGAGTTATCTAGACAGGTCAGGTATCATTTTAAGTGAGATCAGTTAGCCCTTTGTGATAGTTAACAGGGGACATGAACATGCATAAGGAGTGGATAAATTTTGCACAACTGACATGCTATCAAATCACTTAAATTTCCTGTTCTCTAAATTTTGAAAAGAAAATATAGCCAGCCTACAGTTGCTTGTAATGTATTTGATTCTTGTTGACATAGAATCCCTACAGTGAAGGAGGCCATTTGGCCCATCGAGTCTGCACCAACTCTTACCTCAGTAATCCCAAGTATTTACCCTACTAATTCCTTAACGACATCTTAGTACACTAAAGGCAAATTTTGCATGCCAATCAATCTGACCTTTATATTTTTGGATTGCGGGAGGAAACAGTGAACCCAAAGGAAATCCACTTAGACACACGGACAACGTGCAAACTCCACACAGATAGTGACCCAAACTAGCAATCAAACCCAGGCTCCTGGCAGAAGTGCTAAGCATTGTGCCACCCACATAAGCCTGATGGTTATCATTATATGATTTGTGCTGCACAACTGCTTCTACGAACCATTATTCTCAGTGTCTTAAGTGCATAATTTGATTGACAACTCTGTGGTCTCAACATCTTTGATCTAGGACAATGAATACAAATGCTTGTTTTCAAGAGATTAAGTACTTGAAGGAAATGTTTGTTTTATATAGGAATAAGTACTTGAAATTATTTAAAATGTATTGAATGGGCTATTGTCAATTGAAGTATTATTTGTTAAATATAGTGATATCTGTCATAGGTATTTAGAACCTTATATTATTTTGTCTCACAATGGCTCCTCAATTCTACCTATGGTGGATAATGGGCGACCTGACATGGGAGGGGACGTGGTACATGGGTGTAAGGGGAAAGGGTCATTGATTGGGATACATGAGTTGGTTCTAGCTTGGTAGAGGGGCTATAAATGGCCATGGCGCTGCATAGAGGGCCATAGGTTGGCATGAAGGTTGTGGGAACCATGGGGTGGGTAGGTGACAATAGATATGACATGTCCTACATGTCAAAGGGTGGGTGAAGGACATGAGACAGCACAAGTTCCCATGAATGGGGATACGGACTACGAGGGGTGAGCTTTTTTTGTTTTACTGTTTTTATGGGAGGATGTCCCAGAACACCAATACAGACCTATTAAAAAGTTCTCCTCAGCACCCAACATTGCTTCCACATCATTTCCATGAACAGCAGACCCATGATTATGCACCAAAAATCAAAACATTCGGGACATTCTCCCCCGAGTCAAGTTTTGATTTGGTCTCTATTTCTAAGGAAAGATGGTCCTGTCTTGGAAGTGGTACAATAAATGTTTGTTGGATTAATTCCTGGGCTGAGAGAGTGTTGTCCAATGATGAGTAAATTGCACTCATGGATCCTGTCATTTAAAAGAATAAGATGTGATTTTAATGAGAAATACAAGATTTTGAAGGAGTAGACATGGGATTTTTCCTCATGTTTGGGGAATCTAGAATATGGGAGTACAGCTTTGGGATCAGGATCAATTACCACATATCTGTGTAAAAGTCAAGTTCCTAAGACTAACTTTTTCGTTAAAAAGTAGGGATTTGATTTTTACAAGAGTAATATTTTCAAGGGGTTCATAACTACCCTTCCTTGTCATCTCATTATTGCACAATTATTGGACTGTACCTGTCAACCTCATTCAAAAAATAGGAGTCAAAAGTATTTTAAATTTATTTAAATAATACCCTCAATGGAAACAGACTACATTAATCAAATTCATCAAAAGCAAAAGCCATAAATACAAATTATACTAATTCATCCAGTTCTTTTCACAACACATAAAAGAACACTATTGAGCAACAGAGCATGAACTGGACATGTATTAAAATCCTCTCTGTCTTCAGAAGCAAATACAATATCCCAGCATGGTGGCTCAGTGATTAGCATTGCTGCCTCACAGCACCAAGGATCCAGGTTCAATTCTAACCTTGAGTGACCATCTGTGTGGGGGTTGCGCATTCTCCATGTATCTGCATGGGTTTCTTGCCACACTCAAGGACTGAAATTATATCACAAAACAGTGATAAAGCCTAACCAGCTTTGGTCAACCATTCGATGGCTCTCTAAACAAGCCGTTCAAAGAAAGTATGAGAAAAGAGTGGAATGATTGGATGATTGCAGGAGGGAAGACAATTTACTGACGGTGGCAGCGTACGAACTCCAATGTTAGCAACTCTGTATATAGGTGCAGCACAGTGGTTAGCACTGCTGCTTCACAGCACCAGGGACCTGCGTTCAATTCTGTGGAGCCTGCACCATCTCCCTGTGTCTGCATGGGTTTCCTTAGGATGCTCCAGTTTCCTCCCACAGTCCAAAGATGTGAGGGTTAGGTTGATTGGCTGTGATAAATTGACCCTAACGTCAGGAGATTAGCAAGGTAAATGTGGGATTATGGTAATCGGACCTGGATGGGATTGTGATCTGTGCAGACTCGATGGGCCGAATGGCCTCCTTCTGTATTGTTGAAATGTGGTAAGCTTGTCATCAAGTCCTGCTGGGAAACACTGAAATCTTGATCTTCTTTTGCAGTACAAAATTTTTTTCTCTTCATATTCATAAACTTGGCACAACATCTCAGGCTGTCTTTGAAATCTGCAATTGTTGCTTGATTGCTTCAGGGTGAAGATTTAGATAGATCCTTAAGAAACCGAGAGTCCAGCCTGGTGATTTTCATTCATATATTTTTGAACATTGTTTTTCAACTGTGACCATGTGTTAGTGTTTCCTTTGCACATTTATTCTTAGACACTTGCCTAAACTGTGTAGAGAACTTCCTCCATTCTTTAAATGTTCTGCCCGCTATCTTGCATTCTCTATCTGCTCCATAATTGTGTGTCTGCTCTGTAATCTCACAGACTAACCTGGGCAGTTTATTTGCCCAACTTGCTATTGTGTTGCCATATTAGAGGGCAGGATAGATAGGAATGCAGCACACACCGGTGAGGTCACAACCTTGACATCATATGTTGACATGCATAGATATATGAGGAGCTGAATAACTTCCTGCAACAATGTACTATTCTACGAATCTATGAGTAAGCTTGTATCAGGGCATGTTTGACTTCAACAATGAATAGGTGCGAAGTATATTCAAGATCAAGATAGACAAATTTGTCATCTCTCAGGCAATGAAAGGATATGTAAAGTGGGTAGGAAAAGTGGAGTTGAGGCAGACAATCAACCATGATCATATAGAATGGCTTAACAGGTCCTATGTTACTCCTGCTCTTCTTTCTTGTGTATGTCCAAACATGAGGAAGTGACATTATCTTGACATCACATTGCCTGGTCAGTTAATGCCAGGATACTAAAGTTAGAAAAATGCTCTGACAAAGGGTCATCTAGACTTGAAACATTGGCTCTATTCTCTTCTCACACATAGGACCCGATTTTACCATTTTCATTCTAAGTGCTGAATCTGGGCGCAATTCAGATCTGACTTGGAAATCTGGTTTCAGGCATCCCACACACATCTAGCTTGAAAAAAACTGAATCTGAATTGTGCTGCAGGCAGGGCTTAATGCACCCGAAATTATCAGAGCTCTGAACTGTCCATGTGCCTTTAGAAAAATATTTGGAAAAAAAAAAAAATCGCACCCGTCACATTTTTCCTGGGCTGCAAACAGCGGATAAAGTGGCTTGGGCGTAAACATCACCCCCACAAGACATCACCCCCATCCCCACAACACATTTGTTCCGTTTATCCACCCACTCCCCTGCTACCCAGACCGATCGCGATCCCTGCTCCCTTCTCTCACACCGATCACCCAGAGACCGATAGCAGACCCCTGCGCCTGCCCCCCATTCCCCCCACTCGTGATCCATCTAGCCTCCCCTCCCCTACCAGTAGTGAGTGAACAGGCCTTCCCCCACCAGAAATACATCTTACTTGCCTCCCTCTCCTCCACTCCCCAAAGAATGACCTGCCTCTTCCTTCCTCCACACCAGGCAATGATCTCCTTCTTCCCTGCCCCATCAGAGAATGATCTGACCTGCCTCCCCCGCTCCCCCTTAAACACGATGGTAAAAGGGGAAATGCTGATAAAGTTGGGTGGCCAGTTCATTAATTCAATTAAAATGCATGAAAATGCATTTAAATCGCCATTGCGCCAGTTTTGGGCACAAGTCGGATTGCAACCATTCCCGGGCCTCAGTAAAATGGCTATTTGTGTGGACACAGATTGTGTTAATGGCCTCACACCCAACTTCACCACATTTCACACCTGAAAATAGGCACGATTCAACGGTTAAATCTAACTCTTACTGTCAGACCTGCTGAGATTTTCCAGCATTTTCTGGTTATGTTTTAGATTCCAGCATCTGCAGTATTTTGCTTTTTATCAACATCTAAAAGAAAGCCAAAAGAAAACAGAAAACAATTGCATTTTCTGCACAATAATTCCACCCTGCGCCCCCGCTCACCAACTCAGGATCTCTCTCTACTTTTATATTGGAGGTCAAATTTACTTATTAAACAGACCTGATTCCAATCTTCCTGATTTAGTCATTGGAAATGATTTCACCATTTTTTTCCTTTTTCTCAGTTCATGCTGTTGCAGCAGTAGTCTGTAAAGTTGAAAGCCAGGTCCAGAAGGATTTGTTCAATTCAATATCACTTTATTGCCCACACAGATACATAGCTCATTGGTTAAAAATTTACATTTAAATGAATAATAAAAAAAAGAGAAAATTACTCCAACACAGAAGTAAAACTTTAATTAAAGCATGTATTAACAACTATTCCAAGGCATTAGAATAATCAGTCAGTGAATCCCATCATGAGTTGATATCCTCATTCACATATCAAACTCCTACAGAAAGTTATTACTGAAAAGGACACAAATAAGTTCAGGAACTGATTTCTTTTGCATCTGAGGGATTGTCGTCTTTTCCTAGAATGCATTCAACAGTAATACTGTAAGAGGTGATTCTCATTGTTTATGACATTTCTATTCTTTAGAGGAGAAAATAAAGATTTTTTTTAAATAAGGTTGGGAAATCATGTACATAGATAAATAAAATAAACTGTGAAGGTATTAAAGTCATTGAACACAGTAGAGTTCCCCTATGAATTACAGCAGAATTCCTCTGAGAAGCTGGTGTGAGGTTTCTGTGCACTTCCCACAGTTAGATGGGTTGCACAAACCAGCTAAATAAGGGGCAAGAGAATGGGAACTTGGATAAATAAGTTGGCATAATAGCAAGTGTTGATGTTTGGATCGTGCAGCATGTCGAAATGTTTCATTAGTAATTGAATTTTACAACTAGACAATATTGTAATCGGTTGACTACAGTCATCTAACATAAATGAAGTATTAGAACTATTGGCTGTAATTGGATATCAATGATTTCAGAACAATATATACTTGTAATTGGTATATCCAGATTACTTATAAGATAACCAAAAGTATAATTGCTTATGCCATGCATCACTCAGGAAGACTGTATGCCACTTTGTGGAAGGCAGACTTCCTTGCTAAAGCTAGAATAAAGGCCAATTGAAATCTCAAACTTCACCTAGACTCTGGAGGGGAACAAAGTATGAGTTCCAAATTCTCTATCAGATGGTGACAATGATAGGATCCACTCAGGCCAATTGTGAAGGAAGGACTATGGTTTGCTGAGTATCATCTTTTATTATACTCCCAACTGAAACTGTTGTAGCCATGTTTTCAAGTGCTGAAAAGCGGAAAGTCAAGTTCACCATAGAATGGGGAGATGAAGGGATTAGGTCCCTACATACCACCCAAAATAAAAATCATAAATTAATTGAGAAAATGAAAAAACAGGGATGGATTCCAACTGGCAACCCACTGTGCAGTAAAACAGTGGCAGAATAAGTGATTAAAAATGCCTTTATTGTTACGTTTATTTCCACAGGACAATTTAATTTTGAACTACTTGTGAGTTTCTGTTCAAATTGTCAAGGTTACCGATAAACTTGGCAATGATGCAATTCAAACTTTTCAAAACATTTGAATTAAAATACTTGAACTGATAAGATTTTTTTCAAAGCTAAGTTACAAACATCAGAATTTAAAAATTGTTTTAAGGGGGAAAAAGGATAGATAAAAGAAGTTTGAGCAAAGTTCAGGAATATAACAAAAAATCTTAATAGCATTTGTTTAGATTGAATTGGTTTTTGGTGTGGTTAGAGGATTTTTTTAAAATACATAAAATGACACAATTGCATGCCAAGTTTCTTCACCCTTTAGGTTCTGTAGCAAACTCTATCAGCAGACAGTTGACTTGATTTTACATTTCCCAGAGACAATATTTATTCTCTCTTCTTTGGACTTGTGATTTGGGGATTCTTTTGACAGAGTTTATTTCAATATAGGAATTCATATTTCTGGCAGTTCCTGGAATTGACCAGTTAAATGTAGAAATTTTAAAGATAGTCTGAAAAAATTTGGAATAACTGAAAATTTTATGTTATCACATCACCCCAGATAAAAAACAGATTTTGCAGATAGTATTGTATTTGGGATTTTACATCACCAAATAATAGATAATGTCTATAAAACCAATGAATCCCGTTGGAAATGGCTTAAATGGAACAAAAAGAATGAGAATTGAGGATTTTTTTTATTTCAAGGGGTTGTGAGCTTGTGGTGCCCTGTCTCTTTAAGGAATTATACAAGGAATGCTGAGAATTAACTATGTGAATTTATAGTTGTGAGGATCTGTGTTGTTTTGTTTTATGCGAACTTTCATGAGTTTTTAACCATTGATTTGAGCTAGTTTTGTTAAAGTTCATGTTTCAGGGGAATGAACCTTATCTTAGGTTTTTAATTTTGGAAGTTTAAAAACAAAACTACAGTAATACTTACATAATTCATTTTAAAGCATATGTTATGTTTCCCTGTTTGTGCATGGATAGTCTTTGTGTGCTTCAAGCTTTACTGTTTTCTGTCTGACACTGTACTTTTTTGATCATAGCTTCAGTGATTTAAGTCAAAAAGCTAACAAAAAGGGGAATGAAATTAATAAAGTTTCTTTTTCAGGTTATGAACCTGGAATCATGCTTACTGGTTAAAATGATGATTCCAGGATATTTTGATAAACAGGTGGGAATTTTAATCCATTTGAATATTCACACACCTGACAATAAAAGTAATTCTAATTTGATAGGGTTAATTGAAATTTGGGATATGCAAAATGATTATGACCAATCATGTTGGATTGACCATGGGTTAAAACTTCTTGTCAGGTTCAAAGTGTTATTCCTGACACAATTGGCACAATGAAAAAGAAGCCTTTTTGAGATTGGAGACCGAAAGAAAATAGTTCAAAAGGATTGTTAAATAAAAATGAGTCCTCGATTGTGTCCTTTTAAATTGAGCAAAATATGGGAGGAGACAGTGATGTTTGTTTGACCATTTTGATTCCAACTCTTTTCACACTAGTGGAGAATTAACACTTAGTCAATAACAGCTGCTCAGCTGAAGCTCATCACAACTTAAGATATATTGATATTTTTACAGGAATTGGGAATTACAAAAGTTTTTGAACTGTCAGATATGTTCAAATAACTCATTGATCTTTCATGTTTTGCTTTACAAGTAACTTCAAGTGAAACAGGATTTACAGTAGCTTCAACAACATGGGGAATATATTTATTGATTCCCAATATTGCAGCAATAATTAGCCCAATCAAAAGCTACTGAAAGGGGATGTGGGTAACTAGTGAGGGGTTACAAAAGACAAAATGAATGGATGAGTGAGGTTCAATTCATTAGTCTTAAGCAACTCCTCAGCATCAGGACTCCCACATCTGACTCACCCATTCCACATATACTGCTAAAATAATGAGAACCACTACGGTGCCATAGTGACCCAACAACACAAAGATCATAAGTGACTGTAGGTTATTACTCTAACAAGCAATCAGCAGTTGCTGCGGGATTAACCAGATATATTCAGACCTTGGATTGTGGGGTTTGGATGTTTAAAGTTAATGAACCAATTACAATGCTCGGGAAGGTGATCCCACAAACAAAGCAGACCTTAGTATAGATTTTGAGCATGGGAAGATTGAACAAGGTGGGACAAAATTAAAAGTGGAATTTATTTCATGGATAATGAGAATGATGATGATAATTACAAATAACTGGCACTTAAAGGGATTTTATGAAGTCAATAATAAAAGAAATACACAGTTTAGATGGTTTCTATGGTTATAAAGAGCAAAGTTTCTTTTGAAGAAGAGATGAAATAAACATTAATGGAAATCTGCCAGCTCAACAACGCTGATGTTTGAATTTGGGACTATTTAAGATGTGAGAAATGTGCCGTGATTTAGCAAGTTACTTTAAAAGAAATACCATCTAAGGTAAAGAACAAGCAATCAAAACATGCTAATGCCTGGAATCAAAAAGAAATGAGAGATTCTGTTTCAGAGATATGAGGATATTTTAATGGACTGCAAAATTTCTTGAGGGTTCATGACTGAAAGAGTATTAAGTAATGGGATGCATCAAATTAGATGGAATTAATTGAGGGTAGAAGATGGGGACAGGAAATCAAAACAGCAGTTGGGATATTGGGTACAATTCAATGGAATATTTCAGTCTGGAATTGATATATATTCTAATGGAAGGATAGAAGAGGCAAATAAATTGATAGTTTTCTCTTAGTTATATTGTGTCCTTGTTTATGTTTTCTTAAGAAAGCAACATTTCATACTTTGGTCACCACTCAATGCACCTGAATCATATATGGATAGATAAGCAATAATTTTGAGAGCTTTTAATAAGATCACAAAGAATGACAAAGATCATGACACTTGGAGCACTGCATAATTGTGCTGATGAGTTACGTGTAAAGTAACCAATATGCAGGAAATTGCAATTATACAGGGCCTTGGTGAGGCTGCACAGAGTATTGTGTGCAGTTTTGGTCTCCTTTTCTGAGGAAGAACATTCTTTTCTCTTGAAAGAGTGCAGCAAAGGTTTGCCAGGCTGATTCAGGGATGGTGTGACTGACACATGAGGAGAAATTGACCAGGTTAGGATTGTTTATGTTTGAGATCAGATGAATGAGGGGGGAATCTCACAGACTTATAAAAATCTAACAGGATAGTTGCAGAGAGGATATTCCTAGTGGTGGGGGAGTCTAAAAGCAGGGATCACAGTCTGTGGATTCATATTAGACTGTTCAGAACAGAGATATTACTTCACCCTAAGAGTGGGGAGCCTGTGGAATTTATTATCATAGGAAGTAGTTAATGCCAAAAAACATTGAATTTATTCAAGAGGTGGCTGGACATTGCATTTGAGACAAATGGGATCAAAAGTTGTAAGGAAAAAGCCAGATTAAGCTATTGAGTTGGATGATCAGCCATAATCATAATGAATGGCGGAGCAGACTCGCTTCCTCCTTTCTATGTTTAAGAATTAGGATATATTAGGAATAATGCATTGAAGAATAGGTCTCAGACATGCACACTGCTTGACAAAATCCTTGGCATGGAATGGTTAATGAGCTCAGTAGAATGAAACAAATCAAGTGTATAAGACGCTGGCACATATTCCATAGACACATCAGCTGGGATAGAATTAAATGCACAAAATGCAAAAATGAGCAAAATTAAAGCAAATGGGTAAAAAAATGGAACAATCAAGGGCCTGATAGCATGTAAATTTGATAAAGAGTATCATCAATATTGATACAAATAAATGGAGGGCTGGAGAATAAGCCCATGCATGAAGTTATTTTGAAATGGTATTGAGTGAGGTGATCTGCAGATGGAGAGTGTCAAAGAGAAAGGGGTGTTAATCTAAGTTGACATCATCCAAATATAACATTCATGTTAATTATAGAATATATTGGAATTTAACACAAATTATAGGAAATGGTGGATTTTCTTGTTGCACAGATCACCCCACTCAAGAGTTAGAAAAAAAAAGTGATTAATACTAATGAGAAGACGGATCGTACCTTGTGAAAACTGGAGCCATTTTGTACATGCTTCACTAATTGAAATGATATTTAATCAACAAATGAATAACATGCAAATAGTTAAATTTCATCATTTTACAAGTGATAATAGGATTTGTAAATGGAGCCAGAAAATATGGGCTATCATAATTAATCTAGTACCCACATTTGCAGGAGAAAACTCCAAGGAACAACATGGGGAAACAATGGTAAGCACTGCTGCCTCACAGCATCAGGGAGCCAGCTTCAATTCCAGCCTTGGGTGACTGTCTGAGTGCAGTTTGCATATTCTCCCAATAACTTTATGGGTTTCCTCCCAAAGTCCAAAGATGTAGGATTAGGTTGATTGGCCACACTAAATAGATCCTTAGTAGTGTAAATAGGTGAGGTTCCAGGTATAGGGCATGGATAGGATTGTTGTTGATGCAGACCCAAATGGACTGAATGGTCTCCTTCTGCACTGTAGGAATTCTATGATTCTAAAACACATTGTGTCAAATTTGACACATAGCAGTCAAGTTATTAATGCCCAGATAATCACAGCCTCAAGACAGACAAACCAATGTTAAAATATCAATTTGAATTTAATTAACATACAATCTATGTCAACTCAATATGATTTTATACTGAATTCTGGGACACAAGATCAACACATGACCATGTCTTAGCATCATACTCAAAATTGACCAGGGAGTAAAAACAAATGGCCTTGAGGCAGCAATGTGATATCAATTACTGGTACAAACTATCTACTTCACTCTCAATTAAAATAATCAGTTCTATTACCTATATTTAAAGTCTGATGTGTGAAGAAAGAAAAAGTATTAAAACATTCAGTCTTATGCATCAAATTAGTGCAGTACAGCTTGTTTAGAAGTTTCTGTATTTCTCAGTGTATTTTGTAAGTTTAGAATTAAGTTCTGTAATTAGCTTTATAACTTTTTAGCTCTTTAAGTTGAATGTGCTGTGTTATTTAGCAGACCAGTCACCTTCAAACAACTTTACCACTCAAAGTAAAGTAATTAATTCCAAGGAAGCAAAGAGAGAAATGATAACAACCTTCAAATAATTTTTGCAATACTTTCACTAGAATTCTACCGCCCCCACCTGCTGTTGAATCAGAGCAGGCAAGGGGCGGACAGCAGAAATGTCTATTGACCTCGGACGAGAATTCTCAGTCTCACTCGAGCAACGCTGTAATTTCCTGCCTGTAGAGTCACTGATAGGGGTCTGATTTAGAATCAATTAAAAGAGGTTGTGAGATGATGAGTTCCTCATTTCAATCATGTTGGCATGGTAGCATATTTCCTGAACAAATGGGCAAGGGAGATATCAAAACATTCTTTTATCTTTGCAAAGAATAACGGAAACAAATTTCAATGAGACAAATGATCCCACAAGTAATTGACACTATAGAATTGACACAGTCAATGGGGACTATGGAATCCCTGAAATTATTTGATTTACTTTATTCGGTTTTGCACAAAGTTAGAAATTGAATATTATAATTAGACCAGTGCTTCAAGACTGCAACTGCTTAACCATATTCACCTGACATAACGGAAGTAAATCAGAACTATTAGCTGTCATTGGATACCAATGACATCAGAACAAATGTGTACCTGTGATTGGAATACACAAATTATTTCTATGACAATCAAAAATAGAATTACTCATGTTATGTGTCAGTCAGGTTTTTACACACCACTTTGCAGAAAGTAGGCTTCCCTGCTACAGCTTGAATGGAGGCCAATTTAGAACTCCAAAAGTTTATCTGGTCTCTTGAGGGGAATGAAGTACAAGTTCACAATTCCTTATTAAGATGCAAGTGTGAAAGTGAGCAATGCTGCCTTTCGCCCATATCTCTCATTCTTTCCCCCAATTCAGTCCATCAGTTAGGCACCCAATCATCCAGAATCACTTCACCTACAAGGTGTTGTTGTCTGACTGTACTGACAATCCACAGACCCATGTTAATGTTTCAGGGTCTAAATTCAAATCCCATCACAACAGATGATGAAATTTGAATTGTCTAAAATTAAAAATCTAAATATGGCGATGAAATAATTGATTTGATTTATTACTGTCACATGTATTAACAGTGAAAAGTATTGTTTCTTGCACACTGTACAGACAAAACATACCATTCATATGGAAGTAAACAAGAGAATGCAGAATGTAGTGTTACAGTCATAGCCAGGGTGCTACGGCTTAATGCAAGGTAAGCCCATTTAAAAGTCTGACAGCAGCACAGAAGAACCTGTTCTTGAGTCAGTTGGTACATGACCTCAGACTTTTTTTAAACCCTTTTCCCAAAGGAAGAAGGTGGAAGAGATAATGTCGAGGGTGCATGGGATCCTTAATTATGCTAGCTGCTTTGCCAAGGTAGCAGGAAATGTAGACAGAATCAATGGATGGGAGGCTGGTTTGCACGATGGATTGGGCTACATTCACACTCTGTGTAGTTCCTTGCACTCTTGGGCAGAGCAGGAGCCACACCAAGCTGTGATGCACCATAGAAAGCATTCTTTCTGGTTGTATCTGTGAAAGTTGGCAAGAGTCATAGCTGACATGCCAAATTTCCATCGTCATTAAAAACCCTGTTTCATGTCACTTGGCCAGTTGTATATCCAAGCTGCCGCTGTGTCTTTTACTCCATGGGCTTCAATTTTGCTGATAGACTTGTAATACGGAAAAAAAAACAGGTTGCCTGTATGCTGTGGTCAGCTGGCAACGCTGCCAGTGATGCCGGTGACATCTGTTGTGTGCGGACTACATTAGCAGCATTGGAAGGAGACCAATGCTGGAAGCACTGGTTTTGCCTTCAAAATCAAGCAGATCGGGTGGATAGATGAACTTTATGTCCAACTCACCTCAATCTGAGTGGATACAGCCACCAATTGTGTCTGACAACAAGTCATCCTTTGTTTTATTGGTAATATCTAATACTCATTTCTAATATGTAGTGCTTACCAAAAAGTACCAGGAAATGTTATTAAGTTTGGTTATAGTTCTTTTGAAAAGTAACCTTACAGAAGGCGCTTAGTTGAGCGCCATTGGTGCATTAATTGTTTCTGTATCCACGTGAGGTCCACAAACAGACAAAGGTTGTGATTCATCGGTCAATCTAATTGTAATATAAATTAGTCATAACCCATATGAGTATAATAATCAATCAGGCACCGCATTTAAATAAGAAAGGTAATGAATAAAGACTTATGAGGTTGCTGTGAAATTTAGCACACAAAGTACCATTAAAGCTATCAATAAAAATGTGAGCTAAACCTCTATGATGAAGAATAAAAGATTTGGCAGCTGGCAGTTGCCATTTAAATATATAAACATGTTTATTTGCATCCAATAAATGCTACTTTCTAATTTAAATCAAGTCATTGCTCATAACAGCTTTTTTACACAAACGTATTGTAATGTAGTTTCTCATCTTCAAATTTAAGAATGATATGTTTATCTCTGGGCGAATTATTAATTATTTTCCTCACTTGCAATACATTCCTGTGCCCCTGGAAAGTCCAACACACCATGAGCCAGTGGATGACAATGTCACGAACCAATCTGTTCTCTGCACATGGAATTGCTGTCAATATAATGTTGTGATAAACACTCAGACAGTTTAAGTGGGATGTTGTAAAGCCTTCATTATCTACTCTAAGCAATAGATTTCTACTGAATAATGGAATATGGTGAATCATCTTCCGGGTTTCTAATTTTCTATCTTCCACTCAACAGCGTTCTCGGCGTTAAGTCAGAAGGTTCTGAGTTCAATTTATCGACAAGAATTGAGGATGATGTATAGGGACCAAACCATCTTTTGCAAAAGATCCTCATCCTTCTCGCTGCTTACTTTCTCAGGTGGATGTGAAAAGCCACACGGGAGTATTCAAAGAGTAGACTTTTCCCATTACCCTGACAATCAATATTACACAAAAAAAAAACAGAATGCACACTCATTCATTGCTCTGCACATATTGGCTGCATATTATTCAACAGTAGAATTGTGATTGCACTTTCAAAAAGAGAGCCGTAAAGCACTTTGGACTCATTGAAGCTGTAAAAGAGACTATATAAGTGAATGCAGGTTCTTTTGATTCCTATACAGTGAAATTATATACTACATATTAGCCTGGAAATTATAGCTTACTCACTTTGGGACGTCATGTCTCTGCTTCATACATGCAACCACCCTACCATGTCAACTTGCATTGCCTCTCTTTGAGTTAATACCAACCAGTAGCTTCAGATGTGGCTGAAAGGTAATAGATAGTGGGCAAATGGTAGCCAACAGTAGCCTGCGAATTTTATGTGGGGGGAGGAAAAGGGAAGAGGGAAAAGGAAAGCTCCTCCTGGTTGCACATTCTGACCGGTACTTATGTCACTGGTGGCCTTCAGCAGCTCCTTTAAGGAATCCTGGCTAGGTGCCAGATAGATATTTCATAGAATCCTACAGTACAAAAGGAGGCTATTCGGCCCTTCGAGTCTGCATCAAACAGTCCCACTATCCCCATAACCCCACACAGTTACCCTAGCTAGTCCCCCAACACTAAGGGCAATTTATCATGGCCAACACACATAGCCCATACATCTTTAGACTGTTGGAGGAAACCAGGGCATCCGGAAGAAACCCACAGAGATACAGGGAGAATGTGCAAACTCCACAAGCCGGGAATCAAACCTGGGTCCCTGGAGCCATGAGGCAGCTAATTATAAATTAGTGCAATTCTAAATGCAGCAGGAATTAGTTTGAATTTTAAAACAAGCATAACACCCCTTGTAGGTACATTCATTGGGCTTAATGCCAGTTTTTTGTGGCTGCCAATGATACATCTGAAATGCCTGAACAAAAATGGCATTGGAGAAAGTTTCTAAAACTGTTTACGTTTGGGAGGCCATACATAATGGGACTTTTTTGCATGAGTTCTCAGTTTGAATCATGGATGGAACCTTACAAAAACTTTCAAAGTGTCAGGCGCAGACTAAGTACCAGCATAAAGAACATAGAACATTACAACACAGAACAGGCCCTTCGGCCCTCAATGCTGCGCCGACCAATTAAGAAAAAGCAATGACCCTCTAACCTGAACCACTCCCTTTTCATCCATAAACCTATCCACTGACCACTTAAACGCCCCCAAACTTGGCGCTTCTACAACTGCAGCAGGCAGGGCAATCCATACCCTTACCACCCTCTGGATAAAGAACCTACTTCTGACATCCATCCTATAACTACCACCCCTTAATTTAAAGCTATGTCCCCTCGTGCTAGCTTTCTCCATCCGAGGAAAAAGGCTATCACTGTCCACCCTGTCTAATCCTCTGATCATCTTATATGCCTCAATAAGGTCTCCTCTTAGCCGCCTTCTTTCTAATGAAAAACAACCTCAAATTCCTCAGCCTCTCCTCATAAGACCTTCCCTCCATACCAGGCAACATCCTGGTAAACCTCCTCTGCACCCTCTCTTTCTTATAATGTGGCAACCAGAACCGTACACAATACTCCAAGTGCAGCCACACCAGAGTTTTGTACAGTTGCAACATGACGTTGTGGCTCCGAAATTCAATCCCCCTACCAATAAAAGCCAAGACTCCATATGCCTTCTTAACAACCTTATCGACTTGATTGCCAACTTTCAGGGATCTTCGCACATATACACCTAGATCCCTAGTTTACCAGTTATACAAAGCAGTTTCCTCTCCAGATCTTAAGCCTCTTCGACTAAAAACAATGAATTGGTGAGATTTATGTCATCAGTCTGGTGGGTCGAGGTCTCAGAGCCTGCAAGACCCACTCCACAGAGGTCAAGGTGCCACATTAAAGGGTGCCCTGATCAGAGCAGGATATAAACCCCTATGATAAAAGTGTGAGGTAATGCACTTTGGCAGGAACAATAAATGTGTAGAGTATAGGGCTAATGGTAGGGCTCTTAATAGTGTTGAGGAACAGAAGGATCTTGGTGTATGTGTCAATAGATCCCTGAAAGTAGGCAGTCAAGTGGATAAAGTTGTTAAGAAGGCATATGGAGTCTTAGCTTTTATTGGTAGGGGGATTGAATTTAGGAGCCGCAGCATCATGTTGCAACTGTACAAAACTCTAGTGCGGCCGCACTTGGAGTATTGTGTGCAGTTCTGGTCGCCACATTATAAGAAAGATGTGGAGGCATTGGAGAGGGTACAGAGGAGGTTTACCAGGATGTTGCCTGGTATGGAGGGCAGGTCCTATGAAGAGAGGTTGAAGGATTTGAGGTTGTTTTCGTTAGAAAGGAGGCGGCTAAGGGGGGATCTTATTGAAGCATATAAGATAATTAGAGGTTTGGATAGGGTGGACAGTGATAGCCTTTTTCCTAGGATGGAGAAAGCTAGCACGAGGGGACACAACTTTAAATTAAGGGGTATGAGTTATAGGACGGATATCAGAGGTAGGTTCTTTACTCAAAGAGTGATTAGGGAGTGGAATGCCCTGCCTGCAGCTGTTGTAGATGCGCCAAGTTTGGTGGCGTTTAAGAGGTTAGTTGATAAGTATATGGATGAGAAGGGAATGGTTAGTTAGGAGGGGCATTGCTTTTTATTTTGGTCGGCACAACATCGAAGGCCGAAGGGCCTGTTCTGTGCTGTATTGTTCTATGTTCTATGTTCTATAACTGCTCAACATGGAGGTATCAGGATTCTCCATCCACCCTCCCACCAATAATCATTGCCATCGGGGTGGCGGCACAGTCTTGTTGGGCCAAAGGGCCTGTTTCCTGTGCTGTTTTGTTCTTTGTTCTATTTGGAACTCCTTGCCACAGAGAGCTGTGGGGACAGAGTCTTTGTGTAGAGTTAAGGCTGAGGTAGATGTTTGATCAGTAAGGGAACTCACGGTTATGGGGAAAGGGCAGGAAAGTGGATGTGAAGAAAGATAAAGCAGCCATGATTCTACAGAATGAGGGAGCAGCCTCGAAGGGCTGAATAGCCCACTCCTGTTCCTATTTCTTATGGTCTTATGGTGTTCCCACTCTTTATGAGCATGAACCCCGTGATGTCACCAGTGAGGGGTATACTGAAATACACTCACCACATCTCACACCCCACTCTACCTCCCCCCCCCCTCCACCCCTCCTCTATCCCGTGCCATATAGCCAGTTATCAGTATATCTAAACTGATTTTAAGTTCATCCTTTAGGTTAGGGTAGTTTTTTTTCTTTAAAAAGGCTGGTTTTTAAATAAGCTCCAATCAAATGTCAATTAACTTAGTGTTAAATACCCCATAATGTGAAAATGAGATGGAGATTAAAAATTTCTTCATTGCAAGATTCAAATTCAATGGAATGTGTTCTGAAAGAGATCAAGTCATTTATTTCTATTAACAATGCTCTGTAAGTCGATAATAAGTGAGGACAACGAGCAAAGATATCAGACAATGGAATTACAAGCTGTGCAAGTCTCACCTTTCTTGGGAACCACAGAAATGACAGCTCCCTGCACAGATTGTGTTAATTGTAAGAGTTCGTGAAACCTCATCTAGTGCCGACAAAATCAAATCTACACAACAATGAAGAACAGCAATTCCTCCAGGGCCCAGCATTATCTCTCGACTTGGAAACTGATGCTAGGTTTGTGTAAATAATGATTAAGACTAGTTTTTGGTGCAGGCGAATGAGTGCTCAAATTATGCTCCAACTCAGGAAAGCATGGTGCCATGCTTGAAAGACAAGTACAGAGCTTTTCTTATTGACCTCTGAGAGCTGGTGAATATTGTGGAAAAAAAATGTAAAATCTAGAATTCAGCCTAAAGGCCAAATCAGCTCAAATGATAGGAGTTTCATTAGCTCGATTTGCATCAGTTATAGGCTTACTACATGGACATAAGGAAGATGGTGGTCTTGAGTGTTACCCATCTCCTCCCCCCATTATGTATGTACCTATTGACATATAGTGCATGAAGAACCACAAGTAAACTTTGTAATACAAACACTGGGAATTCTTTATTACAGATGTGCACTGTTCCACAGTCAGAACTCAGATTGCTCAACAGGCCCCACACAGGGAGGAGCTAGTTCCCCAGGGGTCTCCTGACTCTTGCTCTTAAAGGAGCAGACTGCATTCCAAATCCCAACATATATTACGTATGCACAGCTAATCAAAAAATCCCACCCCTGCCCCACCCCACAACCTCCTGACAGTCTGCAAGCTGGGAGGGAAGGACTAAATTCAATGGGATGGTGTGGAAGCCATGCTAATCACCAACTTGCCTCCATAGGAGTGTTACCAGTGATGGGGACATTGTTGGGCAAGTCACCCACCCTTGATGCTCTTAAGTAGCAACGTGGCTGCAGGAATGGGTGTTGGGGTTCAGGGCCCTCCTATTCTGGGCTCAAAAGGAGGCTCCATCACCAACAGAATTGACTGTCTGCTTGTTATCCAGCTGACTTCCTAATCATGATCCCACACCCATTGTTGGGGTCTAACTGATGGGCCCCAGCAATGACTTACTTCATTATTTGGCCTTTGATCTTAGACATTTCAATCAAGTTACCTCTTACTCCTCTGAATTCCAGCACACCTAGCCTGTCCAGCTCATTAGACAACTCATCCTTTCTAGTTATTAGGCAGCTAAACTTTTTCTGAATTGCCTTCAACACATTTACATTTTTTCTTAAATAAGAGAACGAAATTCTGTGCACAGCACTCCAGATGTGGTCTCACAGTGCCTGTATAATTAAAGCATAACTTCCCTGTTCTCATATTCTGTTACATTTGCAAAAAATGATAATATTCTCTTTGCTAATTACTTTCATACTGCATACTCACCTTTCACAATTCATAAACTAAGACACACAGATCTTTCTGCATCTCAGAGCTCTGTAATCTCTCACCATTTAGATAATGAGCTTTTTTCATCCAACCTGACAATCTCACGTTATACTCCACTTGCCATACCTATTTATATTTTTTGTAGCCTCCTGATGTCCTCCTCAAACCTAAAATTCCTAACCTACCTTTGAGTCTTCAGTAAATTTAGAAACCATACCATCAGTCCCTTCATCCAAATCATTTATATGAAGTGTACAAAGTTGAAACTCCAGCACTGACACCTGTGACAACATATTTGCACACCATGTGAACCAGAAAATGATCCATTCATACCTACTTTGTTTTCTGTTTGCTAGACAATCCATCCATGACTACGTGCTACCCCCTATATCTTTGATACGACTTATCAAATGTCTAAAAACCAAGTACAGTATATTTCTTTATCCACAGCACCTGCTATTTAGAAACACTGTAGTACAGAAAGAGGTCATTTGGCTTATTGAGTCTGCACTGATCATAATTCCAGGCAGGCCCTATCCCCATATCCCAACATATTTACCCACTAATCCCTCTAACCTATGCATCTCAGGACAGTAAGGGGCAATTTTTAGCATGGCCAATCAACCTAACCCACACATCTTTGGACTGTGGGAGGAAACCAGAGCATCCGGATGAAACCCACGCATTTCAAGTATTCCAATAAATTGGTTAACCAGGATTTCCTTTTCACAAAGCCATGCTGACTCTGCTGATTACCTTGAATTTATCAAAGTGCCCTGATAATAACATGTTTAGTGACAGCTTCTAACATTTTCTCTATGACATATGTTAAGCTAACTGGCCTGTAGTTGCCTGCTTTCTGTCTCCGGAAAATAACAAATGTAACATCTTTATTCAATCTAGTGGAATCTTCCCCATATCTGATGAATTTTGGAAAATTAAAACTACTATCTATCTCACTAGCTACTTCTATTAGTGTAGAAGAAATGGTTCTAATTATATTAATGATACTACATTAGGAGACAAATATTCCTTAGGACTAAAAAAAACTGCAATCACATATATATTATTGAAATAGAGGAATTGGCAAAACTGTGGAAATGGCATTAAATGTTGGGTGGTACATAATTATCACAATCTGAATGGGTGAAAACTGGGTGGTATGAAAAGTGGGGGTTTGAGTGTTTAGGTTCATATGGCATTAAAAATAATACTAAATAAATATGGCTATAAAGAAATCCAGTAGAACATTGGATTTCAGGTGAGGCATAGAATAAATAAGGCAAAGTGTGGTTATGATTTGGAAAGACAACTGAAGATGCAGGTGGATCACTGTGTGCGACTTTGTATCGTGCAGCATAGGAAGGTAAGGTATTGTGGGTACCATATAAATTCACTATAAGGCTGCCTAGTGAATCTAGAGTTTTGGCAGTAAACATCCATCGTAAATACTTGTTGCTTTGAGTTCAGCTTTTCTATTAATATTCATAAAAAAATTGAGGCAAAAATCCCTGTTTCATAATCTATACACAACACATATGCTTGAATCCACCATTACATTTGCTAGGGCAGAGGTGACTGCAGACAGATGTGAAAGAGATACTTAAAATTATGAACGTATGGGTAGGTAGAAACAAAACATTTCCAGTGATTGAGGGGCCTAGTACAAGAAGACAATGATGCAAGATTAAATACAAGTTTAGCAACAGAGAGCAGGAGAAAAATGTTCACATCCAGGAATGTGAAATGGACTACCAAAATTAGTTTAGACTATGTCAAACTTTAAAAATAGTTAAGTTGTACTTAATATATCTTCATATCCACACTGTTTCTTTTTGCCCTTTGAGAAGTAATGAGGGAAATTGTGGAAGGATTTTCAAGCTGACTATTAGCCCATTGAACTCTCTTTTCATGGCCAACAGGTCCTAGCATTGGATTGAACCCAGAGCTTCTGGTCCAGCGGTAAGGGATATTAAGTATCCTTGATAGAAAGGTGAGTCAAGGAAAAGGAACAAAGAGATAAAGGAAACAAGGCATACTGCACAAAGTGAGCATATGGGAAATAGGGCTACTGCTCTTTTGATGGATAAACAGATATACAATTTATTTAACCTATTTAATGAATGTCTTTACATTTCTGCTCTCTTGCTGCTTTAACCCATGGATTCCGTTCACAAGTCTGGCCTTCTCTGTCAAACTATTCTCGATGTAGAGATACTGGTGTTGGACTGGGGTAGTAAGAACTCAGTAAGAATTTAGCAGCACCAATTTTAAATCCAACCGATTTATTTGATAGTAAAATTGCGAGCTTTCGACACTCCGTCTTTGTCAGGCAAATGCACAGAACACTGCATTTGCCTGACAAAGACAGTGTCAAAAGCTCGCAATTTTACTATCAAATAAATTGGTTGGATTTAAAATTGGTGCTGCTAAATTCTTACTGAATTCAAACTATTCTCTGTCAAGCAGCATTCTGAAAGCCGGTGGCATTTGCTACCAAATTAACCTGTTGGACTGCTATTGTGAGATTTCTTACTGTGTTTACCCCAGTCCAATGCTAGCATCTTATTAAAACTATTGTGAGAGCAGACAAAGTAGCAGTCAATGTGAGGTGATCATTCCCACTCACCTGGGTAGAATTCTGCACTGGGTTCAGCAACTTTATACATTGGTCAAGGTCAGTGTGCTCCTTTTATTTCTGATCTGTGTGTGTATGTGTTTGTGTACATCTTTGTGCATGTCTGTGTTTCTACATGTGTCTATGTATGAGCGTTTGTGTTTTTCTTAGGTTTAGTGGTTAATAAACTTGCACCATAACCTTGGCACCATTCGTATCAACAGAATTTTGTAGTACCACCAATGACACCTCCGCCATGGATTTCTCAGCAGCAAGGAGTGCAAACAATGGGAAATCTTGTTGACAATGGCAAAACCATAAATTTCTGCCACCACTACCAAATATGCCATGGAGATGGAAAAAAGCTCACCCTTGCTCTTCCTTACACTGGAGAAAATCTTGTTTGGCCCCTTGTTGCTCACAATTCAAATAATTAAATATATTCTGACTGTGAAAAGATATATCCTCATAAGAAAGAAACTTCAACTATTATTCAACCTCCTTGGTTGGTTGCAACAAAGGAGAGCAAGTTCACCCCTTCTCATCTGATCAAATGTTCAATGTTGATATTAGCTTGATAGTGTGATATCATATGACACTAGTTGCTGGAGGAGCAGTTTTCCCAGTCCTCACCCCTCCATTTCATAGATCATATCCAAAGATGTGCTGGTTAGGTTGATTGGCCATGCTAAAATTGCCCTTAGTGTCCTGAGATGCATAGGTTAGAGAGATAAGTGGATAAGTGGGTAGGGCCTGTGTGGGATTGTGGTCAGTGCTGACTAGATGAGCCGAATGGCTTCTTTCTGTACTGTAGAGTTTCTATGATTTCCATGATGTCCATTCCTCATTCAACAGGGAGTCATGTGATAGACCGATAAGTAATCAATGCAAGGAATCAAATTGGTTCCCCCGCTATTGCTTAAGGCTTAACAGACTATATAAAAAGAGTGCTGAATATTACTAAATAGAGTTCCAGGAAGAAAGGTAAGGAAGTGGCAGACTCCAATGTGAACTAGATACTTAGTGCAATTCACAATGACCAGGACTGAACAATGAACCCACTGTCGAATTTGACTATGAACTGGATGAGAACAAACCTTGGTAACTGGAACCTCTTTCTATTTGTATGACTATGAATTGTCATATATCTTCTTGTGGTTTAATTAATAACTTTATTAATTGGATTTGGACTTCTGGGGTGTCTACATTGTAGGTGGGGCTCCAAGACACAATGTTACCCAACCTCTTGTTATAAAAATTTTAATATTTGAAATCTTGTCCTTTGATCCTTCAGTTACTATATAATTCATAATACTTTAAAAAGAGATATACAGAGATTGTAACATGTAGTTAAGCATGCTGAGATCAATGCCAGGAACACTTCACACAAGGTACCAACCTAGTGAAGCTACACCACAGGATTATGCATTCTAAACAAGGAAAGCAACGTGCAATGGACAGGGTTAAGGATCTGCAGTACTGCCACATCCAATTATGAATAGTGATACAGACAACTAGCAGGAAGAGAAGGCTTCATCAATATCTCCATCCTCAATAAGATGGCAAAGGCTACATGCCCCAATGACACCTTGGCTGTAGCACTGACCTTGTGCTCCAGAACTAGCAGTGAATTGCATTATATTCTGCTCCCCATTTCTTGAAGTTACTTCTCTGGGTGATATGGGCTCGTGGGAGTGCCCTTCCTCCACCTCCCTCTTCCAGCAACTTTTCATGCTCTGTCTCATCTCTTTTTATTCTCCTTAAGAAGTTGCAAACTGCTCCACCTATGTCTGAGAACAAAGTGTTTGTGCAAAATCTTTTGTCAAGAAAAAGTGGCACAATGGTTAGCAGTGTTCCCTCATAGGGACCCAGTTTTAATTCCCAGCTTGGGTCACTATCTGTGTGGAGGTTACACATTCTCCCCATGTCTGCGTGAGTTTCCTCTAGATCCTTCAGTTCCCTCCCACAGTCAGAAAGACATATTGGTTAGGTGCATCGGCCACGCTACATTCTCCCTCAATGTACCAAAGCAGGCACTGAATGTGGTGACTAAGGGATTTTCACTAACTTCATTGCAGTGGCAATACAAGCCTGCTTGTGACAATAATAAATAAACTTAAACTTTAAGCCACCATTTCAGTAAAAACCAGTAGAAATCAAAATATTTGATAATCTCTTTACGTAGCACCAGTAAGGAAGGTAGAGGATCCCACCAATCCCTATCTGCTGTTGAACAGCTGTCCATTTCTTAGAGGTTAAGACAGGACATATGCTGCGTTAAACTCCAAAATGGCACCACTGCTATCAAATCAGAGTTATCATCGTCATAATCTTCCTATCTGTTGCACACAGTCTCTGCATGTTTGCTAACACTCTTACAAGAAAGATGTTCATGTGGCTAGCGCAGTGTGTGAATGTGTCATTTTAGAAGCAAATCACCAAAAAAAAAAAGTTTCTAAGGAGCCAAATCTATGACCTTAAGACTTAATGTCAAAATACCAATGATTTTTCTTTGTGCTCATAACATTTTAGATGGGGCCATGAAGAATAAAATTCTCTTTTCTTATTCTAAATATTATTCAATCTCAATAACAAAGTGCTAGGCTACCCTAAATGATTAGCATATTTTAACTCACAGGTTGATTCACAAGCTCTTTAATCTCTAATAAAATCTCATGTTCAGCCAGATCTTTCTTTTGATATATTTAGAATGTGGAATAATAATTCCTCTGAAGTATGCCTCATATTTTGCACCGTCAGAAACAAATCTTTAAGCATTCCATTATGTATGAAGGGAAAACTTATCAAAAAAATTATAGGAATCTAAGAATTACTATATGTACTTAGAAAAAGCTTCATGAGACTGATTGGCACTTCCTGTGTGCCTGGACCCTGCCACAATGAAAGATGAGAACAGAGCTCTATTTCAAAGTGGCAAGTAGTCAGAGGATTAAATAATTTTATAGTCTATTTTTTGAGGATTAAGAAAGAGTTCTATGAACATCAGTCAGTTTTGTTTATTCTTATATATATTTTGATAGTACTAATTAGAAAATAGGCCGGTGAACATTCACAGATCTTGAGGAATCTATTACAGCCATTATCTACCTAATAGAAATTCATAGTAAAGCTAATTTCACATCTAAATTTTAAATTAATTAGGATAAAGAGAAATGCATTCAGGACACTCAGGGGTACGTGACAACCTGAATATGACACAGAAACTCGAGAATTCCACGATGGCCTGGTTCTAAAAGAATTATGTACAGTTTTAAAAAGACATGGGCCAATTGGAGAATTAACTCACCAATGTACTGGAATGCAGAAAAATGAATAGTTCCTGTGTATTTATGTGTACTGGTGCAGAGCGGCAAAATTTAATTACTCATTGTTTCGTATACACATAGTCCCACGCATAGTGGGAGTATGGAGTGGAAGACCTATATTCATAGGAAAAGGACTACCACAACATCATTATTATTTTGTTAGATTCAGTACGGGAAGAAAGCACCAGCCTGAGCTGAGCTATCTCCATTATCGAATCTACAAACAAACCTTCCCCTCCCTTCTAATACGGGAAATTGAAAATGTCTTCCTTTCCTGGCAACGTTCAACAGTATAGCTGATAAAAAGAACACCTAGATGCTGGATTTTCATGAACTGCACTCATTGCATTGCATGTTTGTGGACTGCAACTTGTCCTCTGTCCCAAATTACATTTCCATCAATATTCTGCTATTGTGAGTTATCATAGCCTAGCTAATCTAATGTTTTATAAGTTGGGGAATTTAATCAAACCATCTGCGGTCTCAGCTCCATATTAAGGATCAAGTGTAACTGTTGATCCACAAAACGATAAGAGCAATAAATACTACGGTCTAGAGGTTCCTCTTGAATGTACTGGATGTTTCCCCAGTCCAATTCATCTGAAATTAGCATAATCATCGCAAGAGATTACAACAGTTTAAATGCAAATTATATTTGGTGCACAGCAAGCTTACGACCCTTTGAGCTAGCTTATAAAATATCCTGTCAGAAGATAGTCTCACCCACAAACTAGTCACAGCCCATGATGAATGAATCACCACTGTTAAACATATTCATTTGCGTCTTTAAGGAACCTGTAAAAGTCAGGCTGGTTCGTTTTGGCACTAATAGAAACATTGAGCAGGATTTTCCATTTGCACTCGTCCCAAGGCCAGAAAATCTCGCCCAACATCAACAGAGCTTTGCATGATCCGTGTCCCACCCGCTATGATTCTTGTAGCGGGTAGGGCAGGGAAATTCTGTCCATTATAATGATTTTGGAATATAATTATTTGTGTAATTTATAAAGGATATGACTTATGTACCCCAATTTAAACAGCAGATGGTCTGTCTAATTTCTGAAAGAAATATTCAGCCATTTAAAATTGGGTTAGACAAAGGTGTTGGATTGATGCCATAACTAAAATGGCTTATTTTTTTGGAATAAACCCATTTTCAGCTGTAGCAATCAACGGCACCTAATTATCACTCTTAAATTTATCAGAGAACATTTTTGAAGCAAATATCTTCTAAAAAGTAATTATGTTTTGTAACATTGCCCAATTGCATGGTTCAAGGCAAATCTTCACACTTCATCCTGATCCTTCACTGTCACTAGCTCACAATCTTGGAACTCCTTCCCTAACAGCTCTGCAGGTGTATCAATACCAGATGGACTGTGAGGTTCAAGAAGGCGACTCAATGTTACCTTTTCAAGGATGAGCAATAGAGGCTGGCATGCCAGTAATAATTACATCCCATAAAAGAATTTAAAAAGATGGTAGAACAATCTGTTGTTACTACAATTTGTTTTCTTGGCCACCAGCAAAGCCATCATTATTTCCCATCGCTGATCGCTCTTGAAAAGGTGGTTCCTGAGTCACTGCAACATATCTGGTGAAGCTACCACCAGATAGTGCTTTTAGGTACAGCCTTAACAGTGACAACGTCTAAGTTAGGAATATTTAACTTGTTAGGAACTTGAAAGTGATAGTTTTAGATAATTGCTTCTCCTGTCCTTCTAGATCATGAAAATAATGGGTTTGTGGGGCACTGCCAAAGACACCCTGGCAACTTGCTGCAGTGTATCCTGTGACATTGTTTTTAATCTATCCCATTTAACATGATGGTATTGTCAGAATTCAAATTGGTAACTTGCTGCAGTGTATCAATGACATTATTTTAATTTGTCCCATTTAACATGATAATATTGCCAGAATTCATAATAGAGAGTGTTCTCATTATGAAGATGGGGCTTTACCCACAAAGACTGGTCAATCTCACTGATGCCCATCCTAGGCACTTGTGACATGTGAATTGATAAGGGCAAGTTCAGGTAGGTTGATCTTTAGTTGGTTCATCATCATCTGCTGTAATTCCAGTCTGACACTATGCTCTTCAGGACTTGTAAATTTGGTCAATGGTGTTAATACTGGACCACTTCTGTTGACTGGCAATGAAGTCTTATGCGAATGAATAAGAAAATAATTCATGCTTATAAATCAGTGAAACTCCCTATTAAATATTTAAGATGCATAGCAAAGGCCACATACATATCTTTGGAAAGAAAAGGAAAAATAATAGCCAGGCCATTCAATACTCCTCTAGTATACACCTTAATGTCAGTGACAAATGTTTAATCATAGAATCTCTCCAGTACAGGAGGAGAACATTTAGCCTATGGAGTCTGTACCAACCACAATCCTACACAGGCCCTATTCACATAACTCAACACATTTACCCTACTAGGATCAGTTTAGCATGACCAGTCTAATCAGCAAGGAATTTTGTGAGACCCATTAGGCAACGAAATCCATGAATAACCCGGGAAAAATAATACTAGGGCAGAGAAACAATCCTGAACAAGACTCATTGGGGCCGGATTTTCTGGCTACACTCGTCCCAAAGCCAGAAAACCCTGCCCAAGTTCAACAGACTTTCACATGGTCTGTGTCCCACCTCCTCCAATTCCCATGGCGGATGGGATGGAAACATTCCACCCATGGAGTTAGGGGACAGGTAACAGAATGGATAGCAAGCTGGTTACAAAACAGAAAACAGGGAGTAAGCTTCAAGATTACTCAGAACGTCAAATGGTGGAACTGGGGTTTCACAAAGATTGGGGAAGCGGAAACACAACTACAAATTTGCAAATTATTTCAACGAGTATCATTGTTAGTGTAGGAAGACTGCAACAAAATGCAAGCAGACATTAATAAGCTTGAAGGATAGATGTGTAATTGACAAATGAGTTTTAACAGAGATAAGGAAGTATTCTGAATGAGGGATCACATATTCCTTGGATAATAAGCATCTAAATGGAGTAGATAAATAGAGGCATCTGGGGTACAGATACTCAGCTTACTAAAAGTAACAACACAGAGGCAATTTAAAAAAATCAAGCTGGGTTCAATTTCAGGAGATTTAATTGAAAAGCAGTTATGTTAAACTTGTTTGGAATCTGGCTCAGCCTTCACTTAGTAACAGTTCTGGTCTCCATTTTATATGTAAAATACAGAGAAACTGGACAAGTTACAAAATAGATTTACTGGAATAACATCAAAACTGAGACATTATATCTAGTAGGAACGATTGGCTAGGCTGGTGATGGAAAACGACTGCCTTATTTAGAAAAGAGAAGAATGGGAAGTGGCCTGACAAAAACTTTCAAGGTTGTGCATCAGTTTAATAGAGGGAGATGCATAAAGAAGAAAGCAATCTTACCAAGAAAATTCTAAGTGCCGAATGAGTGTGAAAACAGGAGAGTTTCATTCCAGTTTCTTCACTGACAGAAAAAAAATCACATTGTGTCTCTCTCAGGAAAAAAAAAAGAGGCAAGATGTGGTTCTTGTCAATAAGGGAAGTCTATGCATGCTGGCCACTGACTGCTAGAGGGTGCTATTATGTATGCGTTAAAATCCCAGTGCACAGTCTCAAGACTGCACTGTGCACCAGGAGAGAGACTCTTCCAACCATTCATCCACCACCCCCCTACTCTGTACCACCAGACATCGCCCCTCCCATCCCTGTGATCGCCGACTCTAATCTAAGTGACCTAGTCAAGCATGTACTCTCAAAGGAAAAAATATCTAGTCACAGAGCTCCCAGAGAACAAGTATTGTGGCATGCAGATCCTGTCAGATCTCAGAAATGCTGGAAACAATAGCTGTCCTTATCTGTGCTGACTGAAAATTCTTGCAGAAACATAGCCCACTTATTGACAGAGTAACAATAGTGAGAGATAAAACTAACACTTGGGTTAGATCTACTCTGTGCAGTGATAGCCTGAGGGACTGACTTTGCCTTATTGGTTTCTACTCCTCACTAAACCTCTTGCTTTTATCTATTTAATTTAAAATGACATTATGATACACTTGTGTTTTTAGCATTGAAACATAATAGCCAGCCAGATTGGAAAACATTTGGTCACTCTCTCATTAACTGGATTTAGAGAAATCTAATCGAAAACAGCCATCTTCTTCAATACAAGTGTACTGGGAATTAAAGAATGCAAGCTGGATATCATCTTAAAATTGAAAGCCTTGCAAACTATTTCATAATATTGCACATTCATAGGACCCTGCGGGATATATTGTGGTTGATGTTTAAAACCTTATTCGGCTTTTTTTTGTCTCATCACCACCCCACTGATTGGCTTTGACCTTTACTCTCTCTCTTCTAATTCTAAACCCTCCCAGTAAAATAATTGTGATCTTTCATGGTAAGTGAGTAACTTTATCCTTGTGACATACGGGGCTGAGTGTTTTTCTCATCTGAAATTGGGCAAAGTCAAGCAGTGAGATCTCTCCCAACTCCCATCCCCCACCTCTTCCATTGTGACCTTAATATCTCTCTCCCTGGCTCTGCTGGGACTGCTACTGACTACATTTTCACCAACAAATCCATGTGAATTGCTGTTAAGGAAGCAGATTGCACTCTCAACCATTGCTTTCCTGTCAATCCTGATGATTCATGGACAGTGGCCTGGTAAACCCTGCTGTGAGGGCAAGGGCCTTGAATTAGATTCTTGAGTGCTGCAGTGGCTGTTCTTCTGTTTGTGGTGGTACTTGGAACTTTGTTGCACACCTAATTAACTCATTCCCAAGAAATATAACAAGGTCACTATATATTTGGATGCTTATAATCATGCCATATTGTAGCAATTACATTTTAGGCACTTGATTCCCAATTCAGTGTGGGAACGGTGTTTATGAGTAGTTACCCCATTTCTAAAAGATACTAATGACATGTCCATATCTATCCTTGAGCTCTTAAAACCCGAAGCATTTTTACCTCAGTAAAAGTACAGAAAGTTCTTTAAAGAACTGAAAACCAGTCCTGGCGTACCCAAATGTCAGAGTGGGGAATAACACTATGTCAAATGTGGAGATGTGGGGAGGGAACGAACAGCTCAGTGTTTGGACTGGGAATTAAGAGTTGGCAGGGGAGACAAGCAGGGAAGGCAAAAAAGGTGACCAGTATGTGTTTTTTTTAAATGATTAAATACAAATAGGATGATAAACTTGAGGAAGTTTCTACTATACTGCTGGAATTCTCCTGTTGTTCATGCCTTCAGGATCTTTAGGTCTCTATATAATCACCTAAAGTCATTGATGTAAGTTTATAGGAATAACAGACAGATTGGCATACACAGAGCTTGTTACTTATAAACCATTCTTCTCTTACTCTTTCCATCCGCATCCCAAGATGTCAATTCTTAACTTCAATTAATTGGATTAAAAATAAACATTTCATCAGCCTGGAATTCCTCCAAGCCAATCTCAGTCTGGTGCCAAAACTTTGCTAGTGGTTTTGTGGAAATTTCATTCCCAAACACAAACAAACAGTGAGCTGAATTTTAGCCCAGGCTTTGGGATTCTGATATTGAGCTAAATTGTAGATCCCAAGCCCACGCTTACCATCAGCGATACTAGATAAGTGATTTTACAACTGGTGACCCCCCACTCATCCAATTCATTGTCTACAGGTTTTCCATTAAGGATGACAGGCTAATATTTCTAGCCCAATCAGAAGACCTTGCAGCACCAGCCAGAGAAATGAACGCTGTTGAAGTAGGCAGGCCAGTAAAAGCTAAAATTTAGGATGCTGAGTGCAGTCGAACCTTGGAGTGTGCCCTGCCAAGGTGCCAGGGGCACTGCCAAATTCACGCAGTCAAGGAGCTAGGCCTGAAGGGGGCATGGAAGGGCTGAATGAGGAGGCATGGGCAGCAGGCATTTGGCGACCCCATGGTAGGGTTTCACTCATTTGAAGTGGGGCAAGACGCTGGTCAGAGGTGATGGAGAAAGGGGGGATTGGTGTGGGGGAGGGGAGGTGCGCTGATACCAGTGTGTGGAGAGTGGTCTTACTGGCAAGTTGTCTATAGGATAGTCTGGCGATTAGAGTACCCTTTAAGAATGGCACTCCGAAATCTCAGGAACCAGCCCTTGCCAGTGTCTTTAGGTCCCACACATCTCCCTCCTAACAGGAATCACCTCAAGCTCCAGAAAGATGTCTCAGTGTGGGTGGATTCCAATTGGGATCAAGCTGACCCACCCAAAGGGAATCCCACCATGGACAACACTTCAAATTTTTTTGGGGTGGATTGCACTCAGACAATAATTGATACTTCAAAAGTAGCATCAAAATGAACAGACTCAATCTTAAATTCCATTTTAATTATTTTACACTCAATATTTCACTGCAGGGATATTAAAAAAGTTATTATTTTCTTTTATGGGAAAAAATACACAAATTCCAAAGCAAAACTACCTGACTCCCAGTGGCTGATTCTGTTTATAATAATTATCTACATATTTTTGAAATGTTTACTACAAATCTTTTTTTCACTACATTTCATTATATCTCCTGTGTCAATATTAAACACTCCATTCCAACAAGCTGACACACGCCCCAAAATGACACTTTTACAACACAAACATAATGACAAGGACAACAGCCAGTGTGCCCTATTCAATGAGATTTAAATGTTCTTAATGAGTTTCAGTGACCCATTTTCATATTAGCAGAGATGTTTTGATTATAATCTGCACATTCCAGCATTTTGATACAACGTATTTCATTCAACGTTCAAGACAAGCTGTATAACTGCAGTGCCATCACAAACTAATGGGCAGAATTTTCCACTCAGTGCACAGAATGCTGGCAGAGAAGAAACTGGGATGCAGCATTGCAGCTGCCCAGCCAAGTTTTCTCTCCAAATGATCTAGCACTCTGTCGAAGAGATTTGAAGATGTGGTTCAATCCCCGTCACCACACTACTGGGATAGGGACTGATCAAGTTGACAATACTCCCTCTGATGGATATGGGAACCCCTCCCTCTAGATACACCAGGACAAACCAACCCCACCCTGATGGTTACAGGGTACCCTTCCACCACACACACTCACTCTCCAAGGATATAGGGAATCTGCCCCACACACACACAGAGCAGAGTGATTGCCCGCCTCACATGGATACAGGGAACTTCTCCCCACTGCCCCTCCCCCCACATCCATTCCCCTCATGGATACAGGGAACACCTCATGCCTGCTGCTCCCCCAAAGAAATGGGAAACATGCCTCCCCGCATAAGCACCGAGGCAACCTCCCACACATAAGTGAGACCACTCCCATAGAGCTTTGTAGAGGGGCCACCTTTGGCACCCCACCACTGTTCCTGTATCTTGGCAGTGCCAGGACATGTCTCTCTTTCTCCCTCGGGGGCTATACCTACCTGTGCTTCACAGAACATTCCCCTCATCCACATTACATTATTAAAATGCAGTTGTAAACCTTGCAGCCCTGATGTCACAGCAGAAAATCTAACATGGGGGGGGGGGGGCACAATATATTGGGGAAGCCTGCTAATCATATTAAAATGTAGTGAAAGGTGGGAACCTCATTAGGTCACTGGCAAGGGGCAGGAAAATATCAGAAAGTGAGACCTCACTGGCAAGAATCTCATTTTCCCAGAGTCATGAAACTTTGTGTGTATGCCACCATTTGCGCTCACTGCAGACAAATTCACGCTGAATGTCTGTGGTGTTCTTTAGTGAGAATTAACTTTGTGCTTTATATTAAAAATTGCATGCAATTCCATGTGTTACTTTGTTAAGTTACAAAGGACTTGCAGTGGTTCAAGCAGGCAGCTCACCACCACCTTCCAAAGGGCAAAAAGGTGTAGGCAATAAATGCTGCTCTAATCAGCAATGCCCACATCCCATAAAACTAATCTAAAAGAAGAGAAATAGGCTTGGAAATTGGTATAAGTCAGGCCTATCATCAGATTGATGCGTAGGAGGTAAATTGGAAGTACTCCAACTGCAGCAAAAATTTTAGGAGAGAGATGAGCTGATATTTCGAGTCCAGATGACCCTTTGTCAAAAGTCAGCTCTTTTCTCTCTTACAGATTCTGCCAGACCCGCTAAGATTTTCCAGCATTTTCTCTTTTGGTTTCACATTCCAGCATCCGCAGTAATTTGCTTTTATCCATGCAATTTTAACTCCCAGGCTTCATCCTGTCAGAAGAGACCAGAACAAGTTAGGGCAATCTTCCCTCCTTATAAGTGGAACCTTAGAGCAGTTTTACAACATACTCATGGTCACCATTACTTTAATTCCAGATTTATTTAATTAACTGATTTCAAAATCGCAATCTGTCATTATGGACTTTGTAAAGTGAACCAGCTAGTATCTGAGAATTTTTAGATCTCACTATTTTTAAATGACTTGGCCACAGCAGTTACAACTCAAATTTCAGACATGCAGATGTTGCTTACACTAAGTGAGCTCTTGACTTAACACAGCCAAGATTATCAGCTTCAATTTATTGTTTCGGCCATTGGGAATATGTAGTGTCACTATGGCAGCATGGAGCGATATTTCTGGATGCAACAAATCAGACACAGGCAATGGTGTCATTAAGTTAAGTTATCTCTGACTCACATAACATGTAAATGTGATTCCCAGATATAACCAAGTTATTGTGAGATCATATTTCTGTTTAATGAGGACAAACAGCCTCTCAGCGTACTGTCCTAGGCCAAACAACCTTCAATAATATCATCAATGTCCTTCCTTCCATTGTAAGATGAGAAGTGGGAATGTTCTGATGATTGCACAATGTTTAGCACCATTTGTGAATCCTCAGATACTGAAGCAGTCCATTCTAAAAGCAGCAATTTCACAATATTGAGGCTTGGACTGACAAATGGCAAATAACATTTGCACTACATAAGTGTCAGGGGATGACTATCTCCAACAAGAGACTCTAATCATTGCTCCTTGACATTCAATGGCATTACCAGCGCTGAATTCACCACTGTCAACATCCCAAGAGTTACCATTGACCATAAAATGAACTGCAATAGCTATTTAAATATTGTGGCTAAGAGTAGGCCAGAGAGTAGGGATCTTTCAGTGAGTAACTCACCTCTGTCTCCCCAGAGCCTGCCCACCATCTACAAGGCACAAGTCAGCTGTATGATGGAATATTCTCCATTTATCTACTTGAATGCAGCCTCAACGACACTCAAAGAAGCTTGATACCATCCAGGACAAAGCAGCCTATTTGCATGGCACCCCATCCATCACAATAGATATCCATTCCATCACAATCGATGTACAGTGTCAGCAGTGTGTGCCATCCATAAGATGTATTGTAGAAACTCACCAAGACTCCTCAGATAGCCCCTTGCAAAATAAAATCTCTGCCACTTAGAAGCCAATCTGAAAGTCCTCTTCCAAGTCACTCACCATCCTAAATTGGAAAGATATACTTGCTCTTTTATTGGCGCTACATCAAAATCCTCAAATTCCTTTTCTAACCTTATTGTGGGTGTACCTACACCACATGGACTGCAGCGGTTCAAGAAGACAGAGCAGCCCTAATTTTTTAAAAGGTAAGTGAGGATGGGCAATAAGTGCTGGTCTAGCCAGTAATGTCCATATCCCATGAATTAATACAAAAAACATGATATTGGGTTGCCTTAACAATTGAATTGTCCATTTAAGTAAAAATACAAGCAATAATCTTAACATTACAGTACTAATGCGTGTAGTTTACAACATAAGCCTTGTGGCCCAATAATGAAGTAAGGAGAAATTTGTTTATTCAGACAATGAATAGGATATAGAATTTCCTATGGGAAATGATTCCAGCAAATAGCTTAGATTTTTCTTAAAAATTTAGATAAGTACAAAAGAAAAAAGAAATACATGTTAAAATGATCAGATGAAATAATTTGAAAGGGAGGAGCCTGGTCTGTTATAGAAACACTAGCATAGAATACTTAAGGTATTATGTATGTTCCTGTAAATATGTGTAACTATCGAAGTTAAACCAGTATTTCCATTCACATTTTTAAAACAAGTATTTGGCTTTGGAAAGGATCCTCATTAATCTAAACTGGATCTATTTGTTCTTAAGCAATGAGAAAAATTGCAATAAAAATATTGCAATAAGAATTTGTTTCTGAAGAGCTAATAACTAAAATGCATTACATTTTCGGATCAGGTATTACCATTGAAACTGGTTTGTTTGTCAACAGGGAGTAGGACCGAACATTTTAGGATTACAAATTTAATATCCGAACCGAAAGTGAGTTAATTTTAAAGTCTTCCTCTCAGAAACTATTATCCAAGTAAGTCGGTTTCAGCTGACCATGGATCCTGAATGAATACTTTGCATCAATATTCACAAAGGAGAGGGGCTTGTTGACCGGTACTGTCTTGGAGGGAGCTGTAGATCAGTTGAGGAAAATATCCATACCGAGGGAAGAAGTGTTAGAGCTTCTAGGTAGCATTAAAACTGATAAATCTCTGGAGTCTGATGGCATTTGTCCCAGGCTGCTTAGGGAGGCATGAGGTGAAATTGCTGGGCCTCTGACGCAAATCTTTCTCTCTTCTTTGGACACAGGTGAGGTCCCAGAGGACTGGAGAATAGCGAATGTCGTACCGTTGTTTAAAAAGAGTAGTAGGGATAACACTGGAAATTGTCGGCCAGTGAGTTTGACGTCAGCGGTAGAGAAGCTGTTGAAGAGGATTCTTAGAGATAGGATGTATGTTGCGATCTGATTAGGGATACACAGCATGGCTTTGTTAAGAGGAGATCGTGCCTTACGAATCTGGTAGAATTTTTGAGGAGGTGACAAAAACGTTCAACGAAGGGTGAGCCGTTGATGTCGCCTATATGGATTTCAGTAAGGCATTTGACAAAGTCCCTCAAGGGAGGTTAGTTTAAAAAGGTCAAGGCTAATGGAATACAAGGACAGGTATCTAGATGGATAAGTAACTGGCTTGGTAATAGGAGACAGAGAGTAGTAGTGGAAGGGTGTTTTTCCTAGCTGGAGGTCGGTCACTAGTGGTGTGCCACAGAGCTCAGTACTGGGACCTCTTCTATTTGTAATTTATATAAATAACTTGGAAGAGGGAGTAAGTGGAGTGATCAGCAAGTTTGACGATACAAAGATGGCTGCACTTGCGGATAGTGAGGAGCATTGTCAGGCAATACAACAGGACGTAGGCTGGTAGGTTGAGCAGATATATGGCAGATGGAATTTAATCCTGATAAATGTGAGGTGATACATTTCGGGAGAAAGAATGTAGAGGAGAGGTATATGATAAAAGGTAGAGCTATTAAGAATAAAGAAATGCAGAGGGACCTGGGGGTGCAGTTGCACAAGTCTTTGAAGTGGCAGAACAGGTGGAGAAGGTTGTGAAGAAAGCTTATGGTATGTTAGCCCTTATAGGAAGGGGTATAAGAGTACAAGAGCTGGCCTTTAATGTTGCAGCTGTATAGATCATTGGTTAGACCTCATTTGGAATACTGCATCCAGTTCTGGTCGCCTTACTACCAAAAGGACATGGAGACTCTGGAGAGGGTGCAGAGTAAGTTTACCAGGATGCTGCCTGGTATGGAAGGTCTGAGTTACGAGGAGAGGTTAGGCAAATTGGGGTTGTTTTCTTTAGAAAGACGGAGATGGAGTGGAGGTCTAACAAGAACAAGATTATGAAAGGTATAGGTAAACAGTGGTAAGCTTTTTCCTGGGTTGGAATCAAATATTACGAGGGGCCACAGCTTAGATTGAAGGGGGGGCAAGGTATAATTTGGATGTTAGAGGAAGGTTTTTCCACACAGAAGGTTGTGGGAGTATGGAACGCGCTGCCAAGTAAGGTGGTGGAGGCAGGCATGCTGGAGTTATTTAAGAGATACTTAGATAGGCACATGAGTGGAATAGGGATGGAGGGATATAGAAGACTGATTTAAATAGGGATCATGGCCTTGGGACATTCCTGGGAATTGCATAAGTTGTGCATGTTATTAATGTCTTTTAATCTCTTTTATCCTACAGGTACTTCAGTTCGCCTTGTTGTCCAACAAGGGGCATACACGCGATGGGTTGAGAGAGGGCTTCTCTTGGATTCTGAGAGTAGTCTAGTGCTTCATATCATAAGCGTACACTTAAACTGGACTAATTGATGGGCAACACAATAGCTCAGTGACTATCGCTGTTGTTGTGCGGATACAGGGATTTGGGCCGGTATCTGTGGGAGTTTGCGCATTCTCCCCATGCTTGCCGGGTTTTCTCCAGGTGCTCCGGTTTCCTCCCACACCCCAAAGATGTGCTCTTAGGCTGATTGTCCCTAAATTGTCTCACCAGTTTGGTTCCAATGCAGATTTCCATAAACATAGACAAGGGTCATGGGTGGAAATGGGAATGTTAAAATGGCGGCGCGGGCTCGTTGAGCCGAAGGGCCTGTTTCCCGTACTGTGTTGTTCTTTGTTCGTGCCAGGACCTTCACACTAATAAAATGACAGTCAAAGTGTAAGTTTTCCCTTCAGTTAAATGCTTATTTACTGTAAGAGATAATGTGAAATATAATAAGTTTGTGATTTCAATGGTTTGCTATAATGAAATCCATAAAGATTGTATTTATACTGTTAATTTAGTGGAATTAGCACCTTCAATTATTACTGACTTACATGTTCACAGATCAATGGTACTTCAGTTACCAGAAACAATATTTTCCACCTTAGCTTCAGAGTCTAAGGGAGAGAACAGCTATTAGATGACAACTGAGGACTTCAGTTTTTTGCTTCACTTATCAGATTCAGCATAAAAATAGGTTGGAAATCACTTCCAATGAAAACTTTATTTATTATGGGTTGGAGGCATTTTTTTGTATTGCCGATTACTCTTGAAAGTAAGGTCACTAGGGTCCATGTGCTATAGGTTTACCCACTGTGCAACTACGGAAAGAATACAAGGAGAATTTTACGTTGCAGGCTCAGACACACAGCTGATCTGAACAAGAGCAAAATCATGTGAGATAAAGTCGAGAGGTGTCACAAGGTCATGGCAACATTGTCCAATATTAAGGTGGGTGGGTGTTCTCGGTCATTGGAGGTGCGCCTGCTAATAATTAAACTGGCAATCAAGACAATATAAAATCCAATTGTTCATAATTTTACATTATCTGTGCAATTTTCTGGTCAGCACATAAGCAACAGTCAGGCAACTATCCTGCTTTTATGATTTCTCAATGGAGGACGTGATAAAAATGGACCAGAGCCTTGGCAGTGTAAGAGTTTAGGTGAGGGCATGCAAGGCTATCAGGAACTGAAAGATGAAAGCATCTGCAGAAACCGCCACTATCCTGCAGCCAGTCTTGAGGCAACTCAGAATCTCTACAGTGCAGAAGGAGGCCATTCAGCCAATTGAGTCTGATAGAGTACCTTATCCAAGCCTTTTCCCCCCACCCCATCCTCGTAACCCCACACATTTATCATGGCTAATCCATCTAACCTACAAACCTTGAGACATTCAGAAGCAATTTAACATGGCCAACCCACTTTACCCACACATCCATGATATGTCGGAGGAAACCAGAGCACCCGAAGGAAACCCACACAGTCAGAGGGTGAATATGGAAACTCAACACAGAATGACCTAAGGCTGGAATTGAACCTGGATCTCTGGCGCTGTAAGGCAGCAGTGCTAACTAGCGCGCTACAGTACTGTCCCAGCTACCTCAACATGTCTGAGGTACAATGTTGAAGGAGGCTCTGCCTCTTCAGGGAAGCTGTCAACACCTAATGCCAGATGATCGAGCCGGAAGTCACCTCCGACTATTTAGGTGGCCACAATGTGCCAGAGGCTCTGAAAGTTACAGTAGCTCTCAACTTTGTTTTGCCTTTGGTTCTTTCCAAGTGTCAATGGGAGATTTATGCGGTGTGTCCCAATCTGTTACCCACAGTTGCATCAAGTTGGTCAGTAACATTCTCTTGAGATGGATCATAACCTTTGTCATTTCCAAACCAACAAAGCTGATCAGAAAATAAATCATTACTCCACCCTCCAGCTAAAGCACTGTTTAAGTCAGTCCCAACCACTGAGAACCAGGTCAAAGTGCATGCAGGGTAACTGGGCAGATCATCCAGTCTTAGCCAACACAGGATTCAGTGCATTGGCATATAAAAGCAGGCACAACTGAGTGCTATAAGGAATGACCAACCCTCAACACTTCTCCATACTGTTGCATGCCAAATCAGTCCTGATCCTTGTGGAGCACAGAAGATGATTGAACCTGTTCAGCTGCCTCCTCTTAACATTAATAAGTCACTTCTGGCACTGATTAAACTAAAATGCCCAGGCATTTGTCAGAATATCAGGGGGGAAAAGTGGCCACTGGCATTGCCCTCCTGCCCAGCAGGTGCAGATGCCATATGTTCTTGGTAGGCTTTGGGTTACTTGCAAGAGAGGTCCTCTATTGACCCTGGCAATCTTTAGCAAGCTGCCTCTGAGTCTTTAGAATCCCCAACCGGGACCCCATTGGATGCAGCATCCCACTTCTGTTTGGACTAAAGAAGACTTCCTATAAAACTAAGGAAATTTGGCTTGTCAGCTACAACTCTCATCAACTTTTACTGATGCACCATAGAAAGCATTCTTTCTGGTTGTATCATAACAATATGGCTTTTGCTCTGCCCAAGCCCAGAAGGAACTAGAAAAGGTCATGAATATAGCTCAATCCATCACGCAAACCAGCCTCGCATCCATTGAGTCTGTCTACAGTTCCTACTGCCTCGGCAAAGCAGCCAGCATAATTAAAGGACCTCACACACAGCGGACATTCTTTCTTCCACCTTCTTCTGTTGAAGAAAGGATACAAAAGTCTAAGGTCACGTACCAAATAACTCAAGCTTCTCTGTCGCTGTCAGGCTTTTGAATGGACTTACCCTGCATGAAATTAATCTTTGACACCTTAGCTATGACTATAACACTACATTCTGCACTCTTTTTTCTTCCTCTATGAATGGTATGTTTTATTTATATAGCACGCAAGGAACAATATTTTTCCACTGTATGTTAATACATGTGACAATAATAAGTCAAATCAAATCAACCATTCATACTGGATGGGCTTTAATTGGCCAATGGAATCGAGTTTCCAATACGAAATCAAATCGGAGCAGAATCCACATCCACTGCCACTCAATTGCTCAACACAGGCAGATTTCAGGCCCAGGATTTTGAATCAGTAACAGTGAAGAAACAGCAATACAATTCCAAGTCAGGACAGCGAGTGACTTGGAGAAGAACATGCAGGTGATGGTATTCCAAGCACCCACTGCTCTTGTCCTTTTGGATAGTAATGATCGTGGATTTGGGAGGTGCTGCTGAAGGAGGCTTGATAAATTTAATGCAATGCATTGTATAAATAATACATATTGCTGTCAAATTGTGTCAGTACAAGAGGGCAAGTAATGGTGAGAGATAATGAAAGGATTTGTTAGGCCATGATGTTCTGGGTTGTAGTGTTTGTGGCAACTGAAGTAATTTGTGGCCAATCAAACCAAACATTTCCCGTAACTTATAAAAACTTTGACTTCCAAAGTGATTCTACAAAGCAATTCCATTTTTAAATATTAAAAAATACTTCTTATTGCTAAAAGAGACTTACTTTTGTTTTTAAGGAATAGATTTTCAGTTCAAAGATACACACGCAGTGAGCTGAGATCGATAGCACTATTCTCCGTCACACCATAAATACTGATGAAAACTTGTACACTGATCAGAGAAGTGAATCTCAATGCATTCACTTACTTAGAGCTGACAGCAACTTAAATGATCAAGAATTCAGAAAGTAATATATTTGCCATTTCTTTTTGGTTTTTACAATCACCAGTTCTGCATTTGAATTTATCTAGGGTGAGCAGCAGAAGATGCTGTAATACATTTGAATAGTAAGCAGTGTAAAACTGAATAAATTCATCACATTGATATTTTATTTTTACAAGATAAAACAGAGTTATACCCTCATAAATTCACATTCTAACATGTTGACATTTAATTCTCCAAGCATACATGTACGGAATAATGAAATCACATCAACAAATTCTTGGCGAGGGGTAAGAAAATGCTTTCTACAAAACACCAAAACCGAACCTAAATACGAAGAATGCAATAGTTAGTTTGAAAGCAACATTGAATTTTGTTGGTAATATTAAACATCATTCATCCAAGTAGTAGCATTTCTCCAGATCTCACAAATAGCTTTTTTCATCAAAAGTACCTCATATTTTATATAAATAAGAGATTGCTCCATCTGATTGCAATTCTTAACTGCTGTAATCAACTGTTAATCATGTTTATCTATTTGCTATGCCAACATTAACATTTAGACAACCATACAATCCAGGGATAGATTTTCACTAAATCTTCACTTTAAAACTAGCAAGCGGAACCTTAATGCCAACATCCTACCCCATTTCCAACTAATTCAATTTCTTTCCTCAAATAGAGGAACAGTGGTGTGATTCACACAGCAGGAAAACTCAAGCTCAGGAGGACCATTTCAACTGGACTGCTTTGATTGACAGGCCATGTCACGCATGTTAGAAAGAAAAATCTGTGCATACACTTTGATTGGAAATATTGAGAGAGCCTAAGAAAAGGCTAGTTCTTTATGATGTGGGATCTGAATGGAAGATTGTTCATTGTTATGAGGTTAACCATTTGAGATTTAAAAGCTTTGAACAAGTTTTATGAATGGGATTTATTTTTCACTCTTGGATGTGTATAAATAAGAGCTGTGTTGGATTGTTAGACATTTTCTAGCGCTGCCCACCATAGGACTTGAAACTCCTGCCCAAAGTCAATGGATCTACTACTGATCCATCAAATTTTTCATCCTGTCCATGGGACCTGAAAATTTAGCCTCGAGGACTTCCCTTGATGGCTAACCATAAGAACATAAGAGCTCGGAGCAGGAATAGGCCAATTGGCCCTTTGAATGGCTGAGCAGGCTCAATAAGAGTACAGGTGGTATTTTTGTGGACTCAGCTCCACTTACCCACCCTTAATTCCTTTACTGTTCAATAATACATCTAACTTTGCCTTAAAAACATTCAATAACGTAGCCCCAACAGCTTCACTGAGCAGGAATTCCACAGATTCACCACCATTTGTGTGAAGAAGTTCCTCCTCAACTCAGTCCTAAATCTGTGCCCTTTTGTTTAGAGGCTATGCCCCCTATTTCTGATTTCACTCACAATAAGAAACAACTTCCCTGTTTCTATCTTTTCTACTCCCTTCATAATTTTATATGTTTCTATAAGATCCCTCCTCATTCTCCTGAATTTCAATGGGTATAGTGCCAGTTTACTCAGTCTCTCCTTATAAGCCAATCCTCTTCAACTCTGGAATCAACCTAATGAATGTCCTCTGCACCCCTCCAATGCCAGTACATTATTTCTCAAGTAAGGAGAACAAAACTGTACACCGTACTCCAGGTGTGGCCTTACCAGCACCTTATACAGCTGCAACAGAACCTCCCTGTTTTTAAACTTCATCACTCTAAATGAAGGACAAAATTTTATTTGCCTTCTTAATTACCTACATATTTTAAGGTGTGGCTATTGATGTGTCATGTTGGGACATGATGGATGGAGGAGTGAAGGCATGAAGGGGAGCATATGAAAGGTCACAGGGTTGTTGGGAAGCTAGGATACATGAGGGGTGAGGGCTTGACAGCTTAATAGCTCGCAAAACAACTGGATCCACGGTCCAGATAACCAAAGTCAGTATTCCAACCTTCCTGTCTCAGGACTTGCCTGTCTCCATGGCTGCCTACATTCTCTTTCCAGGGTTGGCGAGCCCAACTCTCTCTCTACCCATCACACTCCAGAGTGGACAATTGCACATTCTGGGGCACATTTTAGCAAGCTAGATCTGCAAATCAGGTACTTTCCTGACTCAGGCTATCCACCTCGGTAGCAAAAACTAGTCCTCAATCCCCGACTACCTAGTCACATCCAACTCAATATACAAATCATCCACCATAAAACATGTATTGCACTAGTCAGCAGATAGTGAATGAATAAATATTAATCCACCGATAGATGGTTTTCCTTTCACTTCTACACAACTCCTCAAGATGGTGTCAGAAGGTGCCCTGTAATTCTATGAGTACTAGCTAACCCATTGACACCTCAACTAAATGCTAACCACTGCTCCAATAGAAATCACCAACTTGAAAATAGACCAAAGATCACTGATTTAGCCTTCCTGGTCTATATGATTCATCAACTGAGCCTTAACCAATCAAATCATCAGTGAAGTTTTAGATCTTTAGAAAAGATCTGCCTTGTGAGCCTCAAGTCTTACAGGAGTATTTCAGCACAGTTCTAACACTATGCTCACTTGTTATCACATTTGCGCTATCAGGATCACTGGTTAGCAATTACAAATGTGAAACTTCATTAGTTTCAAATTGCTTCTTGACCTTCAGCTAGGATCAAGTGTCAGATCAAGCCCAAGATGGGGTGCAATGCCTCATCTTGTTAGTTTGGATCATGTTAGTCTCCCTTGTGGGGATCTTAGATTCAATTGGATTTTGAATTTGGTTTCTGGAACAAGCAAGCAATGGATTTGGGTTTGCCCAGTCCATTCTGAGCATTGACTTTGTTAATTTAAGAATGGAGTAATTTCTAAAAAAAAATCTGCAGCTTGGGGCAAATCTTGCCACTGTTCCTGTAATTTTATATGTCAGTAAACTGTGCCACATGGAAGTTAAGTACCCAAGTGAATGGATTTATTCCAGTGTGATTTATATACATATGGACACAATGGCTACAGGAGGATGCTAATACCGTTGTCTTAATTTGTCAAATACCAACAACTGAAGCTGGGACCCTCAGATTTCATAGAAATCATTAAAATATCAATGTTGCTTTCATAGATTGAGCCAGAGGAGCATAGAAATTACTTCTAATGGTAAATAAAACCTGAAATTAGATTTGTATGAAAGAAAAGTCAACATTAAAGCCTGCAGCTTTTGTTGCATTTTTAACAATTTATCAGACTGTTTTATACAAAAACATTGGCTAAGATACATTTCCAATATCTTTAAAATGGGCAGAGTTAACTCCAAATCAGGATAACTTAAATAGATAGATGAATAAAAATATTCATCTTTAAAAGTGTGAAACCAATGGAAGGAATTCTTCAGTGACCTATGTATTCCCTTTGAAAAATCTTAAGCTTCTCATTGATAGGTTTAGGAGTTTTGGACCATTTCATAGAGTGAAGTTTGGTTACTGTGATCAATTTATCCATCGCTTAACCTCCACTCTGTCTATACTATTAAATCAATTTGTATGATCCTGCTAAGCACACACCAGTCTTTTTAAAAGCTTGTCAGATGTCCAGTTTTTTTCCCTTGATATTTTGGGATGGCATAGTGGTTAGCCCTGCTTAATCACAGTATCATGGAACCAGGAAAGCTTGGGTAACTGTATGGAGTTTGCACATTCTACCCATATCTGTCTGCATTTCCTCCAAATCTTCCAGTTTCTTCCCACGGTCTAAAAATGTGAAGATAGGTGGATTGGTCATGCTAAATTGCTCCTTAGTAACTCAAGATGTGTAGGTCAGGAGGATTAGTGCATAAATATGGAGTTATGGTGATAGGCCTGAGTAAGACACACTGTCGGAGGGTTGATAAAAACTTAATGGGTCGAATGGTCTCCTTTGGTACTGTAAGGATTCTATGATATTTTGCCCTTACATGTTTGTTCTGAATGATACTTATTTCAGTAATTCTGACAAAAATGAGACTCTGGGCAGAAAGCTGCTAACATTGGCTTAACATCAGAAAATGCCAAAGCAGGAGACATCACCAAAAACTCTAGTATAAAAATGATCACAATAACCAATGTAAAATCTCCAGAGTTAACGCAAGTGGAAAGTTTGATTGGAGCAATATTGAATAAATTTAGGGAAACAAGGTTGTCCGTGCGGTGCCTTACTTGACAAGTATAGAGGTTGGAAAATCATAAATTTGGTGAGTTAACTTGCCATAATTCTGGTGAATTAACTTGAGTGCCTGCAGAACAGCCTTGCTAATTTATCCATATTTTCAAATCATTATCGCAAGCGATGATTACTTAAAGTACATAGTCCTGTAGTTCTGAATTACCATGTTATTCTCTTCCAATGAATAACACAGTGATTGGGCAAGAGATATGAGCAAAGAAATTTGCTTAACTGGGAACAGTGGCAAGATCAGATCAAATAATGTAGTCATTTCAATTGCTGGAGCATCAGAAACAGATTCCCTGACTGCGTGTGACTGCTTTAAGTGCGATTACAATCAGTCTTTCCATCTAGGTACAAAGAGGGCATACTGCTTCAGGCAATGAGTTTGAATCTAAGAACTAATAATATGATTACTGTACTTTTCTTGATGTCTTTCTTAAGTATGAGAGAGCTTATGCAATAAAACGCCTACAGAAAAGTCCTTGAGCTGAGAGATCATTTTGTGTTTTTCTCAGCATTTGACTCAGCTAACCAAACCTTGCTCTTCCGACATCTCTCCAGCTGCTGAGCTGATGTGAATCTGTGTTCGCCTGGTTCCATTCTTACTTGTACAACCATGTCAGAGAACCAGTTGCAATGGCTTCTCTTCTCCCATGCCATTATCCTAGCCTCCTTTTCTGCTGCCTCTTCACTCCATCATCCAGAAGCACAGCATCAGTTTCCACATGTACACTGTTGACACCATACTTTATTCCATCATCATCTCACACAACCCTTCCACTTTCTCTAAATTAGCACACTGCTTAGCCAATATTCAATAATGGATGAGTAGAACTTTCCTCCATTTTAAATACGGGAAGATCAAAGGCATTTATGGAACCATAACTTCCAAGATCCAAGGCATTGTATTCAGGAGGTGGCGGAAGTGGTGTACACTAGGAAATTCCTCCCCCCATCCTTCTGAAAGATTTACACAGAAACTTCACCAAAAAGTATAAACTGTCCCTGGGCAATTGCCCAGCAATGGGAACAATCTGAAAACGTGATTTTGAACACAAACTTTGGATGATACTTATCCCAAACTGTTAGAGGAAGTAAAACCACTGCTAACATCTGGGTAACTATTGCACACATCCACACTGGCCCACCCCCCTCCCCCCATAGGACATTCCCACATATCCCAAACCCCGAGAAAAAAATCCACACCTACCCCAATACCACCCCCACATCCCACCCTTGACAACCTCCTTTCCCGTCTCCCTCAATCTTCACCCTCTGACTACTTCAATCCAACGAATGAACCTTGGACAAAATTTTACAAGGTAAAAGGAACACAGGTGTGGGAGTAAAAGGACAGAATTTGTAGCGCAAGTCTTAAAAACTGTAGTGTTAACAATGTTTAATATATTTAGTTACTTTTCATATGTGACAAAGTTTGTTTTTATTTTAAAATGTGAAATCTTGTGACATGGTTATATCAATTAATTGCTGGGAGTTTGGATTTCTATTTTAGATGTTAATCATCCCTAATAATTTCATAACATCATGCCCTATCACCAACTTTCCTGTGCTTGCTAATCTGCATTGGTTCCCAGTTAGGCAACACTTTAATTTTAAGAGTTGCATTGTTGTTTTCAAATCTTTCCACTCTCCTCCAGCCCTCCAAATACAATTCTGGCCTCTTCAGCATCCCCATTTTAATCACTTCACGATTGATGGTTGTGCCTTCAGCTGTCTAGACCCTAAGATTTGGATTTCCCTCTGTTAAGTGTCTCTAATTCTTTGGGTCCAATAAATTCGATAGATGGGATATTCCAACCATGTTCACCTCAAGGACATTTGCGTGGTCCATGTCCCACCCCTGTGAGTCCCGCGGTCGGCAGGACCCTATCTCTCTGACCAAGATTTTCATCGCCTGGTCAAAAACTTCTTCAGTGGATTTGTTGCTTGTTGCTCATTAACACTAATGAAATGTGTTGTTTTGCTGCATTCCAGGTGCTTTACAAATACAGGTTGTTGTTGACTGAGGTGGAAACAGAGTGAGAAAATGAATCTCTAAAATAGAAATTTGGAGAGGTTGTAAATTGTATATTGAGCAGGGGATAAGCTGTGAGTATGTAGAGATAGTTATGAGAGTTATAGTTTGAGCAGTGTGCACATAATGGATTGGACTTATAACGGAGAAAGGTAGGAACAATATGAAAGTAGACAGTGAAAATTTGGTGAGAGCGAGAATTAGGTGCAGAGCAAAGAAACTGACATTAGGCAGAATCAGTGTAAACTTTAAAGTGGATAATTTAAGATTATCTAAAAATACCTGCAAAGGAAGGGACAGTGATGTTTGATTCCTGTTAGATATGGAAGTTCTAAACACAAGGGGTTGACCCAGGCAAGCATGCCAATAAAAAAAGTGTCACTGACTCACATTGCTCACACTTAATATTTCATAATTCGAGAAAGAGAAAGAGACAAGTTGGCATATCTGGGAGTGAAAGGTCAGATATAACAAGAAGAGATAGGGAGCAAGTATTGAGACTAAATAAGATGTACAAAAGACAGGGAGCAATGTCCAGAGCAACATACATTCTCAAATAGAATTTTACATCTAGCTTGCTGTGGAGGACAAAAAGATTAAACTTAAACTTGGCAACAAGGAATCATCTGCCAATAGAAGCAGAGGGAATCCCCACCCCCTGCTGGGGAAAGCTCTGTGAAATTTAACACCTGGTACTTAATTGGCTAGTGTTGGGCCTTCCTGGTGATATATGACTCTAGGCAATGGAGATCTCATTTCCAATTAGAGGCTGGCAACACCACTGTATTGACTGTTACTGGTAAAGCACTTAGGGCAATGCCGAGGATCACTAAAGGGTGTAGACCACAGTTATGGGACAAAAGCAATAAGGATTCCAAATTGGCTGAAAAAGAGATAGCAGAGAATAATTGTCAATGGATATTTTTTGGGTTGGAGTATAGTTTCTAGTGGAATCCACTGGGAATTGGAATTGGGACCCTTTTCCTGATGTATATTAATGATCTGGATCTTGGTACATAGAGAAAAATTTGAATGTTTGTGGATAATACCAAAACTTGGAAATATTATAAACTGTGAAGAGGTTAGTGTAGAAGTTCAAAAGGAGCTGGATATTTTGTGGAGTGGGCAATTAGGTGATCAATGAAGTGATATAATTTTGTAAGAAGAACATAGACAGACAATATAAAAGAGTACAATTTTAAAAGAAGTGCAGGAGAAGAGGGACCTGTTTGTATATGTGCGGAGATTATTGAAGACAACAGGATAGGTGGAGAGAGTAACTCAAAACATTTGGGCAGTACCTTCAGCATAATATTCAATAGAGATGAAAACAAATTTAGGAGTAGGATTTCATGCATGATAACTTTTAGATGACTTTCTAGTTACACACTAGACTAGGGAAGGGACTGGGAGATAAAAGACATTGATACATGACCAAAGATGCAAAGCTAAGAAAAGAGATTCAATTCTATTGGATTTTGGCATTTGTTCTAAGATAGATGGTAGCTTTCCACCAACGTAACCTGGGCTGACACAGAAGCTACAATGTTTCAGGTCTGTCTGATCCAGTTAATCACTAGACAAATACAATGAGCCATTTGGACAGCTTAGGTCAGCCAAAGCTAATGGCATTTCTCATCAAAAGAACAAGTGAGTTTTTTCCAGATTACTGTCTCCTTAAATATTGAACTTCCTCTTCAGAGGTTGTTCTATATTGACTTGACTTTGACTTCCCTCATTTAATTGAACTTTTCAGGTAGATCAGCTAAGTTTTGAAACTTAAAAAGGAAATTTGCATCTACAACCTACATCCCACACTTGCAAATTTGCTTTATAAACCTTTCCCTCATCAGCAAATAGCAATTTAACTGCCACCAAGGATGAGCTTTAAGCTGCGGCTAAATATCTTTGCCTAGAACTATCCAGTAAATGTAAAGAATAAAAATTTATTTCTTGATCCATAGTGTAAAATAAGCATGGTTCCATCACCAAGGCTACTTCATGTGACAGGTCTAATTTATGTGAGGATTAATTTTAACATTGTTCCAGGATTTTGATCCACTCTCCCAATAGCATTGTGGATGTGCCTCCATTACACAGACTGCAACATTTCAGTCAAGTAGCCCATCCCATTTTCAAGGAAAATTAGTATGAGCAAGAAATGTTAGTCTTAACTGTGACATTCACATCCTATGAATAATTCTTTTTTAAAAATTGACCTGTGACAGACTGAGAAGTTCTAAAATTTCTGGAGCAACGGTTGCTGGAGGTAACTTTTCCTTCAAGTAAAATGCTAACTGGGAAGTCAATCTCTCCATCCTGGTGCCAGGGAACTGCTTTTGTAGAGACTAGGTCTCGAAATGTTGAGGTCTGCACCCACTAATCTGCAATATCCCATTATCTTACCATCATCCATGGCAGCAGAATACATTCTTCATTGAGGATCAAATGTCCAATATTAGGTACTCCCTCTCAAGTCCTTTGTCTTAATGAACATCTTGTTAATGCAGCAAGATTAACTGCATTATGTGAAATCTAACATATGAGGTCTCCCACGTGGCATCAAACAACAGATTAAAGAGCTACTAGTTTAACCCTGTTAAAGCAGAGGAAGTGTTTTAAAATCGTGCCTGCAAAAGGTTCTTATTAAAGGCTTTGGCACAACCTCTTGTAAAATCGTGTGCTAATGAAACTCTGATTTGCAGTGCAGTCTGTTGGATGAAGGGACAGAATGCACAGTTGCTAAATTTGCTGATGACACAAAGCAGAGTAATGCGTGAAAAAATTATAAGGAGTCTGCAAAGGAACATAGATAACAGCAAACAAAGAAAATTACAGCACAAGAACAGGTCCTTTGGTCCTCCAAGTCTGCACCAACCATGCTGCCAATCTGAACTGAAAAAACCCTACCCTTCTGGGGGCTATATCCCTCTTTTCCTATCTTATTGATAAATTTGTCCAGATGCCCCTTAAAAGTCACTACCATATCTGTCTTCACTACCTCCTCAGGCAGCGAGTTCCAGGTACCACCACCATCTGTGCAAAAAAACTTGCCTTATACATCTCTCTCTTAAACCTTGTCCCTCAGAGCTAAATCTATGCATACCAGTAATTGACTCTTCCACGCTGGGAAAAAGCTTCTGACTATCCATTGTGTACATGCCCCTTGTAGACTTCTATCAGGTCGCTCCTCAACCTCCGTTGTTCCAATGAGAACAAACGAGACAAAGTATACCGTTTATAGAGGAAAGGAAAGGTTGCAGAACATAGTGTTACAGTCATAGCCAGGGTGTAGAGAAAGATCAACTTAATGAGGTAAATCCATTCGAAAGTCTGATAGCAGCAGGGAAGGTATTGTTTTTAAGTAGGTTGGTATATAAAAGATACAGGCTTCTGTATCTTTTTCCCAATGGAAGAAGGTGGAAGAGAGTATGTCCAGGGTGCACAAGGTCCTTGGTTATGCTGACTGCTTTTCCGAGGCAGCAGGAAGTGTTGACAGTGTCAATGAATGGGAGGCTGGTTTGCATGATGGACTGGGCTTTGTTCATTACCCTTTGAAGTTTCCTGGAGCTTTAACAGAGCAGGAGTCATACCTCATAGCTAATATCTTCCATACCAGGCAACATCTTGGTAAATCTTTTCTATACCCTCTCCAAAGCCTCCACATCTTCTGGTAGAGTGGCGACCAGAATTGAACACTATTTTCCAAGTGCGGCCTAACTAATGTTCTATAAAGCTACAACATTACTTATTAATTTTTAAGCCCAATGTCCCAGCCAATAAAAGCAAGCATGCCATTTGTCTTAATGACTTTGTCTTTGTTACCACTTTCAGTGACCTTGTACCTACATACCCAGATCCCTCTGCCTATCAATACTCTAAAGGGTTCTGCCATTTACTGTACATTTCCTATCTGTATTAGACCTCATGTTTGCCCAGATTAAACTCCATCTGCCATCTCTCCGCCCAAGTCTCCAACTGATCTATATTCTGCTATATCCACCGGCAGTCCTCATTGTTATCTGCAATTTCACCAACCTTTGTGTCATCTGCAAACTTACTAATCAAACAGTTACATTTTCCTCCAAATCATTTATGTATATTATAAACAGCAAAGGTCCCAGCACTGATCCCTGAGGAATGACATTAGTCACGCTCCTCCATTCAGGAACAGAGGCATTCCACTGCCAGCATCTATCTTCTATCACTGAGCCAGTTCTATATCCATCTTGCCAACTCACCTTTATCTGATGCGACTTAAATCTTCTGCACCAGTCTGCCATGAGGGACTTTGACAAAGGCCTTACCAAAGTCCACGTAGACAACATTCACTGCCCTACTCTTATCAATCATCTTTGTCATTTCTTTGAAAAACTCGATCAAGTTAGTGAAACACAACCTCCTTTTCACAAACCATGTTGCCTCTCACTAATATTTCCAAGTGTGAGTAAGTTCTATCTCAAAGAATCCTCTCTAATAATTTCCCTACCACTGATGCAAGGCTCACTGGCCTTAATTACCTGGATTATCCTTGCTACCTTTCTTAGACAGAGGAACAATATTGTCTGTTCTCCAATCCTCTGGGACCTCCCCTGTAGACAGTGAGGATACAATGATTTCTCTCAAGGCCCCAACAATTTCCTTCCTTGAATCTCTTAGCGTTAAGCAAGTTGGCAAAAAAGTAACAGATGGGAGGATAATGTGGGAAAATGTGAACTTGCCCACTCTGGCAGGAAGAATGAAAAGCAGTATGTTATTTAAATGGCGGCGCGCGGGGCAGGGCAGGGGGGGTGGGTGGGGAGGAGGGAGGGAGGAGAGAGATTGCAAATCTCTGCAGCAACAGAGGGGTCTATATGTCCTGAGTGAGATGGCTATCAAGGGATATGGCCAAATGCAGGCAATTGGGATTAGTTTAGTCATTAAAGAAAGGGGCAGCACGGACAAGTTGGGCCGAAGACTCTAATAAGAGGTGCTCCTGTGGATCTAAAGGGAATTAACAGGATAGATGCTGAAACCTTTTTTCCCCCTTGCAGGTAAGACTAGAATTAGGGGAGACAGTTTAAAAATTTAAGACAAGTGAAGAGTAATTTTTTTTCTCTTTGAGGGTCGTTAGTCTGTAAAATTCTCTTCCACAGTAAGCAGCGGTAGCTGGGTCATTGATAGCTGCCAGCTTCTATGGGAATTATTCTGACTTGGAGATTCTGCCCAAGGAATTAAGCCATGACATACATTATCTATAATGAAATTATGTGAAATAAAAAAATCTGCATAATGCAAATTTTGAATTAATAGTCATATTTTGAACCTAATCAAGTGTTATGTTGTACCACCTATGAGGACATGCCAATAGAAAATATCAGAGTCTATAGGTTGAATTCACCAAAAGGGATGGGTTAAGGCCATGTCAATGATTAAAAGAAACAAAATATATAGAAACGACACTGAAGTTACATCATATATCAATATTTGATTTTAATGAAGGGGCTGGGTAACTGATCGCTCACGGGAAGTGGTTTGCTGAATAATGATTTATAATGAGGCGCTCTGCCTTTAGTTATTCTATTTTTAATCATAGGCATCAGGTTACCCAAGACCCAGGAAATCCAATAGCTGAAACAAGGCACTAAAGGCTGAATCTGCAAGGTCTTTACAACACTGCTGGTGGGATAAATGAAGCAGGAGTGTTTCCTCCAAGCCTAACAATCTACCCAGTAAAACATATCACCCACTCACTCTGTGATTTGTCTCTCCTCTCACCACCCCCACGAACCCAGCCACACTCTCAAATAGCACCATCCCATAAGCAGAACTACCTGCCCTAGCCGATGCTATAGTTAAGAAAGCCCACCAATGCCTCTACTTTCCCAGGAGGCGAAGGAAATTTGGCATGTCCACTCAGACTCTCACCAACTTTTACAGATACACCACAAAGCATTCTTTCTGAATGTATCACAATTTGTTATGGCTCCTGCTCTGTCCAAAACTGCAAGAAGGTACAAAGGATCATGAACAAAGCCCAGTCCATCATGCAAATCAGTCTCTCGTCCATTGACTCTATCAAGTTACCTCAGAAAAGCTACCTCAGAAAAGCAGGCAGCATAATCAAGGACACCCAGGCATTTTCTCTTGCATCGGGAAAAAGATGCAAAAGTCTGATTGTAATCTACCAACTAACTCAAAAAAAGCTTCTTCCTTGTTGCTATTAGACTTGTGAATGTACCTTATACTAAGCTGGTCTTTCTCTAGACCCTATTTCTGACTGTAACACTACATTCTGCACTTTCTTGCTTTTTTCTATGAACGGTATGTTTTGTCTGTAAAGCACGCAAGAAACAATGGGGGTAATTCTTCCAAAAGTGCTGAATTGGTGGGAAAACTGTTCTAGATCACGACTGTTTTCTCAGTGCCATTTTAGATCTGAATCTCTGCACTCAGCACTGCAGAGGTCGCAGTCATGAATTTCATTAAAAACCCAGAAAGATGAGGCCTATTCACACTACAGTTTGACAGCTCTGGAACTCTGCGCATGCCCAATAGTCCCAATCTGTCAGACTCCCCGTTTGCTGGCCAGCTTCATTGCTGGCCAGCCCGGAACTTGCACAGTGCTAGCCCTCGAGTCCTGCCTGCAGTCAAATCACAGCCCCTACAATCATTCCCGGGCCAGCCCTGACCCCACCCCCGCCCCCAGATCCAGAGCGCCCTCTTCATTCCAGCGAGATCTCCTGCTTGTTGCCCGAAAGTGGCGAGCTATTCTAAATCTAGCCGGAATGAAGTATCCTTGGCAGGGTGGGAGATTCAATCAGATTGGCAAGTTCCCAGTAATGAAATGCTAAACATATTTAAATTACATTAAAAAAATTCAAATGATTTACCTGTCTTCCCTTGTCTATTCACAAAACATAAATGACCTACCAGAAAAGTTGTAGTTCGTGCTGGGAAAATCACCACCAATACTTTTCATTGCTAATGCGTGTGAAATAATAAACAAAATAAAAAGAAAGATTCTGGACATTTCACAAACCCCCCTGCCCTCGCAATACCGCACGCACACAGTTGTGACTCCCAGAGCACCTTCCTATTCCTACCCCTCTGTGATCCAAACCTTACTCACCCACATCTCTTTAACCGCCACAATTTCTCCAGCTGCTCAGCCAGACTTCAGCATTAAGGCAGGCTTCCTGCCCGATGCTCTCCAGCCTGCCAGACTGCTCCAGTCAAACTGGGCAGGACTTTTGGCAAGTCCTTTCTCTGGAGATTCCTGACCTCAGTGCAGAATTTACCTCCAGGCTAATATCCAGGCCTTCTGCCTCTAAAACAATTTCTGATTATTAGCTTCATTAATTTGCTCAATTTACTTCTATGGTGTATTAAATTAATGGGATTATAGGTGATCTGACAAAGAATTTCTGTATTCATAAAGCAAAGCATGGTTGCTCTGAGTGAAGGGGCTCAATTGTACTGTATGAAGTGATATCCCCATGGAGTGCATGCCAGTTTTCCCATTTACAAAATAGACATGCTTACCCATTTAATTGGAAGTTGTTCAACCCTGAGCACCTGCAAGGAACCAAACAAAATTCTACTCCTGCAGTAAATGAGCAGGAAAACTGAGTCATTCATATTTCATAGATTACTTGAAGAGAGTCCAAAAACTCCTCAGTGAATTGTGTGCTCCTGGCATGGCAAGGATTCTTTAACAAGGCAGCATGAAAGACGATGGGTCTAACTCACTTTTGACCTGCAGATTTATTTATCCAACACTAATCAAGATGGTTATAAAAAAAAGAGTAACTGTTACTCACGAGACATAAAATGTTGAGCACACAAAGATATCTTGAAACACTGCATTATGTATTTGGAATAAAGAATACCCCTTCAAATGACAACAAATATTTATGAACATTGATATATTGTTTTATTTTAAAAAATGTATCAATTATGTATCCCTTTATATAAAATATACAAAAAGCAGAGAAATTCTGGACAGAATTTAATGACCCCTCACTGGTGAGGGGAATTTGGGCTGGGCGGGAGCTGTAAAATTCTCTGGGGTGGCCCTCCTGTCCCACTACTGCCCACCATTGATCTGTTTACAATTCTATGAATGGGCAAAGAGGCCAACACTGAGGCCCTGAAATGGCCACTTACAGACTGCATCCAGCATGGCCTCAATTTAGAGGTGGCAGTAGGTAAGCCTGGCCCATCACCCTGCTTGAGTACTGCTACAAAAGAGAGGAGGAGCACCTTCTTCAAAGGCCACCTTACCACATTGGATGCTCCCCCCACACAGATTTGACCACCCTCCTTACAGATGCTCCTCCTCTGACCCCGTCATCAAAATACCTTGGCCCGCACCACAACTCAGAACTCAACTCCACCAATACCCCTGAGATCTTTTTTGTCTTCCTGGCTCAATAGCAAGTAAGCAATTGGCCAATGTCCAACTACATTTATTGGAGTATTTATTGATGATGACTTTTAAAATAATATTAATTGCTTGGAGATGGAACTTCTGTGGTTGGATTAAAACCCCTTAACTCCTTCCCTAACAGCAATGTAGGTGTACCTTCACCACAGCAGTTCAAGAAGGTAGCTCAGCACAACACTTTCAAGGGCACTTAGAGATGAACAATCACTGCTGGCCTAGTCTGTGACACCCACAAGCCTTCAAGAATGGAAAAAAATCTAGTACCCCAGTCCATTTGTATCACCATGCACACATGTGCCTTTATTACCCATTTTCTTCAGCCATCCATTTAACTATTCTGAGTTTTGATTATTCCAAGCTCTCCTGGATGACCCCCAATCCTTTCCAAGCTTCAGTTTATTTAAAACCTTGCTACATTTATACTACCGTGTGTCACATGTCATACATCAACCATTTCTGTGCTCGCTAACCCACATTGGCTTCTATTTTAACAATGCCTTGATTTTGTAATTCTTATTGTTTTCCGATCCCATCACTGCACTCTATCTGTGTAATCTGCTGCACCCCTCCAATTCTGGCCTTTTGCACATTCCACCCATTTTCACCCCTCCACTACCAATGCCATTAGCTCAGGAATTCCCCCCTCCCCCACCCTCTCTCCAAAACTTTCCAATTCTTTGCTTATTTCTTTAAAATTTTTCTCTTTGATCAAGCTTGTTGTCACCTGCCATATTGTCTTTTTCTGTGGCTCAGTTTCAAATTTTATCTGAAAGTGCTCCCACAAAATGTATTTTTTAATCACATTTAAAGGTGCAATAGACATACAAGGTGTGGTATTCTTAAATTTTCATATATGATCTGCTTCAATTACTTTCACAGCTCGCAACCTTCCATGTAAAAAAAAGTCTCCTGCTTTCCTAAAAGACTAAAGCTTTCCCTGTAATTTCCACTTCTGCAATTTTGTCAGAAGAGAGTGAGAAACCCTCCTTTTTTCTCATTTTGGCATTTACTGGTCTCCTGCTGTACTGCCAACAAAGTGACAGCAGGGGGAGCAGGAACAGCTCTGAGGAATTTCCTGGTCTATCTATAATAGATTTAGGACCCCTTCATCACATGAAATAGTTTGCTTGTACCTATTCTGACTCAATTTTAATCACATCTACCAAAGACATTAAAAGTTTCGGTTCTAATGAAAAAGTCCCAATTTTCCAAGTCTCTTTCATATGTCTAACTCTTCATACCAGCCAACATTCTCGCAGAGCTGTAATCTATCATGTCTATTAATCATCCATCTTGTAGTGTGCAGCCAAAAACTTCGTACAGCACTCCAACTTTTGCCTATTAAATGTTTTACATGTATTTACCATTACATCTCAACTGGTACATTCTTGCCATAAAATCTAGCATTACCTTCTTTTTAGGGCTTTATCCACTGAGATCCTTCTTTTAATATTTTGTCACACTGAATTCCCAAATCCTCATGGCTTTTCACCCAACATTCCCTGGCTTCAAAATTGTTCATTTTAATTTTCAACTCAATGTATCACTTCACATTAGCTCGTATTGAATTTCACCCATCATTTTTTTTTGTTCATTCCACCTGTTTGGCAATGTCCTATTTTACTGCTTCTCTCAGTCCCCACTATAATTTGATATGTCACTTATTTTATTTTTCAAGAAAAGGTTTAAGGTGATTGAAACCTAACCAGCCCTACTGGAATCTGACAGTCTTGTGTTTTACGCACAACAAAAAACATAAAATACTGGAAAATCTCAGCAGGTTTGGCAGCATCTGTGAGGAGAGAATAGAGCTGACGTTTTGAGTCTAGATGGCTCTTCATCAGCCTGTTTTACCTTTGGCAAGGCAGCCCATTTATCTCAACAATTCCCCATTGAACAGAGGAAGTTAAAATTGTCCCTAAATTCCTATTTTCTGGTCAGAGGAAATAGCCTCTCCTTACTCAATGGAAGCCCCTTGTTAATCCCCTCTGAACACTTTATTATCCAGTCTTGTAATGATTTGACCAATATACGTGAAAACTTTCACATGGCTTCATCCTGGCAATTTTGGGAAATAATGTGTCTTATGTAGTTTCAAACAAAAATAAAATAGGTGTGATCCATGTGACAAACAGTCAAGGCATGCCAGATTGGAGAATCTTGATGGCCATTCTAAATCTGTTCTTGGCTCCCGGTGATGCTAATTGAACGCCCTGATGATTTACCAGTCTGGACCATTAAATTTGACCAACTCAGATGCTGTCCAAGGTGTACATGAAAATTCCAGGGGCGAGTGAGGGGAGGCAATCCTGGCTTGAAATGTGGCCCTTGGCCTCATCACTATCAACTGTTGAATCTCTGTAAGGGGCTTGCCATTTGAAGAAGTGAATTTCAGGCTGCATGACTTGTTGTCAGTGGTTTGATGATAATTTCCCTGGAGAGAGACTTTTATTTCAAATTCTCTTTGGTCAATAGATCTACCCTGTTTCTTCACAGAATATCTCAAGTGGTTTCAGGAAGCGGTAATCACAACTTCAGATCTCATTTTAGCTAAGTGGCAAATTATCCAACATTGAACAGAAATAAATAAACCATATATTAAAAATATGGTTGCAATATTTATTGTAAAACACTAACTTTGTTTAAAAAAAGTAATAAATGCTAACGTTCTCTTAGAATCAATATTTTATGGTGAATACATGCTGGCATTTCTTTACTTTTTATAGCACTGTCAACTATTCCTCTAACATTTCAGAACCAATTCTTTGATTTGAACAGTTCACACTCATTAACAAAAAATTCCAACAGTTATGGATTCAAATACTGTTCAGTGAAACTCAAAAGCAACTGTCAGCCTTTAAGCAGCAATAGCTCCTACCAAAGCAGCCAAAAGGTCATTGGCACAACGTGAGCCTTTTCTCCAGACCTTGTCTCCGCTCTCAAGAGCGAACGAGAATTATAGCAATAGAATCGCGAACAGTCTCTGAGCAGAGCATTGGTAATGAAATTATGAAAAACTATCTGGAATTACACTGCAATGTGTCAAAGCTCTTGTGGGAATTAATTCTGTGTTTGGATTTGTGCCTCTGCTTTGAGGTCTATCGGAGTAAATTATTGATATGATGCTGGCGCTTCTTTATGGAATCAGCAATAAATCATCATGAAGTAAAAGGGTCTATAACTTCACTTAGTGCCTTTTGTATTTGTCAGATAGGCTCAATTGATTGCCCTTTTGGCTCAGAGTCAGAAGGTTGTGGCTTCAGGATCATTCCAGGTCTTCCACAATTAATCTGAGTTGACACTCCAGCTCAGTACTGAGGGAAGGTTCTAACTGTCGTTCTATCAGATTAAATGTTAAACCAAGTCTCCCTCAATTCAGGTGCATGTTAGAGATCTTCCAACAATTCAAAGTACAGAAAGGAGTTCTCACAGAATTCCTAGTTAACATTCTAACTGCAGGCAACATGACTATAAAGGCACTCATCTCAAATTGTCAGTGGGATCTTGTCGTGTACAAACCGGTTACGGCATTTTCCTATGTGACAGGCTGCACTTAAGAAATAATTCTTGTGAAGCACTTCAATATGTTCCTCTTTTGCTTTTTAAGACAATACATAATTAGTTAATGTGCTGTAAAATTACAAGCTTTCATCAGTGAAGATTGAATTTCAGCAGAAATACAGACTAAATACATTTCACCAGTTGCAAAAGCTGAAGGAACTGTAGGATGTCGCACGCCTAGTTTTTGTATGGATTTGGGGTGTGAGTTTACATTCAGTATAAAAATATTCTGCTTCTTGACTGGTGCTGAATGCTGAAGACCATCCTGAAATGAACACGGCTTTCTGACTGTATGTGCGCTTTACCTGCATATCTCAGAACCCACCTCGCAACTCCTCCGGCAAAAGAATAAGACAAACAGCGTCACGTTGAACTACCAGTTGAAAAACAAGGACTCATTCCATTGAGAGCTGTTGCCTCTCGGATATCAATACGCTACTGGTCCATGACGGTGATGACAAAGACAGCGAGAATGATGGATCATCCCCTAAGGTTTACAACTATTCACCAGTGAATGCAAACTCCTTCCGTGCAACACTGAATCCTTTCTCCTCACCACGCTATTCGTCATCGGATAACAATCTGAGGGGAAATGGTTAATACTCCCAATTCAGAAATCGTTAAATTTGTCGGGCAACTCTTTGATCTCCTTGTTAGCCTAATTAAGAAAATAGCTCCTACAACTTGTTTACTGCCAGTTTTTCCAAGTTGTGAAATGGCTGATTGCACCCATTGATTTGCTAAGTTATATAATTGTCCTTGACTCTCTACAAGAAAGGCACCATTCTTTCCCAAGTGCTTGGAATTCTAAATTCAATGTTTGAATTTTTGACTTTGTGTCTTTTTTCACCTAGCCTAATTTCACATCAAGACGCAATTTCTCTCATCAACTGCTTAAATAGAACATAGAACATAGAACAATACAGCACAGAACAGGCCCTTCGGCCCTCGATGTTGTGCCGACCAAAATAAAAAAGCAATGCCCCTCCTAACTAAACCATTCCCTTCTCATCCATATACTTATCAACTAACCTCTTAAACGCCACCAAACTTGGCGCATCCACAACAGCTGCAGGCAGGGCATTCCACTCCCTAATCACTCTTTGAGTAAAGAACCTACCTCTGATATCCGTCCTATTTGTCATACCTTATCCTGCATTATTCCCTGCCTGACTCCTAACCTGGCCCACTGCAAAAGATCAGTTAGTACACCAAGGAAAAAATGATTTCCTGCAGTATTGCTCATAAAAACAATTAGAAAAGATTTTTATCTCTTTCCATAAAGGTGAGCTGATTTTAAGTTTGTGGTGCAATAATAGGAGGCAGAGATGGGTAAGGTCTGGTAGTATGTAGTAATGATGTGGAGAGCTGATGTTTCAAGTCCAGACAATCCTCTGACAACTGGTAATCTAGACTCTTAAGTGTCAGTTCTTTTCTCTTCTTACAGATGCTGCCAGACCTGTTGAGATTTTCCAGCATTTTCTCTTTTGGGCACAGTAGTTAGCACTACTGCCTCACAGCACCAGGGACCCAGGTTTGATTCCAGACTTGGATGACTTTGTAGAGTTTGCATATTCTCCCCATGTCTATGTAGATTTCCTCTGGGTGCTCCAGTTTCCTCCCATCTTGTAACTGTTGGCATTTGCTTTGTGCACAATGTGCCAGATCGGGTGACCTACTTGCAGTTTCCTGTAAGCATAATGTTGTAGCTCTCTTGAAACTCAGTTTTGTCAAAACGTTCTAGATATTTCAATATTAGATTGTGAACCGAGTTGAGAGGAGTGGTTTCTGAGGTTGACCTGCAATGTGAGGTATGATTAATTTGATGAAATGTTAATGGTGTGAGGATAAACTATGCCAATAGACTTACAATTGCTAGGCCTTTCATCTATAAAAAACATCTGTGACACCCAGGAAGATGACTATTCTTACATTACAGAAACACGGATCTGAACATGAATTAGTGAAGCATTTTTTGCTAAAAATTGCACAGTACTAAATTTCACCAAGACCTTCCATGTCTGTGGATACATATCTTTTAAAATCAGCCAAAGTAGTATGTAGTTATCAACTTTCTTAGAGCAGATAATTCAAATTGTGGAAAACACATTGGATCGTGTTATGATATCTATTTTTACCATCATATTGACCGTGTGAAACGTGCTCAGCACCCTTCATCTCATTGTGCACATCATTGTCATTTACTGCCAAGTCAATTCCCTCATGTATATGTCTCTAATGGGGTACCAGACGGTCAATTTTATTGCTTGAGGTATTCAGTGTCTGTTTGGATCAATAGCTGCATGAACCTTTCCTCTATTGCACTGCTGCTGCCAATGGCCCTTTCTGCCACATGCCTTGTAGAATCAATGCAAAGCTCGACATTTCCCTGATGCATACAGAAGGCCAAACTGCTATGTGTCTCAACAATTGGAGTTGTGCTTGGGGATTATAAACTTCATCAACCTGCAAGGAACACTTCATAATTAAGTCTGTTCTTGAGTAGGTCTTTGATGTTACACATTTTGGATTTGTATAGCAAATTATTCTGGAACACTTCCAGGGAAGTGGATGTAATCATCAACTCAACAATTCTGTCTGCAGGTTCTGCACTTGAAAACGTCAAGTACCTACCCTTTTCTCTTTATCCACTACCGAACTGAGCAAAGTAAACTATGCTTTCTGCAGGCTTTTATCAAAATGACTTGAACTGTCATCAATGAATACAGAAGTTTAACTTGTTAAGAACTTCCAATGTATTCTTTATCTTTTTGGGATCTTTTAACTCTTCTACCGTTAATTCTGATATGTTCAGCTTGTGTAACCTTCATTCCCAATTTCAAGGTGATTTTTTATGATTTGCTTGTCTCGCTCATACACACCTGAATCAAGAAACCATAGTTCTGTATGCTGTACAAACATTTTCCATTTGTATAGGAGGTTGGCTACTTCCCAATTCAAACTGGGAAATTTTATAGACATTTTGACAATATCCTTGTTCTTTTTTCAATTTACTGCTCAGCAACTTGCAAACCTTCTCAGTCTGATTTTTATGGTGGTTTTGTTTTTGATTTTCTTTCATTTGACTTTCGATCCAGTTAATTCCCCTGGGCGCTCATCTTTCCAAACTGAGTTAACCCAGTGCTGGTCTTCACGATGCACTGTTCCACCAATAGAGCTGAACAGCATTCTCAACACAAGTGATCCATCTGTTACCCCCTCTGTATCTGAGCACTGTGTTTTCAACGCTTTTGTGTGCAATCAACACACTGCATTTCAATAGCCTCCAATGCTTTGTCTGTAAGACAGTCAGAGCTTCAGCACAAATCATCTTGAGCTGTTCACCGTGACTCAGCTGTGCTTAATGATATATAAAACACTTATAAAGATTTGCGTAAACACATTATAGGTTCATTTAGTTAAACTTGACACATGAGAAAAAAATATGGATCGAAAACCTGAAGGCATAGCAGCAGGACTGCATGCTGTGTTCTCTTCACAGGCCAAAGTGAAACTGATGCTGGATTACATGACACACTTCCTTTCTAATAATAGCAGACTTTTATTCATTGAATATGGGCATCGTTGGCTGGGTCAGCAATTATTGCTTTAAGCTTGAGTGGTTTCTGGAATCATTCCACAGTCACATGTCGGCCAGACAGGTAAAGATGACAGATTTCTTTTACCTAAAGGACAGTAGTGAAGCAGATGGATTTTAACCTCAATCAATAAATCCAGGTTTTATTGAACTCATATTTCACCATCTGCCATTGAAGGATTCAAATCCCAGTCCTCAGAGTATGACCCTTGATCTCTGGATTACTGGTCTAGTGACAATTTCACTATGCCACTGCCTTCCTGGTTGGTATCTGTTGAAGACATATTATAACGTTGAGTACTTTGGAATATTTCGTGGCTATAAAAATCTCCATATAAATGCAAGTTTTTCTTTTATCTTACTCCAGCACATCACTCTTCACCAAATTATCTTGAAGATGCAACTTTTTTTGATACGTTCACTGGTTGTCAATGTTGCTGGCAAATCCAGCATTTGCTGCCTATGAGCCCTTGAGAAGGTGGTGCACAGCTACCTTCTTGAATCTTTGCTATTTATATGGTATTGGTCCATGCCCAAGCTCTGCACTACTGCACATTTCCATCAGTCCAATTATCACTGACATTTATCCTCATTCTTATAAATGTCAAGGCTTCCCCTCATAGTCTGCCTTAACTAATACTCTATCAATCCATTCAACATGTCATTACTCTCAAATATAGGTCTCTCCTTTCCCTCCTTACAAGAGAGAACAGAATAATAGGGAGACACAATGAATAGAAGGTGGCCATCTAGCTAACTTGTTACTTTAGTGTAAGAGATGCTGAACTTCACCGCAGTCTCAGGTTATCAGAAGATGGAGTTAAATTACCGACAGCCACGTGGCACAAAATATTCACTCACTCAGGTTGCAGCAAGTGAATTATGATCATGAACATAATGATCTTTAAAACATTCTTACACTGACAATTCTAAATCATGCCTTTAATCTCTCTTGGGCTTTGAAATGAAAAAATCCAGGGGGATGATGACAATTCCTTGGGCAATCATAAGATCATGCAGCAGCTCAGTTGTTCACACTTCAATGGGACTGGTAGGACAGGTAGTTGTGTTTTCATTTGGTGACTCACACATCACAAGTGAGCTGATGATGGAGACAAGGATAGCAGCGTAGAGTCTGTGTCAGAGGCTGTGGCAGACTTCAAGCTCTGTTCGGCTGGAAACAGATGCTGTAGCTTTGGGGCTATCGACTGACAGGATACTTTTGGAACAGCAGCAAGACAATGCACAATCTATTGGCAGGTTTGTATTCTGCACTGCATACAGTTGCAGAGAACCAGGAGAAGTCTACTTAAGCAAGAATGGCATAATGTTTCATGTTATTCTAATAATATCTTCATGCATGGAACAAGATGTCACCTGCATAAATCAGAGCTCCAAAGTACAGGGGTGTGATTTTCCTGGCCTACTGCACTGCTTGAGTATACTGGGAGGACAGCATGTGCACACTAACCCTCCCTGCAGTCTGATGGCAACCTCTCGGGCAGGATTAGCCGACCCTCCTTTCCTCCTACCTACCCATCAACATAAATCCTCTGACAGGCTCTGTGATGTACGGGGGTGCCAGAGATTCATTCAACTAAGCTCATCAAAACAAAAACAGGCGGGAAAAACTTGAGATAGAAAAGTATCCAGGGGCAATTTTTTTCACACAGAGGGTGGTGAGTGTCTGGAACAAGCTGTGAGAGGTAGTAGTAGAGGTGGGTACAATTTTATCTTTTAAAAAGCATTCTTAATAAGATAGTTACATAGGTTTAATAGGTATAAAGGGATATGGGCCAATTGCGGGCAATTGGGATTAGTTTAAGGGTTTAAAAAAATAGGGGCGGCATGGACAAGTTGGGCCAAAGGGCCTGTTTCCATGCTGTAAACCTCTATGAAACTTTAACTCTATAATTCCCATATTCTGACCCTTTTGGGCATTTAAGTTCATTTTTCCGAGAAAATCATGCTCAAGGTCTCTCATTAACATTATCTCTTAGCAAAAGTACTGTGATCAAAGCCTTTCAGAAAGAAGCAATATACAAAATATCTGCGAGCTTTCATTTGCTTATTCCCCGTATAGGTTTTCAACACCTTCATTTGCCACTGTATCTTGCTTTCACTGGTAAGTTCCAGGAAGCACAGTATCCCATGCACCCAAAGTCAAAATGCAAAAGCCATGTTAATTTTGATACAATTGACAGATTAACACATTGAAATTGGCGAACCTCGTCTCCTGAGGTAGTTGTTCCTAAGGCGCTGCAGTGGGCTGTGGATATTGGCAGATTGCAACCAGCTTCCTGATACCGTTTTTACAGTTCTAACCTTCGCATACACCTAAACATATACAATCTCGCACATTAATATTCAGCCCTGTGTCTCTGTTTATCTTCCACTTTATATTTTGTCTGCTCTATCTACCTACTTATATTCCCTTCTTTCGTTCTCTGTCCATAGTTTTCACTTTAGCTGCCATCGCTGCACCTAACACTGGGGTTCTTACCACACTGGACTTCATGCTGTTACCTATGGGCAGTGCATGAAGGAAATTTTCTGAACATCGAAGTGACTGATGTGCAGAACTGGCTCAGATTCTCAGGAGCTAAATTCCTTGCCAGCATGCGAAGTTGAAAATGATCCCAATAGATACAATGTTACAATATTATTGACTTACTCGCTTAGCGTCTTCCTTTAATTTTAGCTATCCCTTTAAAGTCATAGTCATAGAAGTTTACAGTATGGAACCAGGCCCTTCAGACCAACTTGTCTATGCTGCTGTTTTTGTTAACCTCTAAACTAATGCCAATTGCCCACGTTGGTCCATTTCTCTCCATAGCCATCTTACCCATGTAACTGTCTAAACGCTTTTTGAAAGACAAAATTGTACCCGCATCTACTACATCTTTGCAGGTTGATCCAGACATTCACTACATTTTGTGTGAAAAAACTGCTTTTCTGGGCAGTTTTGTATCTCTCCCCTCACTTAAAACTCATGTCCTCTAGTTTCAGACTCCCCTGCTTTTAGGAAAAGATATTGACTATATAGCTGATCTATGCCCCTCATTATTTTATCAATCTCTATGAGATCACCCCTAAGCCTCCTAAGCTCCGGAGAAAAAAGTTCCAGTCTATCCAGCTTCTTCTTTCAACTCGAATATCAAGGTCCTTTAACATCTTAGTAAACCTTTTCTGCACTTTTTCTAGTTTAATAATATCCTTTCTATAATAGGGTGACCAGAACTGTACACAGTATTCCAAGTGTGGCCTTACCAATATCTTGTACAACTTCAACAAGATGTTCAAACACCTGTACTCAATATTCTGACCAATGGAACCAAGCATGCAGAATGCCTTCTTCACTATTCTGTCCACCAATGACTCCACTTTCAAGGAACTACATCCCACAACATCCAATATTGACACTTTATTCATTCTCATTGCTATTTCCACAATGTCAATTTTTCTAGGACTACAAAAATGATCTACTATTGTCAACTGCTGAATGGGAATTGCAGGCACATATTCAGCAAGCAAATGGGTAGTGACAAAACAATGGCAGTCATTTCATCTGCTAAACCATGCATTAGAATCATAGAATCATTACAGTGCAATGGAGGCCATTTAGACCATCGAACCTGCACTGACAATCACTATCCCTGTAGCCTCATGTATTTACCCTGCTAATGACCCTGACACTCAGGGGCAATTTAGCATAGTCAATCAATCTAACCTGGACATCTTTGAACAGTGGGAAGAAGCTGGAGCATCTGGAGGAAACTTATGCAGACATGGGGAGAATGTGCAAACTCCTCACAGTCACCTGAGGCTGGATTTGAATCTGGTGCTAACCACTGTGCTGCTGTGCCATCTATTCTTTGACAATATTGCTAATATGGAAACTACGTGAATTACGTTTTTGGCTGTTTCTGCTTGTTTTTGGGAATCAGTTTGGAAGGAAACTTCCCAATCACACAGCAACATCTGTAGCATTGGAAGCAACAAGCTTGCTGATTGGTGTGAAGTTCAATTTCTTTGCTCCTTTTTACATTAAATGCTAATACTCTTATTAAAGGCAGAATTCTCCAAGCATCTGGGACAAATGCCAATGATTATCTAGCTTTGTTTTGAACAACATAAATTGGTTTTAATTATTTCAAAGAAATATATATGTTTGTTGTGCTCTGCTGCTGGTCTACTGCTGCTGGTTCTCACTGGTGGGTTGGTAATTAGAACTCAGTAAGAATCTAGCAACACCAATTTTAAATCCAACCGATTTATTTGATAGTAAATTTGTGAGCTTTTGACCTTTTCGTCTTCGTCAGGCAAATGCGTTACCATTTTAGCATGTGTGTGGTTGCCCAGATATGTGTTAGTAACAAAAAAATACACTGGGTAGAAATTGGATTGTGTTTCATGTGTTGCAAGCTGTGCGACATCTGACCTGAAATTTGATTGGACTAATTTCCAGGGATTCCAAGTGTGGACACTTAAAACAGAAGTTAAGTCCACTGCTGATGAAGAGCTTTCCACATGTTTGAGGATCTCTCAAAGAAATTGGACTGCCCTGGGTGTAGCAGTCATTAGTTTTCTGGTCATGATACAGCCCAACTAGCAGCCTCGGGGGAGGTAAGTTTAATATTTTTCCTCCAGTTGTGTGAGAATCAGGAGGGGTAGGAAGAATTCTTCTCTCAGCTGTGCAGCACTTCTGCAAGGATAGGAATGCTTGTGAACGGCAGCCCCCACTTTACAGAATTTCACATTGGGTTGATCGCCAGGTTTGAAAACTGCAGTTTGAAATGGAGGGTTCACGTTTAGAAGCAAGCAAAGTGTGCCTGCTTGCTTCTAAACATGATAGCACAATGGGTAATGGAGGCAGAAAGTGGCAGCCAGTCAGTTATAACCAGACCAACCCTTGTGAAATGCATTTGCCTGACAAAGACGAAAAGGTTGAAAGCTTGCAAATTTACTGTCAAATAAATCGGTTGGATTTAAAATTGGTGTTGCTAGGTTCTTACTGAGTTCTTACTACCCCAGTCCAACGCCGGCATCTCTACATCAGGGTTGGTAATTAGCCATTTCGTTTCCCACCCCCCCCCCCCCCCCCCACCCCCCGGCACCCCCTCCTTGCTTAAACTTCACAACATTATTTCCAAAGGATTAGCCTCCCAGTGATAGGCATAAAGAGGGCCTTGTACCTCAATCCAAAAAATCACTTACAAATTTGTAGTCACGAAAAGATCTCTGCTTGCATGTTCTAAATTTTAACTGAACTCTGTTTAGCACATTAGTTCACTTCACATCTTTTAAAGTGTGAGGATTACTTACTGACATAGTTAAGAGTACAGCTATCAGATTTTAGACTTTGTTAACACAAAAATTGTATTGCTTCTTGAATCTATGATTCAAATACCAGTATTATATTGGTGTGGAAATGCATTAGAATACAAATGAATCCGAACTATATTTTATCAACTTAAATGGAAATTATTGAATACTTTTATCAATGACAATTGCAATTGAAATTACACAATGTTTTCTAACTTCATTATTTAATTATGTTTAATTTTGAAAAAGTGTTTAATATACAGAATGTATGCAATAAAATAAATAGTACAATAACTAGTTGTCATGCATTACTTATATAACATCAGTTTGAGAATTCCAGATCAATTATAATTTTTAATAACTTCAGCTAATGAATGGAGGCTTGTTGCTTTACCTTAAAATTTGTGATCAAACTGCAATATTCATTATGCTTCATACTGTTTAAATGAATTAACTGAGGGAGTTCTGCAGGTATTAAAGGAGTGAACTGCTGGCTAAAATTGCTAGGATCTTCACTGGGAAGCTTAATAACATGGAGATGCTGTACCTGCTGTGATATAGACAAGTCTCTGGCAAATTACATATTAATAATTTTTATTTCAAATCAAAACAATTAAGCTAATTTTACAAACTCAAACACTCTCCTAATGGACTGAAAACTGATTGCGTGCACATGGCCAAATTTTCAATAAAAAGCATACAAATGGAACCAGCGGCTGATTTAAAAAGGGCAACCAACACACTGATGTTCCCTAACATCAACAATGCCAACATCTTTTTAAAATTAATTTACGGGATGTAAGCATCGCTGCCTGGACCAACATTTAGTTCCCATCCCTCGCTGCCCTTGATAAGATGGTGGTGAGCTACTTTGTTGAACCGTTGCATTCAATGATGGACAGGTACACCCACAGTGTCATTAGGAAGGTAGTTCCAAGATTTTAACCCAGCAACAGTGAAGGGAACATCAATATATTTTCAAGTCAAAATGGTGAGTATCTTGAAGGAGAAATTCCAGGAGGTGTTGTTCCTCTTCTTCGAGATGGTAGTGGTCATGGGTTTGCAATGTGCTGCTTAAGAAACCTTAGTGAGTACTTGCAGTGCATTTTGTAGATGGTGCACACAGCTACCAGTATTTGGTGATGGTGAAGGGATTGAATGTTAGTGGAAGGAGAGTAATCAATTGGGCTATTTTGACCTGGAGCTGTCAAGTTTTTTGAGCTGCGCTCATCCAGGCAAGTGAAGAATATTTCATTACAATTCCAACTTGTGCCTTGTTGATGGAGGACAGATTTTGCAGAGTCAGGAGGTAAGTAATTCATCGCACGATTCCTAAGTTTTGCCTGGTAGCCACAGTATTTATATAGAATCATAGAGCCATAGAGGTTTACAGCATGGAAACAGGCCCTTTGCCCAACTTGTCCATGCTGTCCTTTTTTTTAAACCCCTAAGCCAGTGCCAATTGCCCGCATTTAACCCATATCCCTCTATACCCATCTTACCCATATAACTGTCTAAATGCTTTTTAAAAGACAAAATTGTAAGTGCCTCTACTGCTACATCTGTCAGCTTGTTCCAGACACTTACCACCCTTTATGTGAAAAAATTGCCCTTTTGTATCTCTCCCCTCTCACCTTAAACCGATACCCTCTAGTTTTAGACTCCCCTACCTTTGGGAAAAGATATTGACTATCTAGCTGATCTATGTATTCTATGGTTAGTCCAGTTCAATTTTTGGTCAATGAAAACCCCCAGAATGTTAATAGTGGGGGATTCAGTGATGGTAATGTCATTGCGTTGCATTTGCAAAGTGAAGGAAGTATCTTGAAAACAGTTTAAGGAGAGCTGTCTCCAGGTGACAAGTATGTTGATCAGTATTTAACCCTTTCAGGTTGTTTCTTTCAAACAATCAACTCTTAAAATATTTTCTGTGTGTATATTTCATATTATCATCCAGTCAACAGAATGAACAAAGTTGATGTAGATCAAGGACAAGGCATCAGCTTTCACAAGTTAGGTTTAGATGAAAAATAATGATTTTTGAAACTACTGAAAAAGCAAACTATTTTTAACAATAGTTATCTCAGGGATTAATTATTCAACTTAATAATGCCATTATTATTAAGCGATTAGGGTAATCAGAAAAGTTGTCAGTTGGAGTCAGTTATAATAAAGGCAAATTTGTTAAATGTGTCTGTGCTTGAAATGTTAAAATAACATTTCTCTACACAAATGATGATTCAATTATTTCAGTAAGCTTATGTCTGATCAGTAATTTGACATATTTCAATTAGTTAATTGTCATTCACAATTACTGCTCACTTTAAAATACTCATGCATATTCATACTTAACCTTATGGTCTATGGAATTAAATACATTTGTTTCTGTAATGTAGTTGTTATTTCAGCCATATACTACTACAATCCAAATTATATCAGCATACTTATCCAATCAGTTTAAGATCCACTTATGCACACTCAGAAATACAGTAACAATGAGAATGGGTAAAATAGACTTTTGAAAGACAGAGACAGAGTGCTGAAATGGACAAATGGGAATTTAACACAGAGAATTCTGAAGTGATACATTTTGATAGAATAAGCAGCAGCAATGTAATCTAAATGGTATAAATTTTAAGAGAATGCAAGAAGAGAACTCAATCCAGTCATGTATGGACTGAGAAAATTGTCAAAAAATACATACAGGAGATGCTTGGCTTTATTAATAGAGAAATGGAGTAAATTATGTTAAACCTTTTTAAAACACCGGTTAAGCCTCTGTAGGAGTACTGTGTTCAATTCCGACACCACTCTTCAGAAAGGATGGTCTGGCCTTAATTGGATAAATATTTGAAGTGAAAAAATTTGCAGGGGTGTGGAACAGGAGCCAGGAAATTGACTGAATCGAATTGGATCCATGGGGCTGAATAGCTTCCTCCTCTTAGGCTGCACAATTCTATGGGCAGGATTTTTCTGATGATGGAAGTTTGTGCACCACCACCTGAAGGATTGGTTGGAAATGCATCCCCACCGATACCAGCTGTTCCACAATTATTTTGTGAGTTTTAATTGCCTAAGGAGGAGACTCAAATCAGCCATGACCTCATTGAATGGTGGAGCAAGCTAGAAGGGCTGAGTGGCCTACTCCTGTTTGTAATTCATTTGCTCATATGTTCAGCTGCCATCTGAGCAGGAAGCCTTAGAGAGCTATCAGGTAATCAGAATGGCCACCTAAGGGTCTCAATAGATCAAAGGGCAAGCAGTTGTCCAATGTCTCGAACACCTCTGGTAAAATGAGAAACAGGTCAGGGCGGGAGGGTAAGTGATGGACATCCCGAGCACTGCATATGATGAGTGCCCTGCCAATGGAGGACTGCAAGATTTCACCCAGTAATTCTATTTTGGTGAAGCTACTCATTTTCTTCATGTTCCCTGAGTTATGCACTGCAATCAACAAACAGACAATAAGATGTTTCTGAGCCTTCATCAGCATCACTTGGAACAATCTCATCCAGTTGAAAATAAAATGACCCAGTAGTTCAGCTACTGGCTCAGCTACAGTTTCCATTTTTTGATCATTGTTTACTGATTGTTTACATAAGAAATATGCAGAGAAAAGGCTCCTTTTGTTACGTATATTTCACATTAAGTTTAAAAATTGAAACATTCAACAGTTCCCACGAACAACCATGAACACAAAATAGATAACACAAGAAAGATAACATACTTTAATTTTTGTGATATCTTAACAGGAGCAGGCAATGGCCCAGTGATATTATCGCCAGGCTATTAATCCAGAAATTCAGCTAATGTTCTGGGGACCTGGGTTCAAATCCTGCTATGGCAGATGATGGAATTTGAATTCAATAAAAAAAGTCTGGAATTAAGAATCTACTGATGACTGTGAATCAATTGTCAGGAAAAAAACCCATCTGTTTCACTAATTAATGGTCTTTAGGGAAGCAAATCTGCCATCCTTCGCTGGTCTGGCCCACGTGTTGATCTAGAGCCATAGCAGTGTGGTTGACTCTCAACTTCCCTCCAAAGGCAACTAAGGATGGGCAATAAATGCTGGCCAACCAACAATGCCCGTGAATTAAAAAAACAGTTCTCTCAAAAAGAAATCAAATTACAATGAATTAAAGAAAAGATAAATTGTACTTTTGATTTGTACCTCCGATTTCATATAAAAAATGACTTACTTCATCACATACTGATTCATTTTGTAAAATATCATGCCTTAATGAGAGCAATATTAATTTATTTCATTTTATGGGAAAAAAACATTGTAAGCATTCACTTCCTAAAACACATTGGCTGCATACAAGGTTCTAATCTCTCGACATGTGACAGAGAAGTAGCATAGCCAGCGTAAATTAGAATTTATTGCTCTCTATAGTGCATTGGCCACTTGATTACATTGATCAATATGGATTTGCTATCCTAAAAGTTTAAGACAAACTGTATTCAATGCTAAAGGATGTTGCCAAGATATTTACAAAGTTGCTTCTTTTAATATTTGTTTACATCATTGAGTTATATCAAATTGCAATAGTTTTATAAAGAAAATGCAGTATCTTGCTTGACTGTAGTTTTTTTTTCTGTAATTGAACAAGTATTTCTCTGTGCTAAGAGATTGGCAGCACTTGAATAAATACAATGCATAGCTCAGGGAACCTTCACAACTAAATAAATCCAGCAGCAGTAAATCATGAGTTGACAGAATCAAATAGAGAGTGATGTAACAGAAAAAAAACCCAATAAATATATGGTTAAGTATATCATTCAAGGCTATTCTTTACCACAGCTCCAGAGAATCAGCTAATTTATATGTAACTGTATCTCCAAATCATAGGCTCCCAAGTTCAATTCCTATTTTTTCCTCCTAAATTAACTAAGCTAATTTGGAGTGACAGTGGGATGCTCTAATTCACTCTAAAACCAGGGCTTTGTTTCTAATTTACTCGACTGTGCACATATGAATTTATTTACATATAAAATGAGAGATGGCTCTCTCTTGCTGGCCGAGTGAGTTTACTCAGACCAGAATTGGTTGCTTATGTGAAATAGTTCATCCATCCATGATCATCACAGAATCACAGCTCTTTACAACACAGGAGGCTATTCAGCCCACTATTTCCATGCTGACACTTTGATGCAGTATTTCAAAATGAATCCTACTGCACTGCTTCTTTCACATAATCTTTCATCTTTATCTGCAACAAATGATCAAATTTGGACATCTCTTAAATTCCACTGGGTTGATTTTGAAGCCTGCTTCTTGGAAATTGTGGGGACGGCTTACCATTATGTTCTGGATTTTGTTGTGACTGTGACAATCTTTAATGTTTTCAGATGCCGACGGCCTTGTTGTGCACTTACAGCATTATCTCTTTCCTTTTATACTAACTTTGCAGCTTTTATATTTTTATCAGCACATTTGTTACATTTATGTTTACTGCCAAAGAAACTCACTTCCAATCCATTCTACAATTCTAAACTTTGACAGACAAAATAACACTTTTGCATATGGAGAGGCAATTAACTTAAGGACCAGAATTTACCATTTTAGCATGTGTGTGGTTGCCCAGATATGTGTTAGTAACAAAAAAATATACTGGGTAGAAATTGGATTGTGTTGCATGTGTTGCAAGCTATGCGACATCTGACCTGAAATTTGATTGGACTAATTTCCAGGGATTCCGAGTGTAGAATTTAAAACAGAAGTTAAGTCCACTGCTGATGAAGGGCTTTCCACATGTTTGAGGATCTCTCAAAGAAATTGGACTGCCCTGGGTGTAGCAGTCATTAGTTTTCTGATACAGCCCAACTAGCAGCCTCGGGGGAGGTAAGTTTAATATTTTTCCTCCAGTTGTGTGAGAATCAGGAGGGGTAGGAAGAATGCTTCTCTCAGCTCTGAGCACTCTGCAAAGATAGGAATGCTTGTGAACAGCAGCCCCCACTTTACAGAATTTCATACTGGGTTGATCACTAGGTTTGAAAGCTGTAGTTTGAAATGGAGGGTTCAAGTTTAGAAGCAAGTGAGGTGTGTCTGCTTGCTTCTAAACATGATAGCACAATGGGTAATGGAGGCAGAGAGTGGCAGCCAGCCAGTTATAACCAGACCAACCCTTATGAAATAACACAAGGGATACCTTGACTGTAGGGTGGATGGAAGGTGGGAGGATAGTGCTGGCGATCATGGGATGGAGGGGGAGGGGGATGTTTGCTTCAGAGCAGGAGGTGCATTTCAGCATGAGAGGTTTCGGGGAGAGGCCTCTTGAGACAATTACAGTAAAATTACAACTTATCTTGCTGACTCACAATATTATCATCCTTTTGCCGGCTGACTGCTGGCCAGCTTGCTCACTTCTCAGATCACTCAAACTCACCCCAGAGACTCCCAGGATCAGACTGTCACAGAAATAAGGGACACTAAAGGGATGCAGGTTGAAAGGTCAAAATAAAGGCAATTTCTTAAAATGTGGGACAGTTGATCACCCTAATGGAAACACTGGGTAGTTTTTTGTCTTCACTTCTCAGATGGTAATCTGTGAGCAGATCTCCTGCCATTTATGGAACCTGTCCAATTTTAGTTCCACTGAAATAAACAGCCAATCCTCTCCATCAGATTACAGGTCAATCAGTGAGGATAAAATCCACCACGCATATTCCTCTCTGCAGACCAGGCAAAATTTTGTTCTCAAGCAAGGGTGACAATTTAAGTCCTGTGCGGCAGTATAAAATAGGTGGCAGCAAATTAGCAGTCTATTTACATCTGTCCTGATTCCTCCCATTGTGGAAATAAACATCATCAAAGATGTAAAACAGGCTGCCAATTCACTATTATCTGTTTTGCATGATTGCACAAAGTCAAAATGAACTCCCTGGGACTTTATCCCTGTTTACCAGTCAGATGTTAGATTCATTTAAGAGGAAGAATTTTCAACAGATGATTCAGCGACTGACAACACTCAAGCAGTGCCAGGAACATTGAAATGTCTTCAGAGACTGACAGTGAGTAATTACAAGAATCTGTTGGAATATTTCTTAATAAGAATGTAATGGAGAGAACAAGCAAGATGTAGAGTTTAGGTTTCCCCATTTGAGAGTGGGATCAGCAGGTCTATTCCGTAAGCAAACAATCAGCACCAGACACAGTTTTATTTTTCATCATTGTGTAGGGTCTTCCGATCATACGAGTGTGCTTGAAGAGGCACACAGTACTACCTGCTGTAGAGCTGTCCAAAGATAAGACCATTCTTTTATGAGAAATAGTCATTTGGGACATAGAAAAGATTATCAAACATAACAGTCAATTTGGCAGGATGTTATATTTTCTGGCCGTTCTCCAGCAGGTATGTTTGTGAGGGAGGCAAGAAGATTGATGACTTATCTACTTGCTGCAGCCACAACAACATGGCTCACAAGGGCAAGAAGCCACATTTACTGGGGCTGAATTTGCTCTCATAATGCTCTGGCACTTAGCTCATTCCAAAAAGAATGATGTGTGCTTGAACATTTGTGGAGTAAAATTACTCCTGTCAATGGGTTCTTGGAGAAGTTGTATGTACAAAATGGGAAATCTCGCTTAATGCGGAAAATGACTTTTTTGGCAAAATAATCAAGAAGAGGAGCTAGACTCCCTTAATGAAGCTAATTCCCATCAGCAATAAGGAGCATTTGTAAAAATAAAAGAGGGAAAAGGAGAATATTCCGACTACTTATTTGGCCTGCTTCTATACCTCCTCAATTGCAAGTGCACATACAAGGGAAGGGGAGAAGGAACAGAGGAAGGCAACTTAGGGTTATGAACTCCTTTTAGTATTTACAAATTCCATTATTTCAATTCTTTTGTTGAAGATTTTGGAAGAAATTCTGTATCCTTTCTTGAATTACTAAAGCTACAATGCATATGATATGAGCCTAAAAAAAACTCCCAACTTGTAATCCTTTAAAAATGCATTTAACATTCAATTTTCATATTTGTCACAGGAAGCAAATAAAATACTCTTGAAAGGAATGTAATGCTGTTGATTGGTAGGAAAATGAAATTAATCATAGCAGGCATAGTCTCCTTCATTCTTCCAATTAAGTACAATTGTCATGGACAAATAAGAAGAAATTGCTACCCATAACACTTTAACAGTTTCCTATGCTCATACTGATCACTTCTCCTTTAAAACATAAGTACTAAGAGTAGGAGTAGGCAATTTAGCCCCTTGAGCCTGCTCCATCATTCAAAACAGTCATGGTTGATTTCACCTCAGCCTCATCTCCACCTTCCTTCCCACTCCCCTTAACTGTCCTCTTCCTCTGTCTGGTGGTCACCCATTCCCTATCTCTCTCAGAAATACTTACCTGCAGTGTGACCAACTCACTGAATGTGCTAGATCTTCCTCAGCATCGCTGATGCTCCAAAGTGAACCCATCCACAGCTCCAGAGCTGTCAAACAGACTAATAAGAGCTGCAGCTGTACAGACTTCCTGGAAGTGCTGGTAACACCAGAAAGGTTCCTGAATTCCCACATTGCAAAAGAGGAGCATGACGGGGATCTGGGATCCCCTGCCATGACTTAACCCTTAAGTTAGTTTATAACAACAATTACAATGCCAAGTGAAAAAAGAAAAGTTTAACTACTTACCAGTCACCAACAGTATGTCCCTGTCAGGCAAGGAGGAAATGGTCGAGTAAAGGAACCGTGGTGTACTAGAAAAGTTAATTCGCTGGCTAAAAGGAAAAAGGAGGCTTATGTCAGGATGAGGCTTGAAGGCTCAGTTAGTGCAATGGATAGCTATAGATTAGCCAGGAGGGAGCTAAAGAGTGAGTTGAGGAGAGCTAAGAGGGGACACGAGAAGACTTTGGCTGATAGGATTAAGGAGAATCCTAAAGCTTTCTTTAGATATGTTAAGAATAGAAGATTGGTTAGGGCAAGATTAGGGCCAGTCATAGACAGCAGTGGGAAGTTGTGCGTGGAGCCTGAAGAGATTGGAGAGGCACTGAACAAATATTTCTCTTCGGTATTCACGCAGGGTGATGTAAATGTAGTTATGGAGAACACTGAGGTACAGGGTTGCAAACTGGAAAATATTGAAGTAGATAGGGAGGATGTGCTAGATATTCTTGAGGGTTTGAAGTTAGATAAGTCCCCTGGGCCGGACGGGATTTACCCTAGGATTCTCTGGGAGGCAAGAGAGGAGATTGCAGAGCCTCTGGCTGTGATCTTCAGGTCCTCGTTGGTTACGGGTGTGGTTCCGGAGGACTGGAGGATAGCGAATGTGGTCCCATTGTTTAAGAAGGGGAAGAGAGACCTTCCAGGGAATTATAGGCCAGTGAGTCTTACTTCTGTTGTGGGCAAAGTATTGGAGAGAATTATTAGGGATAGGATTTATCGTTATTTAGAGAGAAATGAATTGATTGGGGATAGTCAGCATGGTTTTGTGAAGGGTAGGTCGTGCCTTACTAACCTCATTGAGTTTTTTGAAAAAGTGACCAAAGAGGTGGATGGGGGTAAGGCGGTTGATGTGGTATATATGGACTTTAGTAAGGCGTTTGATAAGGTGGCCCATGGAAGACTTCTGCAGAAAATGCAGATGTATGGGATAGAGGGTGATTTAGCTAATTGGGTTAGGAATTGGCTAGCAGATAGAAGACAGAGGGTGGTGGTTGATGGGAGATATTCATCGTGGAGTTCGGTGACAAGTGGTGTACCTCAGGGTCTGTTTTGGGGCCCCTGCTGTTTGTAATTTTTATAAATGATCTGGATGAGGGTATTGAAGGATGGATTAGTAAATTTGCGGATGACACCAAAGTCGGAGGAGTGGTAGATAGTGAAGAGGGGTGTTATAGTTTGCAGAGAGACTTGGACAAGTTGCAGAGCTGGGCCGAGAGGTGGCAAATGGAGTTTAATGTGGAAAAGTGTGAGGTAATGCACTTTGGCAGGAATAATAAATGTGTAGAGTATAGGGTAATGGTAGGACTCTTAATAGTGTTGATGAACAGAGGGATCTTGGTGTATATGTGCATAGATCCCTGAAAGTAGGCAATCAAGTCGATAAGGTTGTTAAGAAGGCATATGGAGTCTTAGCTTTTATTGGTAAGGGGATTGAATTTCGGAGCCGCAACGTCATGTTGCAACTGTACAAAACTCTAGTGCGGCCGCACTTGGAGTATTGTGTGCAGTTCTGGTCCCCGCATTATAAGAAAGATGTGGAGGCATTGGAGAGGGTACAGAGGAGGTTTACCAGGATGTTGCCTGGTATGGAGGGCAGGTCTTATGAAGAGAGGCTGAGGGATTTGAGGTTGTTTTCGTTAGAAAGAAGGAGGCTAAGAGGAGACCTTATCGAAACATATAAGATGATTAGAGGTTTAGATAGGGTGGACAGTGATAGCCTTTTTCCTAGGATGGAGAAAGCTAGCACGAGGGACACAGCTTTAAATTAAGGGGTGATAGTTATAGGACGGATATCAGAGGTAGGTTCTTTACCCAGAGGGTGGTTAGGGAGTGGAATGCCCTGCCTGCGGCAGTTGTAGATGCGCCAAGTTTGGTGGCGTTTAAGAGGTTAGTTGATAAGTTTATGGAAGAGAAGGGAATGGTTCAGTTTGGAGGGTCATTGCTTTTTTCATAATTGGTCGGCGCAACATCGAAGGCCGAAGGGCCTGTTCTGCGCTGTAATGTTCTATGTTCTATGTTCTAATCACTTACTACTGGCAGGGACATCACAGTTCAATTTCTTTCTACTTCTCACTTCCTCTTGAGCCTCCCTCGCAGGTCCATCTCTCTGTTCCTCCCAAGGTGAACACCTCTTTCCCTTCAGCATCCACCTCCCACTTAGCACAGAAATTCTGATACTCTCACTCAGGCTGAATCTCACTCTGGCTGCAATCTCTCTACACTGGCATGCACAAGTTCACTGGTCTCTCCATTAAGATAATACGGTTCTCTCCATTTAGATAATACATTGCCTTTTCATTCCTCCAACCAAAATGACTAATCTCACACTTAAAACAAAAAAACAAAGAAAAGTACAGCACAGAAACAGGCCCATTGGCTCTCTAAGCTTGTGCCGATCATGATTCCCTAACTAAACTGAGAAAAATATTTTCTGCCCTTATTTAGTCCATATCCCTCTATTCCCTCTCTCATCGTTTGCCCATCCAGATACCTCTTAAACATTGCTAAGGTTCCTGCTTCCACCATCTTTTCTGGCAGCGTGTTCAGACACCCACTACTCACTGCATAAAAAATTTTGCCCCCACATCTCCCTGAAATTTCCTCTCTCTCACTTTGAACCTGTGCCCCTAGGAACTGACACTTCCACTCTGGGAAAAAGCCTCTGACTATCCATCCTATCTATGCCTCTCGTAATTTTGTAGACCACTATCAGATCTCCTCTCAGCTTACATCTTTCTAGTGAAAATAATCCTAGTTTATTCAACCTCTTCTCATAGCCAATGCTCTTGAGACCAGGCAACATCCTGCTGAACCTTTTTTGCACTCTTTCCAAATCTTCCATGTTCTTTTCATAATGTGGTGACCAGAACTGCATGCAACACTCCAAATGAAGCCTAATCAAGGTTTTATATAGCTGCAACATGATTTTCCAACTTCTGTATTCAATGCCCTGACTGATGAAGGCAAGCATGCCAAATGACCCTGGTTGTTCGGAGATCTACATGAAAAACTGTTTTCACTTGTAAGATTTAATAACCATAAACTAACTAGTGTATCAATAACATATTTTTACAATACATTCCTGAGAATTACACACAGGATTTCCAATCAATATTAACGCTGGGGACCACAATATCAGCAATCCTCTGAAGCTGAGCTAGGACGATGGAATAATTTACAACAAGAAGATAACACAAGGAAAGTATTGGCAGCCTAAGATGGTTGAATAGTATAATAGAATACAGATCAAGCTTTGAAAGTTGACATTCTTGAGGTGGTCAGAAGTTCATTATCACATTAAAGAGTTGGAACTAATCAATCCAGGTCTAGGAACAAACTAAGCTTAGGGACACAGTTGTATTATTTGCTTGCTATTTAATGTTATGTTGTAGAACAATCATAGAAGGAACATATTGCTATTCATCAATACGTTAAAACTTATTGCCTGAAACCATTCAGACCAGGATCAAGCATAAGTCAGTGCGAACAATTTGTTGTTGCGACAGTAACCACAGTAGAATTTATTAGCCTCCACCTTTCAACCTTGCAAAGACTGCTAATGGGTTGAATTGCTTTTTGGGCTTAATAGTTTGGTGCTGTGATGTTTTTTCTTTAATCATCAGCGTCCCTTTAAATTCTACTTACACATGATTTTCACTTCACCACTAATATGATGCCGACATTTGTCCAAACCAGCAGCTCTAAATTTGATTAATTATGCAACTGCCTTGACCAAAAAAACTAAACTATATTCAGGCATTACTATTCAGACAAGATTAGCACAAATTTGGACCTAAAAGTCAACAGAAATCACTTCATTGAATAGAATAATTTCTTTGATTTAGATCCATAGTAAAAAAAAGAAAGATTTGAATTTATATTGTTCCATTCACAGCCAAAGCTCTTTACAGCTAATACAACATGTAAGAAGCATAGCCATGATTGTAGTGTTGTAAATGCATTGGAAATTATTCCCTTTACCAAGAAGTGAAAGAAATGTACATATCATAGAAACATAGAAACTAGGAGCAGGCGTAAATCACTTGGCCCTCCACTACTCAGTATGACTATGGCTGATCCTCTATCTCAATGCTATATTCATGCAATTTTCCCATATCCCTTGACTGTAGAGTCTAAAACTTGAAAATATATGCATGTTTAATCTTTTTTAACTAAAGATTAATATTTAATCTTAAATCCAAGATGTGCAGGTTAGGTGGATTGGCCATGCTAAATTCTTCCCAGTGTGTCCAAAAAGATGCCAGAGTGTGGCGACTAGGGATTTTCACAGAACTTCATTGCAGTTTTAAGGTAAACCTTCTTCTGACACTAGTAAATTAACTTAAAACTTAAAAAGTTATATTCCGTGACTTGGCCTTTCACAAGTTTGCCATTCTCCGTTGAATGTTCTCCTGTTCTCACTCCTATATTACTACTTCAGATTCTGAGACTGTGCCCCCTTGTTCTAGGCCACCACAATCACAGGAAACAACATCTCTGCATTCAGTCTGTCCAGCCCCATCAGAAATTTTCATACCGCAATTAGATCCGCATTCACTTTTCTAAATTTTAGTGAGTACAGGCTTAGTTAACCCAATTTCTCCTCATACGGCAATTCTGCCATACCAGGAATTAATCTAGTGAATCTTCATTCCACTTCCTCTATGGCACATATAACCTTTCTTAGATAAAGAGACCAAAAGTACACATAATTTTTCAGGTATGGTCTCACCAAGGTCTTCTATAGCTGCTGTAAGACATATTTGCTCCTGTACTCAAATCCTCTTGCAATGAAGGCCAACATAACATTTGCCTTCCTAAATACTTGCTGTAGGTGCATACTTGCTTTCAGTGATTAGTGAACTAGAACACTCAGGTCACTTTGTACATCAACATTTTATAATCTGTCATTACCTAAATTATACTCTACCATTCTCTTCCTCCGTCAAAAGTGTATAACATTGCACTTATTCATGTTATACAGCATTTAGCATGTATTTGTCCACTCACTCAACTTGTTTTAAGTCACCTTGAAACTTCTGAACATCTTCCTTATTGTTTACATTCCCAGCAAATTTTGTGTCATCCACAAATATTACATTTGGTTTCTTCATCTAAGTCATTGATGTATATTGTGAATAGCACTGAATGGGGAAGGGTGGGAATATATGTGCTATACAAATATTTGGCAATGACTAACTGCAACAAGAAAGAATCTAACCATTGTCTCTTGACATTCAATAGCATCACCGCTGAATCCCCCACTAAGGACATCCTAGGGCAACAATGCAGTTCCAACAATAGTTTACTATGTCAGGTTTCAAATAATCCATTTCACTTCATAGTTGGTTTTAACGTACGGGTTTGATATATGATGATATGTTTCATTAATATTTTTTGTCAACCAAAATTAATTATTGCAAATTTATATTCAGAATCAGACTACAACAACACAGTGATTCTGTTAATGAAATAGTAGTCTAGAGGCTTGGACTAATGATCCAGAGACAGAAATTCGAATCCCACCAAGCCAGTTGAGAAATTGAATTCAATTACTTATAGAAATCTGTATATGTATATCTGTAAATGTGTATAAAAAACAAGTAACAATAATGGTGACCAAAGAATCACTATATTGTAATGAAACCCATTTGATTCACTGATATCGTCTAAGAAAGGAAAGCTGTTGTCCTTATGTGTATGTTTAAATATGACTCCATTTCCATAGCAATAATCATTGACTCTTTGAAATGGCATAGCGAGCTGTTCCGTTGCACCTCATTACTATGAAAAACTAGAATAAGAATAAAACTGGATGGCCCTCTCACAGGTTAGTTGGTCTACCATCTATCATTTGGAAAATGCTAAAATCCATTATTAAGGAAAATCAAACAGGGACAGTATGGTTTTGTGAAAGGGAACTCAAATTTGACAAATTTATTAGAGTTTTTTGAGGATGCAACAACATGATAGATAAAGGGGAACTAGTAGAGGTGGAATATTTGTATTTCCAAAAGGCATTCATACAGTGCCACAGAAAATGTTATTGCTCAAGATAAGTAAGGGCTCATAGTGTGGGTGTGATGTAATATCTTGAATGGATGTTTGGCTAATTGACAGGTTAGAGAGACAATTACTTATTGAAACAGTTGTCACAGTGCCATGAGTCATCTATATGAAGGTGGACAAAATGTTATTATAAAATGAAAAGAATCGATTATGATATGTATAAATTACAAGAATACTGCCGTTCAGATTATGTTCTGCATTAGTACATGCAAGACATTTTCAAATCTGCTTTTTGTACTAGTGTCAATTATAATTTTCATATGAGATAAAACAGAAAGTTCTCATTGTTATTATGAATCCAACATCTAATGAGAGGAAATTATTGGCAGTGTTGTTAAAATTTGCTGAAGTTTTTCATTTGATCTTTTTCGTGCATGCATAAATGTTATTTTGCTCATGGTAAGCAATGTTTCTGCCTAGCACCAGGGCTTTTATCCCAACAATAAGCATATTTGATTTCCTTCCAGCCACAACATGCGCCAACTCTAGGATGTTTGCACCAGGACTGCAGGCATCACAGTGTCCATCCCATCAATCTGTTAATATTAATATTTAGAAACCACAGATGGCTTCACCCAGATTGTGGGCTGAAAGTACAAGGATATTTTCAACTAGTTTTCAAGTTGCAGTCCTTCTGCCCACCTAATGGGCAGAATCCTTGTCAAATTAGATTTGACAAGGAAGTACTCAATGAACGGTAGGACACCAAGAAGTTCTGTGCAACAAAAGGACCTTGGCATATTTGTCCACAGATCTCTGAAGGTGGGAAGGCATGATAGTAGAGTGGTGAAAACAGTTGGCTTTATCAATCATGGCATAGATTATAATAGGAGGAAAGTCATGTTGGTGTTGAATAGAACTTCGGTGAGGCCACAACTAGAGTAATGTGCACAGTTTTGGTCGCCAAATTATCAGAAGAATGTGACTGCACTGGAAGAGGTGCAAAGAAGATTCACCAGGATGCTACCTGGGGTGAAACAGTTAAGTTATCAAGAGAGGTTGGGTGGACTTGAACTGTTTTCGTTGGAGCAGAGAAGACCTGATCAAGGTGTACAAGATCATAGGAAAATGGATAACGTAGGTAAGTAGCAGCTGTTTCCCTTAATTGAAGGGTCAGTCACGAGGGTACAAAGGTTCCAGGTAAGGGGCAGGAGATATGGGGAAACGTGAAGAAAAATTTTTTATCCAGTGGGTGGTGACTGCCTGGAATACGCTGCCTCGGAGAGTGATAGAACTCAGTTGCCTCACATTCTTTAAAAAGAATCTGAATGAGCACTTGAACATTCAAAACAGTGGATAAATTGCTGGCAGATGGAATTAGGTGAGAATTCAGGTGTTTTTACTGTGTCAGTGCAGACTCAATGGGCAGAAGGGCCCAATCTGCGTGCATGATTCTATAATTCCATGATGTCTGATAATACAAACATAACATAGGATATCTGATCAAAAGTCATCTGTTATAAGATGAATCAACTTTAATAATCCAAACTGAAGGATTAGACCTCCATGCCATTGTGTTTTATGATTGTATGCAGTTTACACATTGTATGGAGTTTGCACATTTGCCCCTTGGCTGCATGTGTTTTCTTTGAGTGCTCTAGTTTCCTTCTACAGTCCTAAAAGCTGTGCAGGATATGTGGATTGACCATGTTAAATTGTCCCTTGGTTTCCCAAGATGTGTAGGTTGGATGGGTTAGCCATGTTGAATGGATGGGGTTAGGGTGGAGGAGAAGGCCAGAGTAAGCCTCTTTCTGCACAGCAGGAATTCTATGAACAAGTGGAATATTAATATCAAATGCGAATGGTACAAATCTAAATTTTCAACTGTGATACTTGAACATTTCAATAAATAGTTAATCAACCTTACTAAATCATTTTAAACCTACCCAATTCTCAATTCCATTTTACCACATGGATCCCATCTTTAGGTTCTAACTTTTCTTATTATAACTGGATAATATGGTGGCACAGTGGTTAGCACTGATGCCTCACAATGCCAGTGACCTGGATTCGATTCTTGGCTTAGGTTACTGTCTGTGTGGAGTTTGCACATTCTTTCTCTATCTGAGTGTGTTTCTTCCTGGTACTCCAGTTTCCTCCCACAGTCCAAAGATGTGTAGGTTAGGTGGATTGATCATGCTAGATTAACCGTAGTGTCAGGGGGACTAGCTAAAAGGATTATGGATATAGGTCCTGAGTGGGATTGTCATCAGTGCAGACTTGATGGGTGAATGGTCTCCTTCTGCACTGTAGGGATTTGATGCTAATTGGTATTGAACCGGTTTGATGAATAATTTAAAAGGAATAACATTGCCTTTTCTTTCATCATTTTGGAAGCCTCAATGTGGTTATCTTGAAGTGACTTCCAAAAGAAACAAGGCTAGCTTCTTTAATCTTTATTTTTAGATTTCTCCGTACTGATTAAGACTGGGAGATGACTGTATTAACGATTGCAAGCCTCAATCACACACATTCAAGGATTTTTGTGTCTGACATTCCATTTTATTGAAAATCTGGTGAAGTAGAGTTGTTAAAAAGATGCTGATTCAACCTTTATTGAAGAACATGAAGGATGGCAAGAAAGGTGTGCTTCTAACAAGATGAATAGGAGGATAAGTATTTCAAAGTAACAAACATGGGCTAGTTATGATAACCTAGAGGGAAAATAAGCTAATTTATTACTAGGACTGTTTTTTTGACAAGTTGTTTTCATTCAAACTGTGGGAATGGGAGAGAGAATTCTCATTTCACAGCTTTTGCATTCTTGTTGTTCACAAAGTTCTTTATAATATCTGTATATGACAGAATACTGTAACAGACTTCCATCAGGCTCAAAGAATGCATTTATAAGCAGTCACTCCTGTGCAATGAGGAGAAATTATTTTTCAATAATCAATTCGCTTCATGTTCCAGTATTCGCTCATAAAATTTATGTCATTACATCTTATATAGCTTATTTATTTTTTATTCAGTTTTAGCCATCAAACCAATTACTCTGACACTATGAGGTCAAAATAGTTTCTCTCAGCTTAACACCTCAAAATAGCTTGGTGTGGTTATGATTACAATGAAACAATTACATTTTCAATTGTCATTATTTAACAGTAAATATAAAAATATCCTCTCCACCTGTCTACAGAAAATGCATTGTTTGTCTCCGAATTCTCTTTCTTCCTTTCTTGAAAGCATTCATTGACTCCTGCTGGGTATAGTCCCATGGGTGGCAAAAGCTCTCTGATAGCTGTTTCACTCATGGGACTATACCTTGTGTTCTAGCCAACACACTGAGCATCAGCAAGTTATCTGACATCATGGACTTTAAAATGAAGCTTTGCCCTGACCTCTGCTATCAACTTCAGGCAGTGGGACTGTTCCGATAGGGAGCTGTCCTTTTTACAGCATGTAGTCGCTCTTGGGTAATGCAGACTCAAGGATGTCAGTATTAATTAACATGGAATGTGCGCATCTCCTATCACAATGTCTTTGATTTGGTTTGATTGACAGATCATTGTCCAAAAACCTGTTGTCAAGAAATATATTCAACAAAAACCACAGCAAATTATATTCAAACCAAGGCACAGAAAGAGATCAGATGACCAAAAGTTTGGTCAAAGAGATAGATTTTAAGGAGTGTCTTAAAAGAAGAAAACAAAGTAGGAATGGGGAGAAATGTTGGATGGCGAGGTGAGGAATGCATTCCTGGTCAGTCTCCATATTTTACCCTCTGGAAAATTGAAATCTCCAAATCTCTGCTGCCCATGGCTTAATTTGCAACAAGTCCCATGCCGCTAATCCAGTATGCTCACTGTTCTACTTTGGCATCTGGTTAAGCAACATCTAAATTTCAAAATTCTCATTTTTGTTTTCAAATCTTTCCATGGTTTTGGCCTCCCTCATGTCTGTAAACTCCTTCAACCCTACAATCCTCAGATGTATATGTAATCCTTTAATGCCAGCTCTTGTATATCCCAATTTTTAACTGCTCCACTACAATTGAAAATGCCTTGCACGTACTAATGCATTTCATAACCTGAGTGGCAATATTCTTGTGATACACACATAACACAATGCATTCAGCTGCCTCAAGCTCTGAAATTCCCTCCTGAAACATAATTGACTCTTTACACAACTTTCCTCCTTTAATGCTGAAAAATCTCACCATCACCCTTGACATTCAATGGTATTACCATTACTGAATCACCCACTAACAACATCCTGGAAGTTACCATTCACCAGAAACTGAACTGGATTAGCCTTATAAATACTGTGGCTACAAAAGCAGGTCAAAGGCTAGGAATCCTGCAGCGAGAAGCTCATCTCCTAACTCCCCAGTTAAGCCTGTCCACAATCAACAAGGCACAAGTCGGAAGTGTGATGGAATACACTCCACTTACCTGGATGAATGCAGCTCCAACAACAATCAGAAGCTTGACACCATCCAGGACAAAGCTGCCTGCTAGATTGCTTTCCCTTCCACAGGCATTCACTCTCTTCACCACTGATGAAATTGGCAGCCATGTGTTCCCCCTATAAAATGCACTCCGGGACTCACCAAAGTTCCTTAGACAGCACCTTCCAAACCCACAACCACAAAATCGAGAAGGACAAGAGTAGCAGATACCAATAACGCCAACAAATGGAGGTTGTCTCCAGTCACTCACCATCCTGACTTGGAAATGTATTGCCATTCCTGAACTGTTGCTGGGTCAAAGTCGTAGAACTACCTCCCTAACAGCACTCTGGTCTTGAAATAATTACTGCAGGAATTGCACCACCTTTTCAAGAGCAACAAGGAAGGACAATAAATGCTGGTCTAACCAGTGATGCTCATTTCAATAAATTAATTTTAAAAAAGACACTTCTTGAAATCAATCTCTTGACCAAACATTTGGACATATATGCCCTCACGTGGCTCAGTGTCATACTTGGTTTTATAATACTTCTGTGAAGTTCTTTCAACATCTCATTTAATTAAAGTGGCAATGTTAATACAAATTGTAAGGTGTGCGATAACATTCTCCCAGCATCAACCGTGTCAAGCCCCTTAAATATTTTATATGTTTAATTCTATTGGAACTCTGGGGAATATAACCTAAATGATGTAGAAATGCTGGCGTTGGACTGGGGTGGACACAGTAAGAAGTCTCACAACACCAGGTTAAAGTCCAACAGGTTTGTTTGGTAGCAAATGCCACAAGCTTTCGAGGCACTGCTCCTTTATCAGATGAGTGGGGCGTTCTGATCCCAAAGCTAGTGGCGTTTGCTATCAAATGAACCTGTTTGACTTTAACCTGGTGATGTGAATATAAGCTAAACCAGAGTTGTACAGTCTTACCATGGCATTTCTCTCCTTGGCAGGACTGTGATATCCCACTGAAGGGGAGGAGCCGTAACATCCTCATCCTAGTCTATTTAATCTCTCCTCGTTCCATAATCCCCTCAACAAGTACAGTGAATTTCATTGTGCTTCCTTCAAGGCAAGTATCCTTTCTTGGATCAGGAGACCAGAAAGCACACAGTTGTCCAGGTAAGAATGTGCTTAAAGTTATTGTAAAAGTGCAGCAGAAGTAAACTGACAGTTCTGAGAACATGTGGCTTGCAGACAACTGTCTTTTCTATTGTTGTGCCTTCTCAAACCATGATACAGACAACTTATAATCTGGGTGATCTGAACACCACCTGAGATATTTGAACTTTTAAAGGAAAAAAAGTAAGTTCACCAGACATCCTGTGGTTAGGTATGTGCAGGTAAAATTGACTACAGGAAAAAACGATTATGCACAATATTTTGGACTAATATTCAGTTCAATGTGGACCAATAAAAGACTGATCATGTATGTCAGAAACAAATCAAGGATCAACATAGATCCGAAAGCTTTTTACCCAAAGGAAAAAAGGGAGGCCAAGAATATCAATATACATAGTGCCATCAGAACAAAATTATTGAGAAATCCCACTGAGAAAGGCTAAGTCCTAGTCAGATTGGATTCAATCAACCTGTAGTCAACTTAGACTTACAGCCTAAGGGTTGACTGTACATTTTCCATAATTGCTTTGTAACTTTTTTTAAGTTTGGAACATTTTCTTACTAATACAATCTGTCGGGTTTGCAGTAGAATTGGGTCAGTTGTAATTCTTAATCTCTCATGTGTTTCAGTGGTCTTACCAAGACCTTTATAATTGCAGTAAGACTTCTTTCTCAAATTTTGTGCTGCCATCTCATTTACCTGATTGTGGTGGTATCTTCTGCATTGTTGGCTGCCACTGTGCACAGAACTGAGCCATGCGGTACGTACCAATAACACATTCAATTTCAAAATTTAGCTCAATTTAGGGAATGTGACATGTAATATCATGCACAAATTATATATTACAAACTTTAATAGCTTAAGCCATTACAATATTTAATGTTAAACATCATAATATATAAATTGGAAGATGATTAAAGAGATCTTCTGGAGAAAGGATATAATAATTCTTACATTTTTTCTTGGCTAATGTGTAAGTACAAAATTTACATGTTGGCTATAAAAGAAATACTTGGATTCAATATTATGAAAACATTGCTTCACATGTATAACATTAGATACATAGCAGAAGCAACAACACATAGCATGATCATATCACTTTCATTAAATCCTTAAGCTCCAGGTTGTATCAAAAGTTGATATTGGATCTATTAATTAAATTGTCTGCAGCTACACCTGCCCATTTATCACTGAATGATCCATTCAAAAGAGGGGAAATAATTTGTAATTCAACGTTTAATCTGCTTTAAGGAGTAGAATTGCAAATGTCAGAGAGACTTGCTGATGTGGAGTTCTGCATTCAAGGATCTGTTACATTGCTTATACTCTGTAAGGTAGGAATGCTACAACCAATACCTCACAATAACAATTATTGCACCAGAAAATGTGATGAAACTAATGTTTTGTGAGGTTTACTAATGTGGTATATAGCTTACTAACTTTTGCAATCTGTTGCAACATAGACACTTATTATATCTGCATGAGACAAAATGCTACAACTCTTTGCGAGGAATTACTGAACTAACTGGAAGCAATTAAAAATGTTACAATAAACAATCATTGTACTTTTTCACCTGTTTATCAGAAATATGTTACAATATTAAATTTAATAACCGTAAAAAAACCGTAAAAAAAGCAGAAACACCTTAAGAAAGAATGAGGAATGTCAGCACCATGGAGTATTATCAGATAATGCAGAGCTGTAATTTTTATTTTCTCTATTTTCTTAGATCTTTGATGACTTTTTGTTCTTTGGCATGACAAACGTAAGCCCCTTTTCCAACAGGACAGTTGTGAAACTTTCCACAGTTAATATCAGTCTTCATCCCACTGGGGAAAGATCAACAGATTAATCAAAATGCATGGAGGAATATAAAGCATCTAAGCTAGTGAGAGGTTAATTACTGGTTGAATTTGGGACACCAATGCACTTATTTCTACAGTATTACGCCATGAAAGGAGGACATTGGGCCCTGTTTGTGCATATCAGCTTTTGCAAGAGCCATCTACTTGCGCACTGTTGCCCACAACCTTCTGAAATATTTCTTTCCAAAGTATGTATCTAATTCTCTTCTGAAAGTCAGTACTGAATCTGTATCCAGCATCTTTCAATCATAGAATCCCTACAGTGCAGAAGCAGGCCATTTGGCTCATTGAATCTGCACTGACTCTCCACCAGAGCATTTTATCTCGGCACTATTCCCATAAATCCACTAGTCCCAGTTAGTGTGAAAGGAACTTTATGCCGGGAGAAAAAAATCCACCGACACCACAAACCGCTGGCTCAGAGTGGAGAGGATCTCCAAGAAGATCGTGTATATCGACACAGACACGCAATTCTCCCATTGCAACCTGCAACTTTTCTGACAATTCTGGAATTCTGTGCATGCAAAGTGGCCCCAGTGTGTCAGTCTCCCCATCTGCCAGCCAGCTTGATTGTTGACCAACACGGGCCCCTGCAATGCTGCTCCTCCAGTGATCGCCCCCTCCCCCTTCTCTGCCCTCCACAGCCCGATTGCAGATTGGGATGGGAGATGTAGTCCTGATTGAATCTCCCACCCTGCCAGGAGTACTTCAGTCCGACGGGTTTAGAATAGCTCCCCATGTTCAGGGCATTAGCGGGAGACCTCGTCGGAATGAAGGGAGGGCCAAACGGGGCCTCCCAGGAGGTCAGACGGCACAGAGGATGGTGCCCTCTGGGGATGGGCACCCTGGAAGAGTCATCCTGTGCCCTGGAACTACCTAAGGGGCAAAGTGCCCATTCTGAGGGATACCTTGGCACTGCCCACCAGGCATCAGGTAGTGCCAAGGGGGCAAGGCCTATTGTGGCCAGGGCCTGGGAGGTTGGGGGTCCTGATGCCACTTTGCATGGGCAACGGGGATGGAAGGAAGCAGCAATTGGGGTGGGCTTTGGGAGGGTATTGGTCTGCCAGGGGCGAGGCCGGGGGGGCGTTGCCTCTTGGGAGGGTCTAATCCTGGGGTAGCTGGCAGAAACAGTTACAACATTATCAGTGCTTCTTTCATCATCAGCCCTCTTTTCATTGTTTCCGACATCCTCAGTGACATTCGGTCTTTCTGAGACAAAGGTGTGGGGATGGGGGAATCGCCACTGCTGAGGAGGGTGGCTGGAGATTGGGGCACCATGGGATGGAGTTGGGCGGGGGGCGGACCAGGGCTGGCCCAGGAATTGTTGTGGGGGCTGCAATTAGGCCATGGTGGGGGGCACACTGGAGGGGCAGCCTCCAGTATGTGGGGGCCCCAGGCTGGTCAGCAATTGAGCTGGCCAGCAAATGGGGACACTGACGGAGCCACAGTGCATGCACAGAGTTCCAGAACTGTCAGACTCTGGCACAAATAGGCCACGCATACCCTTGGATTTTTAATGAGATTCACAATTGGGACTGTACAGTGCATAAAGTGGGGAGATTCAGGGTGAGAAGTTGAACTGACAAAATAGTCAGGATCTACAACATTTTTCTCACCAATTATGATATTGATATATTTGTCTTATCCTACAGGTACTTCGGTCCGCCTTGTTGTCTAACAATGGGCATACATGTGATGGGGCTGCTCTTGGATTTTTCAAGCGTATCCTAGTGCTTCACGTCATTAGTGTACGCTTGACCTGGACCATTTGATGGGCAACATGACAGCTCAGTGACTATCGCTGTGCTATGCAGATACATGGATTTGGGCCTGTGTCTGTGGGAGTTTGTGCATTCTCCCTGTGCTTGTGTGGGTTTTTTCCGGGTGCTCCAGTTTCCTCCCACATTCCGAAGATGTGCTCTTCGGCTGATTGGCAGAACAAATTCTCCCTAAATTGTCTCAAATTTGGTTTCAATGCATAGATCTATAAACACAGACAGGGATTATGGGTAGATCATCGAGGTGGCAGCGCGGGCTCGTTGGGCTGAAGGGCCTGTTTCCCGTGCTGTTTTGTTCTTTGTTCTTTGTAATTCAGTGCTTTTGGGAGAATCGCGGCCCAAAGTTTCTATCTTGCAATTGTGTCTCTGATTAGGTATGCCATGTTTGTGAACTCACCTTTCCACTCACCTGATGAAGGAGTAGCACTCTGAAAGTTTGTGATTTCAGATAAACCTGTTGGACTTTAACCCGGTGTTGTGAGACCTCTTATTGTGCCCATTCTAGTCCAATGTTGGCATCTCCATATCATAATCAGTCATGGCTCATGAACGAGAAATCCTGCCTGACTAATTTATTGGATTTTTTCAACGAGGTTTAACCAGAGAAGATAGAAGTGAACCAGTATAAGTGTTGTATTTGGACTTCCAGAAGGCATTCAACAAGGTACCTCACAGAAGGCTATGTCATAAGATAAGAGCCCCTGATGTTGGAGGTAATATATTGACATGGATATAACCAAAAAATCATAGAATCCTACAGTGCAGAAGGAGTCCATTCAGCTCATCAAATCTGCATGACCACAATCCCATCCAAGGCCTATCCCCATAATCCCATGCATTTACCCTAGCTAATCCTCCTGACACAATGGGACAATTTAGAAAATTGGCTAATGGACAGTAAACAGCAAGCTGGGATAAGGGTCTTTTTTTCAGGTTGGTGATCCATGGGGTTTCACAGGGATCAGTGCCGATGCAACTGTTTACAATATATATTAATAACTTGGAGGAAGAAAGTGAATATATTGTAACCAAATTCGCAGACGACACAAAAATAGGTGGAATGGCAAACTGCAAGAGGGATGCAAACAGTTCACAGAGAGATATTGATAGGTAAAGTAAATGAGCAAAATGGAGGCAAATGGAGAATAGTATGGGAAAATGCAAAATTGTTCATTTTGGAAGGGAGAACAAGAGACCAGAGTGTTATATAAATGGTGAAAAACTGCAGAAAGTTGCAACATAAAAGGACTTGGGAGTATTTATGCATGAAATGCAGAGAACTAACACACAGGTACAGCAGGTAAACAGGAAGGCTAATGGCATGTTGGCCCTTATTTCAAAAGGGTTGGAGAATACTAAGTAGCAAAGTCTTACTGTAACTGTACAAGGTACTGGTGAGATCACATCTGGAACACTATGAACAGTTTTGGTCTTCTTATTTAAAGAAAGATATTATTTCATTGGACGCAGTCAGAGGAGGTTCACTAGGATGATTCCTGGTATGGAGGGATTGTCATATGAGGAAAGGTTGAAGCAGATTGAGACTATTCATTGGAATTTAGAAGAATGAGGGATAATCTCATTGAAGCATGTAGGATTCTTAGGGAGCGTGACAGGTTAAATGTTAAAACAATATTTCCCGTCATGTGAGAATCTTGGACCTGTGGGCATAGTCTTAGAATAAAAGAGTGCTATTTTAAGACTGAGATTATGAGGAATTTCTTCTTTCAGAGGGTTGTGAGTCGTTGGAATTCCTTGCCAGAAAGAGTTGGAGAGCAGAGTCTTTGGGCTGAATTTTCCCACCTGCCTGCCACAGGAATCATAGCAGGTAGGACAGACCAGATAAAGGACCATTGAAGTTGGATGGGATTTTCCAATCTTGGGGAAAGTACAGGTGGAAAATCCTGCCCTCCTATCTTCTCAGATTGAGACTTCAAAAATCTCCAATAAATTAATCAGGTAGGATTTCTCTTTCATGAGGCATGGTGACTCTGATGATTATGATGCAGAGATGCCTGCATTGAACAAGAGTGGGCACAATAAGAGGTCCTAAGATCAATAGATTGTTGGTCAGTGAGGGAATAAAGAATTATGGAGAAAGGGCAAGAAAGTGGACATGAGTAATATTGGACAGCTATGATCCTATTGAATGGCGCAGCAGGCTTGAGGGGATGAATGGTTTATCTCTCTTCCTTTGTCTTATGGTCTTATGGGAGGATAACAGATGCTGATCTTGCTTACAGTGGAGCCTGCAATAAACTTTCTTTGTGCTGGTATGACTCCAAGTAGTGGAGAGCTTTCTTCCTGATTTCCATCGAATTTAATTTAGCGAGTGTTCCTTGATGCCACACTCAGTCAAATGCTGCCTTGATGTCAAGAGCAGTCACTTTCACCTCATTTCTGAGGTTCAGCTCTTTTGTCATGTTTGGACAAAGCTGTAATGAGTTCTGGAGCTGAGTGGCACTGGCTGAACACAAACTGAGTATCAGTGAGCAGACTGTTGCAGACTAAGTGCTGTTTGATAGCACAGTCACGGCACCTTCCATCACTTTGCTAGTGATTGATTGAGAGTAGACTGATGGGGTAGTAATTGGTGGATTGGATTTGTCCTGCTTTTTGTGGACAGGATATACCTATGCTATTTTCTACATTGTTGAGCAGATGACAGCATCGTAACTGCACAAGAACAGCTTTACTAAGATTGCAACCAGTTCTCAAGTGCAAATCATGAGCAGTACAGCTGGGGTGTTGCCAGAGTCGATAGCCTTTGCTGTAACCAGTGACTTAAGCCTTTTTTGACGTTGTGTGGACTGAATTGGATTGTTTGAAAACTGGCATCCATGACGTTTGAGACGTCAGGAGGAGGTTGAGATGGATCATCTAATCAGCACTAATTCTGGCTGAGAATGATGCAAATGCTTAATGATTCCACCATCATTAAGAATAGAAGGCTGTTGAAACCTCCTTCTCTGCTCCGATCTGTTGGCTGTTGGATTGTTTTGCTCTGTCTATCTCAGCATTTTTTTTTATTCTTTCACATGATGTGCGCATTTCCATCTAGGTCAATATCTGTTTCCCATTTCTAATTACCCTTGAGAAGGTGGTGGAGAGCCACTTTCTTGAACCATTGGCAATCCATGTGGTGTAGGTATCCCACTATGCTGTTAGAAAAGGAAATATAGGATATTGATCCAGCAACAGTGAACAACTTGGCATGGAGCTATTATGCATGGAGTCTCTTTGCTGTCGCTTCACCAGCTTGACAGCTCATTTTTTGGAATACTTTATGCAGCGTCTGGCATGCTTTCCAAATCCTCATTGACCCAGGGCAGGAGTTATTACAGAGTGGGTGAAATGCTGCGTTATGAAGTTACAGATAATTACTGATGAATCTTAGCCTAATCAATGTCCAGTTTTGCTTAGCCTGTTCTGCGTCTGTCCTACTTAACAGTAGTGTCATCCAGAGTGTCCTCAAGACTGTGTTTCTCCAGAACTGTGTGATGGTCATTCCTACAAATTATGTCATGGATAGAACATAGAACACTACAGCACAAACAAGCCCTTTGGCCCACAAGTTGCGCCGATTATATCCCTACCTACCAGGCCTATCTATAACCCTCAATTCCATGAGTAGGAAAGATGCATCTGTGACAGGCAAATTGATGAGAATGAGGGTAAGTATGTTTTCCACCTATTGGTCGCTGAGCAGAAACTGATAGTCAAGTTCTACACATGAGGACAGCCTCAACCGGGATGCTACACTATCTGTAACCCCCACAACTTGCCTGGACTTGCAAAATCTCACTAACTTTCCTGTCTGGAAATAATACACATCCTTTTAACCTTTGCTTAAAGCTTTCTTCACTCACATTGTTTGTTCCTTTAAAAATTGATTAGCTGTAAAGACTCAAATTCCAATCATTATGCATGTGAATTGAGTTTGTGTCTTTGTGCCCTGTTTGTGATCAGAACTTCCACTCACCTGACAAAGAGACAGCATGTTCCGAAAGCTTGTGACATTTGCTACAAATAAACCTGTTGGACTTTAGGCTGGTGTTCTGAGACTTCTTTCTGTTTAAACACAGTCTGGCAGAGATGTCTTTCAGAATATGATCGGCAGTTGCTGGGGTTACTGGACCACTCTTGGTGATAGACACTGTCTCACAATGAGAGTAGATTCTGTGTCCTTGCCTCTCTCAGTATTTCTTCCAAGTGGTGTTCAACATGGAGGACTGATTGATCAGCAGGTGATAATCAGCAGGAGGTTTCTTTGAGCTGATAACATTAGAGTTCATGCGGTCTAGAGTCAATATTGAGAATTTTATGATGACTCCCTCCAGCCTGTACATTATTATACCCCTGGTGGGGCAAGAGAACTGGTGATATGATGATGGAGCAATTTGGAACATTGGTTTCAAGGTATGATTTTGTGAGTTTGGTTCGTCAGACTGTTGCGTGACTAATCCATTGGCAGTTCTCCTTACTTTAGTAGAAGTGCTAAAGGTACCAAGGTGAGGACAACTTTTCAAAGTTAATTGGGAAATGCCTTTGTCATCTCCAGTGCAGTCAATAGCAGGTAGCCTGTGCAGTTTCACTCAACTTTTATGTAGCCATTTAATACAACTAGCTAACAAAGTCCTTTCAGAGAGCTGTTAAAAATCAATCTTGTTGATGTGGGTCTGGAGATACATAGAGGTCAGACTATGTAAGGACAGTAGATTTCCTTCCTGAGAGGCATCTTTGACCAAATATATATTTACAATAATCTACCAGTTTCATGATCATGGTTAATGAAACTAGCATTTTATTACAGATTTGTTAATTAATTTGGCTTTGAATTCATACTTCCACAGCTTTAGGTCAGTAGCCTGGATGACTCATGGAGAAAGATTACCACTTATGCTACTATCCCTGTGTTATTGTTATGAAAACTCTTAAGACTGAATCAGTTATAATTAAGTTAGAATGATCAAAGCACAGAAGAATAAAGGCCGTCTTCCTGAGTTTGTCAGTTTGTAAGTATTTCCAATTAATAGAGAAGAAATGTAATGGATTGACTGACCCAGTCAGAAGCAAGTGATATCTAACCTTGCACCACTCCCAAGCAAAAAAGTGATTGTTTATACGTAAGTGCACAGGGATCATTGCTGCATTTTTTTTCTGTCCTCTACCTCTCCTCCCCCTCCCACTGAGTATTCTTTATAGTCTTGTGAACATGGTGACAATTAGGGATGGGCATTAAACCAAAGAAACCTGTTTTATTTGTAATCAGAAATTAATCTAACTCATCCAATTTTATTGACATATTGTAAGTCTGCAAAAAAAGGCCTCTAATTGTATCACTGATTGTAGCAACAGCATTCAATGGGTATTCTTATCTTTTCTATTATTAGTAGGTAAAATAATTCAATCAGATAGCAAATGGCCTCGAATCCCTCACAGACTGCTGCAATCTAAAAACCTCATTTCATTTCTAAAGCATTACTTTTGTGAGTTCTTAAAAGTGTTGTACATCAACCTGTGCCTGGTGCTAATCATTCTATTGTAGAATAGAAAGCTCAGCTTTAATGCCTAGGACAAGCAATGTTTGATGAAGATAAAGCCAAAGATACCTCAAAATCCAGTCTTTTCCTCTTATATAAGGATTATAATATCTTCCTTTTTATATAAGTAGTGCAAGATCTTCACATTATGCTAGTGCGAATATTTCCATGTCTTACACCAATGATACATATAGCTTTAATTTATAATAATGATGATCTAATAACAACGTGTTGCCATTGAGTTGCTCATATTCACAAACAACAGAGAACTCCAACATCACTTTACATTGAATTGCATGGAATCTAAAGCACAGAAACAACCTTTAACAAACCTTTATTTTTATCAAAGTTTTTGTACTATTATTTCTTACACTTTTTTCTGTTCCTTGAGTATTTCCTCAGCAATTAGCACTCATAACTCATATTGATATCATTATACAAATCTACAAATCTGAGATTTAGGGAAATTTCCCAACATTCCCAATCTCTGGGATGCCTTATCATTTTTATTTGCACTAGACTTCTATAGTTGGCTGAGAAAGGAGACTTCCAACCATCATGTCAGGCTGAATTTGAACCCAGGTGGAAGAGATGAATGAGGATTATAGCTAAATTATTGCACCACACAATATGCATCTGTTCTTGTCAACTTTCATCATCTTATCTCTGTTTTATATCAACAAGAAGAATAGTTAAGGGTTTGAATTTCTGCAGGGCTTATAGTGTAACTTCAGTGATAATATTAGTGAGAACCATGGAAAAATGTGTTACCAGGGTTTTGTCAAGTTACAGCAGTAGAGGACTGAAACCCAGTGAAATTCCAGGGGCAGGCATCAATTACTTCTCTACTTGTTTCCTTTATTCTGTTGGACAACATTCATGAAATTCCCTATTTCAGTAATATCCAAGCCAAAGTCTACAAGTGATCTGTTTGGAACAGTGGCAAGAATATTACAGTCTCATCGTGGGTGATTGAAGGCGGGAGGACCATGAGCTTCCCAAAGTGTCCTTCTTGTTGTACTCCAGCTCACCCCAACCTGTTAGAAACATTTATGTGGAGTGGGTGAAGTGCAGAGCAGTCCACCCATCCTGTACCCAATGAGGTCCTTCAGTGGCCAAAAGGTCACTTTCTGCCCAGTCTCTATTTTGAGGCTAGCTAGAGGTCAAGGCTTCTCAACTCCAGAACTCATTACAGCCTTAGTTCAAACACGAATAAAAGAGCTGAGCTTAAGAGGGGAGTTGTCAGTGACTGCCCTTGGCTGCATTTGACTGAATTTGGCATCAAGGAGCCTGAGTAAACCCAAAATAAATGGGAATCAGAGGGAAAGGCTTCCACAAGTTGGAGTCATATCAAGCAAAAAGGAAGATAATTGTAATTGTTGGAGGTCAATAATCTCAACGCCATGGCATCACTGCGGAAGTTCTACAAGGTAGTGTCCTAGGATCAAATATCTTCAGCTGCTTCATCAATGACCTTTCTTCCATCGTAGGTCAGAAGTGGGAATGTATGCTGATGACTGAAGAATGTTCAGCACCATTCACAACTTCTGAGATACTTGAGCAGTCCATGCTCATATGCAGCAAGATCTGGACAACATTCAGACTTGGTTTGATTTGATTTGATTTATCATTGTCACATGTATTAGCATACAGTGAAAAATATTGTTTCTTGTGTGTTATACAAAGCATACCATTCATAGAAAAGGAAGCAAGAGAGTGCAGAACGTACTGCTAGAGTTATAGCTACAGTGTAGGGAAAGATCAATTTAATGAAATTCAATTAAAACATTGTTCGACAGTTTAAAAGTTAGAGTGAAGTTTTAGAAGCATAGAATGACAGTAAAGATAGAATTAGAAGATATGCTGGGCATACTTCCCAAAAATCACATCGTTCCGGCGCTATCTTGGAGAAGAATTGGGCTGATAAGTTATCAGTCCCAACTGTAAAGTACACAAGTGCCAACCAATGACCATCTCCATCAAGAGAGGATCCAACCTTTGCACTGGCAGCAGTACAGTGAATGTCCACTCAATTGAGCCTTGAGATGAGGGGTTTGTCTAGGAGCTGAGTAAATTGATGCTATATTCTCTGGAGTTTAAGTGAATGCGAAGCAATCTCATTAAAACCTATAAAATTCTGAAGAGGCTGATGGGGTGGGTGCTGAAATAGAATTTCTGCTCGTCAGGGAATCTAAAACATAGGAACAAATTTGGGATAAGGAACTAATCATTTAGAATGAGATAAGGATAAATTACTTCGCACAAAGGGTTCTGAATCTTTAGAATTCTCCACCCAGAGAGTTGTGAATTCTCTATTATTGAATGCATTTAAGGCAGGGATGGACAGATTTTTTTGCTTTTGTAGAGAATCAAAGGATATAGTGTGGGGAATGGTCATAAATGGAGGTGAAACCCAAGATCAGTCATAAATATTTTGATGGCAGCATGGACTCAACACATCATGCGATCTATTCTCTTTTTCCTTATGTGTTATTGTGGAATTTTCTCTCTACTCTGGTATTCCATTGATCTTATTTACAGCTGCAGCCATACTATTCAGCAACAGCCTCCTGTAACTCAGTAAAGCTTCCATTTCAGAGGTGCAGACTACTTTTCCAAATTGAATGTGCTTTAGCATAAACCGCTGGGTTAACTACTGAGCACATAGGCAGCCAAAAGAGTGGGAGAAGTTTGGAACTACATTACATTCATGAAAATGAGATTGCAACATCTAATTTGCCTACTTCCACCAGCACCAAGGCCTGAGGTTCATATGCACAATCCCTCTCCACTCCCCAAAAAGTCCATTTCTCTTCCCACCATCCCTTGGTGGACACACACACACACACACACACACACACAGACCTCCTCTAACACTCTTTCTGAGACTCCAGAACAATAAATAAATTCAATCAACTTGTAGCAGAGAGACTGAGCCACAAATAGTTAAGGTAGCTAGCTTGAAGTGAAACTGTACCTTGAATGTCAATAATTTGTGTCTTTCTAATTTGTTATGAAAGAAGGAATATGGGGAAAGGATCAGCATTACTGTGAATTATGCATTCATTCATTCATTCATTCATGGATTTTATGTGAAGTAAATCAGTTTTTTTTTGTTTACAATCATGCCTGTTCTTGAAAGAATGTTTCTCAATCCATCTTCTGGCTGCAAGATGAAAGTATTTGGTGAGCTGTGCCATTTTGCAATTGACTATCTATTTTGATAGTCAAGTCATGCTATTCTCTCAGTAAGCTGCAGATAATAAATGGATAGAAACCCACATTGTAGGGGGTTACAAAGTCTGCTTCTGGGTACCATCTGATGTTTAGTACACAATCTGAATATTTGCAACATTGGTCACAGTTTTAATTGTGATCTGAATTGTCTTCAAAGGTGCTTCAGGATCTTTTAAATTTGAAAGGGAACTAAACAAAAATGTACAATCAAAAAGATTAGGCAATGCAGAGGAATGCAGAGGAAAGATAGGTACAGACTTTCATCTCAATGATTGAGAGCTTCTGTTAGAGAGCAAAGAAAATAAATTCAAATAAGTTCAAGGTAATAAAAATGAAAAGCAGTGCTAGCGTAAAGTCACATAGAAATGCTTTCACAATCTAGAACTGGTAGAGAAATATGTATCAATACACAGACCTAAAATTTCACATGACAGAGACGGTGCATGATGGTGGAAATGTGCCTGGGTCAGGATTTGCATATCTGTGTTTCACCAAGGAAGCAGTTCTCACAAATGATCAACTGTTTCCATTAATGTATCATTTGGTACATGTGGGCTAATATCTATGTGCGCAGATGAAACCTAGTAGGAGCAGGATTGAATTTTGTGCATTCATTTGGAAAGCAGGGTACCCTTTTGGAGAGGTGAAATACCTCTTTTGATATGGCCTCAGGTTTCCTTTAGGACAGATGAGCTGTCCTTTAGGAAAGATAAGATACCCTTCGGAAGAGATTTTTTTTTTAAGCAACACAGCACGGGAAACAGGCCCTTCGGCCCAACGAGCCCGCGCCGCCGTCATACTATATAGTAGTAAATCCATTATCCTATTTTAATATTCCTATATAATAATATATATATTATTCCTAATATGGAAAATTCTCACCATAGGGACAATTTGTTTCCCAATCAGCCTAAGAGTGAATTTTTGGGTTGTGGGAGGAAACCGGAGTGCCCGGAGAAAACCCACGCAACCACGGGGAGAACGCACAAACTCCCGCAGACACCCGCCCAATTCCAAGTGTCTGCACAGCCACATCGATAGTCTCTGAGCTGTCATGGTGCCCTTCAGATGGTCCACATAAAGCACTCATTTACGACATGAGGTACCAGGCAACCCATGAATCAACATCCAAGAGCTGTACCCACCCCACCTGCCGAATGCATGCTCAATGTTGGTCAAGTATGGACCGAATTACTGTGGAAAAAAGCCGTAGTTAAACAGTCCTAATATATCCCTCTATCTGCATACCGCTCATGTGGCTGTCCAAGAGACCCTTAAACAGCCCCAGCGTGCCTGCTCCCACCACCTTACTCGGCAGTTCATTCCACACCCCCACTACCCTTTGTGTAAAAAACTGCCCTCTAATATTCGTCCTATACATAGCCCCCCTCACCCTATGGCCATGACCTCTCGTCCTATCCATTTCTAAAGGTGGAAAAAGTTTACCTCCATTTACTCTATCTATACCCCTTATAAGCTTATACACCTCTATGAGATCCCCTCTAAGCCGACGTCTTTCAAGGGAAAACAACCCCAGTCTATCTAATCGTTCCTCATAAGACAGTCCTTCCATACCAGGCCGCATCCTGGTAAACCTCCTCTGCACTCTCTCCAAGGACTCCACATCCTTCCGATAGTACGGTGACCAGAACTGGACGCAGTATTCCAAGTGAGGCCTAACCAACGTTCTATACAATTGCAACATCAAACTCCTACTCTTGTATTCTATACCCTTTTTTATGAAAGCTAACATACTATACGCTTTCTTTATCACCTTCTCCACCTGTAAAGACACCTTCAGAGACTTGTGAACCTGCACCCCCAAGTCTCTCTGCGTCTCTATACTCCGAATAGTTTTACCTTTTTATCCTATAACTCTCTTCTACATTTTTCCGGCCAAAATGCATCACCTCGCATTTATCCGGATTAAATTCCATTTGCCATCTTCGTGCCTTTTGGGAGAAATAATGTAGTTTTTGGGAAAGATAAAGTGTCCTTTAGGAACTAAAGGTAGGCATGAATGTGCGTAAAAATTACACAATCTCACTGGAATCATGAAATTCATTGAAACTGTCAGAAAAAAACAATCAAATGTGTTGGTATAAATTGTCAAAGAGAACTGTCAAAAACAACCATCAAAAATGTGAAGACAAACTGTTAATTGGAGCTGTCAGATCTCAAAGCAGATGAGATCTTTAACTCTTCGTATAAATTTTCTAGAGTGTTAATAAAAAAAGATTGCTTGCTACTTAACTCTGTTAATGTAAGCATTAGGGCTACAATTACTAGACTGGTGCGAGCATTATTAGATTAGCACTGCGTGACAGATTTTATGACCATCCATTGTCACAGTACTAGTTATGGATATTTTGAAGCAGAGTTATGAATTCCAATGTTTGTTTTTATAAGAGATTATGCAATTGAATGGAATGTTTGTTGTTGTTATGGATAATGTAGAATGCAAATTTTATAAAATGTATTATACAATTGAGAATGCCTTTTTTTAAAAAAAGACTGGACACCTGAACTTTGTTTTATTTATTCTCAGTATGTGTGCTAATGTCCACCTATGGGTGGATACTGTAGCTACAAAGGCAAAGGGTAATGGATGGGGTGCATAGGTTAGCATTAATTGATATAAAATCAGCAAAGTGGTAGTAAAGGGCCACGGGATGGCTCGGAGGCATATGTTGGCATGAAGCATATATAGGGTGCTGTGGTAGGGTGGGGTGCATGAAGTTCTTTAAAAGTTTATTTATTGGTGTCATAAGTGGGCTCACACTAACACTGCAATGAAGTTATTGTAAGGTGACATGGTTTGGAATAGATTGGGCATAGGGAGTATATAGGGGTTGAGAAAGTGTGAAGGATGAGTGCTGGAGAACTCATGTTTTTCCTGTTAACTTTATTAAACTTCAACACAGCACTGGAACATCGAGTCAGTCCTTCTGCCTAGTCTGCCCCTGCACGTGGCATCCTAAGCAAAAATCCTAGGGTTGTCTGACCTACCTTCCAGGGAACACTACCACGTTGGAATGAGAATCTGATTTGCCCCTTGGTTGGGTTTACAGAGCTGAGAAATGTCCGACACTGGAAGCAAAAATTCAGTCTATTAGTTGAGACCGTGGAACATTTCATTCCTAATTTTGTGAAAACTAACATTGAAGTAGGCTTTATTTGGAAATATTGATTAAACAAAGAAGAGAAAGGGCAGAGAAATAAATCCCAAAAATTAGTCTGGAGCTATATTCAATAAGAAGGAACATTGATAATGGCCCAAGGAAAGGAGCAAAATCCCAATGCCTGAATGCTATATAGATGTTGCAATGAGGGCTGTACTTGAGGAAACCCAGCAAATGTTGTGATTTAGTGAGAAACAGTGTTAAAATATTGATCAATAATGCATCAATCACATGTTTGATACATATATTAGCAACATATTGATGGATAGTGCAGACTTTCCCACAAAAAGGCAAAAACTGTAAAGTTGAGGGCAATGGTGACCTTGGCTGCTATTGGCAACTCCATTTCTTTGATGGCGGTTGATTTACAAGTGCCCTGCCACAGATGCTGTACCACCATCTCAGTCCATGTTTATAAAAGGCACTCTCCTCTGTCAAAGCTGGATACTTAAATTTGTGATATGATTGATGATAACAGTCAATGTGGGTAGGGAGATAGCTATGTTGCAAGCTAATTTTCTTGTTTTGGCTTCTTTATTCTTCCTTTTTTGCATTGTGAGACATGGAGCTTGAAGAGACATGAAGGGGGCTGTGGGGGAGGAAGCGTAGCTTCAACCATCATTTGTCAACTGACAATAACCTTTGCTAATTTTTAAAACACAGTTTAAATGGGGACGTTTTATATTATGCAGGAGCAGGGGAAGAAAAAAAAAGGAAGACTTTAGTCTGCTCCGTTATGCCCTAATTTGAATACACGTTGGCTGCTTATTAAAGTGTGTGTGAGAGAGAGCGCAACCAGGCCAGGAAGCTTGTGCACAGTGCAAAGCAAGCCAGCGCGATTTACTGAGTCAGCTCACTGAGCAACTGCCAACGGAGGCACTTTCACTGGCAGGATCTTGACTCCCATGTGAAAAGCCAAAGCTGGAATGGTAGAACTGAGTCCAAGAGGCCCTGAATGGAAAAGCAATAACAGCTGCAGGAACTGGCAGATAGAAAGTGCAATAGTGAGCTTTCACAGCAACTATGACGAGCTGAGCTATGATGACTGATCGACTCTGTTAGAGCATGCAGGCTACTCTCATTACTTCAGCATTGGCCACTATGTTCTCCAGCTGACTGACTATTACTCCAACAATGGTGTAATTCACAACAATTGTTTCACATTAAAGGTTTAGGTTAGCTTCCTCTGAAAACATCCTTTCTGCTGGAGAAATATTTTGTCAGAAACAGCTGGCAGAATTCCTTAAGCTGGGGACGGGGGGAATCTGACAAATTGCTATGATAGCAATCATAAAGTTAAATCTTCAAGGATTTAGCTCATTCTGAAGCACCATTCAGCTAAGTACAACACCACCCATATAAATGTGCTTGTTCTCTCAGTTGTTATTATTTATAACAAGAATGATTTATTTACTGTGGTTTATTTTGTTTAAAGCTGCACTATCTTCACAAAATTGTTCAGCAGATTTTTTTTCCACAATGTAGCGATATTAATATACATTGAAATGGATGAAGTCAGCAGATGATTCCCCAAAACTCATTTTTCATTAAAACAAGTGTATTTCACTTAATTCAAGGTCACAGCTCCAGTGTAATACTACTCCAGGGGTCAGAGTGTTTCTGCATTGATCAATGATTGCATGCTGCTATATTGTTGAATAGAAGTCTGCAATCACTGAGCACCGAAATACAATTAAGAAGCAAACATGTCCAATTGATAGTTTGAGATTCTATTCACAAATCAACCTCATCCCTGCAATTTAAAGCGGAGGTGGATAAGTATTTGATAGATCGAGGAATAGAGGGCTATGGGGAAATGGCACAAGAAAAGGAATTGAGGCCGGCATAGATCAGCCTTAATCGTACTGAATGGTGGGACAAGCTTGAAGGACTTGGTGGCCAACTCCTGCTTCTATTTCTTGTGTTCTCATGCAATATCATCTTATATTAACAAGTTATTTATCATTTATTACATTTAAGAGACCCTTAATTAGTTATGAGATACTGGAGGTTTGCCTGACAAACCTTCGAAAAGAGTCAATATAAACTGCTGCTGTTAAGTAATATAAACAACCCAGTGCATGAGCTAAATTCATGAAAATTTGTCCTGTTTTCTGTGAAAATAGCATCTGTAGGGCATTTGAAAACCAAATATTACATTCTTCACAACACATGAAAAATGTCCAACATCTTGTCACTGTTTAGATAGAACATAGAACATAGAACATTACAGCGCAGAACAGGCCCTTCGGCCCTCAATGTTGCACCGACCAATTAGGAAAAAGCAATGATCCTCTAACCTAAACCATTCCCTTTTCATCCATAAACTTATCTACTAACCTCTTAAATGCCACCAAACTAGGCACGTCTACAACTGCAGCAGGCAGGGTATTCCATACCCTTACCACCCTCTGGGTAAAGAACCTACCTCTGACATCTGTCCTAAAACCACCACCCCTTAATTTAAAGCTATGTCCCCTCGTGCTAGCTTTCTCCATCCTAGGAAAAAGGCTATCACTGTCCACCCTATCTAAACCTCTAATCATCTTATATGTTTCAATAAGGTCTCCTCTTAGCCGCCTTCTTTCTAACGAAAACAACCTCAAATCCCTCAGCCTCTCTTCATAAGACCTGCCCTCCATACCAGGCAACATCCTGGTAAACCTCCTCTGTACCCTCTCCAATGCCTCCACATCTTTCTTATAATGTGGGGACCAGAACTGCACACAATACTCCAAGTGCGGCCGCACTAGAGTTTTGTACAGTTGCAACATGACGTTGCGGCTCCGAAATTCAATCCCCCTACCAATAAAAGCTAAGACTCCGTATGCCTTCTTAACAACCTTATCGACTTGATTGCCAACTTTCAGGGATCTATGCACATATACACCAAGATCCCTCTGTTCATCAACACTATTAAGAGTCCTACCATTAGCCCTATACTCTACACATTTGTTATTCCTGCCAAAGTGAATTACCTCACACTTTTCCACATTAAACTCCATTTGCCACCTCTCGGCCCAGCTCTGCAACTTGTCCAAGTCTCTCTGCAAACTATAACACCCCTCTTCACTATCTATCACTCCTCCGACTTTGGTGTCATCCGCAAATTTACTAATCCAACCTTCAACACCCTCATCCAGATCATTTATAAAAATTACAAACAGCAGGGGCCCCAAAACAGATCCCTGAGGTACACCACTTGTAACCGAACTCCATGATGAATAATTTCCATCAACCACCACCCTCTGTCTTCTATCAGCTAGCCAATTCCTAATCCAATTAGCTAAATGACCAAATGGTTGGCATTCTGGGCCAGGTTTTGGCCACTGAGATGGACAGCTCAAGACAGGAAATCTCCCATCTTGATACAATCTACTGTTGTGTGTTGCAAGGTAAAAGATTTTGCTCAAGGTATGACGCAGCGAATCATAACAGTCTAGAAGCAGCTGATGGCAGTTAGTGCTGGTTTGTGACAGGTCGATGCAATTAGCTGCATGGTGACAAGACTATGCATGACAATAACCTGCAACATAGTCTAACAATAAATAGTTCATGATTAAATATAAAGTCTTGAGATCTCATCATGGTGACATCTAAAGGACTAATAACACAATAAGTTCCTCAACATGTGAGGGGGCAGGATAGAGTAGAGTCCTTCAAGCCTGGAAGCATATTGTAAATGGCCATAAGAGCAGGTGAGTGCTGAGGTGGGTGGTTAATGGACCTATCTTCGTTCTCTGGAATTCCATTTAGATATTTTTCAGAAGTTGTTAGGCCCTCAAGCCTTCACCATTCACATCCTCCCAATCCCCCACCCATTTATCTAGCCTCTCATATCTACTCTTCCATTATCCACCTGAGCAGATCTAAGGAGCTATATGGAGATATAAAAAAATCTTCTGATAATCTAATGTAGCTTTCACTCATTATACTTGATAGCAAAAACTCTGCTCATGAAATCAATTTAAAGATTCTTTAAGTTGTCAACAAACTGTGAATCTAGCTCCTCCCTCCCCCTCACTTCCCATTTTGCTGAGGTAATGAGAGTTTTTGAAACTCAGCCTCCAGCTGAGGACTTTTTTTCAACTGTCACTGATAGCTGCAGTCTATTTTTTAAAGTTGTAAGAGCAAAGTATTGACAAGACTTCTGATCATGACAGTTATACAGACATTAGCAGCCTTCAAGAGCATTTATATCTACCCCATCAATTTGTGACACCTCACAATGTAGGCTAAGGCCCTTCCAATAACCAAAATTCAACTCGGTATTAAGATCAATTGAATTCAAGAGATCCAGCCAAGTTCTGGTTTCCCTATTTTATGAATAATGCCGCCACCTCTTTCCCCCCAGGGTAAAAAAACTGGATCTGTGGAAATAGGGGCATGACTTTCAGATCTGGATCACAGCCAAAATTTTCAAATGTCTGTAAATTCCTCCTGAAGAAAAGAAAATTGGCATGTACATTGTGCTGAAGATGGCGCTCCATAAGAAATAGAATGTGCATTTTTGAATGGGATATCTTTTTCATAACAAAGCACTTTAAAGAGGTGAACCAGAAAAACGCACCGGTAAGACAGCAAGAACATTCCACAAACAAAAGGAATACAACTTACAAGTTGATCAAATAATTGAAAATCACAGCCAAAGGACTTGTAACTAAGAAAAATGTTCAAATGAAGTCTAACAAATTGAAACATATGCAGATTTTAATGACCTCAAGCTTCTTGTAAATACATTTAAAAGAGTAAGATATTGCATGTAATGACCTATTTATTATCAGAAACTGGCAAACTATGTTTCATTTTCTCAAGGTGAGTTTACTTTTCAATCTATGGAAATTAGAAATGATCAAAGACAATGCTATGGAATTAAAATTGAATGCAGCTTATGAGGCCTATTTTACTCATACTGGCTCTTGTATAACTAGCCAATTAGTCAAACTCCACTCTTTTCCTTTTAGGTCTTTATCCAATTCTGAACAATGTGTATTTTCATTAAAGGTACAAAATAAAGATGGAGTGATAAAGGCTACAATATTCAATTAAAAGCATTGCAAACCAGCAGCACATTTATCCAAAAGTAATGGGCTCCAGCTGAAACATAAGTAGGAACAAGAAGTAACAGTATAATTAAAAATGATGAGTTAGTCCAGATATAGATTTGAGAATTCAAGTTTAACTCATGAACAAGGTTATTAATGCTCTCACCACAAAAATATTGCAATGAAAACAAAGAATTTGAGTGCCCTGCATAAAAGTTGAGGGCAGTGAATCAACAGCTGAGCTGTTCCATAAGCCATTTTGTAGGGCAGCTTTTGAAAAATTAGAAAACACGCTGAACACCTCATAGCATCAGATCATACTTGAGGCCTTGGGCTTTTCATTTCATAGAAGGATTGTAAAGTGTGCTGCGCCATCAAAAATGTGAACCAGCGAGCAAGAAATTCCCACGCAATGGGAAAATTGGAAAATCACAATATCATAACAATGTTGCGTTGAATTTTACCATGGGCTTCGGGACCCCAGTGCATTTGGAAAATCAAGTCCTGAGTCCGTACTTGTCAACACTGAAACCACTGGATGATTTTACCGCTAGCAACTTGCATCGTCCAATTAAGGCTGATAGACTCCTGCTGGGACAGTAGCTCTGAAATCTCAGCAGCGACATGAGGAGAGGAAGACACTGCTAAGGAAGTTCGCAGAATCAGGAAGCTGGACAGGCAAGTATTTGCAAAAAAAAACAACTCTAAGTTGCTGCAGATCACTGGGACTGCAGGAGATATTTTTGCTGCATGCAATCACTTCTTTAGGCCATGGAGCCTCCAGCTCCAATTCCACTCCTGGCCCACCTCAGGAACCTGCCTCCATTAAACTGCCAGCCTTCCCGGGGGCCCATTGTACTGTCAGCAAAATGTCAACAACTCGATAGAACTAGCCTGTACAGGTTCGTTAAGTAAGATCACCCCTTGGAGCTGACAAGTGATCTGCTTTGTAGCCCACCACTAGAAAACCTCCCTGGTTGCTAGACTGTATTTGGAAGCCATCCCAAAGTGGTTCCCCAATACTTTATTTCTGCCTCTGTTACCTCCACTCTGGGACCAATAAATTCTGTCCAGTTTGATCGTAAAAGTGGCCCAAAATTTGGAAGGAATCATAGAATCCTTACAGTGCAGAAGAAGGCCATTCAGCCCATTGAACCTGCACCAATAACAATTCCACCCAGACCCTATCTCCATAACCCCACGTATTTACCCTTCTAGCCTGCCTAACACTGAAGGGCAATTTAGCATGGCCAATTCGCACATCTTTGGACTGTGGAAGGAAACCGGAGCACCCGGAGAAAATCCGGGCAGACACTGGGAGAATGTGCAAACTCTACACAGTCACCAAGGCTGGAATTGAGCCCGAGTCTCTAGCGCTGCAAGGTATCAGTGCTAACCACTGTGTCACCATGACTCAGTTTAGTATTTATTATAAAGATAATTGCTATTTTCTCTCCATTGTTTTAGAAGGCCTGGCTCTATTTATTCTCATGTTACCACACAAACGTTTTATTTTTTCTGCCAGAAAGTTGTAATGGTAACGTAGCACTAGAAACAAAAGCAATAATGTGCTGTCACTGCAGGACTGTCCAAGATTGTCTAACTCTCCAAATATACCAAAAATGGTGACACACACATGAGGAATACTCAAGAGTATCAGAATGGAGATGAATTAATTTGAATCTCTCAAAGTAATGACCTATTTATTATCACAAACAGACAAGAAATATTGTGCAATTTTTAAAGGTGAGTGTACCTTTTGATCTATGGAAATGAACACAGGCCAAAACCAGTACCACGGAATTATAACATCATACATCTTAGGAGGCCTATGGTCCCTGCACCAGCTCTTTGTTATAGTTATCCAATTAGTCAAACACTGTTTTTCTTTCCTACCAAGTACTGATTCAACTCTCTTTTAAAAGTTACAGCCAAAATTACTTCAAACAGACTTACGCAGCACATTTCTGAGAGGATGATGAGCAATTCCAATGCAGGGTTGATAATTCCAAGATGTTAGGGGCAGGGCCAGGGAGAGAAAGCATGGGCCCTGTTGCTTCTCTTGTTTCCGGGCCCTTTATTTCTCACCACTTTCCCTTTAACCCTCCCCTTCATTCATGTACGATATTTGTTTTTCTTTCAAGATTCACCAAACAATTTATCAGTCAATCACAGAAAGGCCTAATAAAATTATATCATCCATTGATGGCATCGGATTACAAATATCATCTGAATGAATCATTAGTATTAAGAGCAGTAACAATATAATGCAATGTTAGTTTGTGCACACTTTTGGTGTTCCCACCTAAGGACCCTATTTTCCCATTTTGATTCTCAGTGCAGACTAAGTGCAATCTTGATTCTAAGGGCAGACTTGAAACTGAGAGCGTTTCAGATCCGACTTTTAGACCCATTATCAGGCCTTCACATATGCATTCTGCCTGCAAAAATATCACCAATTCTGAATCACACTGCAAGAAGCCTGTGGGGTGGGGTTTAACATGCTAGGAATGCTGCAGTTCTGATTGGCGCCTTGAACTGCATCTGAGCATAAAAGAAACGATAGAATGCTACTGCCTTGCCACATCCCTCCCAGGCCCGATATTACCTCCCCCACCCCTCACAGACATTATCCCACCTTGACAGCATTACTGACCCCTTATCCACCATCCCTCGCCACCCGGGCCAATCGCGTGCTCCTCCCCCCATCCTCTCCAGCAATCTAAGGTAGAGTAGCAATGGACACCCCGTTCTTCCCCACCAATCTCATGCAGAGTGGCAGCAGATCCACCTTTCCCTCACCACCAATCACAAACAGAGAGCTATCGGACGCTGGGCATTTACCTCTCACTAACTGGAGAGCCTGAATTGGACTTCTATGGAGCATGTCTGTTTCGCACCAAATATGGATGGGCAAACATGGTGTAAAGAGGGAAGTGCCGGTTAAGTTGGGCATTCAGTTCATTGAGTCAGTTTAAATGCATGGAATGCTCCACACTACTTACCTTATGCCTGACTTTGTCAAGTTTTCATACCTGAAAGTGGAGGCAGTGCGATGGTAAAATCTGGCCCTCAGTATTGAACAAACCAGAGAATAAAAATTTTAGTTTAACAACATCATGCAACATCATGAGTTTGGCAGGAAATTATCCTATTCCTTATTTGTAACACCACAGATGATAACTCTGATTTTGGTGACAACTTTACTCCTCATAAACTTATAGTTATATTCATGTTAGACAAAGATGTTTACAAGCATGGAAGTTTTGGTTTCAGTTCAAACCATGTTTCTATTGCGCTGAGAGTTTACGGCATGAAAAATAAATAAAAGCTTCGGGAATGAATGACCTTTGGAAGGATTCTTGAATTTGGTTTCAGTTGAATTCATAAATGTTGGTGACAGAAAACTAGAGTGTGAGCAGCCTTCATCTTTGCTCAAAGAAAAGTCTACAATGGAGTAATACAATGGTCAAAAATGTCAGTGCCAGAAATCTAGAACACAGCTAGTTAAAGGAAGTAGAGATATGGAAAGGAATTTCCAGGAAGCCTTAAATTAAAAGAACACAGGAAATTGGGACAGGATATTGCTATTAAAGCCACAGACAGAACTGAGAAGGAGTTGGCTCCTGAGAAAGCAGAAAGATATCTGAAGTGATTCTCAGCTTTGTGAAATCTTACTAAACACTGCAGTGATAATGAAATAATTGTTGACCAATAGATAACTGGATTGCAGAGTTTTTGTCAAAGCATTTAAGACTGAAAGGAGAGTTGGAAAACCTGCAGATGGATCCTCGATGAAAACAGCTGAGAGAAAGCATTGGTTTTGAAGATGATTTTAGAGTATTTTTTTGAGTGGAATTTGGGAATACTCCTATGACAATCATTGGGTAGAATTTGAACAGCTATCCACACAAAATCAATTGAATCGTATCAGCCATTTGGCTGCAGAGTGCAGTTTTGTCTGATCAGTCAGCCTGTGGATTTACTGAAAATCTTGTAGCATAAAATATACTCTAAAATCAGTGTTATCATTAAAATCTGTGAAGCTTTGTGAAGATAAATGGGAGTGAAGGAGTGTTATAGTCAAACTTTTCATTTGTTTTCTAAAGGCTAATTAGCAGTTCTGTGATTTGAATTCTCTACATTTTTTAAGAGAAGTAAAAAGTTACAATCTTTTAAGTCAGGGTTCCATTCTGTGATCTTCACTCCCATTAGTTAGATTTTAACCCTGGTTGTACTGGATACATATTTTATACCCATTCCAATTTTACTGTCTGCTGAAGTAAAGTTTGAAGTTTTATTTATAAGTCACAAGTAGCTTCCATTAACTCTGTAGAGAGGTTGCTGTGAAAATCTACCCCGGTGTCTGTTCAGGTACACAGAAAGGGAATTTAGCATGGTCAATGCACCGAACAAGCATGTCTTTGGACTGTGGGAAAAAACCGGAGCACCTGAAGGAAATCCACACAGGCCTAGGAAAAACATGCAAACTCCACACAGACATTGATCTAAGCCAGGAATCATATCCAGGTCCCATGATGCCGTGAGATAGCAGTGCTAACGACTTGCCACCTTGCCACCCCTGTACAAGGAATGTAATGTTGTGATGGGGTGTAGGAGATTTATAAAAGTGGCAATTCACCCAGTCTCAGGCGCTTACTGACCAGTGAATTAGTTTCGATTGTCCTCATCGTGGAGCAATCCCCCAAGGTGCTAGTCCCATTAGCTGGAACATTAATATGCTTTCAGTTGCTTTGCTCTCCTTCCAGCAGCGTTCTATTTTAATGGCAACTCTCGCTCCCAATTCCCAACTTTGTGCTGGCTCCCATATCAGAAACAGTCCTGTAGGCTAGATAACAAGGAAGATTTCAAAAATCTGTTGTGGCAGCTAGGACTGAAGTCAGGAGGGTGAGTTACTATTTGAATATCAAAGTGCTGGAGGACGCGAATGGAACAACAGCAGCAGATGGCAACAGCTGATAAGAAAGTGTTGATATGCTCCTACTGCTGGATTCAACATCTTTAGAGATGTCATGATGAAGCAGACGTGAGTGAAGATACACCCAATAAATGTATAAAAAACTGTCCCTATACTTTTAACCCCAGGCAACCAAATAAATTACTACTCTTCCACTGAGTGCGTACACACAGTGCTTCTCCAAATTGGCAGGATCCAGTAAGCAAGCATTGGTTAAAATAAATAAGAGCAGAGAACAGATATATTTGTGAAAGCCAGCTGACTTGTAAGCATTTTGATGAATAGAAGCTCTGTAACATTGAGACCTCTATCTTGTATTAAAGTTGTCAATTTTTCAGCAGAATTTTACAGCACAATACTTCAGTCACCAGGAAGGAATATTTCAGAGACAACAGAGGTCTCATTGCTAGGGTTGAAAGTGCAGGGGCGACTCCAGGCTACATTTAACTAGCAGCAGCAAATTGTGTGGCTGTTTCCAGGATTGCCATCACATTAAGGATGGTAGTCTATCCCAATGGTCCAATCAGAGGGCTGGCAACTCAGCAGCACCATTGCTTGCGTGGTGGCCACTGCCAGGGAAGGCGATGGCCTAATGGTATTATCACGAGACTAGTAATCCAGAAACTCAACTAATGTTCTGGGGACCCTATTTCAAATCCCACTGTGGCAGATGATAGAGTTTGAATTCAATAAAAATCTGAAATTAAGAATCTACCGATGACCATGAAAACATTCACAATTATCGGAAAAACCCAACTGATTCAATAATTTCCTTTAGAGAAGGAAATCTGCCATCCTTACCTGATTTGGCTTCCACGTCCATGGCAACTCTTAGCTTCATCCTGAAGAAGGACAACTAGGGATGGGCAATAAATGCTGGCTAGCCAGCGATGCCCATGTCCCATACATGAATACTAAAAAAGCATTGCTGCCCTAAATGGTGTGAAACTGATTGGAAGATACATGAAGATAGAAATGTTTCCATTCAATGTGCAGCATTGGATGTCCTGTAATAGGATCCCCTCATACAGGAGGTGAATAGGGAAGGGGTTATCTCGCTTTGAAAGGTGCATCAAGGCAATATGGAAGGAGATGGTGGGATATATAAAGAACCTCTGATTGAAACAAACAAGTTTGTATTGAAGTTCATGTAGAGTGTCAGAAATCGCATGATGTAATACAGCCCCATAGATAAATGTTCAATGCAGCTGTTGCAGCGTTCCATGAGTTGCAAGTCTGGTTGCAGAGGTATGTATAGTTTTGCTATGGTGTCTTTTACATACTTAGTCTGTGCACACTATATTTCTGACTGTGATGAATTACGTAAGGGAATGATTCACTATTGACATTTTTTTCAATCACATCACTGATAAGCTGGAAGGAACTAATTGGGCAGTATATGTCCTGCTTTCATTTATCTTGTTTTTGTGACTAGAACTTATCTGGGCAATTTCCCACATTGTCTGTTAGGTGTAGATAATGTCATGGCTAATATTCATCGAGTGCACTCAGCATGAAGTGAAGCAAACTGGCATCAGTAATGATGGACATGTGAAATAACCTAAATAGGATTGGCTCATCATCACTTCTGGTTGATGATGTTTTTTTCTGTTGTAGTCATATGCTGTCTTCACCATAGCTCAAGATGAGGATGTTCATGAAGCCTCTGCCTCCTGTTGTTGTCCCATTACCGGGAAACATTTTTAACTGGACTGAGCTACAGAACTATGCTGTTGATTCTGGAGCTATATAACTCATCTATAGCCCAATGCTTTTGTACATAACAAGAATGTATGTCTTTTTGTTATTTCATTCTCAGGTATACCTGATGTTATTCCTGCCATAGCTTCAACATTCTCCACTGATCAGATTTTATTGTCCACCTTAATGGTAATTGAAGAATAAAGGATGTTTTCTTCCATGAAGTCACAGATTATAGTGGCACTCTGCTGATGTTGTTGTCTTACAGTGTCCTGTAGATGTTCAGTTCTACATTGTTAGATTAATTGAGGGGAGTCAGTGGTGTAGTGACATTTGTCATTGGACTAATAATCCAAAGATTCAGGGGAATGCTCTGAGGACCAGAGTTTGAATCCCATTATGCAAATGGTAAAATGTGAATTCAATAAAAATCCGGAACTAAAAATCTAATGATGACCATAAAATCTTTGTCGATTGTTGTAAAAATCCATCTGATTCACAACTTGCCGTCCTTATCTGATCTGGCCAACAGGTGATTCCAGACCCACAGCAATGTTTTGACTCTTAAATGCCCTCAGAGATGCCGTCAGAAATGTAACTAGCAATGCCCACATACCATGAACAAATGCAAAAAAAAATCATCTTTCCTACCAGCAGTACCATGCTTTGGAAAGGAGACTTTGCCTTCAGAATTACTGTATGCTGGTCACTTCAACAAATCCTATCTTGGACTTGCATTTATATATATATGAGTTTTTTGCTTGGTTAGTTTGTGATACAGCTGATCACCAGAAAAAAAATGATCAAAAACTTGACCACCAAACTTTAGACTTTAATGAAGAGGCTTTTTCATTTAAACTGAGCAGAAATGATCAATCTTGTCCTGATACAATTCTGCAGTCAGCAGTGAAACAAGCAAGCTTGCCACTGACCTCGAAGAAAGCCCCACTAAGAGATCTAGCAATCTCTGGAATAAGAGCTGTATATCTCATGCTGTGCAATTGGTTGTAGCATTTTTTAATGGAGATTCTCAATGTGGAACTGCAATTTGTCATCTAGCTTTCCAATCACATTAAAGAATTCTCACAGCCAGCCAAGCAGAAAACGATAACACTCAAAAATCAAATCTCTTTTTTAAAGTTTTACATTGCGCATGATGAGATTAGGACATGCACATAGAGTGAAGACAGATGCTAAAATATAATGAAAAAGTTTTAAATATAAAAATTCAGCTTAAAAAATCCAGTATAACAGAAGCATTTAACAATGCTCAATTGTTTCAGATTTCTGTTAAAAACCCAGTTACAGCACAATCTGCAATGGATCAGTGAATAACAGACTGCTACCTCAAGATTTCTGCATTAATCTGCCCATATGCTATATCCTGACCTTTTGGTCAGTCTCAGAGGGATAATGACAATGAACACTGTCAGCATTTCTTAGATAGACAGCACCTTTCAAACTCGCAGTCTCTACCACCTGAAAAGACAAGAGCAGCAGATGCATGGGTAGCATCACCAAGTGACACACCATCCTGACACAAAACTATATATTCACTGTCGTGGATCAAAATCTTGGAATTTCCTTCCAAACAGCACTGTGGGTGCACCTATGCCACATGCAGTTCAAAGAGGCAGCTCACCATCATAATCAGGGAGTAAATGTTAGCCAGATCAGCGATGCCCATATCCAATAAATGAATAAGTAAAGATAAAAATTTTGTGTCTATCTGTGTCAGTGCAGACACGTCTGACTGGTACATTTCCTCATTTTAGAACTCTAGTGACTGCTTATCACTGACTGCCTTCAGAGGGCATGGACAATCTATAATATTGTTGACTAGACTCATGTGAAAGCAAAACAAGATAAGGGTATCAAGTTCCCTTCTCTGATGGACATGATAGAACCAGCTGCATTTTTACTACATTTTTCTGGTACCAAACCATTACTAAATCAGAAATTAACAGATTTACCCAATACATTTCACATTTATCATGGTGGGCTTTGAACCCACAACCACAGGGTTGCTTTTTCAGTACCATAGTCACTATACTAATCCATCATTCATTTATTCTGTAAGATTTCTTCTTTATATTAATATATACTTATCGTGGGTAATGGTTACACTAAAAATTGTAATAGTATACAGCTTGAAATAAGTCTTTTTCTGATTGGGGTTCTGTGCTACGACCCAAGCTATTCATTCTATATATTAATAATTTGGAAGAGGGAACTGAATGTATTATCTCCAAATTTGCAGATGATACAAAGTTGGGTGGTGAGCTGTGAATATATTGAAGAGATACTTCAGCGTGATTTGGGCATGCTGAGTGAGTCGGCATATGCATGGCAGAAGCAGTATAATGTGGATAAATGTGAGGGTATCCACTTTGGTAGCAATAATAGGAAGACAGATTATTACATGAATTGGTGTAAATTGAGAGAGGTGGATATTCAGGAGACCTTGGCATTCTCATGCATCAGTCATTGAAAGTAAGCGGCAGATACAGCAGGCAATAAAAAAGGCAAATGTATGTTGGCATTCATAGCGAGATGATTTGAGTATAAGGATAGGGATGTTTTGCTGCAATTGTATAGGGCATTGGTGAGGCCATGCCTGGAGCAATGTGTGTCCTTATCTGAGGAAGATATCTTTTCTATAGAGGAAGTACAGCAAAGTTTTACCAGGTAATTCCTAGAATAGCAGGTCTGTTACATGAGGAGAGATTATGTCGATTAGGATTATATTCACTGAAGTTTAGAAGAGCGAGAGGAGATCTCATCAAAATTTTGACAATTCTAACAGGGATAGACAGGGTAGATTCAGAAATAATGTTCCCAGTGGTGGGGAGTCCAGAACTAGGCATCATAGTTTGAGGAGAGGCAGCAAACCTTTTAGAACTGAGGCAAGGAGAAATTTCTTCACCCAGAGGGTGCTGAATGTGTGCACTTCAGTACCACAGAATGTAGTTGAGGCCAAAGCATTGTCTGATATCAAGAAGAAATTAGATACAGCTCTTGGGGTTAAAGAGATCAAAACATATGGGGAGAAGAGGGGATCAGGGTATAGAATTTGACGATCAGCCATGATCACAATGAATGGTGGAGAAGACTCGAAGAGCCATATGGCCTACTCCTGCTTCTAGTCTCTATGAAATTTTGCAGGTATGTTTTTTTATCCATTGCTGGTCAATAGTTGTTTCTTTTCAATAGAAAAGCTGATATTTTTTGGAATGTTCTTTCAGACTCTATCTAAATAAAGCTCCTCTAGGCTTTGTACTCATTAATTATTATAAAAACCTGTTAGAGAATCATGCGTCCTACCCTCTGCGGAGAGAAATAAGAATAGTTGTTTTGTCAGTCAACTGACTTGATATCCTGCCGTGTTGTTGATCAGATGAGGAGTTCAGCAGATGCTGTTTTGAAAGTTTACAGGATCTTTCAACAAATCTTACTTTTGGGAGGGAATGCTAGTGAAAGTCAAACATGAAGTTATTTATTCAAGAAACGAGTTGTTTGGTTCATCAAATGTGTGTTGGTATTTTTCTCCACATAAACCACCTTGGATACATTTCTCCATTCTGGAGATTAAGTCCACCAATAGGAAGGGATGACAGCATGATTCCTTTTGGGCAGTGGGACACATGAATGTCCGGAGCCTTCCACTTTCAGCTCATTAGTTATCCATGAAAGAGGAGCTCTGCAAATTCCATAGCAGTGTGGCCAGAATGTTACCCTCCCTGCCATTTCCTTATAGGGGTTGAAGGATCTGGTGCCAAATTTAAAGGGCATCTAGATAGACTTTCACTCATTGCAAGTCAAGATCTGCAGATAACTCCTCCAAAGTCCTTGTGGCTGCAGCATATATTAGGAAGCCCGCAGATATGAGCAACCATATCCCAGAATATATAAAGGCACCTCTGGCATTGCCTTTTGCTCATCTCTGGACAAGAGTACAGCTAGTGAAACATCAATGGTCGGGACAATGCTCATTATTACAATGGTTTATGCTCACCAGCTTCTTGACTTACAGAGGCCCGATTCCTTCTTGCTTCTCAGGCCCTTTCTCCTAACTGTTCTGTAGTAACGAGTCCTCTATTTCCTCATCTGGATCAGAGACATTACCAACTCAGGGTTGCTTGCAGCCTGCATCACCGACACCTCAGTGGATGTGTGAATGAATTGAAGTGATAATTGAGTGAGTGTGCCCTTTATAGATTTATCTCCATCTCAAAGCTAGCAACAGCCCAGTGCTAAAACCTTCATCTAGCCTCTGTATAGACGTGGCAACCCCACTCTACCCTTCCCAGATAAAGGACATTCTGGAGGACCAGTGATGGGTGTTCTCCCTTTCCTACATGAAGTGTATGAAGATATTGCACATTGACCAAGGTGATGAGATGCACGTGCATGAATTTTCACGTGGACACATTTGCTCTTGTGTCTACTGCTCTCGGATAGACCACTGCCTTGACAGCATAGAAAACAACTACGTGATCCCTTATTAACCATAACCATTCACCTAGGAGGAGAGCAGTCTGGAGTTGTGATTTGGCTACCATTCACTGGCTGCATCCATTGGAGGAAACCACCTCCCTCCCTCCCTCCCTCCAATCCTTGACTGTGACTGAAGCCAATGGCAAATGGCACAGAACGACTGGCTGCTCCACACCTTGTTGGAGTCTCAAGGTTAGGAGACCCACGAGTCAGGAACAAACCTGCTGCTGTGTGGGCTTCAGCATAGAGTGAAGATCACAACAGATAATTGTTTTTTAATGATATTTAGGATGTATCTTTATTGGCCAATTATAATGACCTTGAAAACCATGCACCCGAAAAAGACCTCCTCCCACTTTGAAGTATTACAGTTTAAAATTGAATGGTAGGAGAGTGAGAGTAACTTTATAGACACACTCTATCACTAATATGTGTGTTGGGAAGGATGGGGTTGTCCCAGTGCTTGTGATGGGGAACAAGGAGGAGTGCTGGAGAACCTGGAGAGAAAGCTCAGCTGTGCACGGCAAACTCCGAGGCGAACTCAGAGGTGAGTGCAGTGTTTGCAGAGTGGTTCCACATTTATGGGGAGAGAGTGGTGCAAGGGTGATGCCTGCATATGTCACGGTGGTACCAGAGGTTGCTCCTGGGTGAAGAGTGTTTCCTGGTCTGCTCATTGTGCTTTGGGGCAGCCTTTAAAAGTGGTGCCCAGATCATCAAAACACTGTGTTGATGGTGGGATGGATGAATTAGAGGCCACTTGCCTCAATATGACGACAAACTCATGCCTGCCTTCTTTTTGCACTGAGTTCAGAACAATATGACTTCAAAACCAACTACTCTCGTTGGTTGGTTCACACTGTTTTTCCTGCCTGACATCAGTCTTTGCTGATATGAGAGAGCCTTCACCCTAGAGATACGGGAAATGTCTGCTTAAATGTCCCGTACTGTTATGCTTCAGGCAGTACAGCATCAGATCTCAATCTCAGAGGAAATGTTTAACTTTGGATTTCTTTTTCTAACCTTTCCTTGGAATGTGACCATTGCTGGCCAAGGCAGAACTTGTTGCCCATCCAAAATTAGTCACATCCTTGAACCACTGCAGTCTATCTGATGTAGGGATTCCAAGTGCTATTTAAAAGGCGTTGTCTATATGACAGTCTTTAATTTTCTTAAAGTGAAGCTCAAAATGTTCTTCTTTATGCTTTTATGAAAGCAACACTTGATGTCATCATTGTGAACTTGTGTATTGTGGATGTCAACCACATAAAGTGTACCATTTCGATATGACAATTAATGTGACAAGATTTTGCGATAAGGAAAGATACAGATGCTGGAAATCTGGCTTAGAAACAGGGAATGCTGCAGGTATGAGCTCGATCACTATATAAAGAGAAGGCTCAGAAGCAGGGGCCTTATCTGAAACAAAAATCTGTCTTTTCTGCTTACAGGACTGTAAGGGAATAATCCTCTCTTGCGTATATGAGTGTAGCTCCAATAACACTCAAGAAGCTCACATTGTTCAGGAGAAAAGCAGACCGCTTGATTGCTGCTCCTCCCACAATTATTCACTCCCTCCAACACCTACCCCTCCCCCTTCCCTTCCACCACCTCCCCCCACCCCCCACCCCCACCAAACGCACAGTGGCTGCTGTATGTTCTATCTACAACATGCAATGCAGAAACTCCCCAAGGCTCCTTAAGCAGCAAATTCCAAACTCAAAACCCACCTAGGAGGTCAGGGCATCAAACACATAAGAACACCACTATTTGGAGGTTCCTCTTCTCCCCCCCACCACTCCCCAAGTCATTCACCATTCTGACTTGGAAATATATTGCTACTCCTTCACTATTGCTGGGCCAAATTCCTGGATCTCTCTCCATAACAGCATTATGGCTGTACCTACACCACATGGATCACAGTGGTTCAAGAAGACAGTTCATCACCACCTTCTCAAAAGCAACTAAGGATGGGCAATAAATGTGGGGTCCAGCCAGCAACAACCAGATCCTATAAATGAATTTTAAAAAAATCTCATAGTGAATTTCCAACATTTAATGTTTTATGATTAAATATGCCATTTGTTTCAGCAAATCACTTAATATTTCAGATGACATTTAAATCATCGATAATGTATGTAGCCAAAGGATTGTAATTAGACTTTAATTATCTAATCTACATGGCAGGCCATTAAGAATTTCTGAAGAAAGATGCCTTTATAAGCTACATGACTCATAAGGATGAGGACTAGCCAGATTTCTTTCCGGAATTCTAAAGAAACTGGGTGAGATAAATGATGGTCTCATCGTCAATGCCCTTCCCTTCTTAATATCAATAGCCTAGATGCTGGAGGCATTATGCTGCTACTTGCATTCCCTTAATGGATTCCATTCAAGAACAAGTTTTCATTGTTAGGAATTTTGAATACAATGGCCAACTCTAAACATTCAGCACAAGTTAGATAACGGAGGGGATTTCAGAGTACTTTAAATATTTCATCTCCAAGCTATGTAGGCAGCCTCAGTTTAACCATTTGCTCAATTCCTTTGTCCCAGCACTGTATCCAAGCCTTAGACCTTTGATCTTCCAGACACAGCTGGCCTTCTCCAAGAGTTCCAGTTCTACTCCTGTCCTATGTAAACCCTATGTGAGCGCACAGGAACCCAGCCTGGCCAAACACCAATCTGAAGCTACAGTAAGATTAAATGAGCCTAAAGATTAATTAGTGATTGGACAAGCCTGAGACAGTCATATGAATGGAATGGACCCCTGAAGCTGGAGTGGGAATTAAGCAGACTACTGTTCACTTTTAGATAAACAAGCTATTATTTTATCAAACTGGCCCCAAAACGTAACCAAAAAAAAAGCAGGATTTTATGAATCTGGCTTTTCTGAAGGAAATGACTGGTATTGAACCAAATCAGTTTTATATATCTTAAAATGAAACTCCAGGTTTCCATGTTTGACTGTTTTCTCCTCCCTGTGGGTAGGTTTCCTCTGGTATTCTGGGGCTACACAAACCTGAGGACTTGAAACCAGAACTGTTTCCATGAAAAAAGCACAAGAATCCCATTTGAATGTATAACACAAATTATCTCCTGCCTCTGAATAGGCTCCGATTCTGTGTATCACAGGTGCCCTACTTTTTCTGAATGAATTATTTGGTGTGCAGTATTGAATTGTAAAGTTAGAAATACAAACATTTTGTCTTTGTTGCTTCATAAGTGCTGTCTATTTTTAGCATTTTCTTTCCTTTTTGGTAACAAACATGTAGTTCTTGTCTTTCCAAACAAATCTCTTTTTAATTGGTATATAACTCAATTTGTTAGCTCCAGTTTGGTGTGTAAATTTGGGATTAATCTCCAACATCTGGCATTTATATAACATTTTTGGTGAAGATAAATGTCCTAAAATACTTCATAGACAATCAAAAATAGACACTAAAATCAAGGTGGTGATATTAAAAAGTGTGGCATAAATGTTTTGTCAAAGTGGTTTTTAAAGGAAGATCTTCATGGAGGAATGGATAGTTGGAAGAGTTTAGGGAGGACATTCAAGAATGTGGCACATAGAGAATTGTAGTCACGCCAACAAAGGTGGGGAAAAGGGAAGGAATGTACTAGAGGCCAGGGTAGAGGAATGGAAAATTCAGGAAAGATAGCTAAGGAGTTCAGAAAAATAGGGAAACATTTTGTAGGGGAATTTAAACATCTGGGCGAGAATTTAAGACTTGAATTGATGGGGAATTAGTGTGCTAATGTAGGGCAGCAACAAAGATGAATGAGCAGAACTTGGTGCAGCAGAATTTTGAATGGGCTGAATTTTACGCAGCTCGGAAGTTGGGAGATCAGCCAAGAGAATGTTGGAATGGTTTTCTGGAGGTGACCAAGGCTGAATGAGAGCTTCAGTGACAGATTGGTTGAGATAAGTACAGAAGGAGGCAATGCTTTGCATGTGCGATAAGGAGTTTATGAAGTCAGAATCTCAGCTTATGAGTCAGAATCTACGTCAAAACAAGATCCCACAATTGCAAAAAGAATATTTCAATCAGAAACAGTATCTGGGAAAGAGAGATGGAATAGGTGACAACAGTATAGATTTTGTGACATGGAATGCTGTCAATCAATTTGATCTTCACTGTGCTTAACTTGAGAAAACTGTAGCTTATCCATGACAGAATATTGAACAAGCTATCTGACAACAGAGAAGCAGTGGATAGGTCAACAGCTGTGATGGAGAGTTAGAACTAGGTGTTAGTAACATGCATGTGACCACATGTCTTCAAATTGTCATCATGGACCAGCATGGAGATGAGGAAGAGGCAGGGGCTGACAACAGGTCCTTGGGGAACTGCTGGCACACAGTGCTAAACATGATGTGGAGATGCCAGCGTTGGACTGGTATAAAACAGAAAGAAATCCTACAACACCAGTTTAAAGTCCAAACAGGTTTATTTGCAGCAAAAGCCGCAAGCTTTCGGGACAATCTGCCCCTTTGTCAGGTGACTGGGCATTCTCCCTAGCACATAGTGCTAGGGCAGGTAGAGAAGCAATTACCACTGGAGGAGTCTGGTTAGCTAAGAATAGAATCAAGACAGGGTAAATCCCACCAAGCCAGACAACAGAGGCAGAAATAGAAGGAGGGTAGTGTCATTAATTATGCTTTACATCTTTACTTACATAAACTGCAAAATGTTCTTAACTTATTTATACCTTTACTCAATTCCATTTGTAATTTATGGAATTTGAACACCTAGGTCTCCCACTATCTGGCAGCCTTTCACAACATTCTCTCAGGTGTATACTCTCATTCTGTGCTTCGATCCCAAAATGCATTAAAGGTTTAGTCGCTGTAATTCTAGATGATCATAGGCTGATCTCTCCTTTGGGGGGCAGAGCTGACTGGTGGTGATTTAACCTGAGCATCACCACACCTCAGGCAGGGGGCAAGGCTGAGAAGTTAGGGTTTTCATGAATAGCTACTAGAATTGAACCCGCGCTGTTGTCGTCGCTCTGCATCTTGAACCAGCAATCCAGCCAAACTGAGAAAACGTATTACCTCATGTTATCTACAATGACAACCCATCTGTGCATTCCATTAACCTGCCCACATCCTCAAGTCTTTTGCAGTTCTCCCTTGTTTACTTAACTAAATTCCTATTTCAGTGTCATCAGCAAAATTCTAGTTTGTGCTCCCCACGCAATACTCCAAATCATACAGTATGAGCGAGAACAAAAGCATTTCCAGTATTGATCCTGCAGGTACAACACTTCCAATTTTTTCCCAATTCGATCATTTTCCCTCATTCATTATTTTCTGTCTGTCAACCAACTTTTTATTCATGGGGCTCTATTTCCTCTTAGGACATATGTTTGAATTTTATTAACAAGCCTCCTGTGAGGCACTTTATCGATTACCTGTGGAAAATCCATGCACATTACATCTACAGTATTGCCATTTTCTAGCCCATTAGCAATTGTTCAAAAAACAAAACTAATTTAGTCAAACAAGCCTTGCCTTTAACAAATCTATGCTGACTGTCCCCTGATTAACCCATTTACTTCCATCTTGGATTATAGATTTTAAAAGTTTGCGTGCAACCATAAGATTAAAACTAACAGCTCTATTTACAGTTTATCTCTCTATTCTCTCTAAAACAAAGGTGTTAAATCAGTTACTCTCCAGTCCAATAGGACAATTCATATATTCTCCAGTCCAATTGTACAATTTACATATTTGAAAAGAAGATGGCTGGCAGAAAAAGTAGGGTTGAGTATGTCAATGGCAGCTTTCCCCACCATGTTGTGCAACAGTCTGTCAAAAAAATGTTCACACGTGAGTTCCATGCCATACACTAGTAGGGCAGCCTCTGATTCACCCAGCCTAGCATTACCTCATTGAAACACCACATTTAAAGGCCGCCCCAATCCACATCAGCCACATTTCACAGCTCGCCAGGAAGTGATGGTAGCCAAGTTTTTGGATGCTTCCCTGCAGCAGATGCTCGATGCTGTGGAGACCTGGGATGAGGTGTTCCGCCGACGCACAGGAAGAAAACTAACCAGCAAATTGATAAATCCAACATTTGGGACTGTAGCAGTGATGGTCAGCACTAACACCCTGTGGAAGAGGACAGCCATCCGGTGCAGAAAAAGGATGAATGACCTCCATTTTGCCAGGCTTCTCATTACTCTCAATTCACATTCCATCAGACCCATCACACATCCAGAGGGATCTCTCACAGCCACCAATCTCCCCACACATATCTTCATGTCTCCTGTGTGTTGTACTCATCACCTCACTGCTCCCACTCGCTATCCACACATTCCAGGCATCCTTATCGTCACCACTGGCACACATCCTGCTTACATTCTCTCCATCTGTTTTTATGTAAGACAAACTGGCACAAGAGGGAGAAATGCCAGATGCGCAGGGCGATGCCAGAACTCAAGGTCCTCAAGGACACAACCATCCAGCTGGTCGAAGAGGTTGTCAACAACTCCTCTGTTAATGGTGAGGTCGACAGCTATAAACCAAGTGAGGGTCGAACACCATATCATCCATCAGATATCAATTCTGTGAGTCATGTCTCCCGTTTCTCAGGCCTCTGCCGTGCACTAATGATCTCCCTTTTCTTTCGCAGGGACATCTGGGGAAGCAGATCAGGATTCCACCGTCCAGGTCATTGACTCCAGTCCGGACAACAGAACAGTGGAGGAGTTACGGACCCAGAAATAGAGGAACAGTCATAACGCTCACCCACACTCTCCAGCAGCACAGAAACACACACCTCGATGGGACCTAGTTCTTGAGCAGCCTCGGGGTTACTCTCTGGTGAGCACATCACACTTTCAAATCCATAACCGGCAAAAGAAGGGATGGCTCAGGAATCCAATATTCGGAGGATTGTTGGAGATCGGCAATCTGCAGAGTCCTAGTCAGATAATGAGCCTCTGGGCTCAGTCATGCTTCCCAAGGCCAGGAAGGGAAAATCAAGAAGGGATGCCTGATGTATTCCTCAGTTTGAAAGGCTAAACGGAAGAATTGGTCTGCTTTATATCTGAGATGATTGTGCAGACACTACAACACAACAAGGTCAACACAGACATGCAAAATTTGTTGCAGGACTTCTGTCCAGCTCTGCTGCAGGATATCCACTCCATAATGCAGGCACTTGCTGGAATCCATCAGTGCTAAGACCAGAGGATAGCGAGGCTTCTCAGCCTCACTCCAGCTGCCCCTCTATCCCAAGGAGAAAGCCAGGGCATGAAGGCAACCCAAGGGAGGAGAATCAGTTAGTGCACAATCCAAGGCTATCCAGCCATCTGACCCCAGGATTATACTGCCCATCCAAATTTCCTCTTCCTTTGATTGCTTCATCTCCAGCTCTACAGGCCAAAGAGGTTGGCAGTGGCAGAATGAGGTCCCCCAAAATTAGGCAAGGTGATCACCCCCTTCCCGCCCCTCTTACCACGCACTCCAAATGGTGCCCATTAATGTCATCTAGTTGCACAATGTAGGCATGGATATTAACATGTATAACTTGTATTTAACATTCACCTATGTAAACAAACTCCCACTAATTGCAGCCTTTCTATAGCTCCTTCTTCTGATGAGTCGTGTTGCTATAATTCTGACTGGTAACTGATCACTGAATAAGTGAAATGCAGGGTGTTCTATCCAGAGCTTCCTTCATATGCTTTGTGCCAAGTTGCCAGCACATTGGTGGAAACCCATTCTAGCGACTGAGCACATCAGTCATGCCTGCATCTCTTAGGGAATGAGAATGCCTCTCGCAATGTACAGGATCAGCATCACTCATTCCAATCACTGTCAGTGTGTGCTCTCCGTATTTTTAAGGTGTGACTGGGCCCCCATCATCTGCCTCAGCCTTCGATGACATTCAACCTCAAGGGTACAACTCAAGAAGGATGCCATAGGATTGGGAGAGATAAAACTTCCCACTGCATCAGCATGATGTGACCATAGTCATTGAGGACAAGCAAGTGGTTATCAGCCAGACAAGAGTCAGACATTCACAGAACTCTGTGAGGATCAACGCACTGTCCCCACTGTAAATTGTCATCATCCTCCTGGAGTGTAAGCACAATGGACATCCAGCGTGTCCCCTTGACAGGAGCCTTACACAGAGAGTATGAGCTGCCATCAGTCAGATGCCAGTGCAATGCTCACAAGAGTCATGTGAAGACAATGAGGTGTCCTCACTGGATGTCTTCGATCACCCTCCATGAATCTAGTGGAAATGAGAATGTCCTGAGTTTGTTTGGCTCGTCTGGACATTGCCAAGCCTTATGGCGACAGCCAGTTTCTCAAGGACCTCCTCAGCCTTGTCCCCTGGAAGGAAACATGCTGATCATCCATCTCCTCTCAGGTTTTTTTTCCATTGCAGCATTGCAGGTCTCTTCCCATTGCAGCATCAGGTTGTGCAGGGTACAGCAAGATATCACAAAGTCTGCCACCTTCATTGGACTTTATTGTAGGCTCCATCAGTCAGGTCCAGTCATTGGAATCTAATGTTCAGCCTCCTTATGGTCTGCTCCACTAAAGTGCAGGTTGCAGCATAAGCCTCACTGTATCTTATCTCAACTGCACCATGTCGTCCTCGCACAAATGTCACCAACCACATCCACAGTGGGGTAGCCCTTGTCTCCAGGAGCTAATACTTCAGCTTCTGTGGACACTGAAACATGTCAGAGACCTGGGAATGGCTGAGAATGTGAGAGTCATGCACACTCCCTGGGAATCGAGCACACATCTGCATTTGGTGTGGTCACAGACAGGCTGAACATTCAGTAATTGGGAGCTCTTGTGGTTCACATAGTTCATTCCTTGATGCCCCAGAAATCTGAGTGCCACTTGAGTACTGTTGATGGCACCTGACCCTGTGGAAAACCAGAGATTTGTGCAAAGCCCATCATTCTTCCTCCCTCGCTTACGTAATCCTGATCAAAGTGGACAAAGTTGTGAAGATTGGGTCCATGATCCCCTGGATGTGCTTGTATGCAGAGGCTTGCAAAATCCCAAAGTAGTCAGATATGGAGCCCTGGAAGAAGCCACTTGTGTAAATATTGAGTGCCGCTCCAACTTTCAGCAGCATTGGCAGCAAATGCCCTCCAAGTCCCTGTGGCACCAAATCCCTCAGCAGGTAGCAGGTATCACCAACCAACTCACTGGACATGAACATCCTGCCACCCCTTTCTCTTCATAGTTCTGTTGCTGCCTTTGACAGTTCTCCATGCCAAGCCATCAACTCCTATGTGGTTTGAAACCAGCCTCGATCTCTGAAGTTGGAATTCTGTGTTCAAAATTTAAACTCTGGCTTCCACATTGTGGGTTAAAGGCATGTGCAGCAGTGAAAAGTTTGTCTGCTAAACTCTCAACTAACTTTAAATGAATCACTAGATTTGTGAACCTGCCTCCTTTTGCCTACTGGAGGGAATGATTTCAGTCTGAATTGGGGACACAACTTGTACATCTGGGTCCCTCTCAGCATTTTTAAACCAAAGTTATATTTGCCTCTTCTCGAATTTCCATCAACTCTTTAACACCACTTCTACGTTGCACCTTTTTTCTGGTAACAAGGTAATTATTTCTTAATTATCCAGTTCCCTGCAGGATTCCATTGACCCCAGTAGCACAGAGGATAAGAAAAGTAGCATGTGCCTTAAAGAGACTCAAAAACACACAAAAAACAGGAGATGCAGCTTAATAGGCCTCTACAGAGAAGGAACATCACTTAAGGCCAGATTGGAGATGAAAGGGCTCTATGAGGCCCTTTAACTCTCTCTACCTTCACCCATCAATCATTCCAGCTGTCATGGGGTGGGGTTTGAACTCATGTCCCCCAGAGCATTAGCCTGGGTCTCTGGACATTACCACAATGCCACAACTCACCATTGACTGTCCATTGTCCCTGCAATTTGTACCAGAGCAGAGTGCATCCAAACATAAATGTTAAAAAAGCCTGTCTCCATTTACAGAAATATTGTGTTGAGAAAACTCTTACTGCATTGTATAAGGTTTAATATTCTCAAAAATATTCACTGCAGATGAAGGAAGTTTCCTTGATGCTTATGTTTAATATAAAATTATTTACCTCTGGTAAAATGTTATTAAAACATTTAGTATATCATTTTAATGTTAAAAACCAATCACCTCAGGCAGCATTGTGGCACAGAAGGTTCATATAGTGAGCAGTTGTGCTGAAAAGTACCAAGACAAATTTTATCCTGAGGGTTTTGAAGTTAAGGACTGAACAGCAGACACAGTATTTACATGTTGTCAGTCATTTCTCTTCCGCAAGCAACTTTTTGCTGTTGATCTTTTCAGACAAAGAAGATTAAAAATGGAGAAATTGAACAATTTGATTTAATTTTTACACAGAGAATGATGAATGTAAGGAACAGTCTGTCTGGAGAGGCAGTGGAGGCAAATAGCCCCAGCTAATTTAAGAAATAACTGGGTTGACATTTGACAGAGAAAGCTATTGAGAGGTATGAGAAATAAGTTAAAGAGTAATTCAGCACTCCCAGAGAGTGCAATCAAAGAATCAATATTGCTAACCTACATCTAACTGGGCTTCCTAACTCTGCCCAACGCAACACTTCACAAAAGTCAGGAGTGAACTGAAATACTTTTCCCTTGCCTGAATGAATACAGCTCCAACAACATAGAACATAGAACATAGAACATTACAGCACAGAACAGGCCCTTCGGCCTTCAATGTTGTGCCGACCAAAATAAAAAGCAATGCCCCTCCAAACTAAACCATTCCCTTCTCTTCCATATACTCATCAATTAACCTCTTAAACGCCACCAAACTTGGCGCATCTACAACAGCTGCAGGCAGGGCATTCCACTCCCTAATCACTCTTTGAGTAAAGAACCTACCTCTGATATCCGTCCTATAACTCATACCCCTTAATTTAAAGCTGTGTCCCCTCGTGCTAGCTTTCTCCATCCTAGGAAAAAGGCTATCACTGTCCACCCTATCTAAACCTCTAATCATCTTATATGCTTCAATAAGATCCCCTCTTAGCCGCCTCCTTTCTAACGAAAACAACCTCAAATCCTTCAACCTCTCTGCATAGGACCTGCCCTCCATACCAGGCAACATCCTGGTAAACCTCCTCTGTACCCTCTCCAATGCCTCCACATCTTTCTTATAATGTGGAGACCAGAACTGCACACAATACTCCAAGTGCGGCCGCACTAGAGTTTTGTACAGTTGCAACATGATGCTGCGACTCCTAAATTCAATCCCCCTACCAATAAAAGCTAAGACTCCATATGCCTTCTTAACAACTTTATCCACTTGACTGCCTACTTTCAGGGATCTATTGACACATACACCAAGATCCTTCTGTTCCTCAACACTATTAAGAGCCCTACCATTAGCCCTATACTCTACACATTTATTGTTCCTGCCAAAGTGCATTACCTCACACTTTTCCACATTAAACTCCATTTGCCACCTCTCGGCCCAGCTCTGCAACTTGTCCAAGTCACTCTGCAAACTATAACACCCCTCTTCACTATCTACCACTCCACCGACTTTAGTGTCATCTGCAAATTTACTGATCCATCCCTCAATACCCTCATCCAGATCATTTATAAAAATTACAAACAGCAGGGGCCCCAAAACAGACCCCTGAGGCACACCACTCGTCACCGAACTCCACGATGAATATCTCCCATCAACCACCACCCTCTGTCTTCTATCTGCCAGCCAATTCCTAATCCAATTAGCTAAATCACCCTCTATTCCACACATCTGCATTTTCTGTAGAAGTCTTCCATGGGCCACCTTATCAAACGCCTTACTAAAGTCCATATATACTACATCAACCGCCTTACCCCATCCACCTCTTTGGTCACTTTCTCAAAAAACTCAATGAGGTTAGTAAGGCATGACCTACCCTTCACAAAACCATGCTGACTATCCCCAATCAATTCATTTCTCTCTAAATAACTATAAATCCTATCCCTAATAATTCTCTCCAATACTTTGCCCACAACAGAAGTAAGACTCACTGGCCTATAATTCCCTGGAAGGTCTCTCTTCCCCTTCTTGAACAATGGGACCACATTCGCTATCCTCCAGTCCTCCGGAACCACACCCGTAACCAACGACGACCTGAAGATCAGAGCCAGAGGCTCTGCAATCTCCTCTCTTGCCTCCCAGAGAATCCTAGGGTAAATCCCGTCCGGCCCAGGGAACTTATCCAACTTCAAACCCTCGAGAATTTCTAACACATCCTCCCTATCTACTACAATACTCCCCAATTTGCAACCCTGTACCTCAGTGCTCTCCATAGCTACATTTCCAGCACTCTGCGTGAATACCGAAGAGAAATATTTATTCAGTGCCTCACCAATCTCTTCAGGCTCCACGCACAACTTCCCACTGCTGTCTATGACTGGCCCTAATCTTGCACTAACCAATCTTCTATTCTTAACATATCGAAAGAAAAGAAGCTTGACACCATCCAGGACAAAGCAGCCTGCTTGATTAGCACTTCAACTGGAAACATTCACTCTCTCCACCATCGACAGGCAGTGGCAGCAATATGTGCCATTTACAAGATGTACTGCAGCAACTCATCAAGGCTCCTTTGACAGCACTGTCCTAACCCACAACCACCACCATTTTGAAGAATGAGGGCAGAAAATACTTGGGAACACCAGCACCTGGAAGTTCCCTGCCAAGCCAATCACAGTCCTGACTTGGAAACATATTGCCGTTCCTTCACTGTCACTGAGTCAAAATCTTGGACCCTCCTCCCTAATAGCACTGCCAGTGTACCCACATCATATGGAATGCAGCAGTTCAAGAAGGCAGTTTACCACCATTTGCAGGGCAGTTAGGGATGGGCACTAAATGTTGGCCTAGCCAGAAAAACCTACATTCCTTGAATAAATAACAAGAAAGCTCTGCCTTCAGCAATCCAGGCTATCAGCTGTATTAAATGTTCTCACAGAGTATGCCTAATCCCAACTCTGCAATGTCACCCATCGATCACCATAGAGATGCCTGACTGCATGAAGTATGATGAGAAGAGACTGGAGAGTTGGGAGGCTCTTCAGTATTAGCATTCAGGTAATTTTTTGTGGGTTCTGCAATTTATGGGCTTGAAATTATTGTGAGGTGTGAAAGCAGCAGGACACTGCAATCTGGGGTAGGTCTGAAGCTGCAGAAGGATTTTGGAGAGAGATACAGAATTAAGGGATGGGAAATCCGAGGAAAGAAGGGGATTGAGGCTCAAGCAAGTAGGGAAGTTGGAAGGGATTGGGAGTTGACTTGGGGACAAACACTTTTCAAGAAGCTGGGAGTAGCAATAGAATAGCAGTTAGTAAAAGTGAGTGACAACTAAAGACCTTGGTGTGGTGAAATAATGAAAAAAAAAACTACGTCCATCAGTAGACAAAATGGAGAACTATGGGACGGAAAGTCAGAATTATCACAGGAAGGAGCAATTAAGATGAAGGAGAAACATTCTGAAACTGATGGCTAATAGACCAGGTGATATTTCATCACATGATGACTGAAGCACAGACTAAAATTTCATTTTGAAAACAAAAGGATAGTTTTTTTTATAAACGAGGAATACAATGAGGTATTTTGGTGGTAGGGGCTGTAGACTTATTGGAGAGTTTGTCAGAATTGGTCTCCTCCTGTGCTGTCACTTTCCTTTACCAAATCCAAGCTCAGCAAGTGGGAAATGTTGATGTGTCATGTGAGAAGTTTCCCAAACTGTGAGCCTGCATGTCCTTTGTGTGAACTCGGTTTGGTTCAGGTTCATCTGTGCTGCTTAGTTTTGACATATGAAGTCCAAAGAGTTGTCACCTTCACACAAACCAGAGTATGCAAACCAGAACTTATGGAAATAATGAGGGAGAGTGGGCCTAGTAAAAATGGCATCAACTGGAGCCACAGTTTGTACAGTGCAGGGAAATTCTACCACAGGATAAACACAAATAAATTATGGGGTTACTGCTAGCTACATGTAGAAAGGAAATCAAAGCATTACAGTTACTATTACCAATTATATATAATGTATCAGTGAGTCAATGTACTATAGTTGATTATGAAGGGTATCTGTTACCTCTTTACTTTGAGTTATCAGTGCAATTTCAGTGAGTTACCCACTCGCACTTGACACTCAGACATCTTCAGATTCATTGTCCTTGGTCTGCCCTTAGTTTCCCCTCTCAAATTCCCCTCTTCCCCCCTCATGGTTTCCCCTTTCCATGTCCGTTGGATTGTCCTCTTGTCTCCTCTGGCTTTCTCATTCAATCTTAACTTTACTTCTCAGTTTTCCCTCTCTGTCCCTTCCCCCTCAGTTGTTCTTCATTCCTCCCTTGGCTTCCCCTCTTCGATTTTCTCTCCCTCCATTTCCCCCCTCTCCACTTATCATCCTTCACATCCTGCAGTTCACCAAGTAATACTCTCTCTGTCTCTCACTCCTGAATCGGTGTATCTAGCCTGGTGTTTCAGTAAATAAAATGCTCCAGAGGGGACGGGAGTGTTCCCTCTGGAGATGCAGGCTATTCTTCAATTTTTTTCTTTCTGTGAGGGCACAAAAGAAGCATCCCAAATTTCAATCATAAAGTATGCCTCAGCAACAGCAAGAGACCTGTCAAATCATTTGACTGTCAGGAAGGGCACTGAAAATGCGATTCACATTGTGCACTCTCTGTTACACCCTCTTTACAATGATACTGTCAGAATGCAAAGGATATTGCAATGCTGGCTGTAATAACTGAGCAGTCTAGCTCCTCAAGGCAGTATTGGGAAGTCAACCATCAGTACTATTTGGAGTTGGGTTGTGTGATGGTCAATTGAGTGAGATTGATTTGACAACTTCAAGTGCCTCTATGCCTGTCAAGACACATTCCTCCAAAGCTAAAGCTGTAGCAATTATGTTATCAGGATCTGATCAAAAATATTAGTATAGCTGCAAAAGATGTTCTGCAGAAATATCATTTTGTAGTGACGTAAACATTTTTAGGTTGATTTTTAATATACAAACATTTGGATATATTTTGTTTTTCAATTCAATATTTAAACTTAAACCTAATGAACAATTTCTGATGCTTTTTTAGTGGATAACTGTGTACTCTATCAAAACTAAGAAGAAGAAATGCATTTATAAATTGCAATTCCTCTCAGGGGCAGAACTTACCAAAAAAATTCCAAGTGTCAAACAAGCATGAAAACAGAAAAGAATGATATACATTTTTTTGGGCAAGCTTCCAGATGCAATTGTACACATTGAAAAAAAAGGCAAAATATGCTTCTCACCGGTATTGGTATTCTCACCGGTATTCACGGTGAATGGGTGAACGTAAGAACATAAGAACTAGAAGCAGGAGAAGGCCATTTGGCCTCTCGAGCCTGCTCCACCATTCAATAAGATATAGTTGATCTTTTTGTGGACTCAGCTCCATTTACCCACCCGCTCACCATAACTTTTAATTCCTTTGCTGTTCAAACATTTGTCTATTCTTGCCTTAAAACCATTCAATGAGATAGCCTCAACTGCTTCACTGGGCAGGGAATTCCACAGATTCATAATCCTTTATGTGAAGAAGTTCCTCCTCAACTCAGTCTTAAATCTGCTTCCCCTTATTTTGAAATCATGCCCCCTAATTCTAGTTTCACCTGCCAGTGGAAACAATTTCCCTGCTTCTATCTGATTGATTCCTTTCATAATCTTATATGCTTCTATAAGATCTCCCCTCATTTTTCTGAATTCCAATGAGTATAGCCCCAGTCTACTCAATCTCTTACCATAAGCCAACCCTCTCAACTCCGGAATCAACTTAGTGAATCTCCTCTGCATCCACTCCAGTGCCAGTATATCCTTTCTCAAGTAAGGAGACCAAAACTGTACACAGTACTCCCAGGTATGGTCTCACCAGCACCTTATACAGCTACAACATAATCTCGCTGTTTTTAATCTCTATCTCTCAAGCAATGAAGGATAAAATTCCATTTGCCTTCTTAATTAGCTACTGCACCTGCAAACCAACTCCTTGCGATTCTTGCACAAGGGCACTCTACGCAGGTAGAGGGACCTGCGTAGGTCCCTCTACGCAGCAGCATGCTGCAACTTTGTACATTTAAATAATTGTCCATTTTGCTGTTATTCCTATCAAAATGGATGACCTCACATTTACCAACATTGTACTCCATCTGCCAGATCCTTGCCCACTCACTTAAATGGAGCCTATTCATACTGGGAAGCTGGCTACAGACTACTAAAGAACTATTGTGCATGCACCCCAATCTCCTAGTGTGCCCCGTGAATGATTGCTGACCTTGTTATCAATCCCCTGACTCCTGCTGCCGATTATCACCCCATGCAAACTCCAATGCAAACACCCTTCCTGTCTCCATCATGGCCCACCTCTTCAGGCCCCATCCTCCTCCCTTTAGGCCCTGCTCCCTTGGCATTGCCAGTGCCCAGTTGGCACATCCAGGATGTCCAGTGGCACTTTCAGGGCCCCAGCACAAGGGGCCACCCCTGCCACTGACCATCCAGGAGGCTTCAATGGCCTCCTATCCCGCTGGCGAGGCCATTATATCTGGTCCCTGCTGGTGGAGACTACACATGATTCTTGCTGGTAAGGACCTCTACCAACGAAGTTGTTAAAGCAGGTGAGCCTGGACAATTGCATCTTGGACTCACTAATTAGATTGCAATAATCTCAGAAACATTTAAATCAGCCTCACATCCATTACATTGGCAAAAAGCAGCCTGTATCATCACAAACCCAGTTTTTAACCTCTTGTCCAATCTTACCAGCTTGCCACTGGTCAGTCACAGTGACGAACCAGCAAGATTGCCTCCTCGTTCTTTGACATTTAAGGTGCTCTTTGTTTGAAAAGTTCACTTGGCAGCAGTCAATTAGTAAAAATGTTTTTCATATTATTTACAAATTGAGAAATACTCTTTTCTCTTTCAATATGAACCATTCAACAAATATTTTGTTTAAAAAATTGCCTAATAAAATTCCAAGCTAAGTAAAATAATACGTCAGTGAATTTTATCAATCCTTATTTCCAAAATAGCTGAAAGGGTGTAAAAGAGAGACCCACACCTTTATACTTTGTCACAAATGGTGATTCATTGATCTCTCCAACGAAGTTATACTTAATACATTGCAGATAATAATAATTACTGGAAGTAGCATGAATATCATCTGCAGTAAAAATGTTGCAATATAATTCCATACAGAATGATTCAGAGAAAAAGCATTCAGAAAACAAAATGTTGTAGAAAATAATCTGGGGAAAAGATCCTTGACTGTTATTTCTGGTGATAGCATTAGAGAAGATAGCCTCATTAGCAATAGACAACATGGTTTTGTACGAAGAAGGTCATGCCTCACAAAATTGGTTGAGTTTTTTGAAGAGACAACAAAAATGATTGATGAGAGAAGGGCCATGGATGTCATTTACTTGGATTTTAGTAAAGCATTTGACTAGTTCCCTCATGGCAGGCTGGTGCAAAAGGTTAAATCTCGCAGGATCAAAGGTGAACTAGCTAGATGGGTACAGAGCTGGCTTGGCTATAGAACACAGTAAGAAGTCTGACATCTTGGCTATAGAAGACAGAGGGTAGCAGCAGAGGGGTCTTTTTCAGATTGGAGATCTGTGACTAGTGGTGTTCTGCAGGGCTCTATACTGGGACCTTTCCTGTCTGCGATATATATAAATGATTTATAATGATTTGGAAGAAGATGTAGCTGGTCTGATTAGTAATTTTGCGGATGACTCAAAGATTGCTGGGGTTGCGGATAGTGATGAACATTGTCAGAGAATACAGCAGGGTAGAGATAGGCTGGAAAATTGGGCAATGAAGTGGCAGATGGAATTTAATCCATATAAATGCAAAGTATGCATTTTGGTAGATCTAATACAGGGAGGAGCTATACAATAAATGGCAGAGTCATCAGGAGTATAGACACACAGAGGGATCTGGGTGTGCAAGTCCACAGATCCTTAAAAGTGGCAAAAGTGATGAAGAAGACATATGGCATGCTTGTCTTTATTGGACGGGGCATAGAGTATAAAAGTTGGCATATGATGTTGCAGTTATATAGAACATTGGTTAATCACATTTGGAATACTGCATTCAGTTCTGGTCGCCACACTACCAGAAGGTTGTGGAGGCTTTGGAGAGAGTGCAAAAGAGGTTTACCAAGATGTGGCCTGGTATGAAGGAAATTAGCTATGAGGTGAGATTGAGTAAACTAGGGTTGTTCTCCCTGGAAAGATGGAGGTTGAGGGGCAACCTAATAGAAGTTTATAAAATTATGAAGGACATAGATAGGGTGAACAGTTGGAAGCTTTTTTCCAGGTCAGAAATGGCAAATACAAGGGGTCACAAGTTCAAGGTAAAGATGGAGGGGGCAAGGTTCAATACAGATATGCGGGGGACTGAGGGTGGTAGGGACTTGGAATGCACTACCAAGCAAGGTGGTTGAGGCAGACATGCTGAGATCATTTAAGACTTATTTAGACAGCCACGTGGACAGACTGGGAATAGAGGGATACAAATGGATGGTCTAGTTAGGAACACATGATCAGTGCAGGCTTGGAGGGCCGAAGGACCTGTTCCTATGCCGCATTGTTCTTTGTTTCTTTATTTCTTTGCTTTGAGATCTAATGGTGACATTGGTGGAATAAATTAATTCCTGGTTAACTGTTCTCCTCCCTTTCTGTGATGGTACTGCAACTTAAATAGGCTACCCTTTCCTCTTTCTCCTTCTGCCTGTTGCCACATTGCTCTATCTCTATTTCTGTTCTCTCCCTATTTCTGAAATGCAGCATAGATTAAAATATCACTTTCATTGATTATTCACTGACCACCATAGCATTTTTACCTGTTTTTAACCATGAATGCCAACTAATATTCCACTGAATGTTCCTGTAACTTCAAAATTAATAATAGTCTTTACAAGAATATTCAATATGTTTATTTCCACGCAGTATAAATTGTTCTCCATGACTAAGGGAGAATTTTTTTTTCAATTTTCAATGCTTCCGACACATTCAAAAAAAACCTTTATAACATAGAATCTATACTATGTAAACTCTGGCAGAATGCACATTTTCTCCAATCATCATTGAACTCGTGATAGCCGAACAAAAAATATTTGCTTGTTCCTCAAACCAGAAAATTTATTTTGCTTGTTAATTTGTATATGAACAGAATAATCTAGTAAAGACTCCATATAACACTTTAAAGCTAATGCATATGTAATCCATCCTATAGTTCTGAGTTATTTTTGTATTTTCTTCCATTTCAGATTAGATGATGTTCCTGACCTTACTATTATCAGAGACTGCAATCAGGAACACAATAGTACTTAAATTCCAGTTTCGTACACTTTTGAAGATTATCTGTAGTATGATTAAACAGCTAGGTAATTAGTGTTTTTCTAATGCCTTCCTCACTAGAATCATGTTGGCACTAAAAGCAAGCATTGATGTTACATTTCGGATTCAGTAATTTAAACTCTTAAACTTTCTCCAGCAATGTACCATAATGAAAGCTTATTAATTACAACGAGCTAACAAATAGCAACAGCAACACAGGGAAAAGGCAGGAGAGTGGGGTTGAGAAACTCATCAGCCTTCACTGAATAGTAGAGCAGACTCAATGGGCTGAATGGCCTAATTTTGCTCCTATATCTTCTTATTTTTACAGCTTTTATAATTTTTTTTATGTCAAAGTTGGAATACTTTTAATGTGTTTGTACCATTTCTGTAAATGCATATTTTGGAGCTGCAAATGTTAGAATTTCCCAAGATAATTGCATAAATTTTACATTAACAAACATTAGATTTTTCTCTTTGTAAAAATATTTCAATGTGATTGTTAGTTTACCTCAGTTGTTCACAACATGTGTAGAAATCCTTTTGACTTGCCACCAGCTTTAAGTTACCACAGAGGTCACTAGACCCTTTTAAGCAGGTTATTTTGAGGTCTGCAAAGAGTGCCTTTGTTTCACCACGGACCATGAAATTCAGACTGATAAGAAAATAAAGCATGGATTCGATATGGAAAAAATTCCATCTGATTAGCATTTTTTGACTGATTTGCATACATCGGGCAAAATCTGATGAATGGATGAGATATTTGAAAAAATAAATTGCCCCTTAGTATCAAGGCATTAGCAGGATAAATACATAGGGTTACGGAATAGAGTTGTTGTTGATGCAGGCTCAATGGGCTAAATGGCTTTTCTGTTATATAGAGATTCTGGATCCTATTTTATCATTTTGATTCTAAGTGCTGGGTGGACTTGAAACTGGTAGTATTTCAAATCCAACTTTTATACCTGCTTTCAGGTGCCTATATACATACTCTGCCTGAAAATATATCGGCATTTCTGAACTGTGCTGCAGAAGCCTCTGAGGAGGGCTTAATGTGCCCAAAATTCTGCAACTCCGATCAGCTCCTCCAACTGCGAATGTGCAGTTCCCCTGATCTCAAGCAGAGAGTCATTGGACACTCAGCACTTACCTTCTCAGTGGCTGGAGCCCCCGAATTGGATTTTTGTAGAACATATCTGTTTCGCGCCAATTCTGGATGGGTGAATGCGGTGGTAAAAGGGGAAGTGCTGGTAAAGTTGGGCGTGCAGCCTATTAAGATAATTTAAATGCATGCAAATACATTTAAATGGCCATTGCAACTGTTTCAAATACGGGCCCAATCATGGACCTTGGTAAAGAGGGAACCGGCGCAGAGATAGGCCTAGATTGCTTTACTTGCCTTACGCCCGACTTTACTAAGTTTACGTACCCAAAAATGGATGCAACTTGATGGTGAAATCAAGCCTTCTATCTATGACTCTATACATGCATTCATTTATAATATTATTTTCCTAAAACATTAAATATTAATCACACTATTTTAAAAACAATACTGTAGTAGTAGTATTAATTGTCATATGGTCAAGATTTATGCTCCACCCATCCAGCGGGTTATCACAGTCCCGCCAAAGTAAACAGCAATTTAAATGGCCCACCATATCTGCCAGGGCGTCACACCTTGGCAGGGCCATAAGATCTTTGTACAGTGTTATAGAAGAACTGCCTGCTCACTTTTGTCAATTATGTCAATCCCTATTGTTTAACTCTCCAAGGCTGAGGAACCCACAGCAGGTAGGGGTGTGGGGGAGGCATATTCACCACCAGCAAGACCAGAAGGTCCTGCTGACAGAAATGGCCAAAAAACTTTGACCATTATCTGATCATTATCACATTGCTATTTGTGGGAACTTGCTAAGTGCAAATTGGTAGCATATTTCCTAAATAATAACTGATGAAACTTCACGTGTGCTTCCTTGTGAAGCTCTTTGGGACACCGTGTCGTCAAAAAAGTTGTTATATTAATGCAGGTATTTGTTATTACAACATCCTTCCAAAAAGTAAAGTGTCATTAGTTTGAAAGTTAGCATATGAGTAACGTTCTCAAATGAACTTTCTCTCCCTAATATTATAAAAGAAGTGTTAACTCATTTATTTCAATAAGTTAACATCAGCATTTAAACAACTAAGGCATGTATTAAATGCAAATGTCTCAAGTCTTCATACAGTATATTATATTTCCAGTTGATAGTCTGCTGATTTAAGGGCTCTGCTGGCAGGATGGCAGCAACTGCATGTATTACCAAACCACTTTAGTATGATAATGTGCCAGATAGTAGCCTAAATCAGATTCTAGAATACTTGACTTTCCATAAATCACAAAAGTAAAGTCAATTCTATTTTTTAAAAGCAAAGCACTCTGAGACAATTTTTAATAATAAAATCCAGGATTTTTTATTAGTCTTATTCAACTTGGCTATGTACATCACTTAAGGCAACAGTGAATAGACTGATATAAATCCATGTATCTAGCTGGAGAGAAGATGACAACTCAAAGCAATTAAGATTACAAAACAAGAGAATTAATACCTAGTTGTCTCCAAAGGCCAGCTCCTCTCGTTGAAAAAGAAACATTCTGTGATCCAATAACGTGACCAGAAATTCAAACTTGCAGTTATTTTTCCAAATCACTGATAGTGACTGCTCTGATGCAAGCTTTGTAATTATATCAGGAAACAATGTATTGTTATTACAGCTTTTATTAAAGACCTACAGTGATTGAAAGCTGGTATTATTAGATAAGAAACAAGACTTCACTACATAATGAGATTGCAATGATTTGTCTAATTTTAGCTTGCAGCCTTTGTGAAGACTGTTGAAGCTGTAGTAAAGGAGCTCTGTGTTGGCCATCACAGAGCACAGTCTAGTGTACTTACTTTCTTACTTGATGCTATGATTGGGACAAATGAAAATAACAAATTAAATGCTGGGAACTGCTAAACATCTTTTCCTCACATCAAGAAGAAATTATTTTCCACAGATTATATTCACTTCAGCAGTCAATGTAAAGGGGAAGATTTTAAATTCCTCTTATTCTGCTCCTGAGTGGAGATTTCTTTTTGCCATTACTTTTGATATTTCGTAAATAGAATTTGCAATTGCAAGTTTTCCTTCTCTTTTTTTTCCTGTTTTGATCCCTGTATTTAATTTGAGCAAGCTTGTAAAATGTGACATTGAAATTTGCACATGTAGAAGTATATAATGTGAAATCTGATAGTCAAATTATGACACTTATGTGCAATGCCTGAAGTATGATAAATGAAGTTTGATGACCATTTCCATGCTGGCCACAAGATGAAACACCAGTTGGATCTTTAAGGAAATAACTGAATGTTAGAGCAATCCCCATTTTTTTCCTATGGTTGGTTATCTATTACAACGTATTGTTATTCAAACAAGAAAGTTTGTATAATCATCACATTACATTATTCTATACAACTTGAGGATACGCGGCCTGAAGCAACTTTTTACCCTATTATTCCCCAATACCAAAACAGAACCCTATAGTACCATATTGCGTTGCATTCAGCAGCTAATATGGGAAGTAATGAACTTCAACCAACTGAAGAAAATTATCCTAAAACATGATTTTAATCTCAACAATTGAACCTTTAACTTTGACCGTCTTTAATGTACTTGAAGCAAATATGAGCAAATTAATGTCATTTTATTTAAAAATAGACAATATGACCCAAAGCTAATAGGTTGAATGCTGGATCCAGACCTTACAAATCTTTCCTCACCTTTTACTTGTCATAAATATGTTGATTTTGAAGGCTGGTAAATGGAGTTGAAATACATGCAGAGTAAAAGATTAACCTTCATAATAACTAAGTATGTGTGTCAGAGCTGTGCCATGGTAATGTCACTCACTGAAGGAAGAGGACTGAGAAGCATCATAGAGAGTAGCTCAGCTATGACATCTTATTTAAACTTTGTAAATGGTTTGCATATAAATAAAAGGAGTTTTCAACTATATATTGTCTCCATTAAGGTACCTTCTAGGTGTAATGCTGAGATAAAACCACAATAATGGAGTAAAAATAGTCATGATCTTAAAAAAATAAATTTGAGGGGCTGAATGGCATATTTCTATTCCTACTCATCCTCATCCTATAGCCTTCCCCCCGGCCCCTCCACCACTTCTGAAATCTTCTTAATTCTGTATTTATATAAGTGCATTTAGCTCCTTTGATTCTTCATTTCTTCACGTTCCTCAATCATCAATCCACGCTTGGCCACAAAGCTTTTAGTCATCTCAGCACCTTACTCTGGAACATTCTAACTAAATCCATGAACCTCATAATCTTGCCTTCCTGGAATTCTTGAAAATCTATTTCTTTGATGATGCTATGATCATGATCTCTCACCAAACTTTAGTATTTGGTTAATTTAACCTCTGAAGAGCTTTTAGGATGTATATTACATTAGCAATGCTTTATAAATAAGCTGATGTTGTGCATAGCCTGTAGAGGAAAGTGAGGATGAGATTGTTTTCTTTAATTGAGCAGTTCTCATACACCTAGCAGGACAACGACAACAGACACATGAAAACACCATCTCCTCCAAATAGCTTTCATCATCTCATACCATCCTGACTTGGATATATATCATTGTTCCTTCACCAATGTTTGGTTAGCATCCTACAACTCATTAGGTTTGAGTACTTTCACTATACTTATTGCATGCAATGATTCTGGAAACGAGCTCATCGCCACCTTCACAAGGCAACTAGGAATATGCAATAAAGTTAGTGATGCCCACATCTCATGCATGAACATTTTTTAAAAATGTCAATGCATGAATCACTGCAGCACAGGTTTAGGATCAGTAAATCAATAGGTCCAATGGAAAACACATTGGTGGTATGATTCCAAGAAGGCAGAAGTGGTGTAAGAATCCAAAGAAGCTGGGATAATGAAATACAAAACAAAATCTAAACTATATTTAAGCAGAGCTAAATATCATCCCATCATAAAAGTCAATATTACTCTGTTAATAAAGGTATACTTACTTACCAACAGATATTTTATGATGCAATAATGGTATGCACTTCCCAAAAATACAAACGATTATTTTTCTACAATATATGCAATGACTATACTTCACAAAGTAATTTATTGGCTGTATAATACTTTGAGATATCAGGTACTCATATATAATTGCAAGACTTTCTTTCCCTTTCATTCTTTCTTGATTTCTTTCACTTTATTGTATCCCATATTATGTAAGGCTTTTTGATGTAATCTTTTCAACCATAATAAGCATTAACAAATGTATATAATATTCTGCTTTTGTAATTCATGTCTGTGATTTACCTCATTTTTCCTCTTTTAACATTGGCAAATTTATGTCAAGTATCAGTTATTTAGCCTGCTGGCTACTCTTATCGATTTTATCACGTTCCCCCAGATCCTTTTCTTGTTCATTTGTCTTCAATCTTTAGTTTGAAGTTATTTTGTTACGGCTTAAAATTTAAAATTATGAAAATATAACAAAGAAAGCAAATGATTGAAGGACTATCACTGTTTGATATAAAGGGTTTAGTTCAATATATCACAGCCAGAGTTTTACAGCACAGCAAAAGACCACTCGGCCATTGTGTTTGTGCCAACCTATGTAATTCTAATCCATTTTCCAGAACTTGGTCCATAGCCTTATATGATATAGAATTTATTCTCATTCTCATTCCAAACATTCTTATGCTTTTATTTATTCAATATTCACTTTTTAGCCAGCTTTACTGGATAAAGTGCATATTTGCCAGCATCTGTGGAGATAAAAACACAGCTAACATTTCAAGTCCTGATGACTTTTCTTCAGAGCAGAAGACAGGTAGAAGTATGATAGGTTTGTTTTTATAGGTCACAATTATTTCTGCCTTTGGACTTGCAAATGTTTTGATCTTGATTTCAACGTTGCAGATATGGATTAAAAAGCATCAGTAAATACTAGGATACACCATGCATTTGGAATCAGAAGTGATATGCACAGAAATCAAAAGAGAAAATGCTGGAAATTTTCAGCAGATCTGGCAGCATCTGTAAGAAAAGAGCTGACATTTCGAGTCCAGACAATCCTTTACAAAGGGTCATCCAGACTCGAAACATCAGCTCTTTTCTTTCCTTACAGATGCTGATAGACCTGCTGAGATTTTCTAACATTTTCTTGTTTGCTTTCAGATTCCAGCATCTGCAGTAATTTGCTTTTATCCAGTGACATGCACAGCGGTATTTGCACCCAGCTAAAGTACAAACTTGACTATGAACTTTATCCTCTACTATCCTATTGATGAGCTTCTATTGGGAGGGGTGGTGGGTCAGATACCTCTCTAAAGTATGGAAGTGATTGTCTTCTGTGCTATGCCATGCAGTTCAAGTAGTCCAGCATCCAGGACAGCCTCTCTGAATCACCCCATTTCTGTGGCATCTTGTATTGCCAATCTGAGCTCAAAGGTGGTATCTACAGTGCATATATACTTGGACTGGGTCACTTTAGACAGCCTGTTGAAGTCACCATTACTTGTGCAGCAATCCAAAGAATGCAGAACAGCCAGATCATGGGGCCAATTCTCTGGCCCCACATGCTGAGGTACAAATCACATTATGGTCGGAGAATCTCACAAGAGGGATCACTGCACAGGCAGATCACTGAATACTAGGAGCAATCTGGCTAACACCTAGAAATGTTGATTTAAATATGCTAATCTGGTTCATGTCCTTGTTAGATGTGAGCCAGATTATGTTGCCATGAGGGATGGGGGGACAATCCCAAAAGGGGTTTTGGGATTCTGCCCCGATATGGCAACATAATTGGTTTGATATCCAAACTTGGGTACACTGGTAGACATTTACTTGGAAGGCAGATTGACTTGCACACTGAATCAGAGCCACATATAACAGGGCCAGCTACTGGAAAAGATAGAAAGCAGCAGCCACTGCAACCATTAAACAGATTGCAACTGTTCCCATATTGCAGTGTCAATGACTGCACCCACATTGCTTTGCAGGCAAGGCATGTCAGTTCTGTCCTATAACAGAACAGAGAGCAATGTGCTATGTGATCATAGACAGTAGGCCATGCTGATCAGTTCTGGGTATTCTGGCAACTGTATTGATGGCTTCAATCTATGGCAGTTTGTTGTACCAGCTCCTTTTGAGTCACCAGGATAAACCAAAGGTTGACTACTGCCTGTTAAATGGCATTTGATAACAGCGTGGCTCATGATTCTGATATGTAAACTGCTTTCATACTGTGAGAATATATTTTAAAATGTGTTTACATTTACTGTGGAAGTGAACTGACAATTATTAGAACATATCATCACCCCTATCCTGAAACCAATCAGAGATTATCAGAAGTGTGGCATGTTGGCATCACAGTTAGCACTGCTGCCTCACAGCAACAGCGATCCAGGTTCAACCTGGCCTCGGGTCACTGTCTGTATGGAGATTGCACATTCTCCCTGTGTCTGTATGGATTTCTTCTGGGTGCTTCAGTTTCCTCCCACACTTCAAAGATGTGTAGATTAGTTTGATTGGCCATGCTAAATTGCTTAGTCGCAGAAGAATTAATGTCTGATTTGAGCAAAATACTGTGGATGCTGGAATCTGAAACAAAAACAGAAAATGCTGGAAAATCGCAGCATGTCTGAGAGCATCTGTGGGAAGAGAATAGAGCCAACATTTCAGATCTAGATGACCCTTCGTCAGGACTCTGGCCCTATTCTCTCCCCAGTATTTTCTGGTTTTTTTGTTGCATTTGATCTGATTTGATTTATTAATGCCACATGTATTGGTATACAGAGAAAAGTATTGTTTCTTGTGCACTATATAGACAAAGCATTGCGCACATAGAGAAGGAGAGGGTGCAGAATGTAGTGTTACAGTCATAGCTGGGTATAGAAAAGGTCAACTCAACACAAGGTAGATCGCTTCAAAAATCTCATGGCAGCAGGGAAGAAGCTATTCTTGAGTCAGTTGTTACATGATCTCAGACTTATGTATCTTTACCCGACAGAGGAAGGTGAAAGAGAGAATGTCTGGAGTGTGTGGAATTCTTAATTATGCTGGCAGCTTTTTCTAGGCAGCAGGAAGTGGAGACAGAGATGAGAGGCTGGTTTGTGTGATGGATTGCGCTTCGTTCACAGTCCTTTGTTGTTTCTTATGGTCTTGAACAGAGCAGGAGTCATACCAAGCTGTGATGCAGCCAGAAAGAATGCTTTCCATGGTGCATTTGTAAAAGTTGGTAAGAGTCGTAATGGACATGCCAAATTTCCTTAGTCTCTGAGAAAATAGAGGTGTTGGTGGGCTTTCTTAACTATAGCATCAGCATAGGGTGACCAGGATAGGTTGTTCATGATCTGGAAACCTATAAACTTGAAGCTCTTGACCATTTTCATTTCATCCTTATTGATGCAGACAGGAGCATACACTCCACTACGCTTTCTGAAACCAACGACTATCTCTTTCATTTTCTTGTCATTGAGGGAGATTGTTGTCATCGCACCAGTTCACCAGATTCTCTATCTAGCTGGGTGAGTACGCAGGGTTGTGGGATAGGGCCTAGGATGGATTGTTTTCAGTTCAGGGTCAGTTGGCTGAAGGGTCTCCTCTTGCACGATAGGGTTTCTATGATTCGACAATTACCAATCGAGCGGATCACAGGGATTGAGGATGCGAGCAGTCAACAAGCAGCCAGCGTACAAAATCAGGCTAAAAACCCTGATCCGGATGACCCCACTGGGAATAAAACCATCAACAAGAGATGTCCCACTGGAAGTAGACCAATCCTAGTTTGATTGGAGTCAATCAGCCTTCAGTTATCCTCATCAGATTAATTTGGTAGACCTGTAACGTTTAAATCAATCTCTATTATTTTCAAATTGGCAAAAAAGCCAGTGGATGTGTGATGAAATTGCGTCAGTTCTGATTCTCAACCTCTGAGACATTACAGTGCAATGAAAGCTATGCTGTGGTCATGTCCTGATGGGGCTGCTCATTGGCATGCTGGGCAACTTTGGAGGGGTCCTGTGGTATGCAGCGGAATGACTGTAAACATTTGTAATGGTCTGCGCCATACTGCATGCTTCACTGCCACAATACAAAAATAAAAACCAACACAAAATCAGCATTCCAAATCAAATTTCTAAATGAAATCAGGCTCTAAGGGTTGAATGGACGACCTCTGCTCCTTGTTCATATGTCCATGTCTCTTGCATACAAGAAACAACAAGCCATTATTTGGTATTCCCTCAATATTGATCCATCGTATGCCCCCACCTGTCCTGGTACTCCAGTAGCTGCAGCATGGCTGGTGAAAGGCAATTCACCGGGGAAGATTGTATACGGCCTTAGAGAATGACCTTGTGTAGCACTGAGCCTTGATGGAACAGCATCATTTTGCATAAATGGCAACAATCTGGACTGGTTGGCAAGACAGTGCACTGTTGGCATGGCAGTTGTGGGAGCATCAATGCTGCCATGCTTATCATGGGATATGATTTACACTGGCAAGGCAAGTATTTATTGATCATCCTTAATTGCACTTGACAGAAGACGTTGGCAAGTTGCCTTCTTGTACCTCTGCAGGCCATGTGGTGCAGGTACCAGCAGAATACTGTTAGAGAAAGAGTTCCAAGATTTTGACCCAGTGAAGAAACTTTGACATAGTTCCAAATCAGTGATTTGGAGGGAAATTTGCAGATGCTAGTGTCCCCATATGTCTCTTGTCCTTCTCAGAAGTAAGGACATGAGTTTGGAGGTGCTGTAGAAGGAACCTTGGTGAGTTGCTGCAATATATCTTGTAGATTGTACATAGAAACATGGAAAATAGGATTGGGAGTAGGCCATCAGCCCCACATTCATCCACATCTTAACTTCATCCACATCTCAACTTTAAATGGCCTGCCGATAACCAGTTCCAATCACAATGAGCACTTGTTTTAAGCAGCTGTATTGACACAGTTAGAATTCTACCTCCCCGCCCTCTCCCACCATCCCCACCTCTCCCCCCAATCTCCTCTATGCCCCGCCCCCCCACCCCCACCCCGCCACTTCCCCGGAGCACCGCACATCACCTCCAATCTTCTTGCATTTTATGAAGACATTTTCTCAGTACCAACCGAAAATTACATTTTTATCCATGACACAAGCTCCCCACCTCTGTTTCTATTTTTCAGTTGTGTGTTAAGATAAGAGAATGATTGCCCCAGATATCAGCTGTAGCTTTAATACGATAAAATAAATGAAACTCAGTAACTAAAGTACAATCATACTAAAATTGCATCTGAAAGTAATAATAAATAAAACTCATAACTAAACAGCACACTATCTAGCAACAATATTTTTACTTTTGCATTGGCCTGAGATCAACAGAATTCTGGTATACAAATTCATATATCTTTCAATAACTGGAAAAGGATGCATACAATTGATAAAGAATTCACAAAATAACACAAGGACATATGAAATAGGATCAACAGAAGGCAGTAGGCCCTTTGAGCCAATTTAATTCAGTAAGACATAACTGATCTTCTACTACTTCAATTCCACATCCCCATTCAAATCCCATTTCCCTTGATTTCTCCTGTGTGCAAGAATCTATTTCTGCCCTGAATACATTTAGTAACTGAGCATCCACTGCTCTCTGGGGTAGAGAATGGATGTAGATATTTCTTCTCATCCCATTCCTAAATGACTGGCCCAGTACTTGTGGGACTATGAATCCTAATTCTATACTCCCAGCCAGGGGAAACATGCTCCCAGCATCACCCTATCAAGCCACATCAAAATTTTATATGCTTCAATGAGGTCATCTCCATTCTTCCAAACTCTGTGAAATTTTGGCTATTTGACTAAAAGGTGGGGATTTTCTGCAACTTTATTTGGAGTCAGAAAGAAGAATTCTGCGGAAGTTCCAAAATGCCTTTTATGCCTTAGAATTTCCTCGATCGATTGTCCCCGCTGCCCAATGATGTAATGGGAATTCCAACTTAAATACAGATAAATATCATTATTAGATCTTTAGTCACCCCCACACCTCCATTGGACTGTTCATTATCATCAGCATGTCCTAAATCAAGACAGGTCCCTCATTCTGTCTACCTGGCAAGCACAATCCACAAGAGATGCACAGGTGAGTATAGCACCCGTGGGAAATAAGTCATACTTCGACACTATCCCCTGGCACTCCTCCGGGCATTGCTCACTGGCAGCACTCAGCCAAGTCCCACCAGGGACATGGGTTCAATTCCTGTCTTAGATCACTGTCTGTGCAGGATTTGCATGTGCTCATTGTGTCTGCATGGCTTTCCTCCAAGTGTTGCGGTTTCCTCCCTGTGCAGATTAGGTATATTCTCCAAGCTAAATTCCCCCTCAGTGTACCCGGACTGGCGCCGGAGTGTGGCAACTAGGGGATTTTCATAGTAACTTTATTGCAATGAAAGTCTATGTGTTTATAATAAATAAACTGGGTGCCCCAATCTTTAAAAAGCCAAAGTTGCTCATTGGGGCAGGCTCAGCAGGACATTTTGAGACATCCCTATCCCCATCTCCCGTTTGGAGTCCATTATTAATGATGAGACCACAGAGTACTTTGAAGTACATGATAAAGTAGGGCTGAGTAAGCACAGCTTGTGAAGGGGAGGTCAAGTCTGACAAATCTGTTAGAGTTCTTTGAGGAGGTAACAAGGAGGTTAGATGAAGGAGAACCAGTGGACATGATTTATTTAGATTTCCAGAAGGCCTCTGACAAGGTGCCACACAGGAGACTGAGAAATGAGTTAAGAGCCCATGATGTTAAGGGTATGATCCTGGCATGGAAAAAGGATTGGTTGACTGGCAGAAGACAAAGACTAGGCGTAAAGGTGCCTTTCTCAGGATGGCAGCTGTTGACAAGTGGTGTGCCTTAGGAGTCAATTCTGGGACCACAATTTATCACAATATAGTTAATGATTTGGAGAAAGGAACTGAAGGTACTGTTGCTAAGTTTGCAGATGATACAAAGGTATATAGAAAGAAGCAAGGGGCTGCAGAAGAACTTGGACAAGACCGAAGAGTGAGCAAAAAAGTGGCAGATGGAATACAATGTGGAAAAGTGTGAGGTTATGCACTTTGGAAAGAGAAATGCAGGCATAGAGTATTTTCTAAATGGGAAAATGCTTAGGAAATCAGAAACAGAAAGGGATTTGGCAGTCATTGTTCAAGACTCTCTTAAGATTAACGTGCAAGTTCAGTCAGCAATTAGAAAGGCACATGCAATGTTCGCATTCATGTCGAGAGGGCTAAAATACAAAAGCAGGAATGTACTTCTGAGGCTGTATAAGGCTCTAGTCAGATCCCATTCGGAGTATTGTGAGCAGTTTTGGGCTACATATCTAAGGAAAGATCTAAGGCTTTGGAAAGGGTCCAGAGGAGGTTCACGAGAATGATCCCTGAACTGAAGAGATTGTTGTATGAGGAATGATTGAGGACTCTGGGTCTGTACTTGTCGGAGTTTAGAAGGATGAAGGAAAATCTTATTGAAACTTACAAGATTCTGTGAGGCCTTGATAAAGTGGATGTGAAGGAGATGTTTCCACTAGTAGGAAATATTAGAACCAGAGGGCACAACCTCAGGCTAAAGGAATGACTGTTTAAAACAGAGATGAGGAAGAATTTCTTCAGACAGAGAGTGCTGAATCTGTGGAATTTTTTGCCACAGAAGGCTGTGGAGGTCAGGTCATTGAGTGTCTTTAAGGCACAGATAGATAGGTTCTTGATTTATAAGGGAATCAGGGTTAGGGTAAAAGGGGAATAAGAAAAAAATCTGCTGTGATTGAACAGCAGAGCAGACTCGATGGCCTGAATCTGCTCATGTGTCTTATAGTCCTATGGTTACATTTTTATTTTACCAAGGCTGAAAGAAAGACAGAGGATGCTTTTGGGGCAAGGCAGTTTCCACCCAGTTTTTCTCACCCGCTACACCACTCTGCCTAACAATGAAAAAATTCCAATGCCTCCTCATTCTCTCATATCTGGAATCAGTCTAGTGAACATTCACTGTGCTCCATTTGAGGCAAGTATATTCTTCTTTAGTTATGAAGAACAAAACTGTACAGAGTACCCACCCCAAGCATGGTCTCTGATCTTAACTCTATAATTCAAAAAAGATCTAAATCGTAATACTCACCAGTGCAAAATTAAAAAGCCTCCAGCAAGATTTAAGATTAAATCCTAAGGCAAAGCTTTTGCTTTTTTTTAAAACCAAAATCACTCTAAATCAGGATTACCTTCTAATTCTTTGTTGAATCCATAATCCCAATCTGTCCCACTCTCTCTCTCTCAGTCTACTTTATATCCTGCTTCCAACAATATCCCTGGACTGGTTGACTGCATCTGTGCTTCAGGCTGCAATAATGAGAGCCACTGATCTTAACCCTATAATTCAGGATGGAGATCTAAATCATAAGTAATGATCACTGGTTCAAAATAGAACAGCCTCAAGCAAGGTTTGAGACTGAATTTTTTTCCCCAGAAAAGTAGTGAAAATGGAGTAGACTTCCAGTTAAAATGGTTAATACTGTGTAGTTTAACAGGATTCCTTTAAAGCTGAATGAATGATGTGAGATTGCTGGTTGTAAGGATTACAGATGCCGTTGATCAAATTTTATGTTATTTATTGTAATCATAGAAAAGTCAGACTAAGGAAGGCAACTGATCAGAAAAAGAAACAAGGTTCAGCTCTTAATATAACTAAACATAGAAAATTTACATTGCATTTGGCTCTTCATGACTGTGCTAGCCAAGAGACTTGTTAGACTTTAACCCATTTTCCAGCTCTTAGTCCATAGCCTTGCAAATTTTTACACTTCAAATATATTTATATTGCAATGAGGAATACTGTTTCCACTATCACTTCACACAGTGAGTTCCTGACCCTCACCAGCAGGGAAGAACTCACTGCATTCTCTTCCTGCTTTTGTTCACTTTCCAACACTGTTCCTTCCTTCATTTTGGCTATGTGCGTTGCTTCCACTGCCTCATGCACTAGCATGATGTGGAGATGCCGGTGTTGGATTGGGGTAAACACAGTAAGAAGTCTGGCAACACCAGGTTTAAGTCCAACCAATTTATTTGATAGTAAACTCACAAGCTTTCGAGGTTTGCCTCTTTGTCAGGTGAATGGAGAGTACTGGCCTCAAACAGAGCATATAACATGGGAGGTCTTGAACCACTTTCACTCTTCTTGCAAGGGCAGTCTGAAATATTACTATAGGCACTCTTCCTTATGGGAGAAGCCACAATTGACTAAAGGAGAAGGCACACACTGTAGTCAGTATCAAAGACGATAAAAGTGAAATTAGAGCACCAGAACAGGGTTTGCCAGCATCCTCCTTATCTCTTGTCTTCCTGCTTAATTCATACAGTAACGCACTCATTCACTTATCTGCTGAGCACCACAAGCTGGTGTCACATAGTGCTGCCTGTCAGTCATCTAGCAACTGCTTGCTATTGAAACTACATCATAACCCTCGTCCCTTTTCCCTATTTTGAGTCCCATATCAGAAGATTCCAATGTTAATGAAATTGAAAACTAGATAATATCGCACCATCAGTTGTTCTTATCACGTCAGCACAGAAATTGCAACCCCTATCCCACGTGACTCAAACAGTGAGGTTATCGTCCTTAGAAATTCACTGAGCACAAGTGAATAGGAGCAGAAGAATGCAAGGATGATCAAGAGCTAAGGAGAAAGCAGACTTACTGACATACTGAACTTACTAACATTACAGACATATCAAAGTGGGCAACAATCCCAGGGCCTAGTTTTGAAAAGAAAAAAATCTATTACTGTGCACCCAGCAATTGCTGAAAGAATTGGATCATCTTCTGTGCACTTTGGACAGCACATATGTAGCTCTTTATGTAGAATTTCCCCATATGGCATTGGCATTATATTCTCATTGCAATCCATGTTGTAGCTCAATCTCCACCTCATCTCATCTCTGCATGGTAAATAGCATCATTCAGGGATACAGATCTCCACTAGACTCCATCTTGGATAGAATGAAAAATCAAAGAGGTACTTCTTTCGTTCTCCTCAGTGATTTAGATTTTGCTGCTCCACAGATTTGTGAAGTGCTGCATTCACTGCAGCCCAGCAGCAAAGGCATTCATGCAAGATTTCTCATGATGATTACATTTGTTTTCCCTTTTAACCCCTGGACCAATTTTCACCATGTGCTGCAAATGCTATGTTATTGTATTCTCCAACAGGGACACATCAAGTTGGAGTTCCAAGGGATTAGCCAATGATCATGAGCCACAATAGCTGACTGACACATGTTGCACCCACAAGGAGGGCACATAATTAAGCACTTTGATCAGCTACAAGCAACTCACAATGAAAAAATAAACTTTGTGTTGACATTCCTGTAAATCAACGAACCCAAACTGCAATTTGGTATGCAAAGAATGCTTCTGTATTGATTGACAAAGGACATGAAGACAAGGTTTAGAACTTTGATAACAGTTATTATCAAGATTGGAAAAGTGCTGAACATGATGGAAGCAGTGGTTGGCTGAAGAATCCCTTATACCTCCTCACTACTATTCATGTCATTGATGTCCTCCTTCTCATCACATTGAAGAGCTTCACAAATAGTAGCTACATATAGAACATGGAATAGTACAGTGGAGGAAGAGAACCTTTGCTCCATGATGTTGTGCCGAACATGATGCCAAATTAAACTAATCCCTTCTACCTGTCCTTGGTCCATATCCCTCTATTTCTTGATTATTCATGTGCGTGTCTAAAAGCTCGTAAAAAACTTCTGTCGTATCTGCCTCCACCACCCATCCCTGCCAGTGTATTCCAAGTACCTACCACATTTTGTATAAAAAAGTTGCCCTTCAAATCTCCTTTGAACTTTTCCTCTAGGGTGGCACAATGGTACAGTGGTTAGCACTGTTGCCTTACAGTGCCAAGGACCAGGATTTGATTCCCAGCTTGGGACACTGCCTGTGCGGAGTCTGCACATTCACTCCATGTCTGTGTGAATTTCTTCTGAGTGCTCCGGTTTCTTCCCATAATCCAAAAGACATGGTGGATAGGTGCATCAGCCAGAGTGTGGCAACTGCTGGATTTTCACAGTAACTTCATTGAAGTATTAATGTAAGCCTTCCAGTGACATTAATAAATAAACTTGAAATAAACTTAAACTTAAATACATGCCCCAGGTTTTGAACATTCCAACTCTGGGAAGAAGATTCTAACTGGTATCCCTATCTATGCCTTTCATAATTATATAGATTTCTATTAGATCTCCCCTCATCATCCGGAGCTCAAGAGAAAGTAATCATAGTTTGCCCATGATAAATACATAGGGTTATGGCGATTGGGGACGGTGGGTAAGATGCTCTTTCAGAGAGTCAGTATGGACCCAATGAATCGAATGGCCTCCTTCTGCACTGTAAGGGGGTATATGATTGAATCAGTGGGGTAAATGTGCCTTTAGGTGATAAGTAAATTACACTCCATATTATGTCAGCCGACCATTGTACATCTACTGGAGGCAGATATACAATAAGCAGCTGATCCGGTATCACCCTTTTTACATTTTTGTCCAAAGCTGAAATTGCTCCCGTTATTTCAAGACTTGAGTGGTTTGCTCAACAAAGGGCCTGTTTGAACCATTGCTCTGTCTGATGTGAATTCCACCGAGTGTGCAGGGTATAGTGCTGATGTTGTTATGCAAGGGCAAGCAGTGGAATAATTATTGAGTGAAGAATAATTAAAACATGGCAGCTGTCAGAACAATAGACAGAGTCCTGCCTGATATACTGCTAGTCACACCAGTTGGTCTTCATATGATTTCTGAAGGCAGCAGCATTGTGTGAAACAGCAAAGGGGTAATATGGATTTATTCAAAATGCCCTGACCATGGGAAGTACAGCAAGCTGCCAACTCAAAATCTCTATCACAGCACTTCTTATATTCACTAGGAAAGTGCTGACTTTGTTTCCTCTAGCATCAATCAAACCAGACATCAGTCATCTCTTTAATATAAGTAATAGACTGAAGTTTGGCTGATGTTGCTAATATCTAGAAGGAGCAGGGGGCAATGAGGTTAAGGGTTGGATGCAGTGAACTTGATGACAACACATTAGTTCTGGCAGTTGACTGCAGGTCTTCTTTCGAAATTTGGCACAAGTCTTCAACGCTTCCCTGGAAAAACGAAGGCTCATTAAACATATTTTTGCTCAGAGAATTGCCAACATGTTCTCCTGATACAATTAACTCTGAGAAGTACAGAATCATAGAATTCCTACAGAGCAGAAAGAGGTAATCTGGCCCATCAAGTCTGCACTGACTCTCCGAAAGACCATCCCACCCAAGCCCTCCCCTCCTCCCTATCCCTATAACCCCACACATGTTTGGATTTTGGGAGGAAACTGGGACACTCGAAGTAAACCCATGCACACATGCCAAGAACATGCAAATTCTACAGAGATAGTCACCCAAGGTCAGAATTGAACCCGGTTCCTGGCACCATGAAGTTGCAGTGCTGACCACTGTACCGCCCTCTCTATCCTATCTATTTGTTCTCCCTTCAACAGGTTCTGTATTATATGGAGCTTATTGCAGAAAACCAGAAAATCACTCAGCCAAATGCTCAAATGGTGTTTTTGTTCCACTTAAACCTCCTCCTACCCAGCTTCATTGAAGTACATCTGCATATCCATCCATTATTTTTTTCCCTCACATAGTTAACTAAAATCTCCTGAAAGGCATTTACTCTGTTTGTTTCAATCATTTCAATGTAAGACCCTCATAAGGATGCCACCCACAATTTTAAGAGCAAAAAAAGAGCTGGTGCATTGTATCCACAGGTGCCAGACCATTGTACCTGGTAACCTGTAAATAGCATTTGAAATGGCTGTCTAACATTTTTTACTATTGACAGTTTGCCAATAGGGGCAGAAAGTGGTGCCAGTTAGGTGCTGAGGTCAGGAAATCTGCAGATCAATGATGCCATGTGACTCTCATTCACCTGTATTCGAGATAAGATCTCGAGTTGCTGGTTAGGATGGCCAAGTGTGAATTCATGTGAATTTGGACTGACAACAAACTGAGCAGGATCAACTCAAAAACCATATAAATCTGCTGCCAGCTAATTTCCAGTGTTATAAAGAAACAAAAAATGTATGAGGGCAAAGCTATGTACATCTTACAACAGAGACTGAAATTCAAAAACACTCCACTGACTGTGAAGTATGTTGGAAGATTTCTGATGTTGTAAATGTTGCTACATAAATGCAAGTTCCTACTTTCATTGCTCAAAGCCATGTGAATCAAAAATTATGATGCATATCAAAAGAGTACGCAGAAGGCAGAAGTATAATACTTTGTACTATTCACACAGCATTTTACTGTTCTCATTTGCGACAGTAGTATGCATGATCAAATACAATACTGTGTACGATCAGCTTCCCTGTCTAGATCATTTCAAAAATATAACACCAACACTCCTACCAGATAAGACATAGTTTGAATGAAACATTATCACTGTTGCCTTGTGGGTTTTAAAACCCAATGCCAGCAGAGAGCTGAACAATGAACACAAGGTTATGTATCCAATACAGAGATGCTTCCTAAGGACTACTGAATTGGCTTTTCAGTGCTGACTTCAATTTGAAGACATCCTGTGTCCTTCTCCATTAATGAAGTTTATGTCAATAGTGGTGTGAGTTGAAAAGCATTCAGGGTAGTGTTTAATTTTTGTAGTGGTGGGACACATCCTTTAGTGAATCCGTGGCCATTGTATACCAAGCCCAGTACTCCTTTCCATTGTTTGTAATGGTATCATATAATAATGGGTGGCTGATGTTTTATCGGCACCTTTTAATCACGACTAAAAGCTAAATGCCAACTGTCAATGTAATATGTTCCTCTGTTTGGAAAAGGAATGGGGCATTATTAACTTTATTCCTTGTAATTTACGACATTCTAACTAAATCACAGGACAGTGTGCTTTTTAAGATATGCGGTTCTCCAGAATGTGATTTTATTCACGATAATGAAAATAAGATCCCGTTATGATCCATCCGTTACAATGATTTATTAAAGTTTTCAAGTAGCTAACAAGTCACTTAACCAACATAAATGACCCTGCATTACAAATCCAGCTGTATGTGCATAATGTTTGTGATGAATGAAGAAAATCCTCTTTTCTTCACAAAACCCTTTGTCTATTCTGGTCTGTAGGTGTGGTCCTGAATATCAGTGCAGTAAGCATTCTAGACAAATGCCTCATATAGTGAGGGAGACATTTTAAGAGCATGCCAATTTTACATACATAATTCTTTACCAGGTTTGCATCAGTTCCGTACGTGTCCTAACATCACTCTTTAATCCTTCTTCTCAATATTACTGAAATTTCTACATTATTATCTGGGACAATGCACTCTGACATTTGTGACAGGTTTTGTCATTAGCTTCTAGTTATGAACTCACTGTTTCCTCGAACAGGACTGAAATTACTTCAAATCTGAAGGAGGTCAGATAGTTTAATGTCATTTGCCAAACTGATTTATCAAGCATGAGATAGAAGCAAAAAATGTTAGAAATGCTCAGAAGGTCAGGTAATGTCTCAGGAAAGTGAAAGAGAGTTCATGAGGGTGATTCTCTAATCTCACCGTGCCTGGCATAGATCGCAATAATCACGGAGAATAGCACGTGGACCTAAAACTTGGTTTTGGGTCTGACACCAAACAACTTGTGATTATCTTCCTCCCCTACCAATGGCACAAATCAGATCACCGAAGTGTCATAATGGTGAACAAAGTATGAGAATGGCAATCACGCTGGTCTCTCAGGTGTGCTCTGAACTGCAATCCTCCCAGTCATATTTTTGAAGAGTGGTGAATTGCCCAGCAGTACTGGGAGGGTGGGGCCTAAACATGATAGTGAGCCCAACTTAAAGCACCTCAGCACTGTTTCACCTTTGTTGAACAGATCAATATGAGCCTGTCAAGGTTTCTCACATTACGGTCATTTGCTGCACGCAGTGCAACATGAATATGAAAAGTGATCTGAAACTAGATAAAAAGAAGGACCTGGTCTGCCAATCTTTATGATGTGGCAATGTCGGCATTGGACTGGGGCAAGCACAGTAAGAAATCTTACAACAGTAACCCTCACGACTTGCCTGGGCTTGCAAAATCTGACTAACTGCCCTGGCCGGAGCCAATACACATCTCTTTAACTTGTGCTTAACCCTCCTCCACTCACATTGTCTGTACCTTTAAGACTTGATTATCTGAAAAGACTCACATTCAAACCATTATTTTGTAAATTGAATTTCTATCTTTATATGCCCTGTTTGTGAAAAGAACTTCCACTTACTGGATGAAGGAGCAGCGCTCTGAAAGCTAGTGGCATTTGCTACCAAATAAACCTGTTGGATTTTAACTTGTTGTTTGGAGACTTCTTACTCTGCCTGCCAATCTTCCTCAGAGCAGGAATGAGGAGGGCCAAGACAAGGAGGAACAGGAATATGAAGAGACACTGCTTGCCAGTGCCCAGACATTGGAGAAAGACATGTCAATTGGCTGGCTGGCATGGTGGCAGAGGGCCACACTAATTTAACAGCAATTCACTTGAGTGACTCTCAGACTTTAAGACAAATGACTTCCTAACATCAAAATCCTTCAGAAAAAGAAATCATCCAGCCAGCCAGTACACACATCTGAAGAATTGCCATTGCCACCCAAAAACATTGAGAACAGGGTCTCCTTCGCCAACATTCTCCCACATTGCTGACTGTGGAACTGCACAGGACCTGACCCCCATCCCTTGACCTTAACTTTCATTCCACTTTCCACATCAAATATTTGTGACACCTAACTGACTGAGAGCACAAGCAATCGTTATTATTAAAGGATAAATAAATGGCCAAAAACTTGACAAAAATGTCACCTATGTCACCCAAAAGTTACCACAAATGGCATAGCTCATTGGAGTTGGTCCAGGCAGTACTCCCACTATGAATGAGGTGAAGGCAGCCTATTCCATTGTCTCTGCATCCAGATCAGATGCCCAGGGCTTCTTTGTGGATGTGCCCATTGGTGGCTCCTGCACAGGCTGCCACACCAGTGTTATTGCAGGGACAGCCACAGTCACACAGACTTGTGGTATGGATGGCTCCTGACTCAGAGGGGCCAAGGGATGAAGCCAGTGACCTTACCTCCATGCCAAATGAGACCACTGGCTGGGACGCAGCTGACATCCACTGCAAGCATCTCTATGACAGTAGAGGATTCAATGCTACAGATAGTCTCACTCTTTCTGTGCATTTCAGTGTGCTGCTCCTGCAGCCACTCAGAGTGATCCTATATGGGGTTCTCCAAGAAATTGGCCACGCTGTCAGTGGAGAAATTTATGCATTCAAATCCCTAAGTCATTACGGTGCATACATGTTCCATCTACTCCTACATTGTCCATCTAAAGCTCTGCAATGCCTCCATGAGTTCCAACTTTTGGAAACTGATCTGTCTTAGATGCTCCAGGGAGATTCTCCTTGCGTGTGATACCCAAAGCTCAGCAACTTCACCCAGCAAAGCATGGCTATGTCTGCCCTCCTTCCTCCAAAGGAGATTGCCCACAGTTGATTCTGACTTTCTGTGCACTAAAATTCAGATGACAATGGCCGAATAGCCAGTGGTTGAATGGTGGCACAGTGGTTAGCACTGCTGCCTCACAATACAAGGGACCCAGGTTCAATTCCAGTCTCGGGTAACTGTCTGTGTGGAGTTTGCACCTTCTCCCTGTGTCTGTATGGGTTCCCTCCAGGTGCTCCGGTTTCCTCCCATAGTTCAACCATGTGCAGGTTAGATTGATTAGCCAAGCTAAACTGTCCCTTAGTATCAGGGAGATTAGTAGGGTAAATGTGTGGGGTTACAGGAATAGGAGCTGAGTGGGGTTGTGGTCGGTACAGATTTGATGGGCCAAATGGCCTCCTTCTGTAGTATAAAAAGCATGCTGGGAAGGAGTTTACGTCCTGCTTCCCTTCCACCGAGTAATAAAATTACCCCAGCACTTCACAGTCTCCTATCTTGCCATCAGGCATGGCTCAAAGCAAATATATCATCACATAACCAACAATTCCCTCCTCTATCAGAGTCAGTGTGGAGGTCTGTTACATCTTTTCAAGACATCTTGCTACTGTTCTGAACTCTCTTTTTATTCAGGATTAAAAGAGAATAAAGAGAAAACTGGCATCCTTTACCTTTTCAGCATGACATTGACAAGAGCTTTTGTGTCCATAGTGAATCCCATCTCTCAATTGTGCCCCAAATATGATAATGGCTTACATCTCAGCCATACAATTTGGCACTTGTCCTGACAATGTGAGGAAGACATGTAGGCACACACTTTGCTTATCTCATGTGCGTGCTGCTGTTCATGGCCACAGTTACATTAACAAGCACTGGCAATGTGTTCCTTGCCCTACACTGAGGTCCTTGCCCTGCTCTGAGGTTGCAGTCATGGCTGGCAGATTTCACTGAAGGCATCTCATGTATTGCTCCTTACTTAAGTTCAGGTCAAGGCATTGGACCTGAATACATTGAACAGAAATGGCTTCCTGCTAAGAACGACTCTGCCCTTCATCAGCTTGAGTGGCCTCTATTCATTCTCCAGTTTGCTCTATACTCCTAGAGGAGTCCACCCATTTCTTGGAAGCAATTGCTTTGTACAGAAGCCGTGAAGTCATAAAATCCCTACTGTGCAGGAGGAGGTCATTCAGCCCATCCATTCTGAATTGACTGTCTGACAGTGTGGGCACTATTTCACAATTTTGATTCTAAATTTTGGGCGGACTTGAAACTGGGAGTGTTGCAGATCCGACTTTCAGCCCATTTTGAAGCACTCTGATATGCACTCTGCCTGCAAAAATATCAGTGAGTCTGAATCACGCTGCAGAAGCCTTTGGGTGGGACTTAACGACCTGAACTCCGATCGGTGCCTCCAACTGCATCTGCGCAGAAAAAGAAGATAGAATGCTGCTACCCTGTCACACTGGTCCTGGGCTACATAATACCTCCCCTGATCCCCAGAAACATTGGCCCACCTCCACAACATTACTGACCCCCTTATTCCCCAACCCCCCCCAGCCTATTCAATCGTGGGTCCCTCCCCCATTTCTCTCTCACCAATGTCAGGGAACGTGGCAGCAGACCCCCCTTCCCCCATTTCCCCACCGATCTCAAGCTGAGTGGCAGCGGACCCACCTTCCTCCCTTACTTTCCTCCTCCTCTTCCCCCCTGCCGATCTCAGCAAGAGAGCCATTGGATGCTAGACACTATCAGCTCACTAATAAAACCAAATCAAACTTCTATGGAGCATGTCTGTTTGTGCATCAATTCCAGATAGACAAATGCGGAGGTAGAGGGGGAAGTGACAGTAAAGTTGGGCGTGCAGCCCATTAAGTTAATTTAAATTCATGCAAATGCATTTAAATATCCGTTGCACCCGAAATGGGTATGGTCCCGATCACGGCCATTTTCGGGCCTTGGTAAAGGGGGAAACCAACGCGGAGGTGGGCGCGGATCGCATTACTCGTCTCACGGCCAACTTTGCCATATTTTCATGCCTGAAAACAGGAACAACGCAATGGTAAAATCATGCCAGTACCTTACCTAGGCCATCCCCCGCTTTATCTCTGTAATCCCACACACTTACCATGGCGAATACACATAATTTACATGTCTTGGGACATTAAGGGGCAATTTTATCATGGTCAATCCACCTAACCAGCACATCTTTGGGTTATGGGAGGAAACTGGAGCACCCGGATGCACGTAGAGGGAAAATGTGCACTCAATAGAAACTCCTTTGAGGCCTGCCTCTTTCACAACTTGAAACAACCAAAGACTAGTAGAATTGAAAGGTCCAAAGACTAGTAGAATTGTAGCAACAGGCAACTTGAAAATAGTTAAAGATCCCATTAAATAGCAATAGTGGAGTGGGGGCATTCTTCCTGCTGCTGAACACATGTTAAGGCTAAGAGAGACATTAGCTGGAGCATTGAACTGCAAAATTTCATGATTCAAATCAGAATTGTACAGTAATTAATGAAACAGTCTGGCCTGTTCTTTGACTACTAGTACCCATTAAATGCCTTGCACTTATGCACTCAACAGTATGGCATCCAGCGGAATTCATCGCACAAGTATGTGCATGCACCATGAATAACATTTTAATGGTCTAAGATGACTTGTGGCATTCTGAAATCAAGCACCGATAGAGTTTCTTGCCCCAGATCATTTTCATCTTAAGCTTTGTATTTACATGTCTATCGCCATTAATTAAAAGTGTTTCTGCTGATAAAAAGACTATTACAATGAATAGAAAAAGGTAATTGAAAATTCAACTACTTGACCATTTTAAGGTAGGCAGTGCTCATCTGGAAAGCAATCTGTGATGTTGCACATTCAATGCAATAACATTAAAGAAATTGGATACTTTTCAGTGAACCTGTCATTTAATAAATGTTGCACCAATGTAAAGCATCCACCATTTACTTAAAGAGAAAGGAGTATATATCCCAAAGCACTGTAATGCCCAAGTTGTCTTCACAGGGAAGAGGGTAAATAATATGAACTGGCATCCAAACCTATTGTGTACAATATGTGCACACCAGTAACATTTGTCTTTACTTTTTGCTAAGCCTGTTCTTAGTACAGCTTCATAAACTTATAAATGCATCCCCAAAGTGTCATGGTTGAGGGCAAAAAAACTACTTGCAATGCAATTTAATTGACATTTTTAAACAGGACCAAGGTTTAGTTGATCCTGCTCAACCCCATTTACAATCTCCTCATCTACATTCCATGCCCCAGCTGGCTTGTGAAACTATTATGTGATTTATATCATGCAATTTGTAGAATAAAGTCTCAGCATCAAATCATGAGAAATTCCAACTAGGTCTAATTGTTCTATATCCCCTGTGTATTTCCCATTGTGTTGCAAACTTCAATGTCAGAGACTATACTCTTTAGAAGAAAACTAGCATTATTTCATGTAATGGGCAATGTATTGTGCCGCTAGAAGATGGAACTTATAATAGCTTGGTTTAGTCCCTTAAGGATGGAGGGTTTTTTGCATCGAATCAGAAGATCTTAGGTTCAATTACATTGACAACAACAATTTGTATTTATATGGCACCTTTATTGTAAGGAAACATCCAAGGTACTCATAGGAGCATTACACAACTAAGCCATGTGAGGAATCATTAGAGCAGATAGCTAAAATGATAGTTAGAAAGGTGGTTTAAGGAGTCTTAAAAAGAGAGGTAGAAAAGCAGAGGTTGAGCAGAGGTGAATTTCAGGGCCGAGGCAATTAAATTCATGACCATCAATGGTGGTGTAAGCAAAAATCTAGATGCGCAAGATGTCAGAATTATAGAGGTGTAGATATATATAGTTTCTTTGTAGATCAAAGACTGCTTGTAAACCCTCCTCCTCTCAAGTCAAAAAAGCCAAGAGGCAATATCTGGTTTCTTTCATTTCTCAAATTCTGCTTTAAGATTATTTTGCAGTTGGACTAAAGCGTGGCACTTTGAGCAATGACAGATGCATTTAAGTTCCAGGGTTTTTGTATATGGCTTTCTCTTAACTCCATTAAAATTTTTACTTTCACTGCTTAATATTTAAAGCTTCTTAGGATAATGTGGGGAGAAGGGGGAAGGATAGCGGTCCAGATGAGTTGGCAAGACTGACAATGAAAGGAAGCTAAATTTATACGGGTTAGTGCAATCACTAACCTACAATATTTCAGCAACTGACATGCTATTGTGCTCTGCAACACAATCCGAGACAGTTTCTCTGATGATGCTATCAGTACTCAATGTGCACCTAAATATTATATAAATCTCCTTTTGTGGATTTGTGTGAATATTTGGTGACAAGACTTTATGAATATATATTCTTTTGTTAACTCTGAATAATTATACATTATGAATAGCAAATATGCCTTCATTGTAAATGGATCCATTCCATCCACTCTTGATTTTATTTTATATTTCATAAAAATGCATAAGTATTCTGGTCAATTAGGCTTTTAAATATCAAACTTATCTTTTCAAAGACTGGAAATGTATGATTTGAAATCTACAGATGTATAGTTCCTGGAGACTATCATACAATGGGTTTTAGTACTATCTGTCATCTAGGTTTAAGTTATTTTAAAGTGGAAGTCTCCTTTTGACAGTTCTAGCTGTTCCTAAATATTCAAAAGTGGTTGGATAATCTCAGCCCAGTTCTCTGTGACGTTAAGCCATTGTACAGAAGAGCTTTCAAGTTGAACAGTCTTCTTGCCAATTCATCATTCTCATTCATTATTAGGATACGTAATGCTGAATGTGGAACTTCAAAGCTCTATAGGCCATTTTAATATTTTTCATTTCCAGTCACAAATGGAAGGCAACAATAGGTAATTATACAACCAGCAGGCTTTGCATGTTGAGCTTGTCTTTATTGCTAACCAATAATAAAGAACAGTGAGTAGCCTGCCTCTTGGGCAGTGATAAATTGTTTTCAATAAAGGAGTTTACAACTGGAATCCTGCACTGCTTACAGAATAACTTCATTGACCTGTGACAGATGAGAAGTGTCTTCTGTAAAAGAGATAACACTAGTATTTAATGGTTATGTTCCCTCTAATGTCACAAGTAACAAACAAAGCTGAACTCTGTTATGTAGCCGACTGTTGATTATCTGCTTTTTTCATTTTCTTCTCCAAGAAACAACAGTAATTTCATAGTACTTGAGCTGAAAACAGGAGTAGAGTGGACAGGAAACTTATTTACAAATGAGAATATAATAAATGCTTTGTGAATTATGTCTTTGAAAGTTTGCATGTGGTTAGGGAAATGGAAGGAAGTATGGATAGAATATTGAGTAACTCAACAACAAGTGACCTTTCGATAATGCCTTTCATTAATAATATGCCCCAAGGCACTTTGAAGCAACATTCTCAAAAGGAAAATTAGCACATAAACCACATAGAGATATTGACACATGTGGCCAAAGGTTTGGGCAAAGAGGGAGGTTGTAAGGAGTGTCTTATATAAAGAGAGAGAATGGTAGAGAGGCAGACCAGATTAGGGATGGAATTCAAGAAATTAGGACCCAGGCAACTGAAGACACAGCCAATAAAGGTGAGATGATGAAAATCTGTGGCCATGACTGTGCATTATGGGAATGAATGGCTTTATTGAGACAGAAAAGAGGAGAATTACACATACGCATATTCTCCGTATCTTGCCATACAAAGATCAATGGAGTAAGATGGTATGGTTGAACATGCTCAATGCCACGGGGAGTCAGGGAAGAATAATGCATTATGTCCATAGTCACAAGGAAAATCATTAGTGACTTTAGCCAGGAGAGACTCCAAACTGGGAACAAGGTGGAGATCAGGCAGAGGATTTATGAACAGGGAAGTTTGGAAAAGATGGCACAGAGTTTGGAATCAATTGCATATTCAAGGACTTTAAAAAGGAAAGGAAAGCTCGAAATGGGTTTGTAATTGGAGGGATAGACCGATCAAAGAAATGCTTTTATTTCTATATAACTACCATTATATGTGTAACTATTTTATCCCATTCTACTTAACCAGTGAGTAGCTAAACTAAAATTAAAATATTGGTGAATGAAGAAATTGATTGGGGGCAGGATGGGGGGTGGTGATCTCGAACCTTATGATCAGGGAAGAAAATAATCTTGTCGTAGATTGCTAATGTGATTGAGTTTTTAATCTTTCAATTAGATCCTTGTTTCACCCACTTCCATAGGGCCAGGTCATATTTCAGATGGAAACAAGAAATAAATGATCCTAAAAATCTAATTTTCAAAGACATAATCATCAAAAATGTGATACTAATGTGAACACTGCTCCCCCAGTAATGTTCTTTCTCTTGTTAACTAGCCTGAAAGCACATGGTCATTCATGCACATTACTGAAACTGATCAGGGAGCTTAAAGGTTATGCATCTACAGTACCTTATCCATTGATCAAACTGAAATCAGTCATGAATACAACAAAGTACATTTGTTAACAAAGTGTACTGCCGTACAACATAATCTGCTCACTGCAGAATCATAAATAGGCTATTTCATGTTCCTATCTATTTAAATTATCTTGGTTTATGTCATAATAAGAGTAAATTCATTTTCAGTCTTTAGCTCAAGTCCATCTACCCAAAACCAGCTTGAATTTTTATACCGTTTTTTTGTTTCACTGCCATTTCTAGTGCAGTTGCTTTTATTTTGGTCCATGACCCATTAATTTTTTTAAAGCCAAAGTTACTTCCAGATGTCTGGATAGACATTTTTCTTAATATTAATTTTGCTCTTTTTTATGTTGGCTTTGAATTTATTACTTGTTCAATGGACTGGATTGTTTCAATATTAGGTACAGTGAAGAATGCAAAATCTGCCATTACAAAAACATGCAGTATGCTTAATAGGACATGCCAAAGCTTGTTGCGAAAACTCAGCTGTAGTGTCTTTCGAGCAACCAAAATACTCTGCAATTACGATTTTTAATAAAATTGGGAAATTATTTAAGAAAAGTACACCATAAATTCTGATCTCTAAGTCACAGCTTCATATGTGTCTATATGTCCACAATGGTTTCACAGAATAATTGATATGATATTAAGACTTACACTGAAACAGCCACTGCAAAATGTTTGCTTTGGATTTCACTTCAAATATATTTCATATTGTTACTAACTGAATTACAACTTTGGTTAAGCTACAGCTGACACATCTTCTTTTAATTATTAAATTGACCAAGAAACATCTTGGGATGTCCTGAGATTGTGCCAGAGATGTGCAAGTATTTCCTGAAATATTAATATGCAATCAGAAATGAAATGAATTCTTCAAAATTGACCTCTTAGATTATTAAGATTTCCATGTCCATATGAAATCACAATCATTTACTATAGAATCACAGAATCACACAATGCAAACAAGGTCCTTGTGCCCGTTGAATCTGGATTGACACATGAGAAACACCTGACCTACCACCTAATCCCATTTACCAGCACTTGATCCACAACCTTGTATGTTATGACCTGCCAAGACCTCATTCAAGTACTTTTTCAAAGATTTGAGGCAGCCTGCTCCACCACTCTCCAGATCATCATCACCCCATGGGTAAACAAGTGTTTCCTTACATCTCCTCTAAACTTCCTGCCCCTCACCTTGAACTTGTGTCCCCTCAGGACTGACCTTCAACTAAGAGAACAGCTGTTCCCTATTCACTCTGTCCATGCCCATCATAATTTTGTACATCTCAACCATATCGCCCCTCAGTCTACTCTGCCCCAACTAAAATAACCCAAACCTATCCAAACTGTGTTCATAACATAGAAGTCCCATTCCAGACAATGTCCTGGTGAAACTCCTCTGCAATCCCTCGAGTGCAATCACATCCTTTCTATAATGTAGCAGCCAGAACTGCGCATAGTACTCCAGTTTGTTGTGGTCTCACCAAAGTTCTATACAATTCCATCATGGCCCCCCTGCTTTTGTAATCTGTGCCTCAATTGATAAAGGCATTTGACTTTTTCACCACCCCACTAATGTGCTCTTCTGCCTTCAGAGATCTATGGACAATCATACCATGGTCTCTTTGTTCCACAGAACTTCCTAATGTCATGCGATTCATTGAATACATCCTTATCAAATTACTCCTTCCAAAGTATATCATAGTTTCTAGGGTTAAATTCCATCAATTTGACCATCCTGTCAATATCTTCCTGCAGCATGAAACACTCAATCTCACTGTTAATCTTTGTGTCTTCCGCAAACTTGCTACCCCCCATATAATCATATATGTCATTGACATAAACAGCTCATGCTCCACTATATTAATGGTTACATTAACCCATTAAAATGTAAACAAAGATTTCTGTATGAATAAATATACGCTAATATTTAAAGAACTCAAAGGCTAGAGAAATTTAAAGTTCTTTCAGACCATAGTTATATGAATGCATAAGAGATTCAAATTTCCGATATAGGACTATATGTAGCACGCATGCAACAAAGCTACAAAATATATGTTGCACTTCTATATCATTGAAATTAATTGCCAACCTGACAATCAATCTCTTTTTTTCATTTATTCATGGGACATGGATGTCGCTGGCTGGCCAGCATTTATTGCACAAGGACAGTTCAGAATCAATCACATTGCAATGGCTCTGGAGTCACACGAAGGCCAGATGAGGTAAAGATTTCCTTCCTTAAAGGACATTAGTGAACCAGATGGGTGATGGAACAATGTCAATCGGATGCAGCCCAAAATCTGAAAATGGGTTGCTCCATGAAAACACTTGCAAAACAAAGTGTTAATGTGTGAATATCAAATGATACTAAGCCTTGGTTTTGGCAGCACAGTTGCAGTGGTTACAGCAGCAGGGAGCTGAGTTTGATTCCAGCTTCAGATGAGTGCCTGTGTGGGTTTCTTCTGGGCGCTTCGATTTCTTCCCACAGTCCAAATATATATAGGTTAGATGGATTTGCTGTGGTAAATTGCCCTTGAGTGTCCCAAGTTGTGTAGGTTAGTGGATTAGCAGGGTAAATACATGAGGTTACTGGAATAGGGTCTAGGTAAGATGCTGTGTTGGAAAGACAGTGCAGATTTGATGGGCTGAATGGTCTTCTTATACAGTATAGTAATTCTATGATTATGATCTATGCACAAATTATGCAGACTCTCATGTTTCTTCTTTCCAAATTTAGGTCCACTATATCAGTACGATACTACACCCCATATTTTTCATATGTAAATCCAAACAATGAGTGTTAACAGGTTAACAACTTATTTGCATTGTATGAGGGCATTATAGCTGAATCCCTACCACAGGCCGAGATCAAACATGGAACTTTATCATTCTGATGAAAAATCACGCAGCTGAATCATTAACCCTGTCTCTATTTCCACAGATGCCGGCAGACTTGCTGAGTCTTTTTTTTAATTTTAGGACTTGATGGTTTGCATGGATCAGTTACATATTACATTTATCAAAATGACTGATCAAGCCAACCTCATTTCACTGAATTTTGGCAACACACAGCGTATAACCTCTTGTTATCATTCTGCATTCCATCTCCCAGATAGGGACAGAACAGAAATAAATGCAACAATATAAAGGGTATATGAAAATATTAGCTCACCCTCCACAACTGTGCAGATGATAAGCACCTGGGAAACTAGAAGCATAGGGGATTCACTAGATTTACTGGAAAACAATGTACTTTTAAGAAGGTCAGAATCTGTATTCTATATACCTGTCTACACAAGTGTATTTGTATTAGGCTTATAAATACACTATATCGATGAGTTCTCGCCCATCATAGCTTCCGAACGGAATTTCTTTCCTGTAATTTCCAATGGGGTATCTCAGCTTCAGAATTGTGTTTTTTTCCAAAGGAACTTACCGAAATCCTTACTGTATATAACCTCAGACATAAAACCCATCTCCCAGTACCAACAGCCCCTCTCATCACCACAATCACCATACAACCACATACACCTTGCACTTCATACTGGATGCTTAGCTGCTGCATTGGTCAGCATTACAACATACATGCATAACGGGTAGTAAATAACCACAATCTATTATTTATTTAGATGGACTAGAATACAAAACTAATCAGCAATCACAACACAACTGGAAACCACAATTTGGTTGGTATTGAAAAAAAATGACACCTGTGGCTCTAGAAATATGTGCCAACAAAGTGGATTAACCAGAAATAAAAACAGGAAATGCTGGAAATACTCAGTAGGTAAGGCAACATATTAAATTTCTACAATCTTTCAGTTCAGATGAAAGGTCACCGACCTGAATTTTGTTTCTCTCCAGAGTTGCTACCCGTCCAACAGCGGTAGTTCCAACAATTTTAGTTTTTATTTCAAATTTCCAGTATCCACAGCTTTTCTTGTTTTTGCATAAGTGGTTAACAATCCCAATTTTAGTTAACTCATAGTTAACTTGTGTTTATCAGATATGAAGACAATGATTTGAATAATTGAGGAGATACACCATTGTTAATGCCAGGTTCATATTAACCCTTTAGAAAACTCAAATGACTTTTTCTTGCTCAAGGCAATAGTTTATCAAATTACAAATACATCTTTTTTCAATTTATTGTGCGTGAATGTTATCATTCAGCTCAGATTCCAATTCTGTGGCAAATGTGAACAGATTTCAAGTAAAAAATACTTCGTGCATTTCAAGGAGTTTTCAGTTCAATGAATTCCAGACAACTAAGTACAAATGTGAATGTGTTTATTGCACACCACCTGTAAATTTATCTTTATAATATTGCCACAACTGGGTTAACAGAGGCTGAACTATATTTCTAAATGATTGAACCAAGATGATAAAATTATAAGGACTTTCAGAAAGCATCTTGGACTCTCAATATGACCCAATATCACAACCTGTATAGAAATATAAGGCTCTGTACAGTGAATCAAACGGACAACAATGGTCGCACCTGATGCAAAGTACATATGGCAATTTTCAACCTTTCTCTTCTGGGGGAATTCAATTCCTGCATTATAAATCGCACTACAGTTGCAATAAAACATAACCTGACACTGGAAATGAGAAACACTTGCATGACTGAATCAGGTGCCACATAGCCCTTACTAAGTTACCTTCGCCATTCAATCGAGTTGGATTTGTTTTCGCGAGTGTCAAACACACTCATTTCAAATTCCACTTTCTGCCCCCATTCAAGAATTACCATAAACTGAAACTCTCGGTTAAAAAGTCAGGGAAGCAAAGGTCACTTTTTTTTAGAAATCAACATTAGGATATCTGAACTGGCCAATCCCAATATCAGACAAATTTACAGTGTCTTGTTTTCACGTTCACTTTTTTTTTTACACACTTTCCAAAGGCAAAATTGTTGCAATGCTTATTGGCTGACTTGTGTGCTCACAACTCTTTTTTTTAACCACGAGCACAAACGGTATCAAGGAATCTCCAGCGGGTTCAAACCGCAACAAAATCTATCAGCTCCCTGGTGAAGGCTGTTGTAACCTTTTTTTTTTCCATTCGGAATGGAAATTGCTGTCCTGACAAGCCTGATAAATAAAATTGGTCAAGGCTCAAAAAATGTATAGGGGAATTAATTGAAACACAGCAGGCTTGGAAAAATTAAAGCACATTTATACTTAACGGTAAAATGAGTAGTTGAAGCACAGAGTACTTTGCAGATGCTTCGAAATAATTGATCTGCAAAAGTAAGTTAGCATTCAGGTACAATTTGATCTTATTTATAGATATGCAGCAAACCTGCCGTTGTAATTAACTAAATGAATGTTTTATCAGTTTCTGAACTATCTGATTCTTAAAGCATTTCCCTACTTTAGCTATGCATATACATAAACATATACCGATTATTTCACATCACGTCTCTTCAGACATCAAAGCAGTACCGAAAACAAAGTGCAGTATAAATAAAAATCAGTTTCAATTTGTAAGAAATAAAAATTGATTTCGGTGACCGCATATTTTCCAAAAGGCACGATTTACACAGTCCAGTGATGCAACTGTAACAACGTTAAAAGTTTACCACATAATTAACTGGAAAGAAAAAAAATGCATTAAATTTACCAGTGATTCACTCCCATTCTTGCACAGGGGACCTCTAAAAACTCCTTTAATGCTTCTAAAATGCCCATTGCTGAGATGCGTTGAGCTGATCACAAGGTAATAGCACGCCATACGGTAATGTGTCTCCCATATGTACAGAGGTTTGACATAAGCAGGGGGAATTCAGCAGCCGTACAGGATAGTGGAAGCAGGAACCCTATCGTGCAACACCTAGACACTGTTTTACTTCAGCACCGGCAAGCACAGACACAACACCAACAAGGCGATCCATCGGCCCCGATGATTAAATGACGAGGCTGCAAATCCCTGCACTTCCCAAAAGGCAGACCATGTGAAGATGCTAATCCGCTGTCTCGGGCAAGGCAAGGAAATCCACACTATCTGACAGATGCAGCAGATTGCTCACTGGTTTACATAGTCAAACGGACAAAAGACCTTGCTTGTGAGCGGTCGGTGATAACGAAGTCTCTTTTACACGCTGCCACCAGTCCTCGATGGCTCAGCTTCAGTCAAATTGCAGTCTGCCTTCAGAGAGAGAGAAAAAATGGTACAACAGTAACAAACGGATTGCAAAGCCAGAAACTGTCACACAAGGCACTAACAGGAAAAGAATGTAAACAGAGTCCCATAGATGACAGCTCCCAATGAGCAGCACTTTTAACCTAAACTGACTGCCCTCACATTAAGAACTCTTCTGGTTATTTTTTTCTCTCTCTGGATTCCCTTCAAGTCTTTCTAGTTTCCTCCCATCGAGCCATTCTTCTGTTTCATTTCCTCTGCCTGAATTTGCTTGCTTATTCTCTGCCTACTTTCCCCTTGATACCTTTCTTATTCCTTTTCTGGCTCGATATCAAACTGCACCAACAGAGGCAGCAGCCCCCCAGCTGACTGTGAGAATGATCAATCCAGCTCCAAATAGGGTATAAAGAGGAGGAAACAGCGAGCAATCACTTTATCGTCTTACTGACATTCTCCTCAGTAACATGCATTTAACTGAATTGTTTCATTTGCTGTAAACATTGCCACTAGGGAGCAGGGCTGGACCAAAGCAACGGCTCCACATTGCTGAGATGAATCCCGGAGTGGAGACATCTCCGTTATTTTATTCGGAAATGTAATTAATGAAACAGCAACACAATCGCAGCACATTATAAGGGGATCAAGCTAAACCAGCTGCTGCTGTTTACACCGCCAGAAATGTCATGTTAATTATGAAGTGTGTAACGTTTCACCACTGAAGAACTGTAAACACAGGGAACCCTGAGCATGAAGGAACCCAACAATGCACAAGTCACTATTCTGTCAAACTCTTTTCAGGGCTTATAATGCTAATCATTCTCCAACCTGTCAAATCACTGCATGTGGCTCGATTGAAGGTATGACTTACATGCACGGTTACACCATCTGCAATTAATTATAAAACACGTTCAAGTTCCAGACATGGAACACTATAGATCTCAATAACTTCACATTTACCACCCCTATGCAATGCCATTGAAGAAAACTTCCCCGCCCATCACATTGACATTTTTACAGGTGCCCCATATCAACTGCATAAGACCCATTCACACCTCGGTGTTTTGCTCGGGTAAAGCGATGGATTTTTGATTGACATTGCTGAGGCAATTTTGATCAGTATCAAATCTGAGCTGCTCAGAAAACGAACATCGAAATAAAATAATGCCGCTTTATCATTTTAATAATTTGCATACTTATTACAATTTGCAAAAGTAATGGTTGCACAGTACTTCTCAATAACAAATTGGTTACATCGTATGCATGTTCTCCTACCCCCCCACCCACGAACTTTCCGCATTAATAGTAAAACGCAACTTTCAAATAGATCATGAATTGCAAATAAAACAGAATCATAATCCTACGAATAGTTTTCATAAGCATCGCTCACAAAATTGCTGATCAGTATTCTATTACAGGTTCACCCACAAGAGGGAACATTTGCACAAAATTGCCAGCCTCTTAAAGCAGTAACTTAGTTAAGGACAGTGATGCAAAGCTCAAGAGGTAAGGTTTGTGGTCGTCTTCTCTCATCAATTAATTGTTCATGTCTTGTAGAGGTAGTCAACTCTGTGTTCAGCATCACTTAGTGTGGCTCAGGATCACCCCCCCATCTCCCCTGCCCCCACCACACTGGCATGGCAGTTTAGAGGAAGACAATTGGCTGAGAAGATGCAGGATTTTCTATCCTCTGTTTTCTATGAATCTTCTTCCCGGTCAGCTGAGCTTTATGTTTATGCTCACTTTTCAAATGCCCCTCCAAACAGTGAGCCTCCAGTTGTCAATGTCAATGTCTATTATCTTCATATCTCATTTGCAGGTGTCCTCGTCATGGAGATAGTTTGTTTTGATTTATTATTGTCATGCATTAGTATACAGTGAAAAGTATTGATTCGTGACTGTTGTGCAGACAAAACATACCATATACAGAGAAGGAAAAGAGAGGGCACAGAATACAGTGTTACAGTCTAGCTGTGGTGTAGAGAAAGATCAACTTAATCCGAGGTAGGTCCATTCAAAAGTCTGATGGCAGCAGGGAAGAAGCAGTTCTTGAGTTGGTTGGTATGTGACCTCAGACTTCTGTATCTTTTTTCCCGATGGAAGAAGGCGCAATAGAATATATCCAAGAAATGTGGGATCCTTGGTTTTGCTGGCTGCTTTTCTGAGGCAGCAGGAAGTGTAGACAGGGTTAGTGGCTGGGAGGCTGGTTTGCATGATGGACTGGGCTTCATTCACAATCATTTGTAATTTCTTCCAATCTTGGACAGAGCTATACCAAGCTGTGATACAATCAGAAAGAATGCTTTACGTGGTGCTTTTGTAAAAGTTGATGACAGCCGTAGCGGACATGGCAAATTTCGTTAGCCGCCTGAGAATATAGAGAGATTGGTGGACTTTCTTAACAATAGCATTGGCATGGAGGGACCAAGACTGGTTGTTGGTGATCTGGATACCTCAAAGCTCTCGACATTTCCACTTATATGGACATATGGACACGCAACAGGTCACTACACTGTAGCCAATTCACCACATGGGAGGTCTTTGCTGATGGACATGTTGAATTATTGATCCTTTCATACGTGCCCCAGTATTCCCACTGTTGAAGTATACCTACATGCATTGGCAAAGACCAGTAGTTACTGGCACCTAGCAGTTTGTTGGGGTGTACTTCAAATGGTTGTGCATTCAATATCTTTTTCATTCAGATCAGTCATGTAATTAATGACAGAGGACTACTTGACTTCAATGACAGGTTCTATGACAAGTGAAAGAAAAACAGAAGACTATAGATGTTGGAAATCTGAAATAAAATCAGGAAATACTTGAAAAACTCAGCAAGTTTGGCAGCATCTATGTAAAGAAAAACAGTTAATATTTTGAATCAAATGGCTATTCTTCAAATTTTTCTTTCATCGTAGTGATGTCAGCCTCAAACCAGTTTCCATTTTTTCTACTATTTCCTCTTACATGTTGAGAATGCAGTATTGTAAATGGTGTCTTGAAGTATGTCCCATTTCACTTCTGGACTCTTTGTGGGAATGCCAGATTACCTTTCAATCAAGTTGAGGAACTGTTAGCTTTTACCTGGGTAGGCAGTACTGATGATGTTGATGCAAGGACTGCATTTCTCTCTCACACACACACACACACACACACACACACACACAATCCCTAGTGCAGAAGGAGGCCATTTGGTTCATCAAGTCTGCATCAACAACAATCCTATCCAGGCCCTATCCCCATAACCCCATGTATTTATACTGCTAATGCCCCTGACACTAAAGGGCAATTTAGCAGGGCCAAACCATCTAAGTTGCACATCTTTGAACTGTATAAGGAAACCAGAATACCCATGCAGACATGTGGAGAATGTGCAAATTCCACACAATCAGTCATTCAAGGCTAGAATTGAACACAGGTCCTGGCGCTGTGAGGCAGCAATGCTAACCATTGTGACGCCCGAGTGAAAAAACTTCAAGAGACGCATCCTAATCTTGGTGTATCTCGAAGAGTGATGTATATCTCAATGCTGTGGATTAAGAATGCTGTTTAAAGAGTCATGCTTGATGATAATCAGATCCATCTGGTGCCAATGGCCTGATCTTGGATGTTTTTCAGACACCTTGTTGTATAGTTTGTTATCCATCCAATGAATGGGACCAAGCCAGCACATTGTGGGAAATTGGCTTATTAAGTGAATGCATGCCAATGGAATTAGCATGCTCCAGGACCTCTCAGATGGTGACCTTGCCCTGCCAAGAAATGCTGAAGATACATCTGAAACAGTGAATATGCAAAACTGTTCAGCCTGTTTTTCAGTTTAGAAATATTGTCCTGATCTTAACATTGCAAAGGATTGAACTGAGAATGTAGGTTTGGTAGATTTGCAGTTTGGTGTTCTCAGTAAGGTTGCTGTATTGCCATGTTCTCTTCCTCAACTTGGAAATAACCACAGCTTCTGCAATGCTTACATTGATTTCAACATCAATTGACAGATTGCTGATGATTGTGGAGCCTAGATATGTGAAGCTATCAACAACCTATCACATTATCAGTGTTGATAGGTGGTAGCATTACAACATCCTGGATCACGGCATATGTCTTCCTGATACTGATGGTCAAATCAAACTCCTTGCAGACCTGAGAGAGTTCGTCCATTTGCCATGGAAGATGCTCTGTATGGAATGTTGGTGTGGCATCATCAGCATTGGGCTATTCTCTGACATTGTCTTGGATCTCACATGAACAAGGTTGATTAGACTTCTGTCAGTTCTTGTATGTCAGTAAACACTCCAGTGGATATCCTGAAAGTATATGATAGCAGCAAAGGGAAAAATATGCCAAAGTGTTCTGATGCAGGGACACAAACGCACAAATCTTTTTGACTTCACTGCTGATGTCGAAATTATCCCATCACATTGTTATGAAAAGAGGAAATCGCACTGAGCAACTTTCGCAGCAGCCAATTTTCTCTAGCAGCTTAAATGGATTATTTCTGCTCACAGGATTAAATACCTTGGTGGGATCGATGAAGGCCATGTATAGCTGGTAGATTGAGATGGTCATGCCAGTTGCAGATCTTCTGGTTCTGAAACTATGTTGGAATTGGAATTAGATGCTTTCAGCCAATATGCGCAGTCTGACAAACAGGCAACATGGCAAATACTTTCTTCATGATACTTAGCAGGGAGATGCTTCCAAAATTGCTGCAATTAATGTATTATCTTTGTCCTTTACATCGTACAAGTCCTGGAGCTCTGTTCCCCGACCCCTCCTCCAACTCCAGCAGAGATAAAGAAATCTATGCAGGTGATAGGGCATCTTGGTAAGTAAGCCAAAAGCTTTGTTAAGCTCCTCCATTATTGGCTTGATATCCAACCTGCTATGATCTGGTGCCCATATTTAACTCAATGACACTATTCTCCCTCGATTACAAGATGGTATTCCATCCATCTCCAACTGTTTAATGCAGGTGTTCATTGGTACTGTTGGTTTTTATCTGTATTGCAGTTTAATGATGTTGATATGAAGATGGCATTTATGCTTTTAATGAAAAAGCATCAAGGGTTGCAACTTAAACCTACTGCATGCCAAGGAACAGTCAGCGCTGTGGTAGCTATCTGTATTTAGAATGCTCTTCAGAGTCATGTCTGGCAGTGACTAGATGCAACTGTTGTCAATGCCCTGACCTTGAATGTGTCCAGAACAATTAATGGCATGGTTTGCTCTGAAAAAAGGTGTCAGTTACATAAAGATCATGGCAGCCACAAAATTAAAAAATATCTCTGTCAATTCTCGTTTATCCTTCCCTGTTCATGATGTCTGAGGCAAGAGGTCTTATGTCTCATCTGCTCTGACACTGAAATTGTCCACTCAGTACAAATGTCCTGATTTGGGGATTTTGCCAGTATCAGTGCAATGCCCTCATAGAACTGATCTTTTACCTCTCTATTGGAGCATAGCAATGGAGCATAGATAATTATGAGATTAACTGACACTGTTTCAATTGACAGGTCGATGGAGACAATATGTCCTGAACCTATAATAAATTAAATGTGAATCAATTTGGCTTGAATCAGCAATAGGCTTTATTGTCAAATAAACTATAATATGTGTACAACAAGGTCAGATTAAATTATAATGTGACTGCTCTACTTGCCCTGGCTCCAACTGTGAGTCACTTCTCAAGCAGTGGTACATGCCATCCTATGATTGCCTCAACTTCCCATTAGGACTATCCACAGAGTCACTTTACCTTTTGCTCCAAAGTTGTTCTTTTGAATCTAGCACAATGGTTGGTATTGCTACCTCTCAGCATCAAGAACCTGTTCTTGATTCCCAGCTTGGGTCACTGTCTGTGTGAAGTTTGCGCATTCTCCCTGTGTCTGTATGGGTTTCCTCTGGGTGCCCCGGTTTCTTCACACATCCAAAGATATGCAGATTAGGTGAATTGGCCATGCTAAATTCTCCTTCAATGTACCCGAATAGACACTGGAGTGTGGAGACTAGGGATTTTCACCATAATTCATTGCAGTATGAGTGTAAGCCTACTTGTGACTAATAAATAAACTTTTTAACCTTTTTCTCAAATCCTAAGTAGGCAACTTTTTCAGTGTAACCCCTGCTTCGCTAAACTATCTCAATACTTCTTCTAAATTGGATCTGTGTTCTTCAGGTGAGGTGTCAGTCGTTAGTACATCATCCAGATAAACATTACGTTTGGGATGCTTGGCCAGACATTCCATTCTACATTGGAAAATGACACATGTTGATGAGTCTTCAAAAGGTAACCTTTTATACTGTAACAAACCCTTGGCATGTTGATTGTCATTAGCTTTTGCGACTCATCCAACTCCAGCTGTTGATAAATTTGGCTCAGGTCCAAGTTAATATATTATAAATCTCCAGCTAGTTTAGCACAGAGAATTTTAATTCTGAGTATGAGAACCTATCTATCTGTTCCCCTATTGACACAATTAATTTGTAATCCCCACAAATTCTTACTGTCCAATATGGTTTCAAAATTGTGACTATGGGTGTAGCCCATTCGGAGAATTGTACAGGCTTTATGATAACTAAATTTTCCAGCCTCTTGAGTTAGATTTCCATTTTCAATGAAGGGGAAAAGATATGGGTTATGTCCAAAAACATTGAGGCATTGCTTCCTGATCCAGATAGATTTTACTTTTAGCTCTGCTTATATATTCTAATTCAGAGGATAAAGAAAAATACAGAATAGGAACAGGCCTTTCAGCCTTCCAAGCCTGTGCTGTTCATGATGCTCTAACTAAACTAAAAAAAAGACCTTCTGCTCTTACTCAGTCCATATTCCTCTATTCCTTCCCTATTCATGTACCAATCCAGATGCCTCTTAAATGTTGCTAATGTTCTTGTTTCCAACAGCTCCTCTGGCAGTGCGTTCCAGGCACCCACGACTCATTGCATGAAAAAATTTCCGCGCACATCTCCTTTAAACTTTCCTCCTCTCACCTTGAACCTGTGCCTCCTTGTAATTGACATTTCCACCATGGTAAAAAGCTTCTGATGATCCATCCTGTCTATGCCTCTCATAATTTTATCCACTCCTACCAAGTCTCCACTCAGCCTCCATCTTTCCAGTGAAAACAATCCTAGTTTATTCAATCTCTTCTCATAGCTAACACCCTCAAGACCAATCAACATCCTCATGAACTTTCTGTGCACTCTCTCCAAAACTCCCAGGTCTTTCCGATAGTGTGGTGACCAGAACAGCATGCAATACTCCAAATGCTGCCGAACCAAGATTTTATATCGCTGCAACTTAATTCTTGTACTCAATGCCCCAGCTGATGAAGACAAGCATGCTATATGCTTTCTTAATTACCTTGGCCACCTGTGTTGCCAACTGAGGGAATAATGGATCTGCATGCCCAGATCCCTTTGTATGTTACTGTTCTGCCGTTTATAATCTAATCTACACCTAAATTTGATCCTCCAAAATGCATCACCTCACATTTGTCCAGATTAAACTCCATCTGCCATTTCTGTACCCAAGTCTCCAAACTGTCTATATCATGTTGTATCTTCTGACAATCCCTGGCACTATCAACAACTGTCATCCATAAATTTAGTAATCAGACCACCTACATTTTCCTCCAGATCATTTATATTTGTGACAAAGAACAGAAGTCCCAGCACTGATTCCTGTGGAATACTACTAGTTACAGATTTCCATTCTGAAAAACACTCTTTTCATCTTTGAAGACCTTGGACCATTTATGCAGTAGCTCCTAAAAATCTCTATCCCTCAGACTTCATGTTTCAAGCCAGATTAGCCATATTTGTTTCAACCATTCACAGTCCATTAACCAAGGTCTGGGGCCCTGGATTACCAAGAGCAGCAGCTTTGCTGTCTGATTCTGGTATGTCCCAGTTACTGTTGCTGCACTTAGTCTCTCCAGTCTATGTGGATAAATGGCACCTGACTTAATGTTAGTGGTTGGAGTCGGTTTTGAAGATAACAAAATGCCTCTTCTCCTATGACTATGGCCATCACCCCTGTATCGAATTCCATTTTGTACTTTGCCATTTACCAATAGATATATCTCTATTAGGGGCACTTTGATTAGTTGGACCTGGTTTAGGGTGAATGATTCGAGCCCCTTGCTGGACTCCTCATCCAAATTGTTACAGAGGGTTATGCTAATATTCTCTGACTTTTTCTGTACTGGTTGTTTCGCTCTGCATCACACTTTTAAGTGACATTTTCTATTACATCTGGAGCACATATAATTCTTGCATCGACAAATTTCTTGGACATGTTCTTCCCCACATCAAAAACATACTTGAGCCCTCTCTGTTGCACTTCTCCAATTGGGCCCTGTTGTGCCTGACCCTGGGCTGTTTTTTGCATTTTTCGCCACAGATGGTCCACCTCATTCAGCACACTTTTGTAAACCCTGCAATTCCGATATACCATGATTTGTGCATTCAGTCACCTGGGCCAGTTCCAAAGCTTTTTCAAAGTTAATTTTGTTCTCCACCAGTAGCCTTTTTGTATTATTAAGCTGTTTATTTGACAGACTATTCTGTCCCTTAAAATTTCTGCTAATGTTGGGATGAAGTTACAGTATTCTGCTAGTCCCTTAAATGTGGCCATAGAGCTCAAGACTATCTCCCCTGGCTCTCGGATTGCCGAATAGAATTTGTATCTCAAATAAGCAAGTAAGTAAGATCAAGTGAGAACCAAGAAATCAGATTCACATCCAATAATGATCACCCCGCGATCATACCAGCACTGAATATCCGACACGATCAGCCTCGTGCCCATTTCCGGTGTAAGGCTGAATAATTTATTTAGTGAGTCTGAGATGCAATCATTCGGGCTTATTTGTCTCTGTGGCCTTGAGAGGTTCTCTCCAGTGAGAATTACAGCTGATCCCCAACAACATGCACTAGCCATGATGACCCAGCCAGTAGAATCGGAGGCCATTAAAGCCCCTCATGGAGCTTGGGGTAAAGGACGAGATGCCCCTTGGGTGACCAGGCGGTGTCAAGGGGGCATGATCCAGACGGTGGTGGAGCCAGACTGGAGGTAACCAGTCGGTGGTGGGGGGTGGACCTGTTAACAGTCAGCATGATGCATTGGTGGGAAGAGGGAGAGGGGATCCTCTGCCATTCTGACACTAGGATTCAGTGACGAGTGGGGCAAGAACCTGCTGCCACTCTGTAGTAGGGATCAGTGGGGGGAGGGAGGGGGGACCCACTGCCACTCTGCACTAGGTATCAGTCAGGGCTGGCCATAGGGGAGTCGGAAGGCTGATCTCATGGAGTGGGGCGAGAGGGGGCATAAGTTTGGGTGAGTGGGGGAGGAGGTTACAGTACTGGGGGTAGGGGTATTGTGGTTAACAATGGAGGCAGGCCGAGAATAACAGAGGCTGGATGACAAGCCTCTGCTGCTGGGAACTTACACGTGCACAATGGCACCCTCTGCTGCTCTCAGTCAACATTCAGGTGAAAGCCCCACATGCTCACTTACAAATAAAAAGCTTTTTCTGCTGATTTTTCATGCACTGAGTACAGATAGCAGATGTAAACTTGCCCAAAAAATGGATCTGAAACTTTCCCATTTTCATACCGATTCTGAACTTGAAATTTCTTTGGTAAAATTACTGGCCCCCTTTATATCTGGAGCATCTGGTGATGTTAAACTTCTCCCTAACCCTTAGTCTGTGTGGCCGTAGACTGTAAGCAAAATAACCTTTTGCTTTTTTTTCAGTGTTTATTTCATTTGCTACAAAAAAAATACAGCCTTTCTATGTATTGTCCCCAGTTGTCTACTTTGGGGTCAAATGGCTTGATTTTTTAGATGATTAGCATCACTAAATGCGTATACCTTATCTCTTCTTACTCTCAATGTTCAGATCTCCTCCCCATGTAGTTGGACTCTGCGATCCCCAACAACTTTGATATTTTGTCTCGTTGCTAATATAATAAATTGAGGGTGACATGATATGGTTCGAATCAACAATAAGCTTTATTGCCAGATAAAGAATACCATATATACAAGATCAGATGACTTGCAATGCTACTGCTCCAGTCAACTTGGTTCTGCCTGTGAATCCCTTCATGCCCTATGGTAGGCGCCCTCCTGCCGATTGGCACAACCTCCCACCAGGATGATCCGTCATAGAATCCCTGCTGATAATGTGGCATTCGAGAAACATCTTAATGGGCCATACTGCTACAGAACCATTTGTGCAGTTCTATTGTGAGTTCCTTCCAACAAAGTCTAAACTGTGCTCATACATTTTCTTTGAATTCATCCCTAGCCAGATGAATGTATTTTCTCAATCCATTCTCTGCAAGTCTGCTCTCTTCTGTGGAAGCTACATCAATGTTCAGTTATCAAGTTCCATGTCAATCACAGATGCCCTACTTTTGTTATCAACCAGCTGAAGTTCATCCGCAATCTTGGTCCCAACATTCCAGCTTGCCAATCCAAGATTTGGAACCTTCCTCCTTTTCATTTGTTTTCTTTGTACGCCTGATGCACTGAATTCTGTTCATTTTTTGAACAGCAACCCATTGGGCCATGACAGGTCAACATCTTACTAATCGGGACTGCCCATTTTGAGGTGGGCAGTGGCTAGCCGGTGAGATACAATGATCCTTCTTGTCATTCAACACAACCCGTAGCAACCATTCTGTATGCCAATTAAATTGAGCTAATCGCTCATAATAGCTGTCCCCCAAATTGTGTGAACATTCTGTGGCAAAGCTAAAGCGTCCTCTCCAGGGTACAAGTCTCAGCAAAAATGATGGAGACTTTGAGTTGCCCAGTCATCAAAGTCCCTATCAAATTCCCAAGTTAAATCCAAAGAAATGCAAAGTGCTACAATTGGCACTGGCTTAATTGCAGGAGTTGCCAGAAAGATGACATTTGAGCTTTTGGGCTCTTCTCCATACCTTCTGTCAGCATTTAATCCTTTAAATCTCTCAAGGTATCCACAGGCAGTGAAACTATTTAGTTCATGAGTGCCAGGGTGTGTACACATGCCTTTGGACCTGTGTACTGCATGTCTAGGGGCCAACCTTCCTCTGAGTTCCTCTGAAGCTTTAGTCTAGAAACATAAAGGACCCAGTTTCCACATGTGACCACAAGGAGGTACAGCTGAAGACTACCAATGGAAAGGTGTGCACTGATAGGGAGAGATTTAGTTCTGCTTTTCACATTGCTGCCAGCCAGCGGTGTAGGTTGAAAATGAAAAGCAAACTCACACTTAAAAGCAGAAAGCATGCTAACTATCTTCACCCACACACTAGATGCATCACACCAACCCATTACAATTTAGTAATAGAGAAGGAAAACCAGGAACTGGAGCAAAATAGTACAATATCTGTGTCTATAACATCATAGTGGCAAAGCAATCTTCAAAACCATATTTTACTTTCAACAAAGTGACATAAAAAATCTCATATTTCAGCTTGACCTGATAAATCATTAGCGATGAAGTCTGATGGTATGAATCTTTACTTATTCACTCATGAGATGTAAGTGTTGCCAGCAAGGCACACATATTGCTCATCCCTTATTAACCTTGAGCAGTTGGTGGTGAGTCACATTCATGACCCCCTGCAGCCCATTAGGTGTATTACATCTACAGAGCTGTTTGGGAGGGTCTTCCAGGATACTGACCCAGTGACAGAGAGCAGTGATATAACACCAATTTGGGATGATGCATCTTGGAAGGGAAGGTTGGAGATCTTCCCATGCATTTGGTGCTTTGTCCTGTTAGATAGCGGAGGTCACTGGTTTAGAAGGTGTTGTTGAAGGTGAGTGACTGCAGTGCATCTAATAGATGGTGCACACTGCTGCAAATGTGCATTGGTGATGGAGCGTGAATGTTTAAGGTGGCAGATATAATCCAATCAAGCAGGTTGCTTTGTCCTGGCTAGTATCTGTTATCATACAATGTTTTGATTTGATTTGATTTGATTTATTATTTTCACATGTATTAGTATACATGTGGTCAAGAAGGCGTACGGTGTACTGGCCTTCATTAATTGAGGAGTAGAGTTTAGGAGTCAGGAGGTAATGATGCAGCTCTATAAGACTCTTGTCAGACCCCACTTGGAGTATTGTGCGCAGTTCTGGTCGCCTCATTATAGGAAGGATGTAGAGGCTATTGAGAGAGTTCAGAGGAGATTTACAAGGATGCTGCCTGGATTGGGAGGCAGGCCTTATGAAGATAGGTTGAGGGAGCTGGGACTGTTCTCACTGGAGAGACGTAGGTTGAGAGGCGACCTGATAGAGGTTTATAAAATGTTGAGAGGAATAGATAGGGTGGACTCTCAGAGACTATTTCCCTGAGCTGAAATGGTCACTATGAGAGGACACAGATTTAAGGTGCAGGGAAGCAAATACAGAGGAGATGTCAGGGGTAGGTTTTTCACTCAGAGGGTGGTGAGTAAATGGAATCGGCTGCTGTTGGAGGTTGTTGAGGCAAACTCACTGGGGTCTTTTAAAAGACTTCTGGATGAGTATATGGAAACGAATAGGATAGGGGATTATAGACCTATAGATAGGTCTGTGGATTGGTAGATGAGATCGGCGCAACTCGTGGGCCGAAGGGCCTGTTTGTGCTGTATTGTTCTATGTTCTATACTTTGAAGATTATCATTTCTTGCATGCTGTACAGATAAAGCACATTGTATATACTGAAGGAAAGAAGAGAGTGCAGAATGTCATGTTACAGTCATAACAAGAGTGCAGAGAAAGATCAACTTAATATGAGATAAGTCTATTCAAAAGTCTGATGGCAGCTGGGAAGAAGCTGTTCCTGAGTCGGTTGGTATGTGACCTCAGACTTTTGCATCTTTTTCCTGAAGAAAGAAGTGGAAGAGAGTTTGTCCAGGGTAAGTGGGATCTTTGATTATGCTGGCTGCTTTTCTGAGGTGGCGGGAAGTATAGCCAGAGTCAATGAGTAGGAGGATGGTTTGCGTGATGGATTGAGTTTCATTCATGATCTTTTGTAGTTTATTGAGGTCTTGGGGAGAACTGAAGCCATACCAAGCTGTGATACAACCAGAAAGGATGCTTTCTATGATGCATCTGTAAAAGTTTGGTGAGAATGTATACCTTTATGTGACCATATCTTAAAATTTTGTCAATCACTACCATGTCAAATTGATGCATTAGTGCTATTATTTGTAATCATGCTACAACAGGAGATGCTATGGATGGGATTTTCCAGCTGTATTTAGCCCAGTGAACCTTTTCATGTTCTGTTCCCCACCCGCTATGATTCTCTTGAAGGGTGGGACAGGAAAATGGCCCCCTAGGAATCTGACATGTATACGTGTTATTTATAAATAAGACTATATACAAATAATGTCAACTGGATCCAGTGTTTGTATAAAGTCTTATTTATAAATATGGAATTCATACCAACCCTTGTCATGCAATTGATAAGTGTGTGCTGAGTAGAAGAATGTAACAGTATCAAGCTTCTAATGTTATTGGAGCTGTAGTCAGCCAGGCAATTGCAGAGTATTACATCACTCTCCCAAATAGTGCTTTGTCGATGATGGACAGCCTTTCGGGAAACAGGAAGTCAAGAGGTGACTTACTTTCCACACAATTCCTAGCCTCTGATCAGCTCTTGTAGCTACTATTTATATTTTTATGATGTGTAATACCCATATATAGTGGGGAAAATCATCAATCGATTTTATTAAATATAATATTCATATATATTGGGGAAAATCACCATTGAATATTAAGAGAAGATTGTTAGACTTTCTCGTGTTGGAAATTGCCTGGCTTGTATGATGTGAACATTATTTGCCACTCCTAACAATAGTTTCATGCATTGATATGATAGGCAGACTGGCGAAGATTTTTTTCTTTTGTTGGTTTGTTCACCATATTCTGTTGAGCCAATCTGGAAGATATGTCTTTTAGGACTCAACTAACTTGGCAAATGATGGTGCTATAATAAATATAATGAAGTCCTTTATTCCAGAGTACATTCTTTTCTCTATCTTCAGCGCTTCTTCCAATTTACTGATGCTGGATTCCTATGATAGGGAGAAACAACACAACATGATATGTTCAAACTTTATCCTTACTGTTTTTTCAAATTAATTTTCTGCTGGACAAAAAGATGACCGCTCCAAGTCATCTGGCCACAGAGTTAGCCTTTTGTTTGAGAATCACCATCAGGAGTTTCAAGAATGAAATAATTATTTTCTCAGCTTCTGGAATTTCACACCTCATTGTACAGACCCCTTGTAATCACAGAGTACCACGAAGCTTGCATCTTGTCATGTCTAGAGAGTGGCTAATCCTGGGAATGCCAGAGCTATTACAAACAGACTATAGGGATATGATTCGCATCTGATGAGTTCAACTTGCTAGTGGAGTCAATGGGCAGGATTTTACAGCTTCACTTGCCCTGAAACCATAAAATCCCACCCAAGGTTAATGGACCTTCCCATTTTCTGTCCCTTGCCCGTTCCGATTCCCATGGCGGGTGTAACGGTAAAGCTCCGGTGAATGTGTTTGCTTAATATGTTTGCTGTGCTGCCACCAAATGGGGGCAGCACAGTGGCACAGTGATTAGCACTGCTGCCTCACAGGGCCAGCAACCTAGATTCGATTCCCAGCTTGGATCACTGTGTGTGGAGTTTGCACATTCTCTCTGTGTCTGCATGGATTTCCTCCAGGTGCTCTGGTTTCCTCCCACAATCCAATGATGTGCGGGTTGGGTGGATTGGCCATGCTAGTTTGCCCCTTAGTGTCAGGGGACTAGCTAGGGTAAATGCATGAAGTTATGGGGATAGGGTTTGGGTGGAATTGTAGTCGGTACAGACTTGATGGGCTGAATGGCCTCTCTCTGCACTGTAGATACTACGATTCGATGATTCAAAATAATGGCTTCCCAAACACCAGGCCCTCAACATAGTTGGTAACTTGTTATTCAATGGCGTTTTTCCCCACTGTTTATGAATATTATATATCATGAAAGTATAAATAGCAGCTACAAGAGCTGATCAGAGGCTTGAAATTGTGTGGAAAGTAAGTCACCTCTTGACTCCCTGTTTCCCAAAAGGCTGTCCATCATCGACAAAGCACTATTTGAGAGAGTGATGTAATAATTAATAACTGGGATGTTTCAGTTCTGAAATCAAAGTCAATTGCAGACACTGGATAAGTGCCTCTTTCAAAGCCATTGTGTAGAAGGAAGATCACATGACTCAGATTGCTGTTTTAACATCCAACTTGGAGCCGCCGGGCCCCTTCGGGCAGAAAACTGCCTATTCACCAATCTTGTCAGTGCTGGAAGATGTTTACTATTGGCTACAGAACCGACTCTCGCTGACTACACATTTCATCCTGCAGTCAGCACCAACTGAAAAGCAAATACTATAACTCTGATCTTCAGCCAGCTAAACCTGAATGCCTACATGAAAGAATCCTTCATTGACGTACGACCTTGAGCTCTGGAAATCTTGAGAATTAATGTTTGCTTTAGTTGTTTTTGTACTGTAAAACTCCTTTTTTCTACTTCTGCTCCCATCTTTCCCACTTTCCTAACTGTGTGGGTGTGTGGGACATTGTAAACACCAGCTATTTTTAAATGTGAAATAAACTAACCTTCTGAGTTATCCCTAATTCAAATTTGCTGCAGATCGTTAGTAGATTAGATGTGTGGGTTAGGTTGATTGGCCATGCTAAATTGACCCTAGTGGGGATTGGCAGGGTAAATATGTGGGGTTATAGGAATAGGATCCTAAATAGATCCTATTATTTAGGATCTATAAATAATCCTATTTATTAGGATTAATAATAATCTTAATTATTAAATAGGATTGGGAAAACTCACTATCAGATATCTTAAAAAATAATTCAAACACCTTCTGCTTACGGACAGGTCGTGAGAGGAAGTCAATGCAATTTGCCTTTCTCTCTCTCTCCTGTCTGTCACACTGTCTGAAATAACATTTAGTTTAGATTTATTCATTAATTGAAACTAAATTCCCTGAGCTACTGTGGTGGAATTTGATCTCATGTCTCTGGAGTATTAGTCCTGAAATCTGGATTACTAGTCCAGGGTATTACCATTAATATTATTCCACTGTTACCTCATTGGCCTCACAAGACAACAGATTTTGATCTCATTAGTTATTCAGGCCAAATTCTTGAATTCTTCTTACTGTATCCTAATTGCCCTTGACAAAGTGAGTTTTGCCACACTCCCAGCACAAAAACGAATAGTTGGTGTTAGGAAGATTGCATTGCTGTCTCTCGAGGAAGTGCTGAACAAAACCAAGGTAAGTCGAGTGCACTTTGCACTTCAATGATATTTCTATTTCTGAACACTCATGGAAAACAATTTTAGTGACATTTAAGGCGAACTTCACTCTTTCTTGGTGCACATGCTTCATTCTGATGTCATGCAAAAATCAATACATATAGATTTTTTAACAAGTCCACTCAATTGTTCAGTGTTAAGTGCTATAAAAAAATCTAGAAAAATGTCAATTCCCTTCCTATTCCTTGCTTCCATTCCATAAATTATAAAAAGGCTGCCCAAGCAGCTTAAAACATACTAATAATCTATTAGTATGATAAAAGTTAATATGCTATGTTTTAAATCTGCATGGCTGAAGCGCAGAATCTAACATGAGAATTATTTTTAACTAAGAAAAATGATTGAGACAATGGGAATATTTATTATTTTTCTCTTTTTACTTTTTTTCCCCACGTTATTTATTTCTTCTGACTTTTTTTTTCTGAAGACATGCTTCCTTGATGAATTATAATTGCCTGAGTAACGAAGTCTTGTGTTAGCTCACCCAAATAATGATCTTCACATGTGGACTTCCACCATGATTTTCAGCCAGGCTATTTCATTCAAACCATGTGAAAGTTGAGAACACCCTGTCCTGATGTGTTTTCAACAGAAAGTGTTGGATTATAAACTGAACCAGAGACTTTGGTTGATTTTCCCCTTCCTGGTCCAGAGGATGGGGGCCACTTCTTCCATCCTTACAACAACCCCAGCTGGGATCAAATAAGTCAGAACATGGTAAGATTTCAAGACAGATTTTCCAAGTGGAAAGCTCAGTTCATTCACTAATTTTTAAAAGAGTTCTGCTCATCAGACCAAAAAAATTAAGAATCACCATCTCTTTGTTCAGCACAGAACCTCCAACATTCCTGAAGCATATTGTTATATCATTCATTTATCATTTGTATACTTAAGTGATGATGGTACATACATAGATAAGATACAGTCTGGAATATGTTACTTAGAAAATTATAAGAACCAGGTAAAAATCAGACACAACCTCCCCCTCTCCTAAAAAAACAAGCACACCCTAAATTTGAACAAAACTTAAGAGAATGGAATTTGAATGTACAATTAACATGACTAATAAAAAAGGATATTACAACAATTTCTCAGGAAGTTAAATAATAAAGGAAGATGCATTTCAAATCAGGACCCCAAGACTGTTTCTAGAAAAGAAAATGATAACATCATGAATGAGGAAGGCTATTTGCCTAATCTTAAGTTATGTACATTTAAAGCAACTATAGTCCCAGGAATGGGAGTGTAGTGATTATGTTACTTGATCAGTAGCCCAGAGACCTGGGAGAATGCCCTTGAAACATTAGATAGTCCTATCATGACAGCTGGAATTTAAATTTGGTTAATTAAAAAACTCTAGAAAAAGAATTAGCATAAGGAATGGTGACAATGAATCTACAGACTGTTGTAAAAACCTACCAGAACACTGATATTCTTTAGGGATGGAAATCTACATACTTACACAATCTAGTTTATAATGATTCCAAACCCTCATGAACTGGTTGACTCTGAAGTGGCCTAGCAAGAAATTTAGTTGTATCACATGAAAAAAGTCAATAAGGGTAAAAGCAGATGGCCACATGTTTTTGCCGTAGATGCTCTGGGTCAAAGACATGTGGCCATTTGCTTTTATTCTTATTGGACTTTTTCATTTGATACTAATATGATAATGCCCAGTCAACCCTTTAAAGTAGCATCTAGGGGCTTTTGTCAAAATTGGAACAGCTGTAATACAGAATTATTAAGAAGCAGCCTGGCATATTCATACTCACAAAACCATCCATCACCATTGTAATAAGTAACCATCCCTGAACTATGCCTGTCCTCCCTGGCAGAGAGACTCACTAGAAGTGCACAGTGGTTTGCACTTGAGAGGAGTGGTGATGGGACTTTTTAACATTCACTGAGGATTCTATGAAGCATAAAGCCATTAGATCAAGTCGAGGCAAGAAAACAGCCTGCTGGTTATCATTTGCTGCCCTCCCACAAATAATATATTCATTTGAATCCCGCTTTGGATTTGATTTTGATTTGATTTATTATTGCCACATGCATCAGCATATCGTGAAAAGTATTATTTCTTGCGTGCTATACAGACAAAGCATATTCTTCATAAAGAAGGAAACAAGAGAGTGCAGAATGTAGAGTTACAGTCATAGCTAGGGTGTAGAGAAAGATCAATTTAATGCCAGGTAGGTCTATTCAAACGTCTTGACAGCAGCAAGGAAGAAGCTGTTCTTGAATTGGTTGGTATGTGACCTCAGACTTTTGTATCCTTTTTCCGATGGAAGAATGTGGAAGAGAGAATGTCCGAGATGCGTGGGGCCTTAATTATGCTGGCTGCATTTCTATGGCAGCAACTTGCATTTGCACAATCATAGAATTGAAAGAACCAACATTAATGTAAAACATTGGCTTCCTGTACAACAACTTACCTTTCACAGATGCACCTGTCCATGACAATGTTGGTAAGAATGATCACTGCACAGTCCTTGTGAAGGAAAAGTCATGTCTTCACATTGAATAGCCTTCATCATTGTGCTAAATGGGATAGATTCAGAACAGCTCCAGTAGCTCCGAAACAAGTATCCTTGAGGCGCCAAGGACTATCTGTAGCAGCAGAATTTTATTTCAACCACAATATATAACCTCATGACCTGGCGTTTGCCTCAGTCTGGTATTGACGTCAAATCATTGGACTAAACTTGCTTCAATGAGCAGAGCCTGGTCATCAGGTGCCAACCTAGTGAACCTAGGGCTATATGCATACTGAGCGGTGTGTTAGTGACAAACCTAAGAAATCCTATAGTCAATGAATCAGGTTAAAGTTCTGAAATCCAGTCACCACTTGTCATTAATGCTGGTGGAAAGTTAAATAATTAATGGGAACAATAGGCACCTTGAGTATCCCATCCTAAGTGATAGAACATAGAACAATACAGCACAGAACAGGCCCTTCGGCCTTCGATGTTGTGCCGACCAAAATAAAAAGCAATGCCCCTCCTAACTAAACCATTCCCTTCTCATCCATATACTTATCAACTAACCTCTTAAACGCCACCAAACTTGGCGCATCTACAACAGCTGCAGGCAGGGCATTCCACTCCCTAATCACTCTTTGAGTAAAGAACCTACCTCTGATATCCGTCCTATAACTATCACCCCTTAATTTAAAGCTGTGTCCCCTCGTGCTAGCTTTCTCCATCCTAGGAAAAAGGCTATCACTGTCCACCCTATCTAAACCTCTAATCATCTTATATGTTTCAATAAGGTCCCCTCTTAGCCGCCTCCTTTCTAACGAAAACAACCTCAAATCCCTCAGCCTCTCTTCATAAGACCTGCCCTCCATACCAGGCAACATCCTGGTAAACCTCCTCTGTACCCTCTCCAATGCCTCCACATCTTTCTTATAATGTGGGGACCAGAACTGCACACAATACTCCAAGTGCGGCCGCACTAGAGTTTTGTACAGTTGCAACATGACGTTGCGGCTCCGAAATTCAATCCCCCTACCAATAAAAGCTAAGACTCCATATGCCTTCTTAACAACTTTATCCACTTGACTGCCTACTTTCAGGGATCTATTGACACATACACCAAGATCCTTCTGTTCCTCAACACTATTAAGAGCCCTACCATTAGCCCTATACTCTACACATTTATTGTTCCTGCCAAAGTGCATTACCTCACACTTTTCCACATTAAACTCCATTTGCCACCTCTCGGCCCAGCTCTGCAACTTGTCCAAGTCACTCTGTAAACTAAAACACCCCTCTTCACTATCTACCACACCACCAACTTTAGTATCGTCTGCAAGGACAAGCACATGAGGTGCAAAAGACAAGGTTGTAGTGTTTGCAACCATCTTCAGCCTGAAGTGCTGAGTGGGTGATCCATCTCGGCCTCATCACAAGGACCACAGCACCACACATTTCAGCCTTCAGACAATTCAATTTATTCCATGTGATATCACAAAACAACTGAAGGCGCTGGATGAATAAAGGCTATGACATGAATCTGGCTTTAGCTCTGGTGATTTTTGCAGATCTTCATCAAACTGATCTATTACAGCTACAACACTGGCATCTCCCTGATAGCACAGAAAAGTTCATATTGAGTGTTGAGTCAAATCTTACTTTTCCAAAATTTGTTCATTCCTTTCCATATCTCCCACCCCTCCCCCATCCCACCAAGTGTGAGAAATGTGATTCCCCAAATGAAAAAGTTGGACAAGCCTGATCTAAAATAAAGCATCCCACCTGATTGGAACCCCAGCCACCATCTGAGGCATTCACTTCCTCCACCACCAGAAAAACAGTGACAGAATTTTATACAAGCAACAAGATGTGCTGCAGCAACTCATCAAGGTTTTATCAACAGCACTTTCCAAAACAGCAGCCTCTACCATCTTGAAGAACAAGGGCAGTAAGAGCATGGGAACATCACCAACTCCAAGTATCCCTTTAAGTCACATAACTTGTAATTATATGACCGTTCCTTCAGTATTGTTGGGTCAAAATTAAGGATCACCATACCAGCACTGTGGATATACCTACAATACGTAGACAGCAGTGGTTAAAGACAACTCAATTCTACCTTCTCAAGACAATTAAGAATGGGCAGTAAATCCTGGCTTTACAAGTTCAATGCCCATGAATAAATTAAAACTCTTCACTCCTGCTGCAGCGTCCAATTATTTCTTAATTTCTTCCTAAGTTTTAGCTTGCAATTAGCAATCAAATGATTATTTTTCATGCTCATAACAAAAAATGCCTAACCTCAGTTTCACGTTATATATTTGAATCAATGCTTCCTTATCCTACCATCAACTAATGAAGTAGCGCCAAAAATGTACTTTTATTAAAGAACTTACAGTCACAGTGATACTGTATAGTTACCGCTTAATTGCCTCATTTTCAGAATACATAGTCAAAAATGTTTCTATCTTTCCTCGTACACTATGAGAATGATGATCTGACTTTTGTTTCTTTCCTCTCCACATCTTCCAAGGTCTGAAAAGCTCCTTTACGTTGTGGTGAGAAAAGTTAGATAAATTTGTGGTGTTGTCTAAGCAGTTCATTGCACAGCTTAAACATGACATCCTCCAACCTGTATTCTCCAGTTGTGGCTATTATGGTTCAATATTAACAAATTCTGAAAATACTGGAAAATCTCAGCAGGCGTGATAACATCGGTGGAGAGAGAATAGAGCTAATGTGTCGAGTCCAGATGACATTTTGTCCTTTCTCTCCACAGGTGCTGAGATATTCCAGCATTTTCTGTTTTTGTTTCAGATTCCAGCATTCCAGTAATTGTTTTACCTTGGTTCAATATTAAGTTTGTTTCCTGAGTTGCTCAGTCCTCACTAGCAAGAAATTGCAAACACCAGTGAGCACTTTTTAATGGCCACAAATTCTATGAAAATCTGTTTGAAGTCCAAATAGATTAGACATTATGGGGATGATATACAAGTTAGCAACTCTTTCTGACTAATTTGGTGGCTCTGACTGATCAGTGCCATAAGTTTTTATGGCAGATTGGGCAGGATCAACTCACTAACTTTTACCAATGCACCATAGAAAACATTCTTTCTGGTTGTATCACAGTTTGGTATGGCTCCTGCTCTATCCAAGACTGCAAGAAACTATAAAGGATCATGAATGAAGCCCAGTCTATCACTCAAACCAGCCTCCCATCCACTGACACTGTCTACACTTCTCACGGCCTTGGAAAAGCAGCCAGCGTAATTAAAGACCCCACACACTCCAGATATACTCTCTTCATCTTCTTCCAATGGGAAAAAGGTGGATGCAAAAGATTTCAAGGCACTACTCAAAGGAACACAAGGGAGTTCTCCTAGTATCAGAGCAATACTTATACCTCAACTAATATCCTTAAAGAAAAAAGACCTTTAAGTTGTTCACCTTATTGTTGTTTGTGCTATGCTGCTGTATCCAAATTGACTGCATAGTAGTATTTTCCTACATTACAATAGTGATTAGACTTCAAACATACTCCGTTGGCCATGAAAAATGATCCATAATGATATTTCTTTTTCTTTGGTATTTTGTATTCTCCTGCAGAGTCTGAGGTCACATACCAACTGATTCAAAATAGCTTTTCTCTGTTGTCATCAGATTTTTAAATTAAGTTCATCGTATTATATGATCTTTCTCTGCACCAGCTACGCCTGTAATACACATTTTGCACTCTCTTTTTCTTCTCTATACACAATGTACTTTGTACAGCACAAAAAAAATACTTTTCACTATGTATTAACGCATGTGACAATAATGAATCAAATCAAATGAAAGACTTTGGTGATTTCCCAATAAAATTAGTTTAGGGTCCTAATAGCTCTGTAGGACCCTGATCTGCCTGTCCTTGGTGAATGCCAGGTTAAAAGAGAAACTGATGGACATTGGGCAGTAATTGCACTGCTACAATTTTCTGGCTGGATAGGTAGGGTTAACATCAGTTCTATAATCTATATGTGACATATATTGCTGGAAAATGAATGTGTGCAGCTGAGACCTCATCATGATTGTCAGAATTCCAGTGATGATGAAGTATTGGCATATATACTCAGCTTGATAACATCAATACCAAGGTTTGAATAGAGAGTTGAACAGATTGGACAAGAGATTGCCAAGAGCTGAAATATGCAGACTCTTCAGGAGAATACAAAATACTGAAGAGAAAGAAATTGCATTGTGGATCATTTTTCATCGCCAATGGAGTATATTTGAAGTCTAATCACTATTGTAATGTAGGAAAATGCTACAATGCAGCCAATTTGGACACAGAAGCACAGTGCAAACAACAATAAGATGAATGATTTGATGGCCTTTTTTTATAAGGATGTTAGTCGAAGTATAAATGGTGGCCTGGATACTCCCCTGTGTTCCTTTGAATAGTACCATGAAATCTTTTTGCATCCACATTAGAGGGCTTTCACTTCATACCTCATCTAAAAGACACCATCTGCAACAATACCGCACCGATATATCAGCCAAGTCTGTGGGCAGAATTTTCGGGTTTTGGGTTGTATGAGGCCAAAAGATCCCGTCTGAGGTCAACAGGCCTTCCCAATGTCCACCCCTCGCCCACTCCGATTCCTGTGGTGAGCTGGGCAGTAGAACTCCGGCAAGTATCTCAAATCTCTTAAGTGATTTCCAACTAAGATGTGAGAGTTTGAAGGCTAAGTCGGCATAAGACATATATTAAATGAAGATTGGTTTGAATATTAAATTGACACTATGCTGTTTAACATATATCTCTATGGTTTTTTTTGTTCTGGTATAGTCATAGTGGCCTTTTGTAGAAGTGCTGCAGATTTATATTCAGTTGGGTATTTTGATTTAATAAAGTCTGAATCATTATCATGCTGCTTATCTCTAACTTGTGATAATTTCTGAATCATAATTACATGGCAAGTCTTGAATATATGGTTCATTGCTGTGTTTTCATGTGTTTTCTCATAAGGAAATACTGCAATTTAAATTATTGGTACAATCAAGATCAGCAGTTATCAAGTTCCATACATTGCCTGATTGGAATGGTGGAGCATAGCCTGAGAAAGTGTTAACTCTAGCACAACTTCTAACAGGTTACTGAGTTGACAAAGCATTTGTTCATTGGCAATTGCCTCTTCAAGAACATCAGTTGTAACATAAATGGTGACATAATTGAAAATCCAACCAAAACAGTAATGTTTTTATATCCGGCATGCCAAACGTCTATATTTGATATCATTGTTCATTAGATACAGTGAAACTATGGGTGATCACAGAATATGATTATGTTAGGTTGTGCCTTGATTTTAAATTATCAGGACTTTGAAGCTCAGTGCTAAATCACTCAGTGCTAAATCATAATTGAAATGTCCTCAAAAAAGCACTGATTGTTTAGTTAAGGTTTAACAAGTAATGATGACCCTGTACAAAGCCACACAATCATTTAGATATTGACAGTTTGATAGTGAATCAAATTCTATTAAATTAAAGCAAAACTGATAAAATGAAAACCCACAGCAGCTTACAACAGTAATGAATAAAATAATGTTTTCTGGTATTTCCAGGGTTTGTGAAAGGTGGGAAATCCATCAAGAAGATTAGGATGTAAATAAATGGCTGGCAATCTGGTGTTAAAAACATGTATTTCTTAAATTCAAGAGCATGCAAAAAATATAGAGACAGAAAACAGGTTGAAACCAACACATCAAGGATTCCAAGGACGCCAATGAACTTGATCCAATGGGAAATTGAAAGCTTTTTCTCTGGTCATTAATCAATAATGCAAGAAAAGAGAACTGAAACTAAGGGTATGTTATAAACTGCCTGATAAGCACAAAAGTGTGTCCAGTAAATATGTAGGAAGGATATGCGAGAAGTTATTTAAATTGACAATTACAATTGATCAAATGTAAATTAGAAAAATTTAAATAATGCAGAATCAGTGTTGGCAAATACAATGCAGAACAACTTTGTGACTGACTGTATTAGGAAAACCATGAAGTGCAATTCTCAAGTTGACACAGTGGGCCCGATTTTACCATTTTGATCCTAAGTGCTGGGTGGACTTGAATCTGGAGTATGTCAAATCTGACTTTTAAACTCCATCTCTGGCACCCCCATATGCACTCTGCCTAAGAAAAAAGCAGCGATTCTGAATTATCCTTATTGCACCTGAAATATGCTTATTGCACCTTCAACTCCATAGTAAAACAAATTTAAAAACACTCCCCTGCCGTGTTATTCCAGGGCTGGATAATGCCTTCTCCCAGCCCCTAGAAACATTGCCCCACCCCATGACATTACTGTCTCCTTTAACTATCACCTTAACATCCCTTGCCCTCTGCTACCCAGACTGATTGCAGCCCCCTGCCCACCCGCTTTCCCCCCAAGCAGAGTGGCAGCAGATCCTCCCTTCCCCCATACAAATTGTACTCAGAATGGCAGTGGAACTCCCTTCTACCCACTGATCGCACACAGAATGGCAGCACATCCCCTTCCTCCTCCACCAATTGCATGCAGAGTGGCAGCAGACTCCCCTCATCCTCTCCCCAACAATCACACACAGAGCGGCAGAGGACCCCTTTTCCCTCCCACACTCTCCTTCCCCTGCCAGAGGGCGATCGGACCTGCCTCCCTGCCCCCAACCCTACCCACACAACCAGCAGTCTGAGTCAAAGAGCTGCTGGAAGCCCTGAACTTAACTCCTTAAAGCTGGAGCACCCGAATCGGATCTTTGCGGACCATATCTGTTTCACTCCGAATCTGGAGGGGTGAATGCAGTGGTAAAAGGGGAAGTGCTGGTAAGTTTGGGCATCCAACCCATTAAGTCAAGTTAACTGTATGCAAATATATTTATATTGCATGATTCTGATTGCAGCCATTTTAGGCATTTGATAAAGAGGGAACAGGCATGGAGGCAGTCACAGATCACTTCACTTGCCTCATGCCCAAATTTATCAAGTTTTCATGCCCAAAACGGGCGCAAATTGATAGAACATAGAACATAGAACATTACAGCACAGAACAGGCCCTTTGGCCTTCGATGTTGTGCCGACCAATATAAAAAGCAATGCCCCTCCAAACTAAACCATTCCCTTCTCTTCCATATACTTATCAACTAACCTCTTAAACGCTGCCAAACTTGGTGCATCTACAACCGCTGCAGGCAGGGCATTCCATTCCCGAACCACCCTTTGGGTAAAGATGGTAAAATCAGTCCCAGTATTCATAAATAAGCCAGTCAATTTATAGAGAAATTAAATCCTTGGGGAGAAATTAATCTGAAATGATTCAACTTAGCCTTGAATTACACAGGATATAGGACACAAGCCATTGGCTCAACAAGTCCATGCATTGTTCATGGTCCACTCATCTCCCATCTTTACTCAATCTAAATCTATCATCCTAACTCATTTCTCCCTTCTCCCTCGTATTCTTGTCTGACTTCCCTTTAAATGCATCTACATTACTCACTTTGACCACTCCCTACAATAGTCGTTTCCATATTATCACCACTCTTTGGGGAAAGACATTCTTTCTAAGTTCGCTATGAAATTTTTTGATGGCTATCTTATATTAAAAGCCTCATCTTATACTCTTCTGCCTAAGAGGAAACATTCTTGCTGTATCCATTCTATCAAAATCTTTCACAATTGTAAATACCTCCATTAGGTCACTTTTTGCCTTTTTTATTCATGATCAAACGTTCAAAAATGCCAAAGGCATTTTGTATAACTTCAAAGGGGTAAACTTCAAAGAAATGAGAAAACAAATTAAACAAAGTGATTGCATCAAACTCGTCACCAATATACAGTAGAGGATAAATAAAGCACCCTTAAATGCAATGTGCAGTGTATGCATTTTTTTTTAGCAGTACCCTTCCATTTTTAAATATTGTGCATTTGAACTTCTAAACTTCTCTGCTGTTTTTGAATTTTTACCATGTATTGAGCTGAATTCTCCAACCTCACCCACAGCTGGAATTCTCTGACTCCTCACCCATGAACTGAGATTTGGCTGAATGCTAAATTCTTCATTCTCATTGGCAACAGCAGCAAGACATCAACAGTCAGAGAATTACACCAATGTATATGATCACTCCCTATTCGTCCTCCCAAAATCTGTCATCTTAGATTTTCCACATTAAATGGAATCTATCCTATCCAATCTGCTACTTTTCCTCATTCATAGAACATAGAACATAGAACATTACAGCACAGAACAGGCCCTTCGGCCTTCAATGTTGCGCCGACCAATATAAAAAGCAATGCCCCTCCAAACTAAACCATTCCCTTCTCTCCCATATACTTATCAACTAACCTCTTAAACGCCACCAAACTTGGCGCATCTACAACTGCTGCAGGCAGGGCATTCCACTCCCGAACCACCCTTTGGGTAAAGAACCTACCTCTGATATCCGTCCTATAACTATCACCCCTTAATTTAAAGCTGTGTCCCCTCGTGCTAGCTTTCTCCATCCTAGGAAAAAGGCTATCACTGTCCACCCTATCTAAACCTCTAATCATCTTATATGTTTCGATAAGGTCCCCTCTTAGCCGCCTCCTTTCTAACGAAAACAACCTCAAATCCCTCAGCCTCTCTTCATAAGACCTGCCCTCCATACCAGGCAACATCCTGGTAAACCTCCTCTGTACCCTCTCCAATGCCTCCACATCTTTCTTATAATGTGGGGACCAGAACTGCACACAATACTCCAAGTGCGGCCGCACTAGAGTTTTGTACAGTTGCAACATGACGTTGCGGCTCCGAAATTCAATCCCCCTACCAATAAAAGCTAAGACTCCATATGCCTTCTTAACAACCTTCTCGACTTGACTGCCTACTTTCAGGGATCTATGCACATACACACCAAGATCCCTCTGTTCATCAAGACTACTAAGAATCCTACCATTAGCCCTATACTCTACACATTTATTATTCCTGCCATAGTGCATTACCTCACACTTTTCCACATTAAACTCCATTTGCCACCTCTCGGCCCAGCTCTGCAACTTGTCCAAGTCTCTCTGCAAACTATAACACCCCTCTTCACTATCTACCACTCCACCGACTTTAGTGTCATCTGCAAATTTACTAATCCATCCTTCAATACCCTCATCCAGATCATTTATAAAAATTACAAACAGCAGGGGCCCCAAAACAGACCCCTGAGGTACACCACTTGTCACCGAACTCCACGATGAATATCTCCCATCAACCACCACCCTCTGTCTTCTATCTGCTAGCCAATTCCTAACCCAATTAGCCAAATCACCCTCTATCCCATACATCTGCATTTTCTGCAGAAGTCTACCATGGGCCACCTTATCAAACGCCTTACTAAAGTCCATATATACCACATCAACCGCCTTACCCCCATCCACCTCTTTAGTCACTTTTTCAAAAAACTCAATAAGGTTAGTAAGGCACGACCTACCCTTCACAAAACCATGCTGACTATCCCCAATCAATTCATTTCTCTCTAAATAACTATAAATCCTATCCCTAATAATTCTCTCCAATACTTTGCCCACAACAGAAGTAAGACTCACTGGCCTATAATTCCCTGGAAGGTCTCTCTTCCCCTTCTTGAACAACGGGACCACATTCGCTATCCTCCAGTCCTCCGGAACCACCCCGTAACCAACGACGACCTGAAGATCAGAGCCAGAGGCTCTGCAATCTCCTCTCTTGCCTCCCAGAGAATCCTAGGGTAAATCCCGTCCGGCCCAGGGGACTTATCCAACTTCAAACCCTCGAGAATATCTAGCACATCCTCCCTATCTACTTCGATACTTTCCAGTTTGCTACCCTGTACCTCAGTGTTCTCCATAACTACATTTACATCACCCTGCGTGAATACCGAAGAGAAATATTTATTCAGTGCCTCTCCAATCTCTTCAGGCTCCACGCACAACTTCCCACTGCTGTCTATGACTGGCCCTAATCTTGTCCTAACCAATCTTCTATTCTTAACATATCTAAAGAAAGCTTTAGGATTCTCCTTAATCCTATCAGCCAAAGTCTTCTCGTGTCCTCTCTTAGCTCTCCTCAATTCACTCTTTAGCTCCCTCCTGGCTAATCTATAGCTATCCATTGCACTAACCGAGCCTTCAAGCCTCATCCTGACATAAGCCTCCTTTTTCCTTTTAACCAGCAAATCAACTTTTTTCGTACACCAAGGTTCTCTTACTCGACCATTTCCTCCTTGCCTAACAGGGACATACTTATCATTCGTTCTAAAGTTACCTACATTCCTTTTCCACCAGTCAATTGTGCTCCCTATTTTTGGGTTTTCTATTTGATAATGTGTTCCCATACCGAAGACAAAATCATTTACATATTTTAAATACAATAGTTCCACACTGGCCACATAGGACACCAATGTTTACATCTACTCAGACCAGAAAAATTGTTGACTCGCTTGCCATTGGCGAACCTCCAGGTGATCATGCTGTGCTGCTGAAGAGCTTTCACATTTGCTGTCTTAGACATGTCTTCACCATCTCTTAGCAAGACAGGTCCCAGAGGTCCTGAAGCATGCTAATTCTGTCTGCATACTCTAATTATCAATGTCTGTTCTGGCTCTGCCAATTTCACTGGATGGATGTTGGCTGTTTATCTAAAGCCCTCCTGTAGATAGAAGTGGCTACTGGATCATGACCTGCCGGATTCCATAGCACGCTACAAGGCCAATTGCAAGCAAGACATGAAGTTGGAGATGTTGACACACACAATTGGAGGACAGTCTCTGATAACATTAAACTTTGGAGGCTGACTGTTTGTTAAACATAGAACACAGAACATTACAGAACAAATAGGCCCTTCAGCCCTCAAGTTGCACCGACCATATCCATACCTACCAGGCCATAGAACCGTCTATAACTCCCAATCCTATTAAATCCCATGTACTCATCCAGAAGTCTTTTAAAAGACCCCAGTGAGTTTGCCGCCACCACCACTGACGGCAGCCAATTCCACTCACTCACCACTCTCTGAGTGAAAAACTTACCTCTGACATCTCCTTGTACCTGCTCCCCAGCACTTTAAACCTGTATCCTCTCGTCGCGACCATTTCAGCCCTGGGAAATAGCCTCTGAGAATCCACCCTATCTATAACTCTCAACATTTTATAAACCTCTATCAGGTCGCCCCTCAATCTTTGTCTCCCTAGGGAGAAGAGACTAGCTCCCTCAACCTATCTTCATAAGGCATGCCTCCCAATCTAGGCAACATCCTTATAAGTATCCTCTGCACCATCTCTATAGTTTCCACATCCTTCTTGTAGTGAGGTGACCAGAATAGCGCACAGTACTCCAAGTAGGGTCTGACAAAGGTCTTATAAAATTAAAGTTAAGTACTAATCACAAATAAGGCTAACATTAACACTACAATGAAGTTACTGTGAAATTCCCCTAATCACCACATTCTGGCACCTATTTGGGTCAATAACCAACATGCTTTTCAGGGCATTGGATGAGGCGCAAAAAGATTGAAAGCTCAGATGAGTGAGTGAACGTCCAGAAAAAAGACAGAGTCCAGTAAATGTTGTGTGTTCACAGTTCACAATCTTCATCAGCAGTGCATATGGTCATGCCAAATTGGGGGACTTGAGCCACTCCAAGTGACGTTTAACACAACCTTGACCACCAAGATGCAAATTATTGTCTCACGTGATCAGCTGCAAAAGAAGGTAGGAAATCATTGTGCTTTGTCTTCTGCCCTTTAACCAATTATCGATACATGTTTTCACATTCTCTTTAACACTGTTTTCTTTAGTTTTATCAATAAGCTTTGTATCTGGCACTTTATTAAATATTGAAAAAAACACACACATATATGTAATATTCTTCATTATTACCTCAAAGAACTCTTTTAAATGCATTAATCACATGGTAGGATTCATGTCACCTGTCCTAAATTAACACATGAGTTTCTTAGCTGTGCACTTATTTTATCATAGTACTGGCTTCTAGAAGTACATTCACTAATTACTTTCAAAATGGAGCCCCTCCAGAAATCCTGTGGCAGCATACTGAGGCAAGAGACTCAGGATAATGGATTTCTGTCACTTATTTTCCCTTTTCTATACATGGAAGCTAATTATTTCCCAGGCATAACAAAGAAAAAAACCCATGGGTTATTTTAATTACAGCTTGAATTCAGAGTCAAGGGATAACCTAGCACCCTATGGAAGAGAAGTGCGATTCCCTTGGGGAAGACAGTATCATACCATTTCACTTTTCAGTCTGTTTAGGTCTAGATCATCGAACACACTGTTACAATGTTGAAGCAATGCCTTAGCTGCCTCAACAGGTTTGGTGGAACTTTGCAGTGCAATTCACTTTGAGTATCAAGGATAGCGTTCAAGCACTACATACTTGTTGCACTCAGAAGAGGGTCATCTCTTTTGACACAGAAGAGGGAATACGTGGAAGATAGTGAATGTTAGTTGTTCACGAACAGTCCAGAGACAAATTAGAAACTAAAATAGAAGCAAAATACTGTGTATGTTAGAAATCTGAAATAAAAACAGAAAATGCTGCAAAAAAAGCTCAGCAGGTCTGGCAGCATCTATAGAGCAAAAAACAAGTTTAATGTTTCAAGTCTATGTGATACTTCTTCAGAGCTGAAAAGAGGGAGAAATGTATTAGATTTTATGCTGTTTAAGAGGTGGCAAGTAGAAAGTCAGTGACAGATGAGAGTTAGGAGAGATTGCAACAAAGATGCACGGTACAAAGAAAGTATTAATGGTAACCTTAGGAAGGTGTTGATACTAGCATAAAGGCAAGATAGTTAATAGCAGAGCAAAGATCAGAGCTCTGTGAAAGCAAACCTTAAAAATAGACGAAAAATGGCCTCCTGGATAAAGGAGGGGTTGTGTTGGCGGACAATGGCAGGGGGGTAGTGGGAAGTCGCATTGGGACAAAGAGAATATGGATTTTTTTAAAAAGCATATCAAGATGGAGGAGGGAGATCACAGTCTGAAGTTGTTGAATTTGATGTTGAGTCCTGAAGGCTATAAAATGCCTATTTGGAAGATAAGGTGCTATGCATTCAGCCTACATTGAGCTTCACTTAAAACATTGTAGTTTTAAGAATGGATATGTGGGCATAAGAGCAAGAAGCTGAGTTGAAATGGCAAATGACAGGAAGTTTCGTCTGAGCAATGACCTAGTCTGCATTCAACTTCCCCAGTGTAGTGGAGTCCTCATTGTAGTCCTCATTCAACTTCCCCAGTGTAGTGGAGCAGGGAATACAATAATCTCAACTCTTTTTTTTCAGAAAGCAACACCAGATTGGGTAAAGTTTCACTGTAACGTGAGAGAATTTGCAAAGTCAATTCAATGCATTGCAGTCAGACGTGGAAATTCTCAAAGCTGACACAGAGGAAAAAAAACGAATCGGAAAGTTCTGGAAGATTTCCAGAAACTTAAAGGACTCCAAGATGAAAATTTAAAACCAAAGAATAAAGATACTGAGCTGGAAAAAAATGAAGGCAAAGAGACACATAATGTGGCATCTGAAAAAAGGGATGTGGAACAAAGACTGCCAGCTGTATTCTTAGCAGAGGAGGTATTCAACAGGGAAATCCTGAACCTCAGGTCTAAACCTCAGCAACATGTACTTCAAATAAAATCAGTTGAAAAAGAAATGACCATGCTTATTTCAGACAAAGAATTAGATGCAGCTCATCACTTTATCACAACTGGAGAATGACTTATTAGAGACTAATAATAAACTGCAAGAATTGCTGAAGAAATGCTATAAGAGGAAATACAAAATGCAAGAAGCCAAGCAGGGCAGGCAAAGCAGGAAGTTGAAAAATGGGTGGAAAGCAGGCACAAAGAATGGTTGGACAAGAAACACATAGTGCAGAATCATAATGCAGAGTTTCAGGAGAAGTACTGTCAGGTCAAAGACTGATTGCAACATGCTGCTTTAGCTCAGAAGAGACACAACATAATATCAGGTAAGCAATATTGTGAATATTCTTTTGAGAAAAGAAAACAAGCTATATTAGACTCTGAAGATGTTCTGTTCTGTTTAGTTATAAAAGTCAATCATTAATCTTTTATTTGGACATAATACAAGGAGAATGTTATGCTTGCAACAGTCGTATTGATATTGAGGCATATTTTAAAGAAAAGGGAATGTTATATTGTTATAATATTCATGAAGGATTAGGAACTAATTGTTATGAAAATGTATACCCAAAGTATGGTCAGTGCTATGCAACAGCGTATCACTCCACCAATCATATGGGGAGTTGTAAGAAACACACTCGATGAAGATCCAACATTTTGAATCTAAAAGTCTGATTACTTCAAATTCTGGGAAGCCGAAGTCCTAATATGTCTATTCAGAGGCTGACAGCCTTAAAAGTGTGGCATGTCCATTGAGATAGGTGACACTGTTGCTGTAAGAAGAACCCAAAGAATGGCAACCTAAGACCTGTAACAAATAATACTTTTTTCACTAGCTGAGCAGCTATTACATGTTTACAATCTATTGCCCCCACTCCAGGAGAATGCCAGCACTTTCATCATGTGACTTTTTAATTAACAGCGCCACTGACCGTGATCTATAACTCCATTTAACCCGGTGCAACTGGCGGTGCTGAAATGCAGTAGTGTGTGTGAACACCAATTGTGTACGAACCCATATATTTAATATACAGATTAAACAGGCTAACAATGCATTACTATTTACATAGGGTGAGATGTGGATGAAACCATTGCAGCTGGTGCATAGTCCATCACATATCCTTCCACTCTTGCCGCCATTTTGTTGTGTAAAGAAGAAAGATGAAGGGTAGTTGTGGACAAGTTCATTAGAAGTCCTGGAAACTTGTATTTTTGTTTGGTGTCTGATTGGCCAATTGGCTATGCTGTAGGTGTTCTTGGGCTAGTGTCCTTAACATAGACAACTTGGAGCTCTCCATTGGTGTGCCCAGCGGGTGCAGGGTTCATTGCATAGGCTTCTGGAGGGAATTCCATTTCCACTGATGTAGGTTGGATGACTGGAATACTGTGACTTCTGCTGGTGCTGGGTCTGTCACCCGTAGGAGGTGACATCAGTTTCTTTCACAGTGGGTATCGTCTGAGGCTACCATGTAACTTTTGGCTGCGGGGCCAACCACTACCCCCACGCCCCCCAGTTGGTCTGGATCCTGATTACTTGACCAAGTATCAGAAGACTGAGTCTGAGAGCATTGTGACCATATTGCAATTTCCCACTTAATCATGCTCCACAAGTGTACCCTTAATGTTGGTTTCAGGTTTGGGTTGCAAAATTGCCTGGCAGTAGGAACTGTAGTCCTGGTGTGCTTGGAGAATACTCGTTGAGCTAACAGTGGTAGACCCTATCATGGCATGTTTTTCAGGCTAAAGAGTATCGTATGGTAAGTAATCTGTGATTCTGGACACATTTCTCTGATGCTTAGCTCAATGAACTGTCCATTCTGCCAAGCTGATGGACAGTCAGAGAGTATAGGGAACTACTCATGATATGCTCAAAGTTTGTATGCAAAGTTTCTAAATTCAGTGGAGACAAATTAGTGATTGTTATTTGTCTCTGAGGGATGCCGTGTGTGACAAAGCGTCTCTTGAGCTTGATGACAACTGTACTACTCATCATGTTTGGCAGGTAGTTAAGTTTAAACCTATCATGATGCAAGTTGACTCTGACCAAATGTTGTTTACAGTTCCATTCAAAAGTGTCAACTGCTGTGAACAACCATGGGAGATCCGGAACTGATGTAGTTGCACCTATTGTTTGATATCCCTTGAGTGCATTGCATGGTGCACATCTGTAGACTTCCTTCTCCATGTCTGCATACAAGGAGCACCATCATTCTTTGGCCCTGTATCTGGTTGCTACCAACTCAGAGTGACCCCGATGAAGTTGTTGGGTTTGGTACCATTGAAGAGGAGTTGGAATGATGAATTGCTGGTTATGTAGCATTAGTCTGCCTTGTAAGTTCATCTCTAGTGGCACAGAATGTGTGGAGCTTGTGAGGAAGTTCTCTTGGGGACTGGCCAACCCCTTGTGGTGATGTCATATAATTGTCTGCATGTGAAGTCTGCATGTAAAGCCTCTTTGAGTTCCTGAATCATAGAATAGAATTCTTACAGTGCAGAAGGAGGCCATTTAGCCCATCGAGGCTGCACTGACAACAATCCCAAATAGACTCTTTTTTCATAGCTCACGTACTAACCCTACTGATCTCTCTTTCACTAAGAGGCAATTCACCAAGGTCAATCGACCTAAACTGCACATCTTTGGATTGTGGGAGGAAACCAGAGCATGCAGAGGAAACCCACACAGAAGTGGGGAGAATGTGTAAATTCCACACAGACAATGACCCGAGGCTGGAATCAAACCCAGGTTCCTGGCACTGTGAGGCAGCAGTGCTAATTACTGTGCCACTTGTGTGCTTAAATTGAATTCTATGAGAGGACAGCATCTCTGTTGTCATGATATCTATATCACAACTTGGCTGGTACATAATGGGTAGGAGTGTTCTCGAAAGGAGATCAGCCAAGTATAGGTCCTTACCACATTTTTTTTTAAAGAGCAACACAGCACGGGAAACAGGCCCTTCGGCCCATTTGTGGATGATACTGAGATTGTAATGCTGCAGCTGCAGTTGCAATATGTGTGGCAATCATACAGATGCAGTGTGAAGAAGCTTTCTTAGGATAGCTGTGATTGACTGATTATCTATTTCAACAGAACAACAATACATGAAGTTATGAAATTTCCGTTCAGCAAAATCCAGAATGTGGACTTTATTTTCGATCTGAGCATAATGACTCTCAGTGCCAGTGAGGACCCTTGACGCAAAGGCTATTGGTTTGTCATTCTGAATGCAGGTTGCACCAAGTCTGTGCTGGGAGGCATCTGTTGATATGAGCACCGGTGCTCGAAAATCAAAGCATTGAGTACCAGTGGAGCTGAAAGTGCCTGTTTGTGTCTGTTGAAGATAGTTGTGTGATACTCCTGCCAACACCATTAAACAGCTTGGTGAAGGAGCTGACAAAGAGGTCCAGTCTCGCAGTAATATGGAATGAACTTAGAAAGATAATTTGTCATACCAAAGAAGAGCTGTCAAGCCTGCTTATCCTCAGAGATGGCCATCTATCATATAGCAGTTGTCTTGTCTGAATCTGGCTTCAGCCCACCATCATTCTGTCTTCCATGCCAGAACTAGCCCTTTGCATAATTCTCATAAGCTTTGGCCCATTATCTTCTTCACAATTTACATGTTGATTGCAAAGAATTCAGTTAGACAAGCTTTCTTGAATTTAAATGATTAAAGAGTCTGTTTACCCAGATAAAGACTTAAAATGGTAAGAATGATAAACATACCTTTTTCGTGACAGTCACAAAACACAAGCAAGCATGTAAAAACACAAGTTACAAAATAGAGGAAGTTAATATTTTTGGCCAAATGAGGACTTAACAAAAAACACAAAGATATAAAGAATTTATTGATTTTGTGCCCTTCACAGTTATTCATTGCTGAGACATTCCTTAAAACCATTATCCTTGTTTTTCCTTTTTCTCCTAAAAATTCTGTTTAAGATGTTGAAGCATTCTTTAGAAATTCTGGCTGCAATTCTCCCAAAAGTGCTGAATTGAAGGGAAAACTGCTCTAAATTCCGATTGTTTTCTCAGTTCAGCTTCTCACCTGAATCTCCACACTCTGTGCACTGCAGAGGTCCCAATCATGAATCTCATTAAAAACTTGGGGGTGCATATGCGCAGTGGTTCTGATCTGTCAGACTCCCTGTTTGCTGGCCAGCTTGTTCACTAGCCAGTCTTGGACCACTGCAGTGCCGCCACGCCCACCCACCCCCCACCACCCCCCACCGCCCCATGGCCCAATCACAATCCCTACAACAATTTCTGGGCCAGCTCTGACCCCCGCCCCCCCATCCTGGAGCACCCCAATGCATAGACCATGCCCCAGCAGTGGCAATTCCCCTCATTCCCCACACCTTGCCAGACTCTCCTCGCTGATCCCCGTCCCGAGTGAGACGCCATCAGAGGCAGGCCCCCCCATACCCTGGCAGGCCACCACATTCCTCCCCCCCCCACCTCCAACCCATCCCAGTCTCTGCCCTCCCTCCATTCCAGACCAATTCTGCCTGCAGAGTGGCAGCAGGACCTCCCACCCCCGTGATCACCCCTAGGCCTTGTGCACAATAGGTCATGCCCCCTTGGCACTGCCCAATGCCCGATGGGCAGTGCCAAGGTGCCCCCTGGGCAATGGCACTTTCCCCTTGGGCAGTACCAGGAGGCACAGGCTGGTACTGCCAGGGTGCCCACCCATGCCCAAGGGGCACCACTCCCCCACCACCAAACACCCTGGAGAAGGAGTAAGAAAGTCGTGTTGAACTTGTATAACACACTAGTTAGGCCTCATCTGAAGTACTGCTTCTCGTTCTGGCACCATTCTTGAAGAAGGGTGTAAAGGTATTGGAGAGAGTACAGAGGGAATTCACAAGAATGATTTCAGGGATAAAAAATTGTAGTTATGAGGATAGATTGGAGAAGTTGGTCTGATTTCCTTGGACAAAAGAAGGCTGAGAAGAGATTTGCTTGAGATGTTCAAAATCCTAAGGGTATGGAAAGGGTAAATATGAGAAACTGTTCTCGTTCAAGAGATCATTAAGAACCAGAGGGCACATAATCAAAATAATTGACAAAATCAGTAAAGGTGATGTGAGGAAAAGTATTTTTGACCCAAAGGGTGGTTGAAGACTGGGACAATCTTCCTGAGTGCATGGTGGAGGCATGCTTAATCGAAGGAATTGGATTACTATGTGAAAATAAAGAATATGCAAGGTTACAGAGATAAGGCAGGAGAATGGGACTTGGTACAATGCTCCTTCAGAGAACCAGTGCAGGCTTGATTGGTCAAATGATCTCCTTCTAACCTCCTTCTCCATGATAAAGGTTCTGTGATTCTGAGGTGCAACATTACGTAAGGATGTGGTCTAACCATGTTCATTCTTTTAGAAACTTCCAGAAACTTGGTCAGCTTGTAGTTGTGAACATCAGGTGATCTGTGGCAGCCACCTTAAGTCTGCACCTTTGTTTTTAAAGTACAAGCTGCCTTTTAAAAAAGTTCAATATGTGCGTCCAGCAGACAAAATTGAACTTTAGTATTTGGCATTAACAAACCTTTGTCTTTCATAACATCAGGACAAAACCAAATGCATTACTAGCTAATGAGGTGTACTGTTGAAGTGTGAGCACTGTTATAATGTAGGAAATTCAAGGACTAATTTATGCACAGGACTATCTCAGACATAAGTTAAATAAGTAGCCAGATAATCTAAACTTGCCATTCAATCACATCTCTTTGATTACTGTAGGTCTTTGCACAAAATTCACCACAGCTCAAAATTTCACAAGGCTGCATTAGAGGTTTATATTCATTTTGATTTTTAAAAAAATCTTATCATGAAAATGTCCAGAATAATATATAAATTAAGACTTTGAGGCACTATAAGGATTTGAGTGCTGGTATCAGAACTTAGAGATGCTTCAAAAACAGAAATTCCTTCCCAAGTTATAAAAGCTATTTACTTTCATTAAGTATATCTATGTTGCCATGATACATAACACAATTACATTACACTTTTAATTTTCTGAAGATAGGGCTATTTACACCTGACTCTTGCTAGTTTTCTAAATGGCAAAAGTCACACTTTGTCATCCCCATTAAATGCTGGCAACTAGGCAGGATTTTGCTTATTGCTGAGCAGATTATATTCTACCATCCTTGTTAAATTATTATTCCTGCCGTTACTAGGTAGATCCATGACAAAGATCCAATGCAGCTGTAGTAAAACTTCCCTACTTTTATATTCCATTCTCCTGGCAATAAATGCCAACATTTCATTGACCTTTATAATCACTTGTTGCATCTGCATACTAACATTATATGATTCATGTACCTGGTCATCCAAATTCATCTGTGCCATTGAGTTCAGCAATTTTTCTAAAGGGTCTAAAGAGACGCACTAAAAACAATGAGTCAACTGGATGGAGAACCATGCTCAGGTGTGTTCTCTTTATACTCAACTAACTTCAGCTATTTCATTAATAGCCTTCCTTCCATGAAAAGGTTAGCAATGAGGATATTCATTGATGAATGCACAATGTTCAGTATGATTTGTGACTCCTGAGATACTGAAGCAGTCCATGCCTCGCAACTAGATCAGGATAATATCCAGATTTGAGCTGACAAGAGGCAAGTAATATTTGAGCCACACAAGTGCCAGGCAATGATCAGCTTCAACAAGAGAGGATCTAACCACTGCTGCTTGACATTCGATCGCAATACCATTACAAAATCCCCTACTATTTGGGGTTCCCATTGACCAGAAACTGAATTTGACTAGCTATATAAATATTGTGGCTACTAGAGCAGGTCAAAGACTAGAAATCCTGTGGCGAGTAGCTTACCTCCTGAATCCCAAAGCCTGTCCACCATCTATAAGGCATAAGTCATGGGTGAAATGGAATACTCTCCATTACATGGAGGTGAGGTGCCTTACCCACCCCTTCGGCCTCCAACTCCATCTCCTTGCTATCACTGCACTGCATCTGTGGCTAGAGTGACTAACTGCAGATCTGAGTGCAAATCTGGCAACTACTGCATATTCTGCTGGACCTGGGTCTCCAAGGTACCACCACCATTTCTAGGGAGGCAGGCATGAAATCGCATGTAAGAACCATGAAAGCAGAAAGAACATTGAAGAATGTTGATGGACCCCGCCAGTCTGTGCATAGCCTCTGGGACCTCTGCCTGATGTTGTTCTGTCTGATTCCAACAGTTTTCATATGGCTGTGTCCAGAGCGTTGCCTGCATGGTGCTGAGTACATGTCTAGTTTCCAGCAGTCCTCTGAATATTAAATACCACAATAATCACTTCCTCTGTAATGTGCTCACCAGGTTGTGATTCTGTGCTTGATCTAGGACATAGACTCACGAAGGATAATCCTGCTGATCAAAGGTGCAAGTGAATGCCATGACATCCTCTTAGGATTTTGAGTCATTATCCTCAGAAGTAGTGCTGAAGGTGGAGTTAGAAGTGGGAATAGGCTGTCTCTCTCTTACTTTGATTGCTGGTATATGAAAAGGAGAAGTGAAAGGGTTGGGAGATGGTTATGTCTACTCCCTTCTCTAAACAACACCTCACCCATTAACCTCACCTTTGTACATCTGAAAACAAAAGACAGGAGGCACTGTCACAGAATTGGTGGGCAACTCCTGTCTCATCAACTGTGTATACTTAATCCCAGTTTTTCCTGGGAAGGATCTGACACCTGAACATCTCCTTCATTCTGGAAACATGTTTTTCTCCTGTAGAAGGATTGACGAAAGGATTGAGGGTCATCCTGAATGGAAAAGGGGACTGTGAAGGGAGCTACCTTGCCCCTTTCTCATCCAAGGCCCAATCAGATGAACAGCTAAGCTTCTTATTTATTGCCAACTTCATCCCACCAACTGAAAAATTTTAGCTGAGTGGTAAGTGGCCCAGAATACCATAAGGCTTCAATTGGCATGAGAGTGGGGCTTGTGTGCTATTCATTAAATTGTCGGCTGGTCAGGAATAAGTAGATGGGCGGCTAGAAAGGCACTAAGAAAATTTTACAGAGGCCTCATCACCTACAAATCTGCCTACAGGACAGTATGAAATTCCATCCTATGTTGCTATATACCCAAGGCAGTACTGCAAACACTGGACCCTCTTACGTAATATCCACCAGAGTTGGAAACAGCAGAGCAGTGAGAGAGATGAGCTGACTGTTAACAAACATTTTTCATACAATTCCAGTAGCATATTTAAAGACTAGATATTTCAATTTATGGATTAAAGTCACCACATTTGTTACATGTTTCCTGGCGAATATGTGCAAATGAATATATATCTATCTACAGAGCAAACATTGACACCGGTGTATTATCCAATGATTCAGACTCTGTTGGCTAATCGTTAGAGGCAGATCATGTGTTTAATTTCAATTCCCGTCACAAACAGAGTAACATAAGAATGTTTGCAACACAGAGCCCCTACCACAGGACAAGGAGCTTTGGGTTCGAGTACAATACCAGGGATTGGTGGCCATTGAAGGAGCATTCAACACAATTCAATGGGCTGATAATTAGCTCAGAAATTTCTCCACTATTTTTCCCCACTATTCACCAAAAAGGTAAAAACAAAATCAATATTGATGTGAAGAAACACTAACAACAATGACAGGGTAAAATTATTTCTATAAAGGCTGGTATTCCCCATGTTACAGTTTGCTGTATAAAATAACAATTTTAGAAAGAAATAATGCTCAGTATTTTAAATGCTTAAACAGCACAGAACAGTTTAGGGAATTGAAACTGAATATTTACAGTGTCTATTTCAAGCAGCTAGAGAATAATGAGGTGTTAACTTGATTAATTCATAGTAACTATTAACACTTTTGGCATTTACAGAAGCGACAAGTGATTTTGCTAACGGGTACCATTGTATGTTGTTAAATGCCAGCTGAGGATACAGTTCAGTAAAGCGATGTAGCCACACTGTGCTTATGTTATAAAACTAGCAATCCAGAAGCTTAGACTAATGATCCAGAGACATGAGTTCAAATCCCACCAGAATAAATGTGGAATTTAAATTCAGGTCATTAAATGTAAAAAAAAATCTGGAATAAAAAATTAGTATCAGTAATGGGGATGACGTAACTGCCAGAAGAATACTCTTCATGAATATCTAAGAACTTGTCCCAAGGATTGGGAGAGCTGATCCATCAACTAGATAAACATCACGCTGCTATAGCCACTCTCAGAATCATACCTTACATCCAATCTCCCAAAGTTCTCCATGCTTGACAGGATAGACCTACTACAGATGGTAATGCCATGGTATACCTGTTCAAGGGAAGTTTTCGTGGATGGATCCTCAACATTAATGCTGTATCCTATGAAATCTCACTGCATCATTGGCAAAGACACCTTCTGCTCATTTCCACCTACCACCTTCCTTTATTAATGACTCAGTACGCGCTAAACGCCACTTAGAACAAGTTGCAGAACTTGGACAAGTTGCAGAGCTGGGCCGAGAGGTGGCAAATGGAGTTTAATGTGGAAAAGTGTGAGGTAATGCACTATGGCAGAAATAATAAATGTGTAGAGTATAGGGCAAATGGTAGGATTCTTAGTAGTCTAGATGAACAGAGGGATGTTGGTGTGTATGTGCATAGATCCCTGAAAGTAGGCAGTCAGGTCGAGAAGGTTGTTAAGAAGGCATATGGAGTCTTGGCTTTTATTGGTAGAGGGATTGAATTTCGGAGCCGCAACGTCATGTTGCAACTGTACAAAACTCTAGTGCGGCCGCACTTGGAGTATTGTGTGCAGTTCTGGTCCCCACATTATAAGAAAGATGTGGAGGCATTGGAGAGGGTACAGAGGAGGTTTACCAGGATGTTGCCTGGTATGGAGGGCAGGTCTTATGAAGAGAGGCTGAGGGATTTGAGGTTGTTTTCGTTAGAAAGGAGGCGGCTAAGAGGAGACCTAATCGAAACATATAAGATGATTAGAGGTTTAGATAGGGTGGACAGTGATAGCCTTTTTCCTAGGATGGAAAAAGCTAGCACGAGGGGACACAGCTTTAAATTAAGGGGTGATAGTTATAGGACGGATATCAGAGGTAGGTTCTTTACCCAAAGGGTGGTTCGGGAGTGGAATGCCCTGCCTGCAGCAGTTGTAGATGCGCCAAGTTTGGTGGCGTTTAAGAGGTTAGTTGATAAGTATATGGAAGAGAAGGGAATGGTTTAGTTTGGAGGGGCATTGCTTTTTATATTGGTCGGCGCAACATTGAAGGCCGAAGGGCCTGTTCTGTGCTGTAATGTTCTATGTTCTATGTTCTATGTTCTAGAAGAAGTACCAAGGGTATCAAAGGTACAGAATGTGTTTCAGGTGGAAGATTTCAAGGTCTATCAAGAGAGTTGTTCAGTGGCACCGCTACTTACTGAAGTGGCCACATCATAAAGAAAATATCTATAAGATGGATGCGTGCATCAGACGGTAAGAACCAACAAGGGGGAAAAAGACACTCGGTTTCATCCTCAGAAATATACCTATCACAAATGCACCTGTCCAAGGCAATATTGGTAAGAGTGACCATTGAATAGTCTTTGAGGAGACAAAGTCTCATTTCGAGGACACCCTTCATCATGCTGCGTGGTGGTACAACTATGCAAAGTGGAAAAGATTCAGAACAAATCTAACAGCTGGAAACTGGGCGTCCAAAAGTGTTTTGGCTTGCCAACAGCATCAGAACTGAACTTCAGCACAATCTATTACCTCATGACTTGACTTGACATGACTTAACATTTTTGAGGCTAACTCACTGGGGTCTTTTAAGAGATTTCTAGATGAGTATATGGAAAAGAATAGGATAAGGGGTTATAAATAGGTCTGTGGATTGGTAGATGTGATCGGCGCAACTCGTGGGCCGAAGGGCCTGTTTGTGCTGTACTGTTCTATGTTCTATGTTCTATGTTCCCTCACACTACCATTAGCACCAAGTCAGCAGACCAACGTTGATTCAATGAAGGATGTGACAGAACATTCCATGATCAGGCATATTTAAAATTGAAAGACCAACACAGTGAAGCCACAACACAAGACTACATGCATGTTAAACAGAGGAAACATAATGCCTCAAACAGAGCTTAATGATTCTGCAACTAAGGGAAAAGATCAAAACTTTGTAGTCTGGCCTCATGCAGTCACTAAAATGGGAGTAACTAAACAACTTTTGGGAAGAGGAGGCTCCACAAATCACATCCTAAATAATGGAGCAACCAAGCACTAGAGTGCAAAATACAAGGCTAAAGCATTTAAAGGTTTACAGCATGGAAACGGGCCCTTCAGTTCAACTTGTTCATGCAGCCCAATTTTTACCATTAAGCCAATCCCAATTGCCCGCATTTGGCCCATATCCCTCTATTCCAATCTTACCCATGTAACTGTTTAAATGCTTTTTAAAAGACAAAATTGTACCCGACTCTACTGCTACCTCTGGCAGCTTGTTCCAGGTACACGCCACTCTTGATGAAAATATTGCCCCTTTGGACACTTTTGTATCTCTCCCTCTCACCTTAAACCTATGCCCTCTAATTTTAGACTCCCTGACCTTTAGGGAAAGATGTTGAACATCTGGTTGACCTATAGTCCTCATTATGCAACCATCCAGTTATGCCATGTGAATGATCCATCTCAGCCTTCTACTAAGTTCCTCAACTATCACAGAAACCTGCTTTCAGTCAATTTAATTTACTCCACTTAATATCAAGAAACGGCTGAGCAACTGTATATACTACGCCTGATTTCTTGACAACATTTGACCATGTGTTGCACTAAGCCGCATTAGGAAGCTGAAATCAATGGGAATCAAAAGGGGAAAGATTGTGTGGTTGTTCCCAGTAATCTTAGCCCAAGGATTTTTGCTGCTTGAGTTCCTCATGGCAGTATCCCAGATCCAATCTTTTAGCTGCCCCATCAATGGTCCATCATTTCCCCTTGACATTCAATGTTAAGATTATCATCAAGTGCCCTATCATCAAATTCTTTGAGGTCACGATTGACTAGAAACTTTACTAGACTTTATTATTTGTTACTTGTCACCTAAGTATTATGGTTACAAAAGCAGGCCCGTAGCTGGGTATTTTCCAGTATCTTATTCAACACTTAAAGTCTTTCCACTAACTTAAAGCTTTGAAGAATGCAAACAAAAATAATTGCTAATAGAAAAATATGCTCAATCTTGGATCAAATTTTATATATACAATATAGAAAAATCAACAATGATATCACAACTTATTCATTTATATTTAAGCACCTATTTTTATAACAGCCTACAGCAAAATAAAGAACAAATTAAACATTTTCATCATCCAGCATTAATGGTTTCTCTTCAGGGGAAAAGCACAACTAAAGTTGCCAACATAAGATAGTCACCAAGATATTCAATGGGCAATTCAGAAAAAATTTGAGTGGTAAAAATATGGAACCCATTATGACAGGAAATGGTCAAAGCAGATATATAGAATTAAAGAGAATTGAGGCAGGCAAATGAGGAAGAAGGGAATAGAGAATTATGATGATAGGCATAAATCAGGAGTCTTATGGAATCTTTTCCTTTTGCCTGGATAAGTGCAGTTCTAAAAATGCTCAAGAAGCTTGATGCCATCCAAGATGAAGTAGCCCTCTTGATTCACAGTCTATCCAACACCTAAATTGGTGGATGGGCTGCCAAAACTACCTTATTCATACATTACTGCAGTGTATGCCATCCACAAGGCCCACTACTGCAAGTTTACTCCCTAACCCTTGACGTCTACCACCTAGAAGAACAATAATAGCAATCAGATGGGAACATCATCATCTGAAATTTTCCTTATCATTCTAGTAGTGAAATATAAACCATTCTTTCACTGTTGCTAGGTCAGTCTTGGAGCTCATAATATAAAATCACTGGAGAGAACCTTCACCACAATGATGGCAATGTTCCAAGAAGGTGGCTCACTAGCACCTCCTCTAAGCCAATTAGAGATGGTCAATAACTGCTGGCCTTGTGAATGAAGCTACAAGCAGTGAATGATGCTTCGAGTTATCTTGAATGATACACCAGATATACATTTTGAAATAGATTTAATGGACTACCTAGTCTTTCCATGCTGTCAATTTCATGATTATTTCACCCCTCACATCTTGCACACTTCAACATTATTGCACTATCACAGAAACATTCTCAATGCTGGTCACAAGATGTCACCAACACATTCTTTTAGGACAAAGATATATATCTCAGCAGTTAACAGACAGGCAATCTTATTACGGGTGAGATGGGAAAGAGTAAGGGGGTGAATTTAGGGAAAATTAGCCTATATTTATAGGATAAAATAGCTCAATATTCTGCCACTCATAATTGAGCAGACGATGAGGAAAATGTGGAGTAGATCAACATTAAAAAAGCATCAGGTAATGCTCAGATTTTGGGTTGGAGGAGATTACATAGCTAGGACTGAGGTGATGCAAAGATTTGTAAGTAAGAATAAGAATTTTCAAAATTATTGTATTCAAGGATAAGGAGCTAATTAAAGGTCAGTGACTCCAGAGGCAATAGGAGAGCTGATTTTTCCGTGTATTAGGATATAGATGGCAAAGTTCTAGTCAATTTGGAGCTTCAGAAACCAGTGAGGGATATACTGAAAAAGTAATGATTGATAATGGCAAATGCATAATTGAGCTTTGGAATAAAATATATTATAGTCAATATATTACAGGTGGGAGTAAATGATCTTCATGATAGACTGGAAGCTAACCTGAGGGGCACAATTTAATTGAGTTACAGTGTTGATTTAGCAATCTAATCTCCTTGGCATTCCTATCCTTTTTTTGAAATGGTAACAAAATAAAAAATTCTTTAAAATATTAGCATTAAAGTAATGAAGCAAATAAATGTCAGCTGGTAAAGGGAATGAGGACTCAAGAGATCTTCTGACCTTTCTGTTAATTTAAAATATAAAACACAAGGTTGGGAATGAAGCACTCTAAGAGGGTAAGATTCACAAACAATTAATTGAAGGAAGCAAAATTCATTTACACATTAGTTTATGCCAAAAACAGTTGAAAGATATTTATTAATTAGTTTCCTTTGAGATTCTTGAATGCTTTTATAATTGACAGCCTAGCAAGAAATACTACAGAATAAATTATTTATGTATATTAAAGTATTGATATATTTTCTATACTAAATATAATAATCTCATCATATAGACTAGTCAGGTAGATCAATGTTATCAAGAAAGCTAAAGCTGGTATAAAAATTGTGAAGAATGGTAAACAAGGTCAGTGGTAGGACTTTAGTTCTGATTATTTATACAAAGACAAAATAAGTCACTAAAGCATCTACTATTGTATTACAATTAAAATATTGAATATTCCTAAAATTCAACTTATTACGCCTGCCTTGTTCTTCACTGGAGTCCAACTGAACAAAATCAACCCATACAAAATTGCTACGTGTACAACATTTCTAACTAAAAGCTTTGAAGAATGGAAACAAAAATAGCTACCAATAGAAAAATATAGTAATCTTGGACCAAGATTTATTTGCACGATATGGAGATGTCAACAAGGGTAGTGCAACTTATTCATTTACAGTGCAATACTTTTTTGTAACAGCTTATAGCAAAATAAAGACCAACATTTTTTCTTTGTCCAATAATAATGATTCTTCTTCTAAGGAAGAGCAATATAAGATAGTCACCAGCAAATTTAGTGGACAATTCAGAAGAAATTTCTGTACCTTAGGAATCATAAAAATATGGAATCTGTTATCACAGGAAATGGTTGAAATGAATTGTATATCTGGAATTAAGGGGAATTACAGCAGGCGAAGGGAATAGTGGGTTACAATAATAGGCTTAGATGCGGAAAAATGGGAGGAAGCTTAAATGGGCATAAATGCCAGCATGGACTGGTTGGGGCAGATGGCTTGTTTCTGTTCTATAAATCTTGTGTAATCCTCTGTAAGCATGTATAAATAAACATTCTTGCAAATCAGTACATTTTTCTTATTCCACTTTACACCATTTAACATTTCCTATTTACTCAAAATCATGTCTGCTTACATAAAGCTGAAAAATATTATCAGTAAGCAAACAAGCAGCTGATAGGTACTGAGGAACGGAAGACTCATATTTATATTAGCACTTTATTATATGGATGGCACGGGCACAGTGATTAGAACTGCTACCTCACAGTGCCAGGAACCAGGGTTCAATTCCTGGTTTGGATCACTGTCTGTGTGGAGTCTGCATGTTCTCCTTGTGTCCATGTGGGTTTCCTCTGGGTGTTCTACTTTTCTCTCACAATCTGAAAGTCATGCTGATTAGGTGCTTTGGCCATGGTAAATTCTCTCTCAGGGACAAGAGAAAGTGAGTTTTGCCCAAATTGACTGGTAGCTTATTTTGACTGGGGTCACAGACAGACATAGAATCAGCCATGTTTCGTCTCTGTCCAATTTGAAATTTTTTGAGCACAGCTCTATATATTTTCTTAAAAAATTATACAGGGTGCGGTGATAGTCCCTCAGAGGGATTAAATGCCTGTCTGACATCTCCTTTGCAAAACCAATGGACATTGGCCTAGCAATTCCAGTATAAGCCTTCTTCCAATTTGTGCCAGCAAGGACCAATTTTTAGGCTTAGGTTACTTAAAATTCTGCGACCAGCAATGAGATGAATTATTTTAGCGGATCAAAATTCATCAGCTGTACTGCAAGACTTCTGTAATTTCAGTGGGAGACCGCTGGAATAGCTGCAAATTTTTCCAAGATCTGAATGTGCCTGTATTTATTATATGACCCTCACATGTTTATTTATGATCAGGACTACTGGCAAACAAGCATCTGTGGTATTTTGCTTCTATCATAAATAATAATGACTGATTGAGCAGGAAGGAGTCTTGATACCCGTGAAATTGCACCCCAGCAAGCTGCCAGGAAAGATGGTAGAGCTTGTATATTCCGAGGCTAAATAATAACGTAGCAACATAGCTGTTCACTTTCGACTGAATGAAAGAAGACAAATACAAAATTAACAAGCTTGAACCAGGATTTGTAATTAGTCGGATTTTTTTTTTCTCCAGAGGGCTGACTGATGCATGGAATAATTCTTTAGCTAAATACGTGAATTATATTTCAATATTTTTTTCTCCGACGAAAACTGGTTCAGTTATCTTTTCCTGCAGAGCCCGAGGTATTTTCTGGTAGTTCCAAACTATGTTTCTTCTTGGCTGCTGTCAAGTGACCTCCATTTATGCATAATATAAAATTTTGAATGAGTATGCCCCCTTTGGAAATGTAAAAAATTAAATACCATGCTTTTCACCCTATGTCCCCAGTATCAAATCAACTGCATTACCCTCATCAACCCTCTCTATTACCTTCTCAAATAACTCAATCAAGTTAATTAAAGAAAAATTGCTCTTAACAAATCCATACTGACTTTTCTGAATTAATCACACTTATCCAAGTGACTGTGAATTTTGTCCCCTTCTAAAAGCTTCTGCACTGAGGTTAAAGTGATTGGCTTTGCTGCATTTATTATTACATCCATTTTTGAATGAGGGTGTAACATTTGTAATTCTCCATTCCTTTAGCATTGCCCTGTAACAAAGGAGCATTGGAAAATTGTGGTCAGTACCACTACAATTTCCACCTTTACTTCCCTCATAACTTATATGCAATATATGAACAGCCCCTTGTAACTTGATCATAACCTGATTGTAACTTACACCCCACATCACCTAACCTGATAACTTTTCACACCTCCTTGATGATCAAGAATCTTTCTAGCCTTAAGAATATTCAAAGATTCTGCTTCTACCATCTTTTGAAGAAGAGATGACAAAACACATGACCCGCTGAGAGAAAAAAATTCTTCTCACCTCTGGCTTAAATGAGCAAATGCATGGGTGGAATTTTCCAAAAGAATGACAGTGTCATTTTCAGTGAAAACATTGATGTGATTCTACTAGCCCCAACAACATGATCTGGACTGCAATTTTCAAGCACTTTGAATTTTATTCCCCTACATGAAAAAAGACTGAGCTGGAAGTGCAAAGACTCTGATTCACCCGCTCTAGGGATTATCTGAGTACTTCATTAAAAGGGGTGCAGAAATTAAACGGTTACACAGCACTTGATATCATTCAAGTAAGGAAGATGACTGCAAGGAAACCAGTTCCTAGATTCACAGAGGGGGCCTTTGGCCGATTGCTGGATGCCCTGGGGAGGGGCAAGCTACAATATATTTCAGGCTGGCAGGAGGTCCTCCAGCAAGGTGATGAATCCTGTCTGGGAGATGTTAGCAACACTGCCAACAGCCTGAACAAGAATACCAAGAAGACATGGGGAGGTTATCCACTTTGGTAGCAATGATAGGAAGGTAAATTATTAATTGAATGGGTGCAAATATTGCAGTGTGAATGTAAGCCTACCTGTGACACTAATAAATAAACTTCATTAAAAAAAATTCAGCAAGATTGTGGCGTCCTTGTCTATCAGTTGCTGAAACTAAACACACAGATACAGCATGCAGAAAAGAAGGCAAAATGTATGTTGGCCTTCAAAGAGAGAGGATTTAAGTATAGGAATAGAATATTTTACTTAAAAGTTTATTTATTCTATTTAAAAGTTGTACAGGGCTTTGGTGAGGCCATATCAGGAATATTGTGTGCAGTTTTGGTGTCCTTATCTGAGGAAGGATGTCCTTACCATCAGAGGGAGTACAATGAAGGTTTACCAGGCTGATTTCTGGGCTGGGGCAAGTCTGTTATATTATGGGAAACTAAATCAGTTAGGATTGTGTTCCTTGGAATTTAGAAGAGCAAGAGGGATTTCATAGAAAATTCAAACAGGGTTAGATAGGAGTAAACCATTTAGAACTGAGATGAGGAGAGAATGGTGAATGTGTGGAATTCACTATCACAGAATGTGGTTCAGGCCAAAACATTGTGTGATTTCAAGAAGAAATTAGAAATAGCTGTGGGCCAAAGGATCAAGGAATAGGGGGAACATGGATCAATATATTGAGTGTGATGATCAGACATGATCATAATGAATGGCAGAGCGGGCATGAAGGCACAAATGGCCTACTCTAGGGGTAGGGACTGAGTGGGATTGTGGTTGGTGCAGACTTGATGGGCCAAATGGCTTCCCTCAGCATGTAGGGTTTCCATGATTCTATTTTTATGATTTCTACTGCTGCTTGTAGTTTCTATGTTTCTATGATAAGGCAGCTACAAAGTACTTATTTAGTACCTCATCTATACCAAATGCCTCCATGTGTAGATATCTTTGGGTCCTTAATTGTCTAACTCCTCCTCCTTATACCCATCTACCATTTGTATGCTTATAGAAGACTTGTGGGTTACCTTTTATTTAAACTGTCAATCTGTTCTCCTACTCTTTCTTCACTCCTCTTATTTCCCTGTTCACTCCCCCTCTGAACTTGATATATTCAACCTGGGTTTCATTTGTATTATAAATCTGACATTTGTCTTGGGCTCCTTTTCCTACTTCAGCTTATCTTCTATTCCTTTTGACATCAAGTGACCTCTGCTTTTGGTTGTCCTTACCTTCCCCCTTGCTGAAATGTGCCAAGACCACCTGAACATCTGCTCTTTGAAGGCTGTCCATTGTTCAGTTATATTTTAGACTGCAGATCTTTCATTTGGATTTACCTAAGCCAGACCCACTGTCATCCCAATGAAATTGATCCTCATCCAATTAAGTAGCTTTTAAACATAGAACATAGAACAATACAGCACAAACAGGCCCTTCGGCCCACGAGTTGCGCCGATCACATCTACCAATCCACAGACCTATCAATAACCCCCTATCCTATTTGTTTCCATATACTCATCCAGAAGTCTCTTAAAAGACCCCAGTGAGTTTGCCTCAACAACCTCCGACGGCAGTCGGTTCCATTCACTCACCACCCTCTGAGTGAAAAACCTACCCCTGACATCTCCTTTGTATTTGCTTCCCTGCACCTTAAATCTGTGTCCTCTCGTAGTGACCATTTCAGCTCGGGGAAATAGTCTCTGAGAGTCCACCCTATCTATCCCTCTCACCATTTTATAAACCTCTATCAGGTCGCCTCTCAACCTACGTCTCTCCAGTGAGAAGAGTCCCAGATCCCTCAACCTATCTTCATAAGGCCTGCCTCCCAATCCAGGCAGCATCCTTGTAAATCTCCTCTGAACTCTCTCAATAGCCTCTACATCCTTCCTATAATGAGGCGACCAGAACTGCGCACAATACTCCAACTGGGGTCTGACAAGAGTCTTATAGAGCTGCATCATTACCTCCTGACTCCTAAACTCTATTCCTCGATTAATGAAGGCCAGTACACCGTATGCCTTCTTGACCACTTCCTCCACCTGCGAGGCCGATTTAAGAGTCCTATGGACCCGGACCCCGAGATCCTTCTGCTCTACAACACAGCTAAGACTCCTACCCCTTATATTGTACTCCTTCATCCCATTATTCCTGCCAAAATGGACCACTACACATTTATCTGCGTTGAAGTCCATCTGCCACTTCTCCGTCCAGTCTTGCATCCTGTCTCAAGATTGCACCTCAACTTTTTACATAGTTGGTCTGAACCTGATAGGACTGTGATTGCTATTGCATAAATGTTCCATTATTGACACTTGTTCCATTGGGCCTATATCATTCCTCTGTAATACTTCCAGCAGTATCTCCTTCCAAGCTGGACAATAAACACGCTAATCAAGAAAGCAGGTATAATTCAGGAGAATCGGAAAACTAGTTGAATCCGGATGTGTCCACTTTATGCTAGTTGATCAGATGACAGAATTGACAGTAGCTACAGACATTTCTGTATCCTAACCCAGCCTGCATAACCATTGGAAAATTATCCCTCCTGGAATGAGGGAGAAAATTAGACTAGATATCTTACATTTAAAATGATTGGCATCAAACATGGGAAACATTTACAATGACAGCCAGGCAGCTTTTAACAAAAGTGTCTCAAAATAAGATGCACATTGATAGTGCTTAAAAATGTGGGAATCATCTCATCTGTAATTAGGAGAAAACTGCAAGAAATTCTCAAAATAATTATTAACACATCAACAACTTGCTTTCTGCCCTCTCAATAGAAGTATCCTGATAAACTCCTAGAGATACGTTTAATTTCAAAAGAGCAGTATATTTTACACAGCTTTTCTCATTAGCTTTCTGTAGCTTTGTTCACTCATATTACAAAGTGCTGATATTTCTGACTGCTGTTAACTTCCCCAGCTCTGACTGGATGAGCTATCTTAGGAACATAAAGAGGTTAGTCACAATTCTGGTAACTCACTCTTATCCACTTCAATGCTCCACAGACTAGCTACCACATCACTAGGATTAAGCAAACTCCCAGTCTGGATATTTAAAGATACATTACACAACACACAACAATTCAAGTTCAATAAGGCTTGTTGAAGTATAATTAAAACATCATGCTACTCACCTTGGACAACTATTAGCAGAAAATTCCAAATGCATATTCTCATATATAACTGGCAGCAGGAGGGAAGTGGAGGAAGACCAGGGCAAAACATGTGTTGGGGCAGAAGCTAAAGGAAATTAATAAAAAGAGAATAATTAACTTGGCTGGTCTCATCCATATCCAGAAATCCAACTCTAGTGTATCAGCTGATAATCAAAGCAGATACCAAGCTTCCCATCAAAAGTATGGATGTCATGAGAATTTATAAACTTAAGAACATAACAACATAAGAAATAGGAGCAGGAGTAGGCCATCCAGCCCCTTGAGCCTGCCCCGCCATTCAATAAGATCATGGCTGATCTGTAGTGGTTCGGTACCACTTTCCTGTTTTCTCCCCGTAACCCTTAATTCCCTTGTCAATTAAAAACCTATCCACTCTTGACTTGAACATATTCAGCGAGGAAGCCTCCACCACTTTATCAGGCAGAGAGCTCCAAAGATTCACAACCCTTTGCATGAAGAAATTCCTCCTCAATTCTGATCCGAACCACCTCCCTCCCTCCGCCAATCTTGAGGCTGTGCCCTCTAGTCCTGCTCTCTTTGCTAAGCGGGAAGAGTCTCTCAATCTCTACCCTATCCATCCCCTTCATTATCTTATACGTCTCTATAAGATCCCTTCTCAGCCTTCGAAACTCCAAAGAGTACAAACCTAGCCTATTCAGTCTCTCCTCATAATCCAACGCCCTCATCTCTGGTATCAGCCTAGTGAACCTTGTCTGCACCTCTCCAAGGCCAATATATCCTTCCTCGAATGCGGCGACCAAAACTGCACACAGTACTCCAGCTGTGGCCTCACCAGTACCCTATACATCTGCAAAAGTACCTCCCTACTTTTATAGGAAATTATATTAAGTTATTGGCTTAGAGTCAGGGGATGGAGTTCTCTCATGGCCCAACTGGTCAGTTCAATAGCAGGCAGGAAAGGGAGAATCCAAAATTCAACATGAATTTCCCACAGGATTCTACACAGGTCCCTGCCATAGCAGATAAAGAAATCCACTGGGTTTCCACTGAGTCCGGTGTGAAACTGAGTCGCTAATGGTTGGAATTATCCATCCACGCCCAAATCTCTGCAATGCCAATGAGAAAGGATGCAAGTCCAGAACACATCTGGGACAAAGTGGTATGCAGAATTCAGGACTTGTCTGAAGAATGGTCAGGGAATACCTCCAACGTTAGGGATGGAGGTTGCTAGCAACTCTGGATCTTGAAATACCACAAAAGTGAGTGGGCATGGCAACTATTGGGGAATATTCAAGGAGGTCCACCTTCCAGCCTAGAGATCCATCTTTTTTCTTCAATGGGAGGTCAACAATGTTGGGTGTAATTTCAAGACGGTACCCAGATGTGATGGCTGCACTCGCCCAGCCTGCTATGGTGCTAAACCCCAAGGCTAAAAGATATGGCATAGTTATCTGTTGGCACCCGCAGCAGGAAACATTCCCCATTCCTGTGCCTGCCATGGGACTTAGTGCCAGATGAGAAAATTCTACCCAGGGATTCTAGTTAGCGAAACAGTGCAAAGTAGACCAAACCACCATGAAAGTGATACAAAGCCACATTGAAGAGATATTGGCTCAAATTTTCACTTAGAAGGGTTCCATGCCTTAGCCAAAATTGCTGGAGTTTCAAATCCAGAAACTCTGCCCCAAGTTCAGCACACACCATTTTCTCTGTGGCTGGGGATGGGGGGGCTGGGATGGGGGAGTGGGCGGAGAGGTATGGAATGGGGTAGGATGCATTTCACACATCCACGGTTCATGGAGGCAGCAATACATTTCAAAAGAAATCTTTATCACTGAGGTTTCTGGAAAATTTCATTGGTTTTGCAAATTTGGAGAAGAGGTCTAAACCTGCTGGAGGTCCCAGTATCTGTTTGGGACTGCTATGAATAGACTTGTATCTTTTTAAAAAGTGGATAAGATCTGAAGAACTCTCAAATCACTTGAACCCCCTGCTCTTTAAAATTTGAAAACAGCCTGCAATTTTAGTAGATGTTTGGTGACATAAACCTGTGAGCTAACATTATAGTATTATGGCTGGCTTAACTGTTCTTACAATATATCATTAGTCTGTTTGTGATGAGTGGGAGTAAGCAGTGCTGTCAGTTCACGGTTTGATTAGCAATTCAAAGTGATTATAAAGGATACGTTTTGGGGTTATGAAAATGTTTGTTCTTGTAAAGTACTTATTAAATACTTGAAACAATTTAAATGTATTAAGTGAGCTTTCAAAAGAAAAAACTTCAGAGTTTTTTTTTAATGCACTGAAGTTTGTCATAGAGACTTAGAGCTATATCTTACTGCATTTCAAGATGATCTTTGAGGTCTGTCCCTAGTGGATATAAGCTGAGTTGGCATGGAAGTGATGGGTGGGTGAGATCAATGGTTTACATATGGTGGCACTAAATTGGAACAGGTATTATAAGGGGGTGAGTGGGGTATCATGGTTGACATGGAGGGCATAAAGTAGAGGGACATAATTTATGAAGAGCCATGGGTGGATGGGGGACATGAGGTGACATGAGTCAGTTGAGGTGTGGCATGAGAAGTGGATGGAGTGTAGGTAGACTCAAAGACTCACAGGGATTTCCAGGATTTCGAACTAACGACAGTGGGGAAAGGCAATGAACTTCCAAGTACGAATGGTGACAGACTTGGAGAGGAATATCCATGTGGTGGTGCCCCCAGGCATCTGTTGCCCTTGTCCTTCTATATGGTAGCGATCATGGGTTTGGTAGATGCTATCTCAGGAAACTCGGTGAGCCTGCAGTGCACCTTGTAGATGGTACACACAACGGCCACTGTTCATCGATGGTGAAGGGATTGATGTTTGTGGAAGGAGTAGCAATCAAGCAAGGCTGCTTTGCCCTGGATGGATATTTATTTATTTATTAGCATCACAAGTAGACTTACATTAACACAGCAATGAAGTTACAGTGAAAATCCCTAGTTATCACACTCTGGCACCTTTTTGGGTACACTGAGGGAGAATTTAGCATGGCCAATGCACCAAACCAGCATGTTTTTTAGACTGTGGGAGGAAACTGAAGCATCTGGAGGAAACCCAGGATGACACAGGAAGAATGTGCAAAATCCATACAGACAATGGCCCAAACTGGAAATCAAATCTGTATCCCTAATGCTGTGAGGCAGCAGTGCTAACCATTGTGCCACAATACTGCCCATTGTCGAACTTCTTGAGTGTTGAAACTGCAATCACCCAGGCAAGTGAAGAGTATTTCACTACATGCCTGACTTGCACCTTGAAAATGGTAGACAAGTTTTAGGAATTCAGGAGGCGAGTTACTCACTGCAGAATTCCTAGCCTGTGACTTGTTCTTGTGGCTACATGTTTAAATGGCTAATCCAGTCCTGTTTCTGGTCAATGATAGCCCCCAGGATACTGAGAACTTGATGATAATGCCATTGAATGTTAAGGGAGGATGGTTGCTGGAGATAGTTGTTACCTGGCATTGAGTGGAGTGAATATTACTTCCCACTTGTCAACCCAAGCTGGATATTGTCCAGGTCTTGCTGCATCTGGATATGGAATGCTTCTGCATCTGAGGGATTGTGAATGCTGCCGAACATTGCGCAGTCATCAGCCAACATCCCAATTTCTGACCCAAGTCAGCTTTCGGAAGTTGGGAATTTTCTTGACTCTGTACATCCAATTCGGGAGTGCAGATCCACCCCAATGAGCCAGATGACAAAAAGCTTGGTCAAAGGCTAAGTTTTAAGGAATGCCTTATAGGAGTAAAATGAGGTAGAGAGGCAAAGAGGTGTAGGAAGGGAATGGCAGACTTTGACGCTGAGAAGGTGCAGTCATCTATGGAGGAGAAATTAAAATTAGAGAAGTATTTAAATTTTGCTTTCACCGTTCATTAGCTGAGAAAAACACACAATTTAGACAATATACAATGGGGCAACAGCAGTCATATAAACCTATTTATGTCTAGTAATTCATACAAAACTTAAACCAAAGAAAATTTTCCCAATGAAACACTGAAGTAAACAGTGTTGTTGAATAAGGACAAAACTAGTTGTTTCATTTTGCAGCCAACCTCAGCTACAATGATATTCCACTTGCTCTAAATGGGTTCCACAGAAACCTATTAGATAGGGTTAACTGATTAATTGAAATTACAGGACCTTGTGTTGATTGAAGATTTAGTGTTGTATAACAATGACCCCACTGGAAATGAACTTTTTCCTTAGCTTATTTCTCCAAAAATATATATTTACCATGACTCCTAAGATAATTAGCAAATTCTAGTCCAATTCTTCACTAAGTCAATCTACAAATTTATTCTCATGACGCTTAGCTTCAGTAAGTGTTCAAAAATCCAGCTTGAATATACAAGATGTGTGATGGGAAGAAATTAATACTGTTCTGGAATTGTATGGCTTCAGCTTTGCTTGTGGTTAAATTTGTTTTTAATAATGTGAAAAAATCCAAAACAATGTGATTAATTGGTTGTGAAATGATATCCGTGAAATTCAGCACTGGTTCAAAAGTAAAATCACACAGTAGTACGCAGTAAAGAATTTTCCTTATGAGAGATTTTATCTTAAATTTTCACATTTATCTGGATTGTTATAATCAACAATTCTCCACCATTCACTGAAAGACATCCATGTAAAATTACACTGTCAGAATTTTTTAGCAACAGAAAAAAATAAAGCCGAACAAGCTTTTATCTTTCTGATAAATGAGCCCACCTATCATCTTATCACCATACTGCTGACCAGTTAATTTAATATCTGTGTTAAGGACCAATTTGAATCTTTCTGATGAAAGGCATGGAATTCATATTTAGAGTGCAACTGAACCTGGTGTTACAGAAGCTCGAGTCTCTCTAAGTGGGACTTCAGTTACTTCCAATGCAGTGTCCCATGCTTGGTATATGCTTGGGTGGACAACATGTGCCTGAAGCTTCCAAATTAACTGCATTAGAACATCAATTAGTCCTACCATCTGATCTGGTGCATCATTTTAAAAGTTGAATTTTTTTTTAAAAGTTTAGTTGTTTGGATGCTAAAGGAACCCAGCACTATTTTTATTTCAGAATCTAGGTCCCAACTTTCAGGTAAGGTAATTCAGACTAATTTATGCTATTGCAAAGATTGGGGAAGTACCATGAAATGTTTTTTTTTTGTGGTTTGTTGCTGGATTTGGCAGGGACTGTTCCTGCATCATGATGTAGAGATGGTCATGATGATGAGGTCATGATGTAGAGATGCCAGTGTTGGATTAGGGTAAATCCAACACTGTGGGAAATGTCACAACACCAAGTTAAAGTCCAATAGGTTCATTTGTAGCAAACACCACTAGCTTTCGGAACAGCCAGTTCCAAAAGCTAGTGATGTTTGCTACAAATAAACTTGTTGGACTTTAACCTGATGTTGTGAGACTTCTTACTGTTCTCACAGAAGGGGCAGTAGATTTGATCACTGGTTCTCACAAAGGTTGTGACAAGTATGGAGGCTATAACGGCAGTGTTTCTGGAACTGCAAAACAATGGGGAGATGGAGCAGAAGCTTCTGGGTGTGAAAGTTCTGCACACTGCCTCCTACAAATTTCAGCCAGACTCCTTCATGCTTCCTGACAGTGTCAGGAGGCTCTTTTGAAAATCAGCCGGTGCAAGCCTATCACCACTCTCCTGTCTGCTAACCCAATTGAGACCCTTATCTAAGTCCCCTGCGGCAGAATGGATCTGTGACCATGCAGACACAGGAACTATCCTTTCTTCCTAGTCTGTCTGAAGTTTCCTCACGCCAAATGACTTATCAAATGCTGTCCCCAAATCTCCATTAATCTGTAAGATAAGTAGCATGCCAGCGTTTGAGGTGGTGGCGGAATGTCAGATCAAGTGATGGAGTTCCTCTTTTAGTGATCTCTCTCTTATTCCTGTGTATGCTCTGTGACTGCGACTTGTAAAAGATGTTCTACAAAGTTTTTCCATGAGCTAAGAATTTGGGTGTATGTAGCCCCCTTTTAATTAATGAGTGGTTCAATTTAAAAAAAAAGCCAGCAGGCAAGCTTTCATCTTAAACAAAAGTCAGTTTATTACAAAATTACTGCTGAAAATGACTGAAGCAAAAGTGATAAAGTTATTAACTAAAATATAGATACAAAGATTAAAATGCAGATAAAGATAAAAAAGATAGTAAAGATGAGTTTGCAAATTAGTCTTTACGAGATATTGTTGTAATTTGAGGTTCGGTTTCATAGCTGTGATGGCATCTGCAATTGACTTGCTGGTGTCGACTCAGGGGGACTCAGCAGGTGAAGAAGGTTTTGGGAGAGAAAAGGTTCTTGTTCCTTGTTAGTTTGGTGGTTATGGTACTTGCAGATTTCCTGGACTGTTTTCAGTAGAGCAGTATTGTGCTTCATACATGCTTCTTTGACACCCAGTAGCAGAGTAAAATCTCCTTTGAAGATGTCGCTCAGAGCTGTTCCTGGGGGTTCTGCACACACAGAGCTTTGCAGCTGTTCTCATCACAACCAAGAACAAAATAACTGCCAAGTTAATTTTGATAAATCATGTTCCACCAATCAAAGAAGTTAATTATACTGAGGTTCTTCCTGCTTCCTGATCTTTCAGAAGCCAAAGGGTTTTCACACATTTTAGAAGATACAAAGAGCATCCCTGGAGAATTCTTTTGCATTTTAAATGTATCTTTGTATTCAGCTCTAGAGATATGAGTTTGACAAGGTTTGAACTAGTGAAGAGGGAGGAATTTGGAACTCAATGAGGCTTCATAATCAAAGCTTTGGATGTTGCTGTACGTGTATTCTGTCTAAATTGTGCCATATCTCATGGTGCACATGATGGTAATGTTGCTGAGCATTGTGACCTTATACTGCTGTGCAAAGGTTTGCAAAGAGCACTAATGTCCTTATTTCTTTCTCCCTGGCACAGGTTGACCAGAATCTCAATGCTGGGCTGTTTCTCCTGTCCGAGGATGAGGAAGGACCCTTGGAGGAAGCATTCATCACATCTTCTCTTTGGCCCAAGGAGCAAACACAATCTGTCGAAGGCACTTCAAATTCGCGCATGCAGTTGCCGGAGAATATATTGGAGCAGATTTCTTACAGTTGTGGGAGTGTCAGAGGTGATCCGGTGACTGATTCAGAGTCACTTAATAAGCCTCTGGAGCTGTCTGCATGGCAGCAGATGCTGGATGTCCAGACTGAGATCCATCAGGATTTGGTGGATACGCCAGAAGGATGCATGCCCAAGCTCTTTCTGTGGATGCGTGCATATGCACTGCAATCACTCACTCAGACTAACGACTGCCCTGGAGGGCAAACCAAACATCTAACCATATCTTTGGACTGGAGCACCCAGAGGAAACCCATGCAGACATGGGAAGAATGTGCAAATTTCACACAAAAGGACACCTGAGGCCGGAATCAAACTCGAGTCCTTGGTGCTGTGAGACAGCAGTGCTAACCCCTGTGTCACAATAAATGTAAGGTAGTACATTTTGGTAAAAAAGACATGTGTTTCATTTACATAGGGGAATATGGCGGTAGATGTGGTAGAGGAAATGGAATTGGAGATTAAGATTCAGTCAATAATAAAAATGCTTCAAATATATAAGGCCATTGTAAAATGGGGTCAAATGCTACGTGTACCGAGTGTACGCCTGGCTTGGAAACATGTTAATTGGTGTGTGATGGTGTCGGGCACATATCCCAACATCATCACACATTCATACAATATCTTGGGTGGAGGACAGATCGGTATCATGCTCATAATGCAGCTAGCTGAAAGGACTGTATCCCCAACTGACCTGAAGTTCACATTGCCCTTGTAATTTTAAGCTTGTTGTAGATAGATCAACAATTTTTGAGCTTTTTTCAATCATGAGCAGGATAAAAGGGGACTGACACAAAGGCTGGCTTTGTCTATTCTTTGTCTAGAAGAGGTCAGTATTAAGATCAATAGAAGATACTATTACTCGGTAATTATAACTGTCTGCAAGTGACATACATGATTTCAGACTATCAAATCGGTGTTCTGTTTGAAAAACAGGATGTAAACAAGAGAATATGGAAGAGGACCATATTTTAAACATCTTGCTTCATCCGTTGTTTGCAATGCATAGCAGTTTACATAGCTTTTCTTCTATACTTTTCTTCACAAAATCATCAGTAACACCATCATCTTATAAGGATGCAGTTTCAATTATCAGTATTGTTGAACTTGTCAAATGTTCCTGTTTCATCATATTTCGCAGATAATTTTTAACACTTTTCAGTACAGAGAAAGGACTTTCACTATTTGTGACAAGTATTGTTAAAAATATTTTTAGAATGGCTTCCACATTTGGAAGGGTTGCTTGCAAACCATCATGTACAAGTCTGTACAAATCAACAGGTGATTGAGAAAACAAATGAATTACTTCATCTTCAAAAGGATTTTTGTCTATGCCCTCCTGGTAAAATTCAATTAATTTCTTATTGCACTGGCTCTGAGGATTCTCATCCAGAATTCGATTGCAATTGCACCATTATTATGTCATAAATAAGACTGACAGTCTCAAAGATGATATTCTCTTTCTCTTTTAAAGAGATTTAATTGTCTCTCAGTTCGTCAGAAAATAACTTCCTGCATCTTGTAGGCTTCTCATTATCAGAGGGACACATATTCTTTGTTAATGTGAGTGCCTCTACGTCCACTGGAGTATCGTTATTTTGAACTTCCGTGACAAAATTTCTCACTGGGGCTAACAACTGTGAAGCATTCAATGAAGTTTTATCAACATTTTGCAGCCAATCACTGATAGCATTGATTCTTTGAAGTAAACAGTTTTGCAAAACAGTAACAACTGCACAATCATATCTTTCAAACATCTCTACTAAGAATTTTGCTTCAGCTTTCACACATGATTTATTTGAATTTAATGTAACTAAGTCTGATAACATTTTCTGTTTCAAAGACAAAACAGCTTCTGCATGAATGGAGTGTCACAAATTCTTCTGACTGTCAAATATTTTCAACATATACCATGTAAACCATGTACTCCACATATACCAATATATGTGATACTGCTAAATCAAATCAAATCAAAACATGCAAAACTGAACAACAACAAACCAGTTTCCTCTGGGTACTCTGGTTTCCTTTTACTGCCCAAAGATGTGTGGTTAGATTGTTTGACAATGCTAAATTGACCCCAGTGTGTCAAGGGATTAGCAGGATAAATATGTGGGGTTATGGGAATAGGGTCTGGGTGGGATTGTGGTTGGTGCAGACTCAAATGGTGTCCTTCTGCACTGTAGGGATTCTATGAATTCTATGAGCCTTCTCCAAGGATGATTGCAGCGTATTGTATTCACACATGGTAACCATAAAAAAGGCATACATGTTTTGAACTAAGTCAAAGGAAATGTATGGCTGCCTCACATGATTCACTGCTACATTCTAGATTAAATTCAAGAAGTGAGTGTAACATGGGATGAGTAATGTACAGAGGCTTGCATTGTTCAGTCCTGCATGTTTTGATTTGATTTAGCATTGTCCCATATATTGGTATACTGTAAAAAGTATTGTTTCTTGCTTGCTATACAGACAAAGCATACCATTCACAGAGTACATAGGTGAGAAGGAAAGGAGAGGTGCAGAATATTGTGTTACAGTCATTGCTAGGGTATAGAGAAAGATCAAGTTAATTTAAGGTAGGCCCATTCAGAAATTTGATGGCAGAATGGAAGAAACCATTCTTAAGTTGGTTGATACATGACCTCAGACTTTTGTACCATTTTCCTGATGGAAGAAGGTGGAAGTGAGTATGTCTGGAGTGCATGGAGTCTTTAATTATGCTGGTTGCTTTTCCAAGGAAGTGGGAAGTGTAGACAAAGTCAATGGTTGGGTGGCTAGTTTGGTGCTGGATTTATAAACCGGAATTTTACCATTGAGCTGCCCTGGAATCCGGGCAGGTGAGGCTCACAGAACAGAATTCTCTGTTGGTCTTGGGTGGGATTTTATGAGCCTCGCTTAAGCGAGGTCATAAAATATCAGCCATAGACCTGAATATGTCCCTGCTACCTGACAGAAGCTACAAGTCCAAAAATGTGCATGTTAGGAGAATTAGTGAGGTAAATACATGGAGTTATGGGGATAGGGCCTGGATTGGATGTTCTGTTAGAGAGTCAGTGCAGACTCAATGGGCCAAATATCCTCCTTCTGCACTGTAGAGATTCTATTCTATAAGAATTATGGATTGCAGGCTAGGACCTGGATTCTCTGATCTTGTTCACCCTGCTGCTAGTAAAAATGGAGAATTTAGCACTTAGCCAAAACTCCATTTACTGCAGCATGGATATACTAGGGTATCCCAGCGGTGAACAGGTTTGGAGAATTCTGATCCAAGTCTCACTTCTGAGATGATAATTGTCAATCCTTAGTTTAAGTCTGCTTCACTGTGTTCCCATCCAGTAGGTAATTGATGCCTCATTTTGAGAAAGCATTTGTGCTCATTGGCCAGAACAAATATTGTTAATGCCTTATTTGGGAGATGTGCTGATTGTCCCTTTAAGAATCTGTCTGCAGAGGAAGGGACAAATGACCCGGGTGATCAATAGGGGAGCAGGATGAGGGATCATCCCTGGTGAGCTCAGGTTTCTGTTCTAGAACTTTCTAGAAAGCTGACTTCTAGAAAGCTTCTATATTGTATATATATATGTAAATAAACATGGCAGACTAGTGAAGAGGAATTATTTACAGGAGATGACTTGCCATTTTGTTCATGCAACTTGATAAGTGTGGCCATTTTGCCTGTAAAAAGCATTGAAAGGGCGTAGGAAACAGCAAATCCATAAAGTACCATTTTGAAGAAGGTTCAAATCAGGGAGAGACAAAGGACGGCATCTAGAAAATGCTACAGCCTCTATTGCAAATAACTTAGGAGTTTGAAACTGCCCCTACAGTATAGAAGTAAGGAAATCTCTCTCCTCTCAATAGACCCTGATTCGACCTTCTTAAACTCACCTGTCACACTCTACAACTTCAAGATCTTTATTTCAGACAACACTTCAGGCGCGGATTGCAGTACTTAGCTCATGCACGACTTTACCAATCCTTTGTGCCCGTTTTTAGGTGCAGAAACTTGGTAAAGTTGGGCGTGAGGCAAGTAGCATGACCTTTATCAAGGCCCGAAATGGCACGATTGGGACCACGCCCGAAATGGGTGCAACAGCCATTTAATACATTTGCATGCATTTAAATTGACTTAATGGGTTGGATGCCCATCTTAGTGGCACCACCACGTTACCACCACATTCATCTATCCAGATTCAGCTCAAAACAGACATGCTCTACAAAAGTCCGATTTGGGTGCTCCAGCCAGTGAAGAGATAAGTACTGAGCATCCAACAGCTGTCTGCTTGAAATCGCTTGCGGGGGCAGGGGAAGTCCACTACCACTCTACCTGTGACCAGTGAGAAGGAAAGTGGCCTGCTGTCACTCTGCCTGAGAATTGTGGGAGGGGAGGATGGGGAGGATCTCAATCGGCCTGGATGATGGGTGGGTGGCAGGATAAGGAGGTCAGTAATGTCATGAGAGTGGGGCAATGTCAGTAGGTGCCAGGGGAAGTCATTATCTGGCCTGGCAGCGGTGTAGTGGGGCAGCAGCATTCGATCATTTTTTTCTGTGCATGCGCAGTTGGAGGCATGGATTGGAACTACAGGTTTTCAGGTATGTTAAGCCCCTCCCACAAGCTTCTACAGTGCAACTTGGAATTACTGACATCTTTTCAGGCAGATTGCATTTTGGGGCTCCTGAAAATGGGTCAAAAAGTCAGATCCGAAACACTCCCAGACACAAGTCCGCCCAGCACTCAGAATCAAATGGTAAAATAGGGCCCGATACCTTGATTTCAGAACACATCAAATCCACACCAAATACAGACTATTCTTAATTTATGTTTATAAATAATCTATCTTTATTAGTAATTAATCTTTGTGTATGTATTAGTATTTATCTTTTTTTCAGCATCTTACAGAACAAAAGAGTGAAATAATCAAATCTTTTCTTTTTTAAGTAAAAAGGCTTTGCTGCTGGGTTATTTTAAATTGAATTTCTCATTCTCCAAGTAAAAATACATACACACACATACAAAAACATTGCTCACAGATGACTTTGGGGAAACACCTTTAAGGTTTTCATGACAAGATGAAGACCATAATCTCTGAATTGGAAATGCAAGATAATGTAGAGAAGAGAAGAGGGGACAAAGTAAAATTTATTTATTCATGTCACAAGTAGGCTTACATTAACACTGCAGCGAAGTTACTGTCAAAATCCCCTAAAGTAGCCACCAAAGGCAGTATTCTGCCTATGCTGCTGGATTAGTAATACTGACGTCTTGCCTAATAATCTTGTGACATGTGTTTGAATCCTGACACAACAGCTGGGGAACTTAAGTAAAATTAATTAAATTAATCTGAAATATGAAGCTCGTATCTGTAATGGTGGCCATAAAGCTACCAGATTGTCATAAAAGCATCAAGTACGCCAATGCCCTTCTCTTTAGACAAATACATATGCTATTCTTACTGTTTTACCTATCAAAGGCTTTTTCTATTATTCATTCTTAGGATATGAACATCATTGGCAAGGCCAGTATTTATTAACCATCCCTAACTACCTTAAGAAGATGGTGGTAAGATGTCTCCCTGAAGCCTGTTATTCCATGTGATGTAAGTACATATACAGTAGAATTAGAGAGGGATTTCTAAGTTTTTGACCCATGGATAGTGAATGAGTGATGAAATATTTCCAAGTAAGGACAATGTGTGGCTTAGATGGGAACTTGCAGGTTGCCTTACGGCTGTGTTCATGTTTCCTGGAACTGCAGATTTAGAAGGTGCTGTTGAAGTAGTCTTGGTAAGTGCATCTTGTGGGACTCATAAAGAACATAAGAACATAAGAAATAGGAGCAGGAGTAGGCTATCTAGCCTTTCGAGCCTGCCCTGCTATTCAACAAGAGCATGGCTGATCTAAAGTGCATCAGTTCCACTTTCCCGCTTTCTCCCCACAACCCTTAATTTCCTTGTCTATCAGAAACCTATCTATCATGACTTAAATACATTCAGTGAGGTAGTCTCCACCACTTCAATGGGCAGAGAATTCCAGAGACTCACCATCTTTGAGTGAAGAAGTTCCTCTTCAACTCCAATCTCAACTACCCTCTCCCCGCCTTATTTTGAGACTGTGCCCTCTAGTTCTGCTATCCTTTCTAAGCGGGAAGAATCTCTCTACTTCTATCCTATCTAGCCCCTTCATTATCTTATATGTCTCTATAAGATCCCCCCTCAGTCTTCTAAACTCCAATGAGTACAGACCCAGTCTATTCAATCTCTCTTCATAGGCTAACCCCCTCATCTCCGGTATCAGCCTAGTGATTCATTGCTGCCATTTGCATCGGTGGTGGATGGAGTGCTGATCAATCAGATTGCTTTGTCTTGAATGGTGTTTACCTTCTTGAGTGTTGTCAAAGCCACATTCATCCAGGCAAATGGAGTGTTCAGAGAACAGTTCTGACATGTGCCTTTATGATGGTCATGCTTTGAGGAGTTAGGAGTGAATTATTTGTTGCTGAATTCACAGCCTCTATAGACTGCTCTTATAGCCACATTATTTATGTAATAATAATCCAGAACTGGGGATCATTGTTTTAGAAATGAGATGAAGAGAAATTTCTTCATCCAGAAGAAATGTGTGGAATTCACAACGGCAGAAAGAGGCCAAAATGTTGTCTGATTTCAAGAAGAAATTAGATATGGCTCTTGGGGCTAAAGGGATCAAGGGATAATGGAGGAAAGGGATCAGGGTACTGAATTTGATGAACAGCCATGATTATTATGAATGGCAGAACAGGCTTGAAAGACCAAATGGCCTACTCCTGCTTCCAGTTTCTATATGGCTAAAGCAGTTAAGGTTCTGACCAATGCAAACTCCAGGATATCAATGTTGGGGAATTAAACATTGATAAGTATGTTAATTTTGATAAAAGATAGTTATATTCTCTTCTGTCAATGATGTTCATTGCCTGACATTTGTGTGATGTGAATGTCTCTTGCTATTTACAGCTGAATATTGTCTAGATCTTACTATATGCAGGCACAAACTGCTTCTGTATCTGAGAAGTTGCAAACAGAACTGAATACTGCAATAATTAGTGAACATTCCTATTCTAACCTTATATTGGCAGAGGTCATTGATGAAACAATTGAAGATGGTTAAATCTGAGGCACTACCATGAGGAACTTGTGCAGCAATATGGACTAAGATGATCAGCCTCTGATGACCTTAACAATCTTCCCTTGTGTTGAATGAAGAATTTTCCCTGATTCTCATTAACTTAAATCTTATGAGAGCTCCTTGGTACCACAATTGGCCAATGATCTCAAGGCCAGTCACTCACATCTCACCTTTTGACTCTTTTTCCTATTTCTGGATCAAGGTTACAGCAAGATCTTGGTACCAGTGAGCAGGTGGCTGTTAAGTACACGTCACTTGATCGCTATATGGTCAATACTTAACTACATTAGAAATGTCCCAGCAAGCCATTCAGTCGTATGCAAGAAGATGGCTCGCTACCATTATCTCAAGGATATTTAGGGATGAGCAATAAATGCTTGACTTGCCAGTCATACCCAAAATCTGTGAATGAAAACAAAAAAGTCATTACCTTGAGGGAAAAGTAAGGAGGTGTTAGCCACACTTTTTTGTGATTGGTAAGGATTATCCGCATTAAAGTGTGGGGTGAACCTACAACAGCTTTAATTTAGGACTGAAGGTGAGGAAAAGACCCATCATGAATGGGGGAAGTGGAATAAATGCCAGCTTAACTGTATCCTTGGGTTGGAGGGAGAAGAATACCAGCTGAACTGGGGAATGAGGAAGAAAGAAATTGATACCAATATAGACTGGAAGGTTTGAAAGAAAACACGTCTTTATGAAAAGGTGAGTAGTGTCCCTGTTAATTGGGTCCACCAGGATTTCCATTTCTTTGCAAGTTATGGCAAACCAGCATTTAGACACAAGGGAGTAACTGTTGAGATGATTTCTGAATAAATAATCCACAGGTTGAAAATCTAACTGAATTTGTTTTTTTAAAAATAAAAATGATTGTGAAATGTAAAAATGCTATAAGTGAAATGTAATGCAAATAATGTTTAGAGCAGCATGGTGGCTCGCACTGCTGCCTCACACACCCAGGACTTGGATTCAATTACGGCCTCGGGTGACTGTCTGTGTGGAATTTGCATGTTTTGCCCATGTCAGTGTGGGTTTCCTCTGGATGCTCTGGTTTTCTCCCATGGTCCAAAGATGTGCGGGTTAGGTGCATTCGTCGTAATAAATTGTCTCTTAATGTCAGAGGGATTAGCAGGGTAAATATGTGGGGTTAAGGTGCTAGGACAGGACCTGGGTGGGATTGTTGTTGATGCAGGCTTGATGGGCCAAAAGGCCTCCTTCTGAAATATGGATTATATGATATGATATTATTCTATGAAAAACACTGAAATTTTAGTGTGGTGAGAAATCTTCTACTAGTAGTTACGCGTTTCTTTTGAGTTTTGTGGAGGTATCTTTTAGTGAAGTAGTGGTAAACAATTCTTGAGAGTTTAAGAGACAATCATGATAAGTCACCTTATATTAACTGTGGATCCACCCAATTTGTTAATTGTAACTTAAATCGCAGTGAAAATCAAATTATATACAAAATTCACAATGTCAAAGTTTTGGAGTTTTAAATTAATAATTCAGACTGTGAAGAAAATAAATTTTTTATTATCAGGAAACAATTTAAGAAAAATAATCTGGATTAGATTACATTTTGATAAACTTAATAAGGTTGAATTAACCAAAATAAATTGCAGTTATCCATTTCAGATGCTCAGTTCAATTTGGAATGCACAATCAATGAGGTTGTAAACAGAGAACAAATGCTTTATAAAGCAAAACCTTTACTTGAATATCTTTATAATGTGATTTTTTTTAGATCATTTTATGAATTGTAGTGACAAATGGGTGGTACTTTATTTAACCAGTGAGGCTGTTGCATGCCTGGAAGGCCTGCAAGAGCCCCGTACCACCTCCTTTCAGAAAGTTCTGCTGAATTAAATACTTCTCAAGCACTGAACTGGACAGCAGGAGGCCATCCTGGGTCAAACACATGTGATTTACTGACCAACCAGGGACCAGCAACTGTCATTGATGCAGCACCACCTGGAGAGCAATGGTAGCAGCTGGTAATACACTCATCTGAGGCCCAGGATTGCCAAGGGACTCAGGCCACAGGGGAGTGATGGTAGGATTGGCAGCAAAGGCAGGAAGACCCATAAGTCTCTGAACCCCCCTCCCCCCACTCACACACACACACACGCTTTCATTCTTGATGCTTTATCTCCAGATCAGGCATTGGGTGCCTCTGAATGAGCAATCAACCTCTGAAAACCCTAAGTAAACCTAATAGAGATTGCTTTTCAAGTTTCCTACATGCTTCACTTACCACCTGGTGAGTACTAAGACAATGACATGATGCCCTTAAATGGGCATTACTTGTCACTTAAGGGGTTCAACTGATGATGCAGCAGGAAGATTATCCACAAGCTTTCTGGCCCTGGACTTAATTGGGATAGAGGTGGGAAGGTAGCATGGTCTATCCTCCCATCTAATTATATGCCTCAACCAAACTTGCCATAATGGGAGGGGGCATTAAATTTCACCCAATGTTGGTAGTGAAATCAATGCAGCACATTTTGCTTTAGAATAACCCCAGTAATATTTCCATCTGTTTAATGTCACTTTCCATAGGTATGCATTTTGTGGTATGCTGTAGCTAAAATATTAACAAGCTGGACTCTTAACTGGGATAAACTATTCCCATTGTTGACAAGTGGCAAACATTGTAAATGTGTCAGTAATGATTTCTTCTGTTCAATAGATCTTGTCAAATATAAAGCATATTCTTTTCATTAAACACACCAACAAAGGAAAGCTCCACAAATACAGTTCCAATATTGATGCACATAGCAACCAGATGCAAATCTTACCCCGGGGACTCCTGAATTGAAAACCATTTTCAAATCATGTTCAGTGTTAGGCTTCTGCTAGGGGATGAGCTTTGCAAATCCTAACTAAACAAATTGTGGGAGTTAAGGAAATTTGTATTAACTGTGGAGTGTCCACAAAGAGTAGACACACATTCCATGCAGGTAGATAAGCTGTCCCTTCCTTTTAAGCTGTATTGATAAATAAGGATATCAATTGCAGTCAAACAGTAGCTTTACTTTTACAGTTTGGGTCAATGTATTTTCATTTGCCCAGTGCTGAATGTCTAATATTGATGTATGTATTACAAAATTAGTCCAATCCAATAAATTTAAGGTTTATTTGTTGTATATATAGTAAATATAATCATAAATATCTAGTAAAATATATAGTTATATAGCAGATTTAAATGCCTGCTGATGAGTATAAAGGTCTGAAATAACATCAGAGAATATAAATTACAGGTACTGAAGGCATTCCCTAAAATTCTTTTCTCCATCACTTTTGCAGTAGCATTGACTTCTTTTACATGAACTGAGTTAATGCTCTGTTAAACAAGCAGAGTGAGAAACTCCAGATAAATGTGTTAATCATTTGTGCACTAATATCCTACAACCCAATTTCAGGCTCCAAGGAATCTTCTGGTCTATTTGCAGTGGCAGCATCACAGTATTTTAATTCATTGTAAACATCATCAAACATTATTGATGGAGAGGATGAGTGCAGCAATCAAACATAAAGGCAATTTATAAAAATGGAAGTAATACATATCATGCACTAACACTAATGATACTGCATGGCAATTAGCTGATAATTATCACCTGCTAACATTGCAGTCAAATTCATAAGTGCTCTGTTTTGGGTGTCATCACATGCAGAATGTTTTAGACCACTGTATGTGTCAAGATAGCGACCAGCAAAATTTTGAACAAAAATAGAAAACAACTTCCATTAATGTAGCAGTATCTATATCATCTTCATACTCAAGAATTTATTCATAAATACTGAACTTGCATGGAATGGCAATCAGAGTAACATTGCAACGCCATTCCTGGTTCCTTACCTTAAAATTACACAGCTCTTTTCTCATCCGATCTCCCAAAACAGACCAGGTGAGAACAATGCAGTGTAGCAGGTTTCTGAAGTCCTGTGTCGAGGGCAAGAGAGTTGGAAGTAAGGGGAGTTTGTCTCCTCTTTTACAGCATTATCTGCTGTAAAGCTGATTAGTTTGAAGGCCCAGTCACTCGAAGACTTGATGGAAAAGAGACATTTGTGGATAAGTTAGGCAGAGAGGAGATCACATTGTTGGTTTGGGGGGATTGGATGGACAGTATAGGGGGGCTTGAGAGATAAATGAGGGGTGCAGTTATTGGGACTTGGATTGTAGAGAGGTGGTTAGCTGATCATTGGGGTGGTGATCAATGGGGGAGGTGGATCAGTGGGAGTGTGCTGTGGGTGGTCGGGGGGGGGTCGAGGGAGAAGTCACGTGAAAATTTTTGATTTGATTTATTATTGTCACACGTATTAACATACAGTAAAAAAGTATTGTTCCTTGCACATTATACAGACAGAACATACCATTCATAGAGAAGGAAACAAGAGAGTGCAGAATGTAATGTTACAGTCATAGCTCGAGTGTAGAGAAAGATCAACATAGTGCAAGATAGTCTATTCAGAAGTCTGACAGCGACAGGGAAGAAACTGTTCTTATGTCGGTTGGTACATGACCTCGGACTTTTGTATCTTTTTCCCGATGGAAGAAGGTGGAAGAGAGAATGTCCAGGGTGCAGGGGGTCCTTAGTTATGCTGACTGCTTAACTGAGGCAGTGGGAAATGTAGACAGAGTTAGAGGAAGGGAGGCTGGTTTGCATGATGGATTGGGCTACATCATGACCTTTTGTAGTTTCTTGCAGTCTTGAGCAGAGCAGGAGTCATTGCAAGTTGTGATACAACCAGAAAAAATGCTTTCTATGGTGCATCTATAAAGATTGATGAGAATCATAGCTGACATGCCAAATTTCCTTAGTCTTCTGAGAAAGTAGAGGTATTGTCAGAGGGAAGGGTGGAGGTTAGGGTTAGCACTATAGTTAGCCAGAAGTTAGAAGTGGTTTTTATCCTTGTAACTTCTTTTTGGAACTACTATTGTAAGATAAGTGGAACTATCCAAAGTTTGAAATTTAAATCACAGTATCAGATGGTCCCCATTGCAGGACAATTTCTCAACGGATGTTTGAATCTCCCGAGTAAACTTCCAAAAGATGTGCTGGTTTGAAGCATGGGCACACTGAATTCTTTCTCAATGTACCTGAACAGGCATGGAGTGTGGCGACTAGGGGATTTTCACAGTAACTTCATTGCAGTGTTAATGTAAGCCTACTTGTGACACCAATAAACAAGTTTTAGCTTTAAACAAGCAGGCTTGCTGTTTTTGCAATCTTGTCGATTTCAGGTAATCCTGCTCCAGCACATAACCTCAGCTTCTTTCTCTGAATTGCTGATTCTGTTGTCAATTTCAATGTTTTTACCTCTTCAGTTAATTTCTCATTGTCAAGCTTCCTTTTTTCAAGCTCTCATTCTTCTGATTCAATTCTTCACTACACATTTTCTTATTTCTTCTTAACGTTGTTTTGTCATGTTTTGCAACTTTGTGTCAATTTTGCTATCAGTCATTTCATCTCACTGTTTTAATGTCTTCTCTGCAGCTTTACTTCTTTTTGCTGATTCCTATTTATGATCAATAGTTCATCATTTCTTTTGAAACCTTTAGTTTCTGCATTTCTTCTGAGGGAAATCCTCTTATTAGACACATACATTTCATCAATGAATTTTCATTTCCATTTGCCTTAACTTCAGCTCACTTCTTTTGACTTCATTGTTGGTCAGGTCTGCGTCTAATAAAGTATTGACTTGTTTCCATTCTGCAATTCACTCATTGTCCTTTGGTCACTTAGTGTCTTTCATTGCTTTTCTTCTGAAGTCTTTCATTACCCCTTCTTTGAGGTCTTCATTACCTCCACTGAAGTCTTGCATTGACCTTTCTTGAGGTCTTTGTTGCTTCTGGACGTTATTTTTTGCTGTCTATTTGGGGTCTTGAATGTGGCAGCAGAACATATGATAAGCGACCTTCTAATTTATCGTTCTTGTGATTATATATTTCATAAAGTAACATTCAGATGGAAATATTGTTTTGGAGTGAAACCTTTTGAAGATCCAAGGGCAGCAAAGTTTATAGGTACAAGTTACTGCTGTAGAGGTTGCATTATAAGCATTCAATGGATGGTGAAGGAGAGAAAATACTTACTAGCAAGTGCACTTTGTCCAGTCACTTGGCATGTGTGATGGTATTGTGCCTTTAAAGAATGTGTTTCAATCATGTTATTTTGCAGGATGTTTTGTCAGCACCATGTTGTTTGTAGCCAGTGTCCTTTATTGCTACTGAAGCAGCATAATTGATATGTTGAATCATGTTTAATGTGAGCTAATGTAGTGTTCTGTGGTTTTAATGTTCCCTTGAGATGAACATTAAACATAGTTTAGTTTGATTTGAGGGTGATTGACAAGTCAGGTCATGTGGCTAGGTTCAGCTAATTTCCACAGAACATTTCATTTTCAGGAGCAGCTTGAAGCTAAGAGAAATAACAGTGTTTTTTTCCCTCTCTGAAGTTGGAATGTTTGCTGTTTAGGTTTTGCTGTGTTGGAAGTGCCAGAGATTGGGTTTATCTCTTTGAGGTTGTGCTCTTGATAGGTTATATTCTTCTTTGAAGACGGCTGTAGTGTTTGATATCCAGAAGTGTTAAAAAGCTAAAAATCTGGCATCACATGAGCATACATGTCTTTGTACTAATTCTGGGGAAGGGGATATATCTGTGGAATATGTTTGTGGGCTTTACGTTGGAACAACAGAGATAACTAGCTGTTAGAAGTTATAATGTGTCATGTTGAAATTTTGTAATTGGTAAAAGTTATGCCAATTCTTTGTTATTTTCTAACTGTGTTCTTAAATTTTGTTTCATTAAAGCTTCCTACTAAGTCATTTGATTCATACCTGGATTTGTAAACATAATATCTTATGCTCACACATGCCAAAACAAAATGTAAAACTTAATTTGATTTGTTTTATTATTGTGACATGTATTAGCATACATTACTGAAAAAGTATTGTTTCCTGCGCGCTATAAGACAGAACATACTGTTCATAGAGAAGGGATGAGAGTGTGCAGAGTGCAATGTTACAGTTATAGCTAGGGTGTAGAGGTGGATGAACTTAATGCAAAGTAGGTCCATTCAAAACAGTGAGGGCAGCAGGGAAGAGTCGATTGGTATGTGACCTCAGATTTTTGTATCTTTTTCCCAACAGAAGATGGTAGAAGAGAGAATGTCTGGGATACATGGGGTCTTTAATTATGCTGGCTGCTTTGCCGAGACAGCAGGAAGTGTAAACAGAGTCAGTGGATGTGAGGCTGGTTTGAGTGATGGGTTAGGCTACATTCATGATCTTTTGGAGTTTCTTCTAACTTCACAAAATACTAGGAGCCATACCCAGCTGTGACACAGCCAGAAAGAATGCTTTTTATGGTGCATCTGTAAAAGTTGATGACAGTCATAGGTGACATGCCAAATTTCCTTAGTCTTCTGAGAAAGTGGAGGTGTTGGTGGGCTTTCTTAACTATAGCATCAGCATGGGGGGATCAGGAGAGGTTGTTGATCTAGACACGTAAGAACTTGGAGGTCTCGATCCTTTCTATTTCCATTCCCATTAATGTAGACATGGGCATGTTCTCCTCTACGCATCCTGAAGTCAATGACAATCTCCTTCATTTTACTGACATTGAGGGAGAGATTATTGTCATTGCACCAGTGCACAAGATTCTCTGACTCATTCCTGTACTCTGTCTCATCATCGTTTGAGGTTCAGCAAACTTGAAAATCAAGTTGGAGCAGAATTTGACCACACAGTCATAGGTGTATAAGGAATATAGTACAGGCTGAGAACACCGTCTTGTGGGACACCAGTGTTGAGAATGATCATGTCCTTACCCATGTAAGGACATGGGTAATTGCTTGTCCTTACTGATTGAGGTCGGTGAATTAAGAAGTTCAGGATCCACTTGCAGAGGGCAAAGCCAAGGCCCAGGCCAAGAAGTTTGGAGATGTTTCGTAGGGATAATGGTGTTGGAGGCTGAGCTGTAGTCAATAAACAGGAGTCTGACATAGGTATCTTTGTTGCAGGATTGAATGCAGGGTCAAGGAGATGGCATCTGCTGTGGACCTGTTGCAGTGGTAGGCAAACCGCAGTGGATCCAGGCAGTTCTGGAAGCTGGAGTTAATTCATGCCATGACTAATCTTTCAAAGCACTTCATAATGTTGAATGTCAGAGCTGGCGGAGGATACTTATTGAGCTGTTTGGTTTTTCCTGGCACCAGGATGATGGTTGTCTCCTTGAAGCAAACAGGGACCTCAGATTGTTGTAAAGAGATGTTGAAGATGTCAGTGAATACCCTGCCTGCTGATCGTGGGTCCACTGAACTTAGGGTCTAAAGTAACTTCACAAAATACTTCAGAGTCTTTGGCCCACTTAACATATGAGATAATAATAAACATCAGATCTTAGCTGATTTGATAAGACCTTAGAGCCTCGTCTTTATTTACAGTTACATCTCTGCGATATCTTTGATTTATCACTGGCACTCAACACAGCTTACCCAGCTGGATGGCACCATGGGTCAGAAATAGAGAACATCCTATTCTGTCATAGTTCTTTCCGCAGTAGCACTGCCGAGAAATCAGCAAACTATGATGCCCTGCTGATCACTGCTTCAACTTCATTCAAAATTGCAGCCTCCAAGAAACCATCCTCTTTAAAATGAAGCATGCTTTTAAATTCCTGCAGTTCCACCAGTGTGGTCTCAATGACAGCCATTGCTTGCACCGAGTGTACAGTAGAAAAATGAAGTGGTGAGATCAGAAATCATCCATTCCTCTGGACCTTTCTTGAATATCATAAAGTATGTACATGAAAGATTGTTAGCATTAATCAAGCCAACGACTGAGAAAGTAGTGCTCCAAGGGCCAAATGCAAAGCCATGTCTGCACATATGAAAACAAAGAGGTTTGCTCTTTCTAATCAGCTGATCACTAGCAAAATTGTACTGCAGGGCTGATATATAACATAAATTATAGTAAACTCATTCACAGCAATTGCACTAAAAGCCATAAATTTAAACAATTTACTGTTTGATTGATACAGAACTGAGTTTAAAGCAATTTTGCATTAATCTTTTACAATGAAAAGTCGAACTGGGCCATAACAGAAAATGCTGGAGAAGCTCAGCAGGTCTGGCAGCATCTGTGGAGAGAGAATAGAACCAACGTTGAGAATCTGGTCACCCTTCGTCCTCCCGACAGCATTTTCTGTTTTCGTTTCAGATTCCAGTCCCTGCAATATTTTGCCTTTATAAAACTCGAACTAGGCTTGAGGTATATACAACAGGGGTGATTTTAAGACCGCATTAGCCACCAGGGTGAATGGTGACACAGACCCAAAACCTCAACAGAGTCAGGATACAAGATTTTGCCAACAAAATCTCATTTTCCCATTTTCCAGGCCCCTTGCCCATGACATAATAATAAATTTCAACATTTTTAATACTATATTTGAATTTGACATTTCAATATTATATTTTAATGAATGTTAATATATTTGAGCATGAATATAGGACTTCACTACAATATCATAGAATCATAGAACCCTACAGTGCAGAAAGAGGCCCTTCAGCCCATCGAGTCTGCACCGAATACAATCCCACCCCATATCCCTACATATTATACTCACTAATCCCTCTAACCTATGCAACCTAGACACTAAGGGACAATTTCTTAGCACAGCCAATCAACCTAACCCGCACATCTTTGGACTGTGGGAGGAAACCAGACCACCGGAGGAAACCAATTCATGCACGAGGAGAATGTGCAAACTCCACACTTACAGTGACTCGAGCTGGGAATTGAACCCAGGACCCTGGAGCTCTGAAGTAGCAGTGCTAACCATTGTGCTACCGTGCCACCCAAATATGTTCCCTTCACTAAATATTCATATCTCACCAACCTGACATCATGTTGGTGAGGTTTGCAACAGATTTTGTTAAAACTTGAAGGAATGGAGGGGAACCCCACTGGAGGCACAAAGGTAAGTTTAGATTCAAAGGGAGAAGGACATGGCTAGTCAGTGACCTGGCACTGCACCATGCCATTGCCCCTGGCGCTGCCAAACTGGCAGTGCAAGGCTGGCTTGCCAAGGGTGAGCCTTTTGGAAAGTCCCGTTGAGGCGTTTCCCCTTATGTGTAGTGGGTGGGGAGAGTTGCCCCAATGCCTGTGCGATGGAGTGTACCCCAGTGTTGAATTGGTACAGTGAGGGATGGGATATGGGACACCCAGATGCTTATGGGAGGGGGGGTCTCCCATGTTTGTGAGGAGAACAAGGAGGAGTTCCTTAGTGCAGATTAAGCTGCCATCTTCATAGATGTTGCCCCAATCATTGCTAGCTCTATCAGACCCCATGCACAGAGAGCCAGAGAACCTGTAGAGAAAACTCAGGTGTAGAAGTGGCGAGCTACATGCCGGTTTTCTATCTTTAAAATGGCATAAGATTCCACCCATTGACTCATCCCACAATGTATATGTGATATTATTTTGTTGAGCATGATGCAAGATTCTACTTAACTATATTGGTGTCTTTTTTCTGAATTCTTGTACCACAGAGCTCAGCCTATCTACCAGGCCTCATTAATATGGTGAAGTTGCACCTCTGGAAGGAAGTAGAACTGAATCATAGAGAGTCATAGAATTGTTATAATACAGTTTTCCATTTGGCATTATGGTTTAGTGCTATTCCCTTGCCTTTCCCCCCTATCTCTGCACTTTGTTTCAATTCAAGTGAGCTGCAGTAGATTTTAACACCTGCAGCTAATAGTTACTGGCCTCATGGCGTTCATGGAACTGTTGGCTAACAGCAGCCAGAAGGCCTCCAATCCAAATATTGTAGGCCAAGCTGTGAATGGAAGTTCCATGCCAGCTTCCTTGGGTCACTCCTGTGCTGACAGAAATAATGAGGAAATAAGATAGGAGGGGTTGGAATACTTCGATCGGTATTGAATACTTTGTGTACATGAGTAACGTACACAGTGTCGTTGTTGAATTACTATGAATTACCTTCTCACTATGAATAAATGGCTGGATTTGGGGTGGAAATATGCAGAGAGACAACAATAGTTGAATATTTAAGCAGCAAAAAGATTTTAAAATTTAAGAGACAGACAGATTGAAAGGTTGAATCAGGTGAAGCTTAATGAGAAAAAAACTTGGTGACAGATCTTGGGAAGAAAAGTAAGAGGAAATAGCAACATTTTGAAGAAATAGAGAAGTAAAGTTTCAGATATGTAAATATTCAAAACTGAAAGATAAGTGATAAAACTATTAAAAGAAACAATGGGATTTAATGTTTTACACAAAATAAAGAGGCAATTCTAAACTTTCATATGTTATTGATTAGACTGTTGTCAGAATATTGTGTTCAGTTTTGAATTAAGTCAATGGAAGATTTACTAAATGACTATGAGGATGGAAGGTCTGCAGGAGACGTGAGAGCTCTCTGATTCAATGAGAAAGCAGCAGACATGCTTTGCCACATAGTAAGGCAGAGAAAGGTCGCACTATTTGGGTTTGAACCATTTTAGTTCCAAAACAGAGCAGTCCATCAGCAGTGACAGCAGATGGTTAGGTCAATGAGCAGCAAAAGTACCACGATAACATTACAAAAAGCCACATGGCACAGAAGGTTTAATATCTTTTCCAGAGAAAGTAACATAAAAGTCAACAGGGCCTCATAAGGTGACCTTGTATAAAGCATGTAGAGCACTCAGAGGAATATCCTCCCATTCCATTTTTTAAAAAATGACTTAGATATCATAAATGCCCTACAAGAAAAACAGGACTTGACGTCTCACCTCCAAGTATTAGAGTATTATTTTAATCTCAGCACTAAAAGCTTTGCAAATACTCTAGTTGAATGGTGCATCACGTTCATTGTGAGCTTCTTGTTGCTACTTTAGCTTTATAATTGACATGATGCTTAAAACTGATTATAATATTTTCATTCTTTTTGAGAATGATAACAGTGTGAGAAATGCTATAGGTAGGATCTTACCCACCTACATCTTCTCACCCACGGCAATGAGAAAGCCTTTCAAATCCTGTCAAAGAATTAGAAAAGTAGAAAACAAGCTGCCAAAAAAGAGCATTAAATAGAATGTTGCAGTATTCCTGACAATACACAAACTACAGAACTGACAAACTAGAAACCTTTTCTGTTGATGTTGAGAATGGCATGGATGAAAGAAGAATGCACAGTAGAACATAGAATCTTTACGGTGCAAAAGGAGGCCACCAACAACAATCCCACCCAGACCCTATCCTTGTAGCCCCACATAATCCCCCAACACTAAGGGGCAATCCTAGCCAGACCTGTCCCCGGTAACCCCAAGTATTTACCCCACGAATTCCCCTAGCCTACACATCTTGGGACACTAAGGGAGAATTTAGCATAGCTGTTCAACCTAACATGCATGTCTTTGCACTGTGGGAGAAACCGGAACACCCAGAGGAAACCCACTCAGACATGGGAAGAATATGTAAACTCCACACGGGTGGTCACCCACGGCTGGAATTGAATTCGGCTCCCTGACGCTATGAGGCAGTAGTGCTAATTGCTGTGACACCATGCTGCCCTATTACTTTGATCCAATCTATGACTCTATTATACGATGGCCATTCATCCAGTGTTCAACCGATTTCTCTGTTGTCTGGCACCAGATGCCTTTATGTCCATTACTTTTAAGGCCACTTACAATGAAAATAGTTACACTGATGAGCAACATCATTCCTGTGCCTCACACTGACTATTTTGCAGAGTGAGGTGTGAGTACACTGGCCTGTACTCATTCCTTTTCTCATTGCTGTTTGCATGGTCACTGTAATTTAGTTAAGTGATACATGCAGGGTTACGGATTGGAAGCTGGTGTCATTTCTGCGCACCATGCAATAACATTTCCCTCTCATGTTGCTTAACTGCTGTTCTGGTGTCCACTATTCTTTCACCTCTGTTGGTAGCTCCTTGGAACTCATGAAATCTTGCCACTTTGAAATGGCATTAAATTGTGTTGTTGCTACTTGCCCTCAGAGAATGCGATGAATTAATTGGCACGAGCAAATAATGTATCTGTGCCTTGCTTTGTGCAGCTGCTCTTTGTTGATTTTATCAATAACAACTCACAATTATTTGGCACTTCTAATGTAAAAATAAAATAATCCATAGCTACTTCACATGAATAAAAAGCAACTGAACCATTGAAGAACCTATAGGAAAAGACAGCCTAAATCTTGGTTGAGTATCAGGTCTGACCCACTCTGGGTCCTTTAGCAACCTTGACAATGAGTAAGTGAAAATATTTATTTTTTTAAATTATATGGGGCGTAAGCCATGATCATTCCTCCTCTCCTGACATATACTGCTCCAATTTGTCTTCTTAAGGTTCACCCAATAGTTGCTGTGGGAAAACAAGTGGTCTGGCATTAATTTCCTCACTTGACTGAGCTGCCTGTGGAGGCACAACCAATACTAACAGCTCATGTCAAGTACACTAATGAGAGTGGAAGTCCAACATCCATCAATCCTCAAGCCTCTTGGTTTGAATGGGCACTAGTTATGCAACACAAAGCCTGGGCCCAAAGATGACCAAAATCTGCCCTTAACATCACTTTCTAATGGCACATGCTGGATTACTTACACATCTTACAGCACGGCGAATTTGACCTCTGTAGGCCTGTCTTAGAGAAAGTGGCTAGATTGAAAGATAGTACTTATAAATTCTGTTACTCTATAAATTCTGCTGCACTATTCAATTGGCAATGCATTCCAATGATAATGTGGAGGTTATTCAAATAAAAGCAATAAAAGCTATGAATGCTCAAGATCTGAAATAGAAACAGAAAATGCAGAGCAAATTCAGCAGTACTGGCAATATTTGCAGAGAAAGAACAGAATTAATATGCAAAACAGAAACAGAAAATGCTGGAAAATCTCAGCAGGTCTGACAGCATCTGTGGGGAGAGAATAGAGCCAACACTTTGAGTCCAGATGACCCAAAAGGAGCAATTCAGTGAGACTATGCTGGAGCAATGTTAGTAATGATTCTACCATTCGTAAAACTTGGTAAAGTTGGGCGTAAAGCAATTAGTGCAACCCATGCCCACATCGTGCAAATGCCCACTTTACCAAGGCTCGAAAATAGCCACGATTGGAACCATGCCCGGAATGGATGCACCATCAATTTAAATGTGTTTGTATGCATTTAAATTAACTTAATGAGTTAAGTTAAGTTAACTCCCAATCTTACTTGCATTTCTCCCCTTACTATCATATTTGCCCATGCAGATTCGGCACGAAACAGACATGCTCAGCAAAAAATGTTTCGGGCACTCCACTCTCTGAAGAGGTAAGTTCAGTTGCCTCTCTATCTCAGTTCAGTGGTGGGGGCAGGGAGAGGGAGACAGATCAGATGTATCTCTGGTGGATGGGATGGAGTGGAGGAGGAAGGAGGCCAGATCATTCCCTTGCGGGGGAGAGAGGGGGAAGAAGGGAGGCCTGATTGCTCTCTGACAGGGGGGAAGGGGAGGCCAGATGCATCTGTGGTGGTGGGGAGTAGGGAAAGGGCATTGGGGATCTGCTGCCACTCTGCGGGTGATTGGGGGGGGAGTGGGAAGTGGGAGAGAGAGTCATGGAGACAGGTGGATAAGGGTGGACAGTCACATTGTGGGGCAATGTCTGTAGGGGCTATTGCTTCCACTTTTTGCTCTTTGGCCGCTTTATCTGCTTTACGTGGCCCATGGCTGATGTGACAGGGGAGCGATTTTCAATTTTCTTTTCACTGCACATGTGCAGTTGAAGGCTCTGATCAGAGTAGTGGTGTTTTGGGTGCAATAAGCGTGATTCGAACTCACAATTTTTTTTTCAAGCTAAGTGTGTAGGGGGACACCTGAGAACAAGCTTCCAAGCCGGATCTGAATTGTACCCCGATTCAATACTTAGAGTCAAAGTGGTAAAATCGCCCCCACTGCAAGAAATGTGACAAAGTATATCACAATACGAAACAATATTGGCCTAGGATGACTGAGAACATTCAGGAGAAGAATTTGGGTAAATTCAAAGAAAATAAGTTACATTCTAAGAATTTATAACAGAGAAAACAAAAATTAAGGTTGTGAAAAAAAAACTGTCTAGACATTTGATAACGAACTCCAGCTGAACATCTTATCCATAAAGGGTGAGTCACATAGGTGATTCCAGAGTTACATAAACAATAGGGTGACATGGTGGCACAGTGGTTAGCACTACTGTCTCAACACACCAAGGATCTGGATTCAATTCCAGCCTTGGGTAACTGTCTGTGTGGGATTGCATGTTCTCCTTGTGTATGCATGGGTTTCCTCCAGGTACTCTGGTTTCCTCCCACAATCCAAAGATGTGTGTGTTAGGTTGAATGGCCATGCTAAATTGCCCCTTAATGTCAGTGGGTTTAGCAGGTAAATTTGAGAGGAGGTAGAGCTTGGATTAGATCTTTGTCAGTGCTGACTTGATGGGCTGAATGGTCTCCTTCTGTACCGTAGGGATTAATGTAATGCTGCCTAGCTATTACAATGCACAGAGGCACCTTCCATGTGGCTTTTTGCTGTACTCATAGTAACGTAACCATCATTGACATGAATTAGGACTCACATTCTGGAAGAAACAAGAAAAGCCAATTTTTAGCTCTATTTCATTTACTAACAGTAAATGACAGCTTATAACTCTAGTAGGAATGAACAAGTCCTGATGAATATCTCAAATATTTGTTTATATGTTTCTTAATTTACATTCAGTTCCCAATTGTTTCCATTTATTAATTCCTCTCTCACGATCACAAATTACTTTTCAACCACAAAGAAGACTGGTTAGACTATACACTGCTATGTTACTACCAATATGAACTCAGAGCAAAAATACACATGTTCTCAGCAAAATAAACTATAGTGATTCTATATTCTCTGTATTTTCAATATAATATAATGGAAAAAAAACAGTTCTAATAAATATGGGATTGCATATACTATATACATTAGTTAGGTACTGTGGATCACAACAAAAGATTAACTAATGAAAGTGCAAAATAGCAGATCTGTATTTACCATTCTTGTAACTGCAACCAAGCCAGAACTTAGTAACAAAAGGGCTAAGCTTGTATAACTATATAGTTACCAAGGGGATTATAAATAGAGATCATAGCAGCAGCATCTATAAAACAGTCTTCATCAATTTTAGATCTTAAAAATTGCTGTGTTGCTGTGCAATATGTTTCTACTGTAAACACTGCAGTCTGTCCATGTGAGATATGTAAAAATATACATAACAATATAAAATTTATCAAATTAACATATAATCGACAAACAAATCATTGAAAAAGACATTTTTTTTACTGTGCTCTACCTATTCTGACATAAATAGTGGTTTGTCTTGCACAGACATAATGACATATTTAATGATTACCCACAGCAGTACCCTTTGGTTTGCACAGATTGCTTTTCTTCTCGATGCATCACTGGATCTTACTGTGAGTGCAAGTAGAGGTTAACATCAGTCTCTAAGATACTATTGTCAAAGGTGTTGTGATCCATTGAAAAGTAACTCACGGCAGAGTGCTGTTTGGGCAGATGAGACAAAATGGTCAATGTCTCAATGATTCACAGCAATCTTATGAAGGATCAATGTAATTAACATGCAGAAAGAGACAAAATATACCTCCAAACATTCATACAGTACAAATTTTCAGTGTATTAAAAGGTTATCAAGCAAAATGGATACAACTAACTATAAGACAAAGTACAATAGCCAGAAGAAAGGAATGAAATGTTTCAGTTAGAATGCTAATACATTGTAATGCATCTTAATTATTGAATAACATATCAAGGATTGATTGAATATCCTTTGCCATTGCTTTATGTTATAATGTTAGCTTTTCATAGTAATAATTAACAATAAAAAAGACGTATAATAATTCTTAATATACTCTCACATTTAATGGCATACTTAATATGCAAATCTACTAACCACAGTCCCTTAAAACTAGTCCAAAATCCATTCCTGTTGCAAATTCTGCTGCATGCCAATAGCAATATTACAGATCCATCTGCCAGTTCATAGTGTCTACGGGCACATTATCTTTCTCATAAATCTCTTGACTTGACAGCAATAACAGTATTCAGGGAGCCTTGTGAACAACTAACAGAAGGGATCGTGTTTAACATGCTTTTAATACAATGTTTCATCATCTGATTAAAATCCCTCTGCTCTCTTATTTGTAATAATCCCTTCCCTGCTTTGAAAATGGATAACATCTAAAATCACAGTTATGAAAAATGTTAGTTAAAGAACAAGTGCACACTATGTCTTCTCATTTTACTATATTCAGACTTTATCATTGTATTAGCCATTTTGGTTAATGTTGTTATTTGCAGATTACCTTACATTAATTACCTTGTTTTGTCAATCTCCTGCCTGCAGAGTCTTTTTTTAAAATATAAGAAGTCATCCTGTGTCCTATTTTAAAGTGACTGAAAATCTAAACGATTGATTTGTGTTAGTATTTCATGACATAGAAAAGTCCAGAAACAGGCCATTCAGCCCCATAGATCTATCCTAGCATTTATGACTCACACAAAACTCCCACTCCCCCAACACCTTTCTCCATCTAACCTCATCATCATGTCTGCCTGTTCCATTCCTGTTCATCTGTTTCTTCAGCTTCTCCTTAAATGCATCTATATTAGTTACCTCAGCACTTTTGGTGGTTGTGAATTTCACATATTAACCACTCTTTGGGTAAAAAAAAAATTCTTGTGAATTCCCTATTCAATCTCGTAGCGCCTATTTTATATTTATGGCAGCTAGTTTTGGTCTCCCTGGAAGTAAAAAAACCTTTCATTGTATGCCCTGTCAACCTTTTATAATCATAAATTTCTCTAGCTGATCTCCCCAAAGTCTTTTCACTTCAATCTTCCCTGAAAACTAAAATCCTCCTTTCTGGCATCATTCTAATAAATCCTTGTTGCAGCTTCCCTGGGCCTCTATATCATTTTTAAATATTGAGAACAGAATTGTACACAACGCTCTGAGTGTTCAATGCAAGCTTAACATCATTTCTTTGCTTTTTAATTCTATCCCTTGAGAAATGAGCGACATTGCCTGGTTTACATTGTTTTACAGCCTTACTAATCTGCATCACTATTTTTAGTGATTTATGTGTCTGTAGCCCAGATCCTTCTGCACTTCCACCCCATTTAGATGCTTAGGCCTGAATTTTCCCAGCCCCTCAGGTGCTGGGAAGGGAGGAAGGAGTGGGGCCACTAGAATAGCTGGAGTGATGTCAAAATGGCTGGACATTGCTGTCTTGCACTGGGGAGGTTTCAGCACCAAACTGGCAAGACAGATCAGCTGCCTGCTTCACCATTGTGGGCATCCTATTTGCATTACTAAAGGTCCAAGGATACTAGCATTTTGCTCATGACAGAGAGGCTACCTGTCATGTGAGGAGACTGTCAGCTTCGTGGAGGTCGTCTCCCTTCGTTAGCCTTCGATCCTTGCTCAAAGGCAGGCTGCTGGCTGAAAGGCATTTCCATAACTCCAACAATTATCCCAGAGGCTGTTTCCCTTTGTCTTGAGGAGTCTACTGCCCCTTGCCTACCAAATCTTTACAAACATTTTCAGACACCCTTCGGGTTGCCTCTGCAGAGTTTATATCTCCTGGTAGGGCTGAAGAATCAGAACTATTGGTGCTCTGGGCTGGCAACATTTAAAAATAGCAGTCACTTAAGAGATCAACTTTGAGAAAATCACTGAGCTGGTTCCACTGCCACCAAGTGTAGATTCGAGACCTGCTTCTCAGCCCAATCTCAGGAAAAAGAGTAACACTATCCAGATCAAGCAAGCATGGCTAAGATGACCACAGAGATTTGCAGCAGGGGAGTTTTAGCAAGAACTTGTATCCAGTACAGAGAGTGGTTAAGTGACTGACTAAGGTCTGGCAAGGCGAATGCCAAGTGAGATCTGAGTGACATGCCTCTAATTCTATAGACACCAGAATACACAAAAGCAGAGCAGGCTGATTGCACATAGATCTCCTCATCCTAACCCTCAACATTGTCAGAAAAATTGGACAGCAAATTTCACATCTCAAGTGCAAGTCATAGAATCATAGCATCACAGAGTTTACAACATGGAAACAGGCTCTTTGGCCCAACTTGTCCATGCCGCCCTTTTTTTTAAAAACCCTGAAGCTAATTCCAATTGCCCATATTTGGCCCATACCCCTCTATATCCATCGTGCCCATGTATTTATCTCAATACTTTTTAAAAGACAAAGTTGAACCCAACTCTACTAGTACCTCTAGCAGTTTGTTCCAGACAGTCACCACCTTTGATTTAGTTAAGGCATCATGATCGGCACAGGTCAGGGGGGACAAAGGGCATGTCCCTGTTCTGTACTTTTCTTTGTTCTTTGTTTTAATGGCACAAGTGAGTAAGGGTGACATCACTGAAGAAACAACATGTCACGTGATGGTGTTACTAGATCTCCTTGGATCCCTGTAGCACAATGATATGTCACTAATTTGGGATGGACTGGCTAGATAGATACAGAACTGGCTTTGTTATAGGAGACAGCAAGTAACAGTGGAAAGGTATTTTTCAGAATGGAGATCTGTAGCTAGTGCTGTTTGCAGGGTTCAGTGCTGGGGTCTCAGTAGTTTATAGCATATAGAAATGATCTGGAGGAAAATGTGGAGGGTCTGATTGTGGATGATAAGAAAATTGGTGGAGTTGCTAATAATGCTAGGGATTGTCAGAGGTTACAACAGGATATATATAGATTGGAGGCATTGGCACAGAAATGGCAGATGGTGCTTAATCCAGACAAATGTGAGATCAAATTTAGATATGAATTATACTGTAAATAGGAACAGTAACATACAGAGGGATCAGAGTGTGCATTCCTTAAAAATGGCAACAGAGGTGGCCAAGGTGATTAAGAAAGCATTTGGCATGCTTGTCTTCATCAGCTGGGGCATTGAGTACAAGAGTTGAAAAATCATGTTGCAGTTATATGAAACTTTGGTTAGGCCAAATTTGGAATATTGTATGCAGTTCTGGTCACCTTGCTACCAGAAGGACATGGAAACTTTGGAGAGAGTGCAAAAAAGATTCACCAGGATGTTAATTGGTCACCGGGGTGTTAGCTATGACAAGAGATTGAATAAACTAGAATGGTTTTTACTGGAAAGACGGAGACTGAGAGGAGCCCTGATAGAGGTTTACAAAATTATGAGAGTCAAAGACACAATAGATAGTCAGAGGCTTTTTCCCAAGGTGCAAGTGTCAATTACAAGGGGGCACAAGTTAAGGTAAAAGGATGAAAGTTTAAGGGAGGAGAAGTTTTTCATGCATAGAGTGGTGGGTCCCTGGGACATGCTGTCAGAGGAGCTTTTGGAAGCAGACACATTAATAACATTTAAGAGACATCTGGATGGATACATGAGTAGGGAGGGAATATAGTGACATAGACCGAATGAGGGCAGAGGATTTTTTTCTTTAGTTTAGTTAGACATCATGATTGGCACAGGCTTGGAGGGCCGAAGGGCCTGTTTCTGTTCTGTGCTCTTCTTTGTTCTAATGGAACAAAAGTACATGCACCAGGCAAAGAAGATACTCATGCATTCATCTCAAAAGCCTAAGCATCACATCACTGTCTCACACACGTACGTGTGTGTTTGTGTACAAGAAGGATACAGTTCAGGAGAATAGTGCACTTTTACAAGGTGTAAATGAAAGAGTTGTTCATAGTTCATGTGTTTGGCTAGTAATAGTGGGCCCAAGGAAGATGGCATTTTCACTCCAAAAGTGTAGTTTAGATGGTTTCAAGAGTTGTAGTCATTTATCAGATATCACTGTAGGATTTTCTTGAAGATTTGGATGCTCAGCAAGTTGCAAAGTTAATCATTTATAGTTTCTTCTTAATGGAAAATCAAGTTTTGTTACAGGTGGAACTGGAATAGGAATCAGGCTGGGAGACTGTAGATCTAATGCTGAGCAGTGTGTCTGACTGATTATCTTCTTCTTGGTTCTTGAAATAATAATGGACTTGTTATCAGAAGCTAGTGGTGGTCACATGATGGTAAGTTTCAGTGTCTTCTCTAGTGCACATAATGAGTTGGAGCCAGAATGATTGATGCACAATGGGGGAATGATTGGTAATCTATCAACACACCAGTGATCTCACTGGAAGACCATTCTTGATATCCCATATTGAGGCAGTACCGTGCATGGGGCAGCATGGGGCACAGTCATTAGCACTGCTGTCTCATAGCACCAGGGATACTGGTTCAATTCCAGCCTTGTGTGATAGACTAGGTGAAGTTTGCCATTCTCCCTGCGTCTGCATGCATTTCCTCCAGGTATTCCGGTTTCCTCCCAAAGTCCAAAGATGTGCAGATTAGGTGGATTGGTCATGCTAAGTTACCCATTGCATTTGCTACAAATAAATCTGTTGGATTTAACCTGGTATTGTGAGACTTTTTACTGTGTTTACCCAGCCCAACACTGGCATGTCCACAAATGTCTAGAATTACAGAGATAGCATGCGGGAGAGAGCCTGTGTAATATATTCTGTCAGAGAGCCAGTGCAGACTCATAAGCTGAATGGCCTCTTCTGCACTGTAGGGATTCTATGACTATATGATGCTCATGGCCCTGACATATCTGGCAGACATTGTTTATTAAATTTCTTCAATGAGCTGGAAAAATCTATTTGCATTTATGCATTTCGGAACAGAACTGTTGCATCACCCAACCGAAGCTTCATTTCATGGTGAAGGGTGGCTTTCTGCTGGGTCAGAGCATGGAGAGACAATCACCATGTATCATTCAGGGAGATTAAGAGTGATATACACCTTTGCAACTTTTTGACATCATTGAATTACATCCTACACCATATCCAGGTCAGAGGTGTGATGCTCCGCAAGCTGTGAAATTTTTCTCCAGGAACGATGTACGTCATCCAACTAGCTTGGAGAATTATTTCTCTCCTCACTGTTGCATTGTCCATGGGGACCTAGGGGAGAATCATTAAAAAAAGTTCTTGGCAAATGATGAAACTGCATACAAATTGGGGACAGAAGAAGCTGTTTTGCAGGCTCAGCAAGTTCCAAGAATCAGACCCAACCCTTAAAGTTCATCTCCCATGACACTGGTATTGAACATAATGCAGGTTTCTCTAATCAGAATGGACATTTTTTTAGCTATGTTAGCAATACGTGTGTATCCACACACACACACACACACACACAACCCAGCATCCGAGAAGATCAAGACTAGACATGTATTGGATGTGGGGATTTTCCAAATTTTGAGTGCAGGGTTGTGGAGGAAATAGGATAGTTTAATGTCTTCTCCACCGAGCTAGATTTGTCCTCCAGTCAGGAACATCTGGAATGCAAAGAGGAAGGGCTGGATGAGGCTGGCTTTCACCATTAATCCTGGACTCGAAGAGCAGGAATATCAGTGTACCATATCAGCAATGCCTACTGGGCATTATAGTTTCCAAGGCAGTTTCCAGATTTTGAGTCCTTCCAGGTTTTAGGACATCGTATATGGGATTCTGTATCTATTTATCTATATATATATATTATATAAGCAAATATGTATGCAAAGTAATGGATCATTAGGACAAAAAAAAGTCCTCTTTGGCAGTCTGAAACAAGAGTAATAAATGGCTGGAAGCAAATCAATGCAATTCCATTTCAAATTGTAAAGTGTGCAGTACTTCAGTATTTTTGGACCCTGCCCATCTCTGTTTCTGACTTGAAATCTCAGCCCTTAACAACCAAATTAATTAATTACAAAGGGAAATACCATTGATGATTTTGATAGCTCAAGAGGATGTTACAAAGAAGACCTTACCCTGAGAAATGAAAATTACATTACAAATATGAGATTGGGCTGATATGTCCTCTAATTCCTCTTGGAATTAGACACAATAGCTGGGCAAAACTGGGGTAGAAAAGCCGGTTGCTAACTTGCCAATATCGATTGAAAACATTTTCCCCCTTCTAACAATGTAATTAATTGATCAGAAGTAAATTGTGGTGGGAAGGAGGACTCAATAATTTGCCCAATTTCCCTGTCTCCACTATTATTAACTCTAAAGACTGCTAGGAGAGGGATAACGCTACAGCCTCAAGCAGTAGCTGAAAATCCTTTGGCCGAAGGAGATCACTGCAGTCAAATTCCTTATCTTTTCTTTGAAGTGATATGGTTATGGAGAGCCTCTCTGTAAAATTTTTGATTAGAAAGCTTAGATTGTTTCTACATCTTTTACAATGTCTTCCTCTCCCTTATGATGCTATGGCAGGTGTTCCACTGCTGTTCTGCCAAGCTTTCCTTCCTTTCGGTGGCCGAAATCCCAACAGGAAGGAGGATAGTTAATGACCTGACTCAGGAAAATGTGCTGGAGTTCTAATAGGCTCAGGGTGGCAGATGGGAATCCCAGCCGATCATTCATCTGGTGCTACATCCAGCTTGTAGAAAACTCCAGCCCATAATTGTGCATGTATTTAGTCCAGTCAAGAAGCTTTCTGCTCTTTACTACATTTCTGGCTCCCCTTACTCCTCAGTGCACCTTACCCTTCTTTCCCCTCTTCCTTTCTTGTTCTCTGATTTAAGAGAGAGGCAAAAGTAGACCTTTGTTTAGCCAAAGCATGTTTCAAGAAATTGCTGAAATAAACACTTTCTGTAAACAATTTCATCACAGTGACAGCAATTTCAGCAATGATCCATCAGCAGTGTTAAAGGAATTTTTTTTAACTGCCAGAGAATCAATGAAGACTCAAAGATTGTCTTTTCCAGTATCATTCTATTAAGCCCTGGTAATTCTCCACAATTGGTTATGCTTCAAGCCTGTTAAAAATATACAATTAATTTATCTTGTTTTCTTTTAACCTAACTTGAAAGAGAACTGCTCTCCTAGCATCCTGCGTTTTATACTGTGAATCAACAGAGCAGAGCAGAGCAGAGCCAAAGGTCTGCAGTTTGACCTCATTTCACAGACGTTTCAAGAAAGAGCAATTGATGCAAGGTTCACTGAGCAGTGAGAAGATGGGACAAGGTGAATTAGAACTGCACCAGAGGACTACAATAAAATATAGCCTCCTTAGAATAAAAAAAAGCTTTGAGTACACTAATCTCCAATTGAAAGCTCCCTGCATGTAATCACTTAGCATGGATTGATGCTTTAGAGATTCCCAGTTTCAATATTGAGTTCAACAATTTCAACTCCTAACCACTGGTCCCATTATTTTGGGCAGCACATCCAACTAATAACTCTGCTGTAACCACTTACAGTTCTTTGGTTCCATTTCTTTCTTCACTCATCCCATTACCACCCATTTTGCCTCACAGTAATATTAGCAACAACCTACACTTATGTAATACCATTAACATAATGAAGCATCCCAAGATGCTTCATAAGAACATTATAAAATGCAGGGTGACACCACACCACAGGAGGAAATTGTAGGTCAGCTGATAAAAAGCTTCATTAGAGAGCTAGGTTTCAAGGTATGTCTTAAAGTAGGAAAGCAAGTTGGAGAGGCAGAGAGGTGTTGGGAGGAAATTCCAGAGCCTGAGGTCCAGGCAATGATGGCACAACCACTAGTGATGGAGCATTTGTGATTGAGAATGAATCAGAGACCAGGATTAGTGGAGCACATACATCTCAAGGATTTGGGGGCTGGAGGAGTTGACAGAGATAGATAGGGAAAAGGCCATGGAGGGATTTGAACACAAGGTTGAGAAATTTAAAGTCAAGATGTTGCTTGACCAGGAAATGTACATTAGTGAGCACAGGACAAAGACTGCAATTCAGGCACTGAGTTTTGGATGACATTCTATTTACAGAGGATAGAATGTGGGAGATCAACCTGAAGCCCATTGCAATAATCAAGCCTAGAGGTAACAAAGGCACGAATGAGAGTTTCAGGAACAGATGAGCTGAGACAGGGACAAAGTCAAGTAGCTTTACAGAAGTTTTAAATATGAAGTCTTTGTGATGATACAAACATGAAGTCAGAAATTCACCTTCATATTCATAACCTCATCTCAATCTCTCACAATTAGCACTACAGCAATCTTCTCAACTATATCTCATAGCTTGCACACACTATTCAATCATAACAGTCACAAAACTCAAGCACATTGCTCCATGCTAATTGACATATTCTCACCTCTCTTGTAGGACAAGGTGGCTCATAACCACAAGCAGCAGCTTCTAAGCAGCAGGAAACAGACAGGGCCTCACCCAAGTGGTAGGGATAGTGCTTGCTCTCACTAGAGTAGCTATTAACTGAGGCCATGGTTAGTCGAGGGGCTGAAAGCATCAAAGGTAACAATGTTCTCATTCACAATTATTTTTCTCATATTCCACAACCCCCTCATAATACAATTTCTCCTGATTTTAAAAGCTACAGATGGTTCAATGATACAGTTCTTGCTTGCCACTAACTTCCTCAGTGCAACCCCACTCTTGTACCTTTTCATTTCTCCGTCAAGTATTTATCCAATTCCCTTTGGAAAGCTACCATTAACTGGAATTTTCCAGCTGTTGATGGGGGCGGGATCTTCTGGTCCTGCAGGTTTCCTAATGGTGAGGAGTGTATTCAATGGGAAAAGTGACAGGTTGTGTGGAAAATTCCACCATTGAGTCTGTTTCCATCAACCTTTCAGGCAATGCATTCCAAATGCTAATCATTAGTTGTAAAAAAGGTAAAGTTGCCACAGTCACAGATAACTATATGATAATCCAGATGGACCACCCAGATGGTGGTGATTTAACCTGAGGGTCACCACACCTCAGGCAAGGGGCAATGTTGAGAAGGTGGGACCTTCATGGTTAACCTCAACCAGTATGGGAATTGAGCCCGGGCTGTTAGCATCGCTCTGCATTGCAACCTAGCTATCCAGCGAAACCAACTGAACTGAACCAATTTTCATTACAGCATTGCTTGTTCATGTTCAGATCTTCAATCTGTGTCCTCTGATTATACATCCTTCTGCCATTGGGAACAGGTTTTATTTATTTGTGCTGCCTAATCCCAGCGTAATTTTAAACATTTCTACCATATTTCCTCGTAGCTGTCTGAGCTCTGAGGAAAACAGCCCTTGCTTCTTCCATATGTCCATTTTAACTTTAAACCCTCACCCCTAGAACCATTCTAGAAAACCTCTTTGGTGCTCTTTTCAAAATCTTCAAGTCCTTCCAAAAGTGTCCTGCCCAGAATTGGATTAACACTCCTGCTGGACTTGAACTAGGTTTTTATATAGGCTGAACATAATTTCTGGACTTCTTTACTTTATGACTCTATTTAAAAAGCCCATGGGTTTTACTATTAATTGCTTTATTAGTCTATTCTGTTATCTTCAAATATTCATGTACAAGTATTTCTAGATCTTTCTGTGCTTGCACCCTATAAAATTGCATCATTTAGCTTGCATTGTCTTTCCTTATTGATTTTGCCAAGAATATCACCTCATATTTTTCATCCTGGCAGATAGCGAAGCTCAGAAGAATATAAATTTTCTTTTAGCAGGAAGCAGGGATTGACTGGACTTCAAAAGGGTCTCCTTTTATACTTTATTATTCTGTGAATCTATGTTGTCTTGAAGACTATTATTATCTTCCTCCCTTTATTATTAAATCAGGATAGTGCAGTAGGAAGTCATTCAGCTCATCGGGTCTGCACTGAATCTCCAAAAGAGCATCTTACCCAGGTCCACACCCTGCCCTATCCCTGTAACTTGCACACTTAACCATGGCTAATCTGCCTAACTGACTTACCTTGGAACAATCACGGGCAATTTAGCATGGTCAGTCCACCTAACTTGCATGTCTTTAGATTGTGGGAGAAAACTGGAGCTTCTGAAGGAAACCCATGCAGACGCGAGAAGAATGTGCAAACTCCACGGATAGTTACCCAAGGCTGAAATCGAACTGGGTCACTGGTGCTGAGAGGCAGCAATGCTAAATACTGTGCCACTGTACCACATCCCTCTACTTATTACATTCTCATGCTTTATTATGGGAATTATGCCTAAGTCAATATAATTAATGTGTATCAAAAATATCAGTGACCCTAGCATTAAATACAAGGGAACAGCAATCTGTACCTTTTCAGTCTGAAAAAACTGCCATTCACTACAACTCTCTGTTCTTTATCCCTAATTCATTTTATATTAATGTTCTTATTGTCCTTTCATCCAGACATTTAAATTTTGCTAACAAGCTTATTGTGTGCATTTTATTAAACACTTCTTAAAGTACATAAACAGTATTCTAAAAATATCTTAAAAGATTCAAAAAGAAGGAATGCAACTGATTCTTAAATAGAACTTTTCACCAAAAGAAGATACCATATTCATTTTCCAGACCAACAACCACAATATAGCAAAATCTAATGTCCCATTAAAAAGCAAAATAATTCCTTCCTTGCATTACTCTGCCTTCAAAACATGATTGACAGCCAACATATTTCAAGTGAAGTCAAATGATGCATTGCAATCTTAATAGACAAGCCTTTCCTCAGTAGTGGATTTACCATCCTGAAAGTTGCTGGAACTGCACTTCTGTCTGTTGGTCAATAACCAACCCAATTTTCTTCAGTGAAACTTCATTAGATATTGATGGCTGGCTCTTGGTGGTATTAGCACTCTCTACAGGGATACCACCTCTGAGAGAAAAGAAATCCACTGCGCTTCATCAGCTGAAAGGGCCTAAGGCAGTCATTTTATCCCTGGAACAATGCAATTTCTATAGTTGATGGTTCTTTAGGGTACCGAGTGCGCAAATATAAAGATTCTTCAGCTGAAAGGAAACAGCCTGTGTTGTGGCTTTTTGACACCAAGAAAAGAGGCTAATGAAGGCATGGACAACCATTTCAGACCTCCCTATCACTGGAAGAGGAGTAAGAGGTTAGAATTGAAATAACTCAGACTATTAGGCATCAGGGTAAATAGGCTGATGGAGCAGAGAGGGCATGGACATGGTGGTGTTAAACATGATTGTTGTCATATTTCTTTTCAATAAAATGTTTTAGTCACTGATGACATTTGACAGTGAGATCAAATCTTCAGCTGAAGATTTCTTTTATGAGTTATTTCCTTTGTGGTCCAGAGATGATACAATTAAGTTATTGCTTCCTTGGCCTTCTGAAGCATTACTGAATGGTCACAGTGAAGGTTTCCCCATCTGAATGTGAATAAAAGAAGCTGTGTGTTCCTGAAGGTGAGGACTGTACATGACACTTGTTCAAACCAGCATCTGTGATGATCCTCCCTATCCCCCTCCTCATCATTCTTATAGCAAAGGAAAGGCAATCAAGCCAAGGCACAACTCAGTTTCCTGAAGCCCAGCTGCAATTTTAAATTTCAAAACTCTCATAAGAAATTTTAACAAGCTTAGTAAAACATAAATAAACCTTTAGAAAACATAAAAGAAGCTCAGAAATGATCTGCTGGCACCTTGTTTTGAGTCCCTAATTTGTGGTCTTCAGCTCAACAGCGTTTTTGCATCAGCCCACACAAAAATAGATCTCTCACCTTTTGCACTGCACAGTTCTTTCCAGGAGTCAGGCAAGGATGATGGGAGAGGGAAATCAACCTCTTTGCTTGGCTATGCCCTCCTTACATGTAGGGAAGTGGGTTGGTGCAGTCCGTCACAAGCAGTGTTACAGAAAAAATGGATAAATTTTTAGGATAAGAATTGCCTTCCTTAATTGTGTTTTATGTTGCAGATTTGTATGATAAATATACAGGTTTCAAAATGTATTCACACTTGCATTTTGGGATGGGGGCTTTGGTTCAGCATCTGCCTGCAGAAGCTCTGCTGAGGCCAACCTCATGCTGCTTCCTCATTTGAATGATTTCAGCATGCAGTCCAATGTGACATGCAATGTTGGCTGGTGAACTGCATGCTAAACAGGGGGCCTAACAGTGTGTGAGACCAGCATGAGTTCCAGCTAGCTTTCAATACTGTGATGCAGCCTGCCCTTCTACATTTGCAAAAAATAGTTCCAGGAATGAGGAATTTCAGTTATGCTGAAGGCTTTGGGGTGTTCTCCTTGGAGAGAAGGCAGCAAAGAGGAGATTTGATAGCGGTGTTCAAAGTCATGAGGGTACTGAACAGAGTAGCAAGGGAGAAACTGTTTTCCCTCATAACAGGATTGCAAACAAGGGTACAGAGATTTAAAGTGATTTACAATAGAAGCAAATGCAATGTGAGAAAAAGCTTTTTCACGAAGTTTGGCTTTAGGTCTGGAATGCATTGCCTGAAAGTGCAGTGAGGCAGATTCAATTGAGGGATTCAAGAGGGCATTAGATGATTGCTAAATAGAATAATTTGGGTATGGGGAAAAGGCAGAGAAATGGCATAAGTTGTAAGGTTGATTTGGAAAGCTGATGAAAGTTGAAGAATAGGACAAATAGCCTTCTTCTGCACCATAATAATCCTGTGAGTCTGTAAAAAGAAGCTGGGTTGAATTAAAGGAGACTGTTGCTGACTGTCAGTGCTGTAATTGGAGAGAAGGAAAATGGAACACACAGTAGTGAGAGGGTTTTGTGGTTTGTGAATGTGGTGTTGGAGGTCTACCTGAAGGAGGGATGGGACAGAAAGCTCTCAAAGAATGGTCTTGGAAGTGAATGGGTGGAGTCTCATGTCACCGTGCACAAATTCCCAGCCCATGTGAGGGATCCTATGTATGCTTAACTCTGTTTGCCTTATTAATGCAAATATTTCATTTTAAGATATTTCTGCCCATGCAATTAGTTAAATGCTAAGATTCTAATGCTAACTTGACCACAATTTAAAACTCAGCAGGTATGCTGGGATTAGCGAGAAAAGTTGACTGTATTTTTTGAAAGTACAATGCCAGCAGAAACAGACCTTTTCATCAGCCTGTTTTTCATAAACAGCAGCTTCTCATGGCTACAGCTGCAAGGTCTCATAATAGACTGAAAAAAATATACTTTTGTAAATGGAGACAGCATGTACTAAACATTTTCAATGAGAGATAAGGGTTAACACATGTAGCTAACAGTCTGTTTTTGAGACCTGTTAGATATGTCTTAAGTTCTTTAACCAGTACAGGTCTGGCTTTTGCCAATATCTTTCCCTTTTTTTCTCTCTCACTTTCTCTCTCCAGTAATTCTTTTCAGCTCACTTTCTATAATGTTTTAATTTTAACTCTTATAAATAGAAGATATTAATCGTATCAGTGCTGTCTTTGTTTATTCTGAGGAATGAATGGACCCCATGCTATGTTTGAGTGACCAGCCAGTTTCTGAGAAATCATGTAATGAGTAAGCTAGCCCTTTTCATGTTTAAAGAAACAGTTGTTTTTTTTTTCCCAGGCCTATCAGAGTGAGGTAGAAAGTCCCCAAATTGGCTCTCTCTCTCTCTCTCTCTCTCTCTAGCCATCCTGAAAATTTGTACCCTGTCTGTTTTTTGAATAGCCACACATTGCAGGCAGCAATTTAACAATCAACTTAGCAGATTCTGATTCCAGAAGAAAATACAGAAATCAGCAAAGCTGTGAGTGATTAGCACAGTTATTCAATGGGCCTGGGTTTCAGCAACTTGTGCCAAATCTACTGGAATGGCGTATCCATGTTAATGGCCTTCCTAGCAAGAGACGCCACATGAGCCATGTTTGAAGTGGTCAGAAGCACAGCCCTGTGGCACTTTATGGCTTCTGGGCTTCTATAACACTGGCAACAGCAGTGATATGGAGCCCAATTTCACAGTCACAGATCCCAGGAGAAATCTGATACAATTATAGCAATAAAAATTTTCATTAGTTGATAGCAAAGGAAATGAATACACCTGGCTTCATTAACTTTGTGAATAATATTAGCTACATAAATATGACTGCTGGATTGAGAAGTTTCAGTAACAAAATGTGCATGCCAGCTACGAAAACAAGAATTTAGCAAACTTCTGTAGTAAAGAACCGTCTCTTTGAATCTCCAGTTGGCATGGTGGCACAGAGGTTAGCACTCCTGCATCACTGCACCAGGGACCCGAGTTCGATTCCTGGCTTGAGTCATTGTGCGGTGTCTGCACATTCTCCTGGTGTCTGCATGGGTATCCTCCAGGTGCTCCAGTTTCCTCCAACAATCCAAAGGATGTTCTGGTTAGATGCCTTGGCCATGCCAAATTCTCCCTCAGTGTAACCGAATAGGCACTGGATTGTGACAACTAGGGGATTTTCACAATAACCTCATTGTAGTGTTAATGTAAGCCTACTTATGACACAAAGAAATAAACGTTAAACTCCTACCCTAAGTTTTGTGGAGAAAGGGAGGAAATGAATCATTTATCTTTAAATCACCTGTTACTGATTACAACCTACTGAAAAAATATTAAAACGTCAGCAGCAATTAATTCAATGAGTAACTATATTCACTCCCAATCTTCAAACCCTGTAATTCTTTTGAAACATTATCCTTCACTTGAATAAAAAACAACAGAATACATTTGCCTTTGGTCTGCTTTACTTGAAAGGTCTTAAAGTGCATTTTTAGCCATAAAATAAAGCTGTTGTGAAAGTTAAACTGATAAAACCTGCCATTTACCACAAAGACGAAAGCTCAATGAATATTTAAGAAAAGAAAAAATATTCATAGAATATGAATAAAATTTCATTTCATAACATTCTACAATGCATCAAAGTTAATACTTGCATGCATACAGCACGTTTAACATAGTAAAACACCCCAAGGTTCTTCAGAAGAGGTATTGTCAATGGAAGTTTGACCTCAAGCCATACAAGGGGATATTAGAGCTGATGGACAGAAAAGTTTAAATAAACACCTTAAAAGAGGAAAGGAAATAAAAAATGGACAGGTTTAGGAATATGATTCCATTGGTTAGGGCCTTGGTAACTGAAAATGTTAAATCCTGTTTTCTGAGGCTTTTCCTCAACAACTACTCCACATTCAGGTGTCAGGGAACACAGCTCTTTGCACCACAGTCCAAACATTGACTGCCCGCTCTGGATGGCTGCCAACAGTTCACCCTCACACCCAAGGTCACATGAGCCATTCCCTTAAAGGGGCTATGCCCCTATAGCATGGTTGCCAATGATGGAGTGATTAAAATTGAGCAAATAAGCAAGAGGTCAAAATTTGAGGGGCACAGGTATTCCAGAGAGTGATCCAACTGGAGAAAGGCACACACAGAGAGAGGATTGAGGCAATGGAAGGATCTGAAACAAGAGATTTTAAATCATCTCATATTTAAGAAGGTAACTGTTAATTCTGTTTTATATACATTGTTCATGGGATGTGGGCATCACTGGCTGGGCTAGCACTTATTGCCCATCTCCGAGGGCATTTAAGAGTCAACCATATTGCTATGCATCTGGTGTTGTTGCATATAGGCCAAACCTCCAGACCAGGCAGGGACGACAGATTTCCCTTCCTAAAGGATATTAGTAAACCAGATGGGTCTTTACAACAATCGTTTCATGGTCATCATTAGACTTTTAGTTTCAGATTTCGTCATCTGCCGTATGGGATTCCCCAAAGCATTACCCTGGGTCTCTGAATTTCTAATTCAGCGACAATACCACTATGCCACATTATCTATTTCCAAATTTCAAATCCCATAATTCCTTTGTAACATTACCCTTCATTTTAGGATTTTAAAACTGAGGCATTCTTAACTGGGAGCAATGTGAGTCAGAGAGTACAGGAATAATAAGTGAATGGGACTTTGTGAGAGGTTTGGGTGATCTTAAGTTTATGGAAGATGGGTAGCCTTCCAGGAATGGGTTGCAGTAGTCAAGACTGAAGATAAATTGATGATTAAGAATCTCAATATCAATGAGCCAAGGTGCAATGGAATCGGGAAATGTAATGGAGGTGAGAATAAATGAACTTAGTGATGACATAAATTGTTGTTTGGAATTTCCTCATTGGGTCAACAACAGAGCCTGGGATTTTACCAAAATGAACAATCTTTCTGTTGTGGCAAAAATGGTGGATGACCCTGAAACTCATGGGATTTGCCTGCGAGCATTGTACTTCCCATTTTTACAGTGGGGAGAGGAAGTTCATGTTTTGTACATGCCTGGTTCATGGAAGTAGCTGGCCACTTAAATCAAGAACTGCCTCCACTCATCAAATTTGAGTAGCTCAGGATTATGAAACCTGAAGTGTGTAGAATATGTCCGATCTTTGTTCATTTTTTTAAAGAGCTGGGAGCATGGAGAGAGGTAAGATGCCCTCTGGAAAAGTTAAAAGTATGCATGAATGTGCATAAAAACTGCATAAACTCATTAATTATCAAGCTTATGGAATCTGTCAAAATCAACCATCAAAACTGTCAAGAGAACCTGTCAAATGTATTCAGAGGAACCATTAAGAGGATCTGTCAAAAGTCTGAAGAACTATCAACAGCACCTGTCAAAGGGATCTGTCAAGTTGGCAAGTCATTTAGAAGTCCTGCCCTTTAAATCTTTGATAAACATCTGGAGTGTTCAGAAATGAAACTTGCTTGTCCTTCATTTGTGTCAGTTGACATAAGCCTGACTTTCCATGACTGGATTACTGCTGCATGATTTCAGAACCATCAATTTTCGCATGAAAGTTCCTGTGATTTCACAGTTTGATTGACAGCTACAAGTGATTATAAACTCATTGAATGGAGACTACGAATTCAATGTTTGTTTTTTATATGTGAAAGTACACTTAAATGAAATGCTTATTCTTATAAGGCTTTCTGTACTTGAATGAATATAAATTTAGTAAATGGGTTTTTATGAATTCAAGTGATTTGTTTAACACAGTGAATAGATGCTTGGAATTTTATTTTTTTCTTATCACTACATGGGTCCTGAGTTTTCACATAGTGGGTACTAAGTTGGCATGGTAGCTGTAAATGGAAAATGTGGTATCTGGAAGGGGATAAGTTGTCATAAGTGTAAAGGAGGCTACAAAGGGCATGGAAAGTGAATACAAGGCATAGGTGAGCATGGAGTTTATGAAGTATTCTGGTGGTGGGCATGGATGGAACCTGGAGAGTGTGAAGGGAGGGGCTGGGCGCTAGGGGGTTGAGCAGAGGTGAGAGGTTGTGAGGGGTGAGTGCTGGAGGGATGTTTTATGTTTTATACTTCAAAGAAAAATTGTGAACAGACCCCCAAGCTAGCCTTCCACCCAACCTTCATTCATACCTGGCATTCTCCTCATTACTTCCTGGATCACTTGCCCCAACTTCTGATTCAGCCCATCCCTGTTGGAATTAAAATCTGATGTCCTGGCGCTTTATTTAAAAGTCAGGTGTGCAGAGCCAGGAATCCTCCCATCTGTGTACCAGACACATGGTCAGAAACTCAGGCCCAACGATGTGAGCAGACCATTTCAGTCTCAGTTGCTAAGGAGAAGGATGGTGTCAATGGCTGGATGAGTACATGAGGTTTAATGGGATTGGGAATTATAGAGATGTCATGGTAGGTGTGGATATGATCGGTGCAACTTGTGGGCCGAAGGGCCTGTTTGTGCTGTAGTGTTCTAATGGCTGGCAAACAAAATTTGTGGTAAGGCCCAAAGTCATCCCAATATTTCATTGAAGCAAATATCTGCTCATCTTGTACTGAATGCAACCTGATAAATAGTCTGACCTCAAAAATATAGGGAATCACATCTTCTCTGGTTGAATACTGCAGTGAAAGGGTAGCTTTATGACATCCAGCTGCCAGGAATGGGATAGTTTCAGTCACAAAGCTGCATAACCTAACCTATCAGCCAAAGCCCATTCCCACTCATGATACAATTACCATCATTTTTGATCCATCATGAAAATGAATGGCCTACTTGGCTTCTATCTACTTCAGATAGAAGCCTGCTTGCAAAATACAAATCATAATATACAGCTGTTTGTAATACCTGATGCAAATTTCTCATTCCAATGATAGAGTGTAGACTACAAGCTTTCTTCTGCTGATATTAGACATAGAATAGCCTAACTGATCATCTTGAAAGGGGCTGCTGTCGGCCCTTTAGAAAACATGGCAGAATACCATGAATACTCCTTCTGGCCCAACAGACAACAGACATCTTCACACTTGATGCTGTCCATCTGTATTAGCCAGCCTCCATCCCACGCACACACACAGATTGCCTCATCTTCCACTTAAGTCTGAACATCTGGCTCAGGTCAGCTCTTGAGAGCAGTCACCAGATTTAACACAGCCCCCTCCAGTCCTGAACAAAATCAGTGAACTTACTGCTGTCTGTGAGCACTGGTTCAGTATTAGCAGTTAAGCAACAGAATACAGAGGAAGCTCAAGCATAAAAAAAGGTTCGTGATTGCAACACTCACTGCCGAACCAAAATGAAATAGAGCTCCTAAAATACCTTAGTTTTAACTGAAGTTCTAGTTTAGGCCAACTCACATATTATTATAATTCTTAAATCAGCTTCCCCTCATTCAAAATTCAAGTCTGTGTCACTGTTTGATCTTTTGTTCCTCAATGACAAACCAGAAATCACACAAAATTCCAAAAATAAAGATATCTATCCCATACATTTATAAACATTTCTGCAATTTAAAGGTTTCAATATTTTTCCTTTTGATAAAATTCAAAAAGATTGCATATAGAGTAAAAGTTATGTAAACAGCTTATATTGAATAAATTAGTTTTAAATGCTAGTGTAATTCTAAAACTTGATGGTTTAAAGTCTGATGGACAAATAAAAATAGGCATATTTTGCATTCACTGAGACAAGGTTATAAATAATGAATTATTGTTTGTTACTATTTCCATTCTCTTTGGCACTTTCTTTGAAGTCTGAAACCTACTGATGAGCGTCCTGTACTCATAGGACTATTACAGACATGGCACTTGTTGGATTAAATTGAGTTGTTAATTAATTCTAAAGAGAATTATCACTTATTGAGAAAGTAGCACAGAAATTTTGCAGCTGTACAGCCAAGAGTTGATGTATAATGTATGATGTTCCAAATTTAGAGTGCCCATATTAATCTGATGGGTAAAAATAAGAACAAAGAACAGTACAGCGCAGGCACAAGCTCTTTTTCTCACCAAGTCTGTGCCAGCACAGATGCCTCTTTCTTCTAATATTTTCTTGCCTTCATGTTGTCCATATCCCTCTATTCCCTGCCTATTCATGTATCTATCAGGATGTCTTTTGAACGTTGCTGTGGAATCTGCCTCCACCACCTCCTTTGGCAGCACATTCACCACCTTCTGTGTGAAAATTTTGCCCCTTACATATCTTTTAAACTTCCCCCCTCTACTCCGAACCTATGCCCCCGAGTAATTGACCCTCCAACCCTGGGAAAAGATTCTGATTATCCACTCTATCTAAGCCTATCATCATCTTGTAAACATCTATCACGTCCACCCTCACCCTTCAATGTCCAATGAAAGCAATCCAAGTTTGTTCAACCTTTCTTCATCGTTCATATCCTCCAAACCAGGCAACATCCTAGTAAAACTCGTCTGCACCTTTCCAATGCATCAACATCCTTCCAGTAGTGTGGTGACCAGATTTCTAAACAATGCTCCAGCTGCAGAATAAGGAATTCCATCATACATTTTCTGTCAGAAATTGAGTTTTTGTATCATTCTGTGTTCATAGACTTTTTTTTAAAAAAGTCAGAGTAAATATTTTTGAATAAACAAACAATTTTGTAAATGGAAATGGTAACATGCAAGTTTGTCTGAAACAGTTTGGTCTAGGCTATGCATTTATTTGTTATTCAACACTCAGCATTGCCTGGTAATACACTTTTCTCCCCTTATATTTTGCTATTCATGGGTTTGTAAAAGATAGTGTATATGGTGAATTATGTAAACCTGAATTTCTGCGTATGCTGAATTTCTGGTGGTCTAGTGGGTCTAAACTCCATAGTCGCCAGATTTCTTTCTTTCCTTTCTCATCCTTGGTTCAAATTCCGACGTGGCTTCACCACTGCCAGTCTCTGTAACCTCCAGCACTCCTATAGTTCATCAAGGTGAATGTGTTCCTCCTCCTATTTTGGTCTCTTTAGCATTTGTTAGGGGCCGATAACTTTTTGAAAAATGTTCAAACTTCCAGTTGATGACTGAGTGTATAATATGACTTGATTTCGATAAGGTGCCCCATGGAAGTCTTCTGCAGAAAATGCAGATGTATAGGATTGAGGATGATTTAGCTAATTGGATTAGGAATTGGCTAGCTGATAGAAGACAGAGGGTGGTGGTTGATGGGAGATATTCATCGTGGAGTTCCGTTACAAGTGTGGTGTACCTCAGGGATCTGTTTTGGCGCCCCTGCTGTTTGTAATTTTTATAAATGATCTGGATTAGGGTACTGAAGGATGGATTAGTAAATTTGCGGATGACACCAAAGTCGGAGGAGTGGTAGATAGTGAAGAGGGGTGTTATAGTTTGCAGAGAGACTTGGACAAGTTGCAGAGCTGGGCCGAGAGGTGGCAAATGGAGTTTAATGTGGAAAAGTGTAAGGTAATTCACGTTGGCAGGAATAACAAATGTGTAGAGTATTGGGCTAATGGTAGGACCCTTAATAGTGTTGAAGAACAGAGGGATCTTGGTGTACATGTGCATAGATCCCTGAAAGTTGGCAATCAAGTCTTTAAGGTTGTTAAGAAGGCATACGGAGTCTCAGCTTTGATTGGTAGGGGGATTGAATTTCGAAGCCGCAATTTCATGTTGCAACTGTACAAAACTCTAGTGCGGCCACACTTGGAGTATTGTGTACAGTTCTGGTCCCCGCATTATAAGAAAGATGTGGAGGCATTGGAGAGTGTACAGAGGAGGTTTACCAGGATGTTACCTGGTATGGAGGGCAGGTCTTATGAAGAGAGGCTGAGGGATTTGAGGTTGTTTTCGTTAGAAAGAAGGTGACTAAGAGGAGACCTTATTGAAACATATAAGATGATTAGAGGTTTAGATAGGGTGGACACTGATAGCCTTTTTCCGAGGATGGAGAAAGCTAGCTTGAGGGGACATAGCTTTAAATTAAGGGGTGGTAGTTATAGGATGGATGTCAGAGGTAGGTTCTTTACCCAGAGGGTGGTAAGGGTATGAAATGCCCTGCCTGCGTCAGTTGTAGATGCGCCGAGTTTGGTGGCGTTTAAGAGGTTAGTAGATAAGTTTATGGATGAAAGGGGAATGGTTTAGGTTAGAGGGTCACTGCTTTTTCCTAATTGGTCGGCGCAACATTGAAGGCCGAAGGGCCTGTTCTGCACTGTAATGTTCTATGTTCTATGTTCTATGATTTCACATTATAAGACATTTACTGCAACAAAAGACTAAAATCACCATTGATGAAGGACTATTTTTATAGGCAGCCTGTACTTTAAATCACAGAACAGAATGTCCAATTTTTATTATCAACACAATTGAAAAAGCACACTTCACTAGTATTTGTTGTAATGTCTTTTTAAGTAGACATTCAATTACCCCAGAATCAGGTGTACAAAATGATTTTTAGCTCCTGAACTTTACTTCTACATAGAACATTACAGCGCAGTACAGGCCCTTCAACCCTCGATTTGCGCCGACCTGTGAAAACCAATCTAAAGTTCATCTAACCTACACTATTCCAACATCATCCATATGTTTATCTAATGACCATTTAAATGCCCTTAATGTTGGCAAGTCCACTACTATTGCAAACAAGGCATTCCATGCCGTTACTACTCTCTGAGTAAAGACCCTACCTCTGACATCTGTTCTATATCTATTACCTCTTAATTTAAAGCTATGTCCCCTCGTGCTAGCCATCACCATTTGAGGAAAAAGGCTCTGTACACCCTATCTAATCTTCTGATAAACTTATATCCCTCTATTAAGTCACCTCTTAACCTTCTTCTCTCTAATGAAAACAGCTTCAAGTCCCTCATAAGACCTTCCCACTATACCAGGCAACATCCTAGTACATCTCATGAGGACTCTTACCAATGCTTCCACATCTTTCCTATAATGCAGCAACCAGAATTGTACGCAATATTGCAAGTGCGGCCAACCAGAGTTTTGTACAGCTGCAGCATGACCTCGTAGTTCCAAAACTCAATCCCTCCCCCAATAAAAGCTAATGGACCATACACCTTTTTAACAACCCTATCAACCTGGGTGTGAACTTTCAGGGATCTATGCAGATGGACACCGAGTTCTCTCTGCTCATCCACCACTACCAAGTATCTTACTATTAGCACAGTACTCTGTATTCCTGTTACTCCTTCCAAAGTGAATTACCTCACACATTTCCACATTAATCTCCATTTACCATCTCTCAGCCCAGCTCTGCAGCTTATCTATGTCCCTCATAACCTGCAACATCCTTCTGCATTGTCCACAACTTCATCGACTTTAGTATCATCCACAAATTTACTAACCCATCCTTCTGCACCCTCATCTAGGTCATTTATGAAAATGACAAACAGCAGTGGTGCCAAAACAGATCCTTGCGGTACACCACTAGTAACTGAACACCAGGATGAACATTTCCCATCAACCCTCTGTCTTCTTACAGCTAACCAATTTCTGCTCCAAACCACTAAGTCACCCTCAATCCCATCCCTCGTATTTTCTGCAATAGCCTACCGTGGGGAACCTTATCAAATGCTTTACTGAAATCCATATACACCACATCAACTGCTTTACCCTCATTGACCTCTTTGGTCACTTTCTCAAAGAACTCTATAAGGTTTATGAGGCACAATCTACACTTCATAAAACTGTGTTGACTATCCCTAATCAAATTATTCTTTTCCATTCCTCAGCCTGGTAACCTTCAATCCTAAAGCTTTTTGATAAGTGTCTGGATTCCATAAAGTTGCAATAGTTCAGAAGGCAGCCATTCGGCCCTTTGCGTCTGCACAGACCACATCCCACCAGCTCTATCCCTGTTACCCCACATATTTACCCTGTTAATCCCCCTGATACTGAGTGGCATTTTAACATGGCCAATCAACCTTACCCGCACATCTTTAAATTGTGAGAGGAAACCAAAGCACCAGGAGGAAACCCACACACACACTGGGACAATGTGCAAATTCCACACAGACAGTGACCCAAACCGAGAATCGAACCCAAGTCCCTAGCGCTGTGAGACAGCAGTGCTAACCACTGTGCCACCATGCCACCATTAACACCCTCCCTCTAGAGCAAGCTAGGCAAAATTTCCAGTTTTGTTTTAACTCATAAAGTTTGTCATCTCAATCTGAAGTCAGAAGAGACAAGCACAAGAAGTCACAAGTTCAAGGTAAGGGAGGCAAGATTTAATACAGATATGCAGGGACGTTAGTGCAGAGGATGGTGAAGATCTGGAATGCACTACCAAGCAAGGTAGTTGAGGCAGACACACTAGAATCATTTAAGACTTATCTAGATAGCCACATGAACAGACTGGGAGTACAAAGCTACAAACGGATGGTCTAGTTAGGAACGCATGATCGCTACAGGCTTGGAGGGCTGAAAGGCCTGTTCCTATGCTGTATTCTTCTTTGATCTTTGTTCTTTGCTCTTTAAGTGTGAGCTTTCATTTGCAATCCTACATAGCTCCTAGATTCTTTGTTTAAAATTTCCTCCTTCATAAATGATAAATGACACAAATTCCAAAAATGAAGATACCGGTCCTGTTTCTTCATATGGAGGTTTAATATTTTTCTTTAGATGAAATGTCAAAAAAATACTTATGTTAACTGTTTGTCTTGAATACATTTGTTTGAAATGCTAGTTTAATTCTAATGCCCTAGCAGCATAAAACAGCATTAAAATGCCTGAGCAACATTAAAGTACATGTAACAATGTGTATTTTTTATGTTCACTGGGAAAAGGTGAAGTATAGAAAGCTTCAGCATGTAGCTGCTTTTCTACCTTGAACTCTGACAAACAAACAATCTCTGAGGGTTTTCTGGGCTATCTTAACAAATCTCCTTCTCTCAAAGTCCATTTCCAAGGCAATGTGAATCATATGGGCCCTATACCCAGGTAGATTTGTTGATTAACTATCCTTGAAGCACAACTTTCTTTTGTTTTGGAACTAAATGGACAGTTTAAAACACAACCTGCCATTCTTAATACTTTTCTGGGACTTTGGAGACTCATCATCTATTCACTGTTAGTGCACAACATGTTGCCAGTGTATCCAAGTATAAACACTTTGCGCTTCTTCCCAGTAAAACAATTTGCCCATCCCCCCTTTAATCTCTAACAATCATAACACCTAGGCTTACTGTCAGGCAGACTTCAGAACAGGTTACATGCCACCCACCCCACCCCCCTTTATTGTGTATGAAGATGAGTAGAAAATCGAATTGTGTGGAGGATATCGGAAGTTTGCAGAAAGATCTGGATAGTGGGTGGGTGAGGACCTGACAGATGGAGTATAATGTTAGCAAATGTGAGTTATCCACTTTGGTAAAAGTAGTAGTAGGAAGGAATATTATTTAAAGGGTGAAAAGTTGCAGCATGCTACTGTGCAGAGGGACCTGGAGGTCCTTGTGCACGAATCGCCAAAAACCCAGTGTATCGGTGCAGCAGGTGATCAAGAAGGCGAATGGAATGTTGGCCTTTATCGCGAGGGGGATAGAATATAAAAGCAGGGGGGTCTTGCTGCAATTGTACAAGGCACTGGTGAGGCCACAACTGGAATACTGTGTGCAGTTTTGGTCCCCTTATTTGCGAAAGGATATATTGGCCTTGGAGGGAGTACAAAGAAGGTTCACCAGGCTGAAAATGGAGATGAGGGGGTTAGCTTATGAGGAGAGATTAAATAGACTGGGCCTGTACTCGTTGGAGTTTAGAAGGCTGATGGTGGGTGGGGGGGGGATCTTATAGAGATTTACAAGATAATGAAGGGACTAGATAGGGTAGAGGAAGAGAGATTCTTTCCGCTTAGAAAGGAATCTAGAACTAGAGGGCACAGCCTCAAACAAAGTGGGGGGGGAGGCGGAGCAGTTTAGAACAGAGTTGAGGAGAAACTTCTTCATTCAAAGGGTGGTGAATCTCTGGAATTCTCTACCCATTGAAGTGGTAAAAGCTACCTCGTTGTGTATACTTAAGTCATGGGTAGATAGATTTCTGATAGACAAGGGAATTAAGCGTTATGGGGAGCAGGCAGGAAAGTGGAACTGATCCGCTTCAGATCAGCCATGATCTTATTGAATGGCGGGGGAGGCTTAAGGGGCCTAGATGACCTATTCCTGCTCCTATTTCTTATTTTCTTATGTTTTTATATCCTGCATTAAAGGTGCAGTCCCAAAACATAATAATCTCATAAACCTCACCACTGCAACAGATCCCCAATTTTAATCGCTCCATCATTGGCAATTATGCCTTCAGATGCTTAGTCTGTAAACTCTGGGATTTACTCCCTCAACCTCCATCCTCCTATAAAACAATCCTTAAAACCCATTTCTTGACCAAACTTTTGATTATCTTTCCTAATACCTTGTTATGTCACTCAGGTGTTAACTTTATTTTCATAATGTTGCCTTGAAGTGTCTTGGGGTGTTTCTTTTTCATTAATTCATGGGACATGGGCATTGCTGGGTTGGCCAGCACTTATTGCTCATCTCTAGCTTCCCTAGAACTGAAATTCGTGCTAGGCCATTCCAGGGAGCAATTAAGCATCAACCACATTGCTGTGGATCTGGAGTCACATATAGGCCAGAGCAAGTAAGGACGGCAGATTTCTTTCCCTAAAGGGCCTTAGTAAATCAGATGGGTTTTTCCAACAATCAACAATGGTTTCACGGTCATCCGTAGATTTTTAATTCCAGATATTTTTATTGAATTCAAATTCCACCATTTGCTGTGGTAGGATTCAAACCCCGGCTCCCACAATATTCACTGAGTTTCTGGATTAATAGTATGTTGATAATACCACTAGGCCATCACCTTCCCATAACTTATGACATGAAGGCTGGGATTCTTTGAGAGCTAAGGAAGGGTACTGGCTGAGAGGGTTTCAAAAGCAGGTAGGAAGGCAAGGGTGTTGCAAGATTATTGATTTCCTGCTGCCATTAGCATTTTACTGGTGGCATGGAAGGTGGTGGACTTCCTTCTTCTCTTCATCCAAGTGTGACCCTTAAGCTGCAACTCAAGGACCACTTAAGAACTCCTTCCTGCTGTGATCTACAGAGATTGTCTTGATTAGGCACCCTGTGACCAGGGAGGAGGGCCTCCCCCACCTCACCCACTAACAATGGCCATTAAAGACGCCTCCCCCACCACTACCCAAATTCCTCGGACTGAAATGCAGCTAGCCTCAGATTTGCCAGCAGCTCTTGTGGTCGGGTTTGGTGGGGTGGGGGGGGTGGGCAGCAAAGAGGGTGGAGTGGGTGGGTGGAGAGTGGTGGCTGTGGCCTCATTCCATAACAGGACCAAAGCCTGGTCTGTGAGCAATTAACTGCATGAGAAACGTAAAGTGTAATGGGGCTACCATTTCCCACAAAAGCCCAGCCAAATGCTGTATGTTGCTAACGTGGTTGTTATAAATTCCACTTTTTTTTAGTTGAATAAAGCTTCCACCTGACTCCTCCGTTGTGTTTTGATGTGGTCAAAGGACTTTTGCTAGTTCAGAACTGGAACAAGGTCAATTCTTTTTCTAGACATGCCTAAGTACTTGTCCGCAATTAATATTGTGCAAAGATATGTCACCAATTTCCATTCACCAGCTGCTGGTCCATGGTAACGTCAAGGGAGGGAGCAACGGGAGAACACTCCAATATTCTGCCAAATGTCAAGCCAGGTATCTCTGATGTGTTGACAGTGGCATGGGCCCCTTATTTTGAGAAACTAAACAATCCAGTCTCCACGATTTGGCGTAAGGTCTACACTGTCAGCCAAAAGTAGAATCGGCTGTTGAAATGTGGGGCACATGATGCCCAGCACTGTAAACAGAGAGCTGTCTATTCCGAATATACAGTTAGAATTGTACTTTAAAGAACTGTATGATAGTTATTAAGTTTCCATGTTGTCAATGTCCATTTTAATAATGTAATATAGTAGGATACTATTACACCTAAGTGCTTCTTCAGCAAAATAACCTAGTAGCGTTAGAAGGGAAAAAAAGGTTCAAAAGTTATAAATGGACTTTCACTGTCATAAGCCATGACAGATTTGTTTGAAATGTTGGGAACTCACTCAGCTTCCGATACTTTTGCTATCCCCAAGGAGCACATAAAAAATGCAAATTCATTTATAATGCAAGATAATACTTCTGATATTTTTTAAAGTATTCAATTCCCTCCAACTTCTAAGAAGATCTTGTAATGTGCAATTCCGCACCCCCCCCCCCGCCTCCAACTGGCAGCCCTTTAATATGAATAACATGAGACATACGTAAATGCTTCATCTTCCATCAGCAACAAAAGCGAGATTGACAGGGAGATTAAAAGACACTGGCAAAGCAAGCCCAAGACCAGTGGTGTGAGCGGAATGAGACCGGTGGGATATATAGAGCAATGCCAGATCGGTCTAATACCAGTTCTAGGGCAGGAAGCACCTATTCAAGAGGGACAGGTTGCAGGGTGGTTCGTGGGTGTGGTTGGAGAGGGTTTAAAGTAACTGAGGCCAGAAGTAGAAAAGAGGAAAATGTGCATAATGTGAGAGTGTTACACATAGAATCATGTTAGATAGCAAAGCACCCAAAGGGCAGCTAGAAATACCAACACAGGTTGAGAATCCATGGAGGGAATTTTATGGATGGGACAGGGATCTCAGCCCACTGGCTGGACAGCAGGCTAGAGACCCATACTACTGCCGGGAAGACCCATTGGCATTTCAATGCAAAGACAGCTAAAAAGATACTAGTGGGCCTTTCATTGAGACTGGAAGGAGGTCAGTACTTTTTCTAGATCTGTCACTTGCCTCCAAAGGTACTACTGAAAAGTTTGTGGCCAATTCCCATTCAGCAACTCCTGGTCCACAGTTCCACAAGGGAGGGTGCAGCAGGAGAACACTGGAGAAGGCACTGACTGCTCTTAGAACCACACCCCCCAGAAGCCCAGGATCCTGGAATGGCGCAAGCCAGGGCTGAGTGACAGAAAGAGGGATTTTGCAGAATGGGGGTAGCCAACAAGGAAAGGAGTGTGGTTCTCAGTGATCAGACACTGAGTGATTCTGAATGTGGAATACAGCATCAGACACCACAGGCAATTTTGCACGTCATGCTTCCCACCTGTTTAATACTAGCACTATTCAGTTTAATGCCCACTTAAGGGCCTGAATTGACCATGGTGGTAGGAAGATTATCTGCTATGGACTTAAGTGGGGTTGGACAGGAAAATGGCAGGGTCCTCATTCACCATCTCCCACCTGATTAAAACCCTTCCCTGCCAACAAATCCCCCACAGGGGATGGCATGGTGTGGGAATTTACAGCCTTACTCAAGCATGACCAGAAATTCCTGCCCATGGTCCATGGACATTTCTGTTGTCCTCCCCTCGCCCGCTCCAATTCTGTGGCAGGTGGAGTGATGGAATAGTGCTGATAGTGTGAATATTGTCAGAGGATACTACAGGATATAAATAGATTGGAGACATGGACACAAAATGGCAGATGGAATTTAATCTAGCAAATGTGAGATGATGCATTTTGGAGAATCAAAATTAGGTGTGAATTATACTGTAATGGCAGAACTTTAAGGAACATTAACATACAGGGATCTGGGCGTGAGGTCCACAGTTTCTTAAAAGTGTCAATATAGTGTCCAAGGTGACTTAATGGCTGGGGAATGAGGACAAGAATTGGCAAACCATGTTACAGCTATATAAAACATAAGTTAGACTGCATTTGAGGTATCATGTGCAGTTCTAGTCACCACACTACCAGAAGGATGTGGAAGCTTTTGAGAAGGTTTGCTAGAATGTTACCTGGTCTTGAAGGCATTGGCTATGAGGAGGGATTGAATAAATTAAGATTGTTTTCACTTGAAAGACGGAGGCTGAGGGGAGGCCTAATAGAGGTCAACAAGATTATGGATGGCATAGACTGGGTTGATAGTAAGAGACTTTTTCCAAGGGTGGAAGTGTCAATTACAAAGGAGTACAGATTCAAGGTGAGAGAGAGAAGGTTTGAGGGAGATGTGTGAGGGAAGCTTTTCACACAGAGTGGTGGATGCCTGGAACACGCTGCCAAAGGAAATGATGGAAGCAGGCACATTAGCAACACGTAAGAGGCACCTGGATAGGTACATGAATAGGGAGAGAATAGAAGAATACAGATTGAATAAGGGCAGAAAGTTTCTTTAGTTTAGTTAGGGTATCGTGATTGGCATAGGCTTGGAGGGCCTAAGGGTTTTTCCCAGGGTATAGCTGTCAATTACAAGGCGGCTCAGGTTCAAGGGAGAAAGTTTAAGAGAGATATGAAAGGGAAGTTATTTATGGAGAGATTGTTGGGTATTTGGAATGTGTTGCTAGAGGAAGCATAAAACTTTTCTATTACTTCATCAAACAATTTAATATTTTTTAATTCATTTGTGGGACATGGGTATCACTGGCTGGGCCTGCATTTATTGTTGATTTCGCTTTTAGTCAAACAGGCTGTGAAAATATCTGAAAAAAAGAGGAAGTAATGGCACCTCAAGCTTCAAAAATAGAGATATTGGATAAAAAGAAAGGAAGTTATATTGAACCTTTAAGAAAACTCCAGTTAAGCCACAACTAGAACATTACATCCAGTTCTGGCTTTAGCAAAACTGTGAGAGTCTATGAAAGGGGGCAGAAGAGAGATACTAGATGGGTTGTTGGAGTGTTAATCATCTAGGTTCCAGGATGTCATTGCAGGAGTTCCTGAGGGAAATGTCCTAGGCCCAATCATCTTCAGCTGCTTCATCAATGACTTTTCTTCCATAAGAAGGTCTGAAGTGGGGATCTTCACTGGTATTTGCAGAAAGTTCACCACCATTTGTGTTTCATCTGATACTAAAATAGTCCATGTCCAAATGCAACATGATCTAGACAATATCTATGCTTGGGCTGACATGTGGCAAGTAACATTCATGCTACTTAGCGATGTCCATTTCCAACAAGGTAAAATTTAATTTCAACCATTGAAATTCATTACCATTGCTGAATCACTCACTATCAACATCCTACAGATTATCGTTGACCAGAAACTGAACTGGACTAACCCATATAAATACTGTGGCTACAAGAACAGGTCAGAGGGTAGGAATCCTATGGTCAGCAACTTACCTCCTCAGTCCCCAAAACCACCATTTACAGGACACAAGCTAGGAGTGCAATGGAATATTCCCCACTTGCCTGGAAGAGTATAGCTCCAACAATATTCAAGAAGCTTGACACCATCTGGAATAAAGCAACCTGTTTGATTGGCACCCCATATCCAAACATTCACTCCCTCCACCACTGACATAAAGTGTGCCATCAACAAAATGGTCTGACAAAAAACTCACCAAGATCCTTTGACAGCACTTCCCAACTCATGACCACCACTGTCTAGTAGGGCAAGGCAGCAGATACCTGGGTACATCACCACCTGGAAGTTCCCCTTCAAGTTATTCATCATCCTGACTTAGAAATATACCTTTTTTCCTTCACTGTCTCTGGATCAAAACCTTGGATTTCCCTTCCTAACAGCATTGTGTACCTACACCACGTAGACAACAGCAGTTTAAGAAGGCAGCTCACCACTACTTTCTCAAGGGCAATTAGGGATGGGCAATAAATGTTGGCCTCACCAGCAACACCTATATCCCATGAATGAATAAAAGAAGGATAAATTGGCAAAAGAATGTAAATATAATTTAAATCAAGTGTTATATAGTCTGTCTCTACTTTTATATAGCATCATGATTTCATTTTATTGTTGTAAATAATAAACATCTTGCGATTGGAGAAACAGGAGTATCTTTGCAGCAAAGGACGAATAGCTGGGCGGATACAATACTGTGGTGCAACAGTGACATCATTGGAGAGATTATGTAATTACAATCTAAAAAGTCTGTGCTATAAATATGGATGCAAAAACTTACAATATAAAAACTCAATATAAAACAAGAGAGAAATTACATCTCTTTTGACATAGGAAAGTGACCTAAGGTATTTCACAGAGGCATAATCTGACACAAATGAACACTAAATCAAAAAAGGGAGTGACTAAAAACTTTCTCCTTGCTTTTAAGGGGGGTAACAAAGGAAGAAGGGGTTTGGTGAGGCAGAGTTTAGGGAGGAAATTCCAGAATCTGGGATGTGGATAGCTGAGAGAATGACCACCAATGGTGCAGGGAAGGATGGGAATACATCAAAAGGCCAGGGTCAAAGGAAGAGACAATTTGGGGAGGGAATGTTACATTGAGGAGGTTATGGAGATGGGGGGTGAAGCCATTAAGCGATTCAGATACCAAGATTAGGATTTTAAATTGCTGGAAAGAAAGAACCAGGACCAAGGTCAGCACACAGATGATTCACAAGTGGCTTAGTGTGGGCTAGAATATGAACGGCAGGGGTCAGGAATTAATGAGTTTACCGGTTGTATGAGTTTAAAAGTTGCATATAGAACATCAGCAAGGAAAACTTAAATTGTCACTTCTTAAAGTGACAAAGTCATGGGTGAGCATTCCAGCTGCCGATAAGCTGAGACAGGCCTTCACTCACTTCCTCTCCATAACCTCACTGACACATTTACTAAATCTCAAGCTCGAGAATCTCGGGGATGAACTATCTCAAGGCATGATAAATCAGAACACCAACATACTCTGATATTGCACTATAAAATCTTTCACAGCTGATGGACAGCAACTTTTGTCAGAGGATAATGTTTGGAAACAAGTATCTTAAATGGAACTAATGGCTCCAATCTTTTGATCTGCTTTGGAAGCGCTGGTTGGCATTGTCTGGGTGATTTGAGATGCATGCAAATCCTGTTATGGCCAGAAAGTCTGGCAGGAATCCCTCGACACTGACGTAATCAGGTTCATTCCCAGTGGAGATATGATCCTGATTGCCAACACTGTATATTCCAGGAATGTCCAATGCTCCTCCAGCCGGTGTGATATTATGCCAATGGGAATCACTAATGCACCACAATGGCCAAGATAAGCACACTCAGGGCACAGAAGGCCAATGAAGCCATCAGATGGTCAGGGACATGGTAGGACACATGGCATTTTGGCAGTGCCAACTTGGCAATGCCATAGGGATAAGTGAGTGAGGAAGTAGAGTGGAAGATAAATGATTCAGATAGTGGCAGATGAGTAGGTGAGATGATAGGCTTACAGGTGGGTGGGTGGCAGGTATGTGGGTGAGGGACAAGGTGGCAGGTGTGTGGATGAGGGACAGGGTGGCAAGTGGATAATGGGTGCGTGCCATGTGAGTTGGTGAGGGGATAGGTCAGAAACATGGTGATACGTTTGAGGTACGGTCATCTGGAAATTATAAATTCTGAGTCAATGAAATGAATAGACTTTGATATCAGTACTATTCAACAACACTTTTCACTATATTAGTTCAAATGCTAATCTCTGCAATTCATAGAATCCCTACAGTACAGAAGGAGACCATTTGGCCTTTTGAGCCTACATTGACAACAATCACATCCTCTTCCCCCCGAAACTAGGGTCAATTTAACTTGGCCAATCAACAACGAACTATGGGAGAAAACCAGAGCACCTGAAGGAAACCCATGCAGACATGGAGAAAACGTGCAAACTTCACACAGACAGTGACCCAAGCAGGGAATTGAACCTGGGACCCTGGGTCTGTGAGGCAGCAGTGTCAACCACTGTGCCACCGTGCCACTTTGAATTCCCAGTTTCAAACACACAGGAATAATCTGAGAAACAGGTATTGTGAAGGTAACCTCACGCATCACAGAATCATACAGATAGGTGCAGAACAGATTGCCTTCTCATTTTTATGGGTTCATGATTGGCATCTTTAAGTTTGTCTAGTGAAAATGCACTGTGACCAACATTGCTTCCCTTCATTCTGAATTCCAGTTTGGATCTAATTAATCTGTCTTCTGCCTGGCCTATTTGTTGCACTGCAGTCTCTAAAATTGTTGCACAACTGCACATGTGCAAATTGTAAAGGGCCACTTCTTGCATGCAGCCTGTTTATTTCCTGTATGGGAAGCTCTTGACTGGAGGTGAGGTGCAATATTTCAATAAGGAAAACGGAGAAAAGGGTTGATGCAATGGCAGCTTTCTTTTTCACCTCAGATTTCACTTATGATGGTTCTATGGTGAGAATTATGACATACAGGTTATCATGGAGCAGGCAATCTGTTCTGCACCTATCTGTATGATTCTGTGATGCGTGAGGTTACCTTCACAATACCTGTTTCTCAGATTATTCCTGTGTGTTTGAAACTGGGAATTCAAGGTGGCACGGTGGCACAGTGGTTGACACTGCTGCCTCACAGATCCAGGGTCCCAGGTTCAATTCCCTGCTTGGGTCACTGTCTGTGTGAAGTTTGCACGTTTTCTCCATGTCTGCATGGGTTTCCTTCAGGTGCTCTGGTTTTCTCCCATAGTTCGTTGTTGATTGGCCAAGTTAAATTGACCCTAGTTTCGGGGGGAAGAGGATGTGATTGTTGTCAATGTAGGCTCAAAAGGCCAAATGGTCTCCTTCTGTACTGTAGGGATTCTATGAATTGCAGAGATTAGCATTTGAACTAATATAGTGAAAAGTGTTGTTGAATAGTACTGATATCAAAGTCTATTCATTTCATTGACTCAGAATTTATAATTTCCAGATGACCGTACCTCAAACGTATCACCATGTTTCTGACCTATCCCCTCACCAACTCACATGGCACGCACCCATTATCCACTTGCCACCCTGTGATTGTGACATATTTCCAAAGGCAGCCAAGTTTGAGAAAAATGTTCTGTAATCTTTTGCAGTTGATGGAATTGAATTTGTGAACTTGGTGGTCCTTTCGTTTTTCTTCAATTTGCTGCACAGTGAACACCATGGGGGTGATCTTACTGTTGCACCTCAACAGCCGATGGGCAAAATGAGCCAATAAGATCACATAAGAGCTGAGAAATCAGGTTCACACCCAATTTCTCGCTTTTACTGGCACTAGATATCTGGCATTATCAGATTCATGCCATTTCCGACGTGAGGCTGAATAATTTATTCAAATATATCTAGAATCTGTTTTTCTATTGATTGAGTACTTGCCTTGTGATCTCACCAGGAGAAGTTTGGTCTGGTGAAAATCAACAAAACCAGTAAAGATGGCCTCGCCAATAGAACCGGAGGCCATTGAGGCCTCCTGGTGATGCTGGGGGCAAGAGGAGGACCCTTTGGGTATGCCACCTTGCCACTGCAGCCTTGCACCCTGACACTGTCATCAGGCACCAGGCAGTGCCAAGCAGGCAGGCCCAGACAGGGAAAGACCAAACTGGGGATGGTCAGTTGGTTCTGGAATGCGTTCGACGGAGGGAGGAGGGTGGATCCGTTTCTATTCTGCATCTGGGATGCGTGAGAGGACCACTGCCATTGTGCATCTGGGATTGGTGAGGGGAAGAGGATGTTGGGAGTTGACCAAGAGGTGGTGGACCTAAGTAGTGGGAACGGGTCGGGTGGCTTATCACCGAAAAGAAGTGGTCACTAATAACGGGCAGATGGGTAGGGTCGCAATAGGCCATGGGTCCCGGGGGTTGCTGTGGAATGGATAATTTGTTTAGGCAGGGAGGCTGGCTGACAGCAGCAGAGATTGAGTAACAGATCTCTGCTGCTAGAGCCCTGCACATGCGCAATTGCACTCTCTGTTTCTCCCAACCAGCAGTCAAACGATTTAAGCTCCATTCCTCTCTCTACAGGTGAAAAACCGTTTCTGCTGATTTTTCATGCACTGAGTTCATAAGATTGCAGATTTGAACTCACCCAAAAATGGATCTGAAACTCTCCTGGTTTCTCGCCTGTCCTGGACTTGGAATGTTTTCGGTAAGATCGCCCCCAGTGTTTCTGGAGCCTTTCAATGGGTGAAAACAACATTGTGACTCCAAAAGGAGCTCCTCATCTGCTGAGAAAAAGCAGTTGAAAAGGATCATTGTAATGATCTTTTCTGTGTCAGACAGAAGAAAGGCTTCTGTATAGTTATTACTATCAGATCTGTGTCCTTCTTTCTTGAATATCATCAGAATCAGTATCCCTGAGAGCCTCTGACATGTGATCTTCTGCCTATTTACAGTAGAGTCAGGAGTATCTCACCACCATGTTCTCTTCTCCATTTTCCTCACTGCAATATTGCATATCACCTTTAGCGAATTACTCATAGATGGAAACAATCTTCGAATAGATGGTTAACTGTTCAATCTATACTACTTTCAATCCAGAACCAAAATTATGATAATCTCATTCATTCAGTTTCGGTGTGCAGATGACACTTTTGTGTCCATTCGTTCAGAATGAGTTCGAGCTCATTGTTGGCTCCTCTTGTGAAGTCAAACAGAAGCAGAAATTTCACTAAACACTAGAAAACTAAGATCTTCATCCAACCAATTCCCCCAGCAAAGCACCTTCCCACATCAGTTAAGATCATTGGTGTGATCCTACAAAGTATTTCCACTTTTCTTGTCTTTCTCTCGATGAAAACAAATCTACATGATAAAATTCATCATCACCTCCAATGTAACAATTCAAGCTACAGACAACTGAGGAACAGAATACCCGAGGATCAGAATCTCAAACCGGAGACTCAGGCCATGATTTCCCAAACAGCAATGATCCCTGCATTCTCATTTGCTTTGGAGACTTTGAAGATCTACAGTACACACTTCAAAACACTGGAGAAGCATACTCAATGATGTCTTTGCAAGATTTTCCACTCTGGTGGCAAGAAAGATGATCCAATGGCACATGCTCTTGCAAGCCAACCTGCCCTACCTCAAGTTGCTAATTAATCAAAACAAGCTCCAATGGGTCAGGTTGTCAATTGTATGCCTGATATCAGGCTCCTAAAACAACTGTTCTGCATAAAACTTGTTTAAAGCAGGCGATTCCTAGGAGAACAATGAAAATGATCGTGGGATGTTTGCCAAGAACTCCTGAAGAGGTCAAAAATACTCAGCAGCTCACAAGAAATCCTGACCAAGCAAAATGGAGAAGACTCATTTAGGAAGGCATAAAACATCTTGAGAGATTTTGTCAGGAACATGTAGAGGCAAGGTCGAAGTGTCAAAGGGAGTGTAGGAGCCTCTGAAAACCTCATCTATTCAATCTTCAAGCACCAACTGCCCGCATGTGGTAGCATTTTCCACTTTATTCCTTCATGAAATGTGACATTGTTAGCTAGGTCAGCATTTATTGGTCCCTAATTGCTTTTGAGATGTCTGTAGATTGTGCACTGGACTTAATAACCATTTCAAAACCCATTGAATCTGAGTGAAAGCAAATCATCCTTGATCCCAATGGCCTGCCTCGGAGAAGAAGAGAGAGCAGTTCTGGATTGATGTAAACGAACCTGCATAGCAAGGCAGTCAGGACTAATTCTACGGTAGTTAGCATGCTGTGGCCAGGTCCTAAGGGATTTGCTTGGGCACATTCAAACGAAACAAAAAAATTACTGGATTACTGCAAGCCTTAAGGACTTGATATTATAGAAACATCTAGTAGAAGCAACATCATGGCTTAAGATTGGATAAAAATATTGGATGCCTGCAATTTATCACTAAATATGATGTAGTACTATTGAGCAGTTATTTTTGTCAGAAGATCATTCTTAAAATGTAAGTACCAAGAAACATACCTTTATGGCTATATTAAAAATACATAGCAGAATACATCACAACAGGAGACAGGCATGGTGGTCAGATGAAGGAATTCTGCCTTGAGGGTGAGAACTTTGAACGGCTGCTGAAAGAAATAGAACAATAGAACAATGTCTTATTTCTCCATCATGGAAAGATGGAGCTGGTGTGTAAGTGGAACCCCTAATAGGTTGCTAGGAGTTTTTAAACCAGTAGACATTAAGGCACTTCCAGAACTAGCAGCTTTCAGTTAGTTAACTTCTAAAAATAAGTTTATGAGCTAACAAGAAGCAATTTACACATATGAGATGTAATAATTGATTCAAATGAGTGATTATGATTATAAAACGTTATGCTGATGTTTTCAATGTATTGTTGATTTTAAGGAATATGGTTCACTTTGACCAAGAGCAAATGGGGAGGTATTGGCCTAGAGGTATTATTGCTAAACTATTAATACAGAAACTCAACTAATGTTCTGGGGACCTGGGTTCAAATCCTGCCATGGCAGGTGATGAAATTTGAATTCTATTAAAAATATCTGGCATTATGAATCAACTGATGACCATGAAACCATTGCTCATTGTCAGAAAAATCTATCTGGTTCACTAATGTCCATTAGGGAAAGAAATCTGCCATTCTTACCTGGTCTGGCCTACATGTGACTCCACGGCCACCAGAAATTGATTCTAAACTGCCCTCAGGCAACTAGGGATGGGCAATAAATGCTGGTCAATCAATGAAGCCCATGTCCCATGAAAGTATAAAAAAATTTACTGTTCGCCATCATAGTAAAAAGACATTGGGATAAAGCTATATTTCAAGAGAATAATTGAACCTTGGAAATAAGCAAGTTTTTTCAGTTCAAGTTTTGTTTGGAAAGAACATTTAGAACACTTAATCATATGTCATGAATAGGGTTTATTCACTGTCCAGACGAGATGGGCTAGTACCCAGACATGGTGTCATGAGTTAGCCTGGTTAGATAGTGACCTTTAAGGAAACATGTGGGAATGTTTATTTGAACTCTAGGAGCATTTTAGGCCACTAGACAACTGAGGAGTTGGGTCAACCAAGACAGGAGTTACCTTCTGGATTTCATGGACCAATAAAGTACTTCTATGCTGAGGAATGGAATGCAATTGGCAGGTATTTGATAGATATTATTGTTGATTTGTATACCCTGAAGATGAGAAATTTAGTTACTGAAAGGAGGAATGACTGATAAGAAAGCGTATAATTGATTTGTTTTGAATTCTATTTATCAGATTTCATCAGAGAGGTCTGGCAGCTCTATCTCAGAACTGTCCTGACCCTTTGATGTTCTCCTGGCAGCTGCTGGTTTAAATAAAGTTGTGTCTTTATACAGAGATACTGCCTCGTTAATCTTGTATTGTCTAAACTTTATTCAGTACCAGTCATTTTGGTTATCACACCGACAGCTGCTGAAGAATTTAGAACAATAGGACAATGTTTTATTTTTTCATCATGGAAAGATGTAGGTGATAAGACAAAGAGCATACCTAGAAGTAGGCATTAAATCAACAGCACTGTGATAAGCATACAGATGCAATCCTGTAAAACGAAAAATGACTTCAGCAGAGAAGATAGGTAAGTGATCACAGTTACCAATAGGTAATACCTGTCATGAAGTTGCTTGACCTATCACACACATACCCACTTTCTAATTACATAATGTAGCTTACAATTTTACCTATGGCCAGGACTTTCTGCCCCATTTTCAGCAGGTGGGAAAGCAGATAGGGATGGAGAATTGACAAAGAGTCCTAAAAATACCTTTCGCTCTGACAGAATTTCCATGTCCCAGCCAAAGACCTAATAGAGTTTCACCATGAAAGGTCTAGAATCCCATAATCAAACATTTAAATATCATTAGAGGACTTCCCCTCTGTGTTATTCCCTTCACATTATGAATTTCTCCTCCCACCCGCACCAGGGTGGTGTCATATCAGCAGGGTTTACAACAGATCTGGACTAATGGGAACCTGACGAACAGCCCTTGCTGTTGGGAGCATAGCCCCTAGGGAGGACAGAGTCATGTCCAATTTGTACCTTGCCAATGGGCATTGCCAGGAGGCACTGTTGGGGGCAGAGGGCTTCTATTGAGGAGGTTTGGGTTGGGTTGTGTCCCCTCGAGGTGGGGTTCCATGTCCATGGAGATGAGGGGTTCCTTTGTGTTTGTGTGTTTGTGTGTGTGTGTGTGTGCGCGTGTGCGTGTGCTGTGCGTTGTGGGGGAGAGATGCCAGGTCCTTGGTGGGGATCCTTTCAATCATTCTTTTTACATCACGATGCTCTTTTGTAAATAATTCTTGAATGATAGGGTTGCTCGCTGGTCAAGCTGATTCCTAGCCCATCCCGCCAGCATGTTGCCGTGAGGAGGATTGCTTCTGACAAAGTATCACAAAATATGATGGGAAAAGCCAGCAATGCAATCAGTGGGTTACACACCACTTTTTCTGCCTGAGTTGACTCTGAGTTAAATAATGAGAAAACTCTCCCCCTGCCCCGAACCACTCACAGATTATAATTGGCAATCTGTCAATTACTTGAAAGTATATCACACATGAAAAAATATTAAAGAAGCATTAACTTCAACTTTACTGCTACTCCTTCTAATCTATGGAGAAATATTGCTTTGAAGTATACTGCATATAAGAATGATAGTTTCATAAACATCTGCAGAACAAGACAAGTTTAGAACAGAAAGCTGGCCACCACTACCTGAGAAGGATTTGCTACATTTCAGAAATACCAAAATTTGCAAGGCTACAGAACTGTAAGGTAACAACAAGACAGAGTGCTGGCAGGAGATTGCAACGTCAATTGGCAATTATCCATTGTGGATTGTTGTTCTCTCACCTTCCTTCCTTCCTTCCTTCCCAATCATCACAACATGAACTTTGATGACTTTGACATGTAGGTGGAAATGATAATTACAGTATGATTCTCTTGCTTTATTGATTTTCATTCATCAGATGTGCCAGTAGCAAGGTCTCTGCTTTCCTACGTTAAACAGGTAGGATTTTGTACTTTCTCACTCAGTGCCTGGGAAAGAGAGGCCACTGAAAGCCATCCCCTGCCTTGCTGCCAATATCTCACCCCTCCCCCATGACCCCTTCCTGCCATCACTCCAATGAGCCCATGCCCTGCTCAATCTGAAGCCAGAACACTAATACCACATTCAGACACATTTAGATGGTTGCCTTTGCCACAACCAGCAGCATCACCACCGGCTCCTCAACTGATTATACTGACTCTGCATCTGAACAAAGAACAGTACAGCACAGGAATAGACCCTTTGGCCCACCAAGCCTGCTCCAATCATGTGGTCCTATCTAGACTAACCATTTATATCCCTTATTCCCTACCTGTTCATATGGCTATCCAAATAAATCTTAATTGCCACTAACGCGTCTGCCTCAATCACCTCACTTGATGATGCATTCCATGCCCCCACCACTCTCTGTGTAAAAATCTTCCTCTGTGCATCTCTGTGGAACTTTTCCTTATTGTCATTTCTGCTCTGGGAGAAAACTTCCAAATGTTCACCTTATCTATGCTCTCATCATTTTATAAACTTCTATCAAGTCCCACTCAGCCTCTATCTTTTCAGGGAGAACAATCCCAGTTTATTCAACCTCTCCTCATAGCTAATACCCTCCATACCAGGCAACATCCTGGTACTCTCTCCAAAGCCTCCACATCGTTCTAAGTATGTGTGGTGACCAGAATTGAACACAGTGGGCCCAGTTTTACCATCATGTTGTGCCCATTTTCAGGCACAAAAACTCGGTAAAGTCAGGTGTGAGGTGAGTAGCACGATCTGCACCTGCCCTCTACTAGCTTCTACCGTGCGATTTGGAATCACTGATATTTTTGCAGGCAGAGTGCATATGGGGGCGTGGAGAATGGGTCTAAAAGTCAGATCTGAAACACTACCAGTTTCAAGTCTGTTCAGCACTTAGAATCAAAATGGTAAAATAGAGCCCAGTATTCCAAATGTGACCTAACCAATATTTTATATAACTATAACATCATTTGCTAACATTTATACTCGACGCCTCATCCGATGAATGCACACATGACATATGCTTTCTTCACCACCTTTTCCATCTGTGCTGTTACTTCTAAATATCTGTGGCCTGTACTTCCAGATCTCTGTGTGTCTACGCTCCTGATAGTTCTGCCATTTATTTTATAGCTTCCACTGAATTGGATCTACCAAAATGTATCATCTCACATTTGTCTTGATTAAATTCCATCTGCCAATTTTCCACCCAATTTTCCACCCTATCGATATCCTGCTATTTTTTCTGACAATCTTCATCACTATTCGCAACTCCAGCAATCTTAGTATCATCCTCAAACTTGCTAATCAGACCAGCCATGTTTTCCACCGAGTCATTTGTATATATTACAAACAACCCAACACTAATCCAGATGATCGGGTAGACACCTTGCCAGTCTCAGCAAAACACAAAGTTGTGGAAAAAAAAGAGACCTTGTATTAGCAAAAGTAAAGAACATGGTCATGGAAGGATGGCATTATGAAAAGTCAGGCTTGCTGAAGCCCTACCAAAATAAAAGGTCAGAAATAACCTGTGAAGACGGAGTGTTACTGTGAAGGATTCAGAGTTATAGTCCCACCTCAGGGGGCATGACTCATGGTAGAAGAATTGCATGACTCTCATCTAGGTCAAAGTAGAATGAAGGCCCTAGCCAGGAGTTATGTGTGGTGACCAGGCATTGACAAAGAAATAGAACAGTCAATTGCTCAGGCTTTACAACCACCAGTGAATTTCCAACATTGGAATGTGGACCATCTAAAGAAGAAAATAGTGATGGACAGAAAGGATCAACAGGTGACTCCTACAGATAGAACATAGAACATAGAACATTACAGCGCAGAACAGGCCCCTCGGCCCTCGATGCCGCGCCGACCAATTAGGAAAAAGCAATGACCCTCCAACCCAAACCACTCCCCCCTCATCCACAAACCCACCCACCAACCTCCCAAACGCCACCAAACCCGGCGCATCCACAACTGCAGCAGGCAGCGCATTCCACTCCCCAACCAGCCTCTGGGTAAAGAACCCACCTCTGACATCCATCCCACAACTACCTCCCCCCAATCCAAAGCTATGCCCCCCCATGCCAGCCCTCTCCATCCCAGGAAAAAGGCCATCGCTGTCCACCCCATCCAAACCTCCAATCATCCTACACGTCTCGACAAGGTCTCCTCCCAGCCGCCCTCCCTCCAACGAAAACAACCTCAAATCCCTCAGCCTCTCCCCACAAGACCCACCCTCCATACCAGGCAACATCCCGGCAAACCTCCCCTGCACCCTCCCCAATGCCCCCACATCCCTCCCACAATGCAGGGACCAGAACTGCACACAACACTCCAAGTGCGGCCGCACCAGAGCTCCGCACAGTTGCAACACTACGCCGCGGCTCCGAAACTCAATCCCCCCACCAATAAAAGCCAAGACTCTGTATGCCCTCCCAACAACCCTATCGACCCGACTGCCAACCTTCAGGGATCCACGCACACACACACCAAGATCCCTCTGCTCATCAACACCACCAAGAGTCCCACCACCAGACCCGCACTCCACACATCCGCCACTCCTGCCAAAGTGCACCACCTCACACCCCCCCCCACCAAACTCCACCCGCCACCTCTCGGCCCAGCTCCGCAACCCGTCCAAGTCCCTCCGCAAACCAGAACACCCCTCTTCCCCATCCACCAGTCCCCCGACCCTGGTGTCATCCGCAAATTCACCAATCCATCCCTCAACACCCTCATCCAGATCACCTACAAAAACCACAAACAGCAGGAGCCCCAAAACAGATCCCCGAGGCACACCACCAGTAACCGAACTCCACGATGAACACCTCCCACCAACCACCACCCTCCGTCCTCCATCTGCCAGCCAACTCCCAATCCAATCAGCCAAATCACCCTCAATCCCACACACCTGCACCCCCTGCAGAAGCCCTCCATGAGGAACCCCAAAGTCCATATATACCACATCAAGTGCCCCACCCCCATCCACCCCCCCGGTCACCCCTTCAAAAAACTCAATAAGGCCAGCAAGGCACGACCTACCCTTCACAAAACCATGCTGACTATCCCCAATCAATTCATTTCTCTCTAAATAACTATAAATCCTATCCCTAATAATTCTCTCCAATATGGTTCGAGAATCCAGGTCTGGTTACTAGAGTTTTGGTGGAGAATGTGAGGCCTAATCAATCCGTGATTGAGGAGACTGAGAAGGCTGAAGCTGCCAAAGAATCACTATATCCTGGATTAATGAGCCTGCTATTCTCATCTGTCCAGTCTGGTCCTTAGAGTTATAACGTCATAGAGGTTTATAGCATGGAAACAGGCTCTTCAGCCCAACTTGTCCATGCCACCATTTTTTTAAAATCCCAAACTAGTCCCAAATGCCCGCATTTGGCCCATATCCCTCTTTACCTTCTTGCCCAAGTAACTGTCTAAATGCTTTTTAAAAGACAAAATTGTATCCGCCTCTACTACTACCTCTGGCAGCTCGTTCCAGACACTCACCGGCCTCTGTGTGAAAAAATTGCCCCTCTGAACATTTTCGTTTTTCTCCCCTCTCACCTTAAACCTATGCCCTCTAGTTTTAGAATGCTCTACCTTTAGAAAAAGATATTGACTATCTAGCTAATCTATGTCTCTCGTTATTTTATGGATCTCTATAAGATTATCCCTCTCTTACGCTCCAGAGAAAAAATCTCAATCTATCTAGCCTCTCCTTATAGCTCAATCCATCAAGTCCCTGGAGCGTCCTAGTAAATGTTTTCTGCACTTTCTAGTTTAATAACATCTTTTCTATATTAGGATGACCAGAATTGCACACAGTATTCCAAGTGTGGCCTTACCAATGTCTTGTACAACTTCAACAAGATGTCCCAACTCCTGTATTCAATGTTGTGACCAATGAAACCAATCATGCTGAATGCCTTCTTCACTAAAGAACAAAGAACAACACAGCAAGGGAAACAGGCCCTTCGGCCCAACGAGCCCGCGCCGCCTACATTATCCAGCTGTGACTCCACTTTCAAGGAGCTATGAACCTGTACCCCTAGGTCTGTTTGTTCTATAACTCTTCCCTTGAAATGCAGATGAGATAATCACTGAACGAAGGCACCCTAATACAGCCAGGAAGTCTATGGATTGGGGTTAAACCTTTGATAAGTTTGCAGAGGTTGCTCCTGATGAACTTATTTGTTTAAGAGCTTGTTGCATGTCTAACTAACCCTGTTTTTATTTCTCCTTAGGATTCTTTTGGATTTTAAGGGGGCAGACTGCAGTGGTGTAGCCCTTTAAAGACAGGGGTGTATACCCAAGGGCCATGTAATCGGCAAGCCCTATGCTTCATCCCGATGGGAAGCAGAGCCAATCGGCAGGAGGGTGCAGATCACGGGTCAAGGAGGGAATCACAGTTGAAGCCAGGGATTAATTAGAGCATTCACAGTTGTAGTTTAGTCTTACCTTGTTGTGCACAGTAAGAAGTCTCTCAATATCAGGTTGAAGTCCAACAGGTTTATCTGGAATCATGAGCTTTTGGAGCACAACTCCTTTATCAGGTGACCACTCTCCTGATAAAGGAACAGTGCTCTGAAAGTTCGAGATACCAAATAAATCTGTTGGACTTTAACCTGTTATTATGAGTCTTCTTACTGTTCCCTTAGAATATTAGAAAAGTGAAGAATATTAAAAGGAAAATTACAAAATGTGATCAAAGTTCTGAAAGACTTTGGTAATGTTCAAAAGTATGCCAAACCCATTAGATGTTTATGCGTAATAGTACAGAACTCGAATATTGCTAAAAAGAGAGATGTATTGCCAAAATCTTTTATCTTGCACCCATCAGGACAAAACAGGCATTACTGGGGCCTGAAGGAGGCCATATATGATTAAAGGTTCTTCTTTTGAGTATTACTAATTTATATATGTTGCTTCTATCAAAAGTAAATTATCCATGTTAAGAGCTCGATTTATTTTCTTACATTAATATGCAAGCAAAAAGAATATGTTCATTCCTTGTGTCTTTTTGAATTACTTGGTGAAGTTTGGGAGCCTTTGGTTCCTCCTTGCTTTCTCCATAGTAATGGAGTGGTTAGCACTGCTGCTTCACAGCTCTAGGAAGCTGGGTTCGATTCCCGGCTGAGGTCACAGTCTGTGCAGAGTTTGCACATTCTCCTCGTGTTTGCATGGGTTTCCTCGGGTGCTCCGGTTTCCTCCCACAATCCAAAGATGTGTGGGTTAGGTTGATTGGCCATGCTAAAAAATGCCCCTTAGAGTCCTGAGATGAATAGGTTAGAGTGATTGGTGGGTGAATATGTAGGGATGTTGGGGTGGGGCCTGGGTGGAATTGTGATCGGTGCAGACTCAATGGGCTAAATGTCCTTCTTCTGCACTGTTGAGTTTCTATAGCCAATCAAAGTCAACTTTACAATCAATCAGCACACTTTCATCCTTTAGTTTAAAAAGCATGTGATCATTTGTAATTTGACATTCTTGTGTTTTCACTAATGCATACAAGTGCAGGTCAGTGGGACTAGGCAAAAAAAAAAGGTTCGGCACAGACAAGAAGGTCTGTTTCTGAGCTGTAATTTTCTATGGTTCTACGGTTCTAAGAAGAAAATCTCCAGCAACATATCTCTTCTTACTAGTTTGGAGGATTCTGCTGTAAGGATTAAAGGGTGATAGACAAAAAAAGATGGTGGAGGTAAAGTGCAATCATGAATCAGCAGGCAGCTATCCCAGAACCTCAAATCATGAACGCTGCCACCACCCCTCCCCCCCACCCACCCCGTTTGGTGAATACCGAAAGGAAAATGCTATTGCCTGAGATAATAACGAGGAGAATGGCCCTCTCTGCCTCTCAGTTACACTATGCCAACAGGTCAACAACATAGAAGCTGTGAAAAGCAAAATCAAGTTTCAAATAGCAGCAAAGTCATTACCCATCGACAATACAGCAGTCCCTCCAAAAGATAGGATAAATCTGCATCTGGCTTTCCGTCAACTCTACAAAGACAGTCCCCATAGTTATTTCCAAGTACCGTTCCACTGCCTGTCAATATAAATGGTGACAATTTGATGGTTATGCCGAAACAGGTCACACTAGCTATTAATCATCCCTGGCATGCTTCCTTCATACAGCGACACAGTGATTGGAGTACTTCAGAAGGAATATCCAGTATTGTGATTAGTCAGGCACTCACAAATCTTGGTTGTGTCATTGAGATTACTATTCCAGTTTCCTGTGGGAATAAGAGTTTCTGCTGTAATAATCATCTGCCAAAGTGAGCTATGTTCAACTCTGTCTGTAGCTGAGACTCTACAGTAACCAGCAGGTGAGATCAAAGTACATATCAGGCAACCTGATCTGCCAGCCATTTTGCTATGAGTTGTTGTTATTTTCTCCCAAGCATTCTAGGACAAGTGAGTTCTCATTGGGAAATCTATGGTACCATTAATGGCAGTCCAAAAAAAGAACACAAAGACACATGAGAATTTAAGTTCCAGCACGAAAGAAAACAATAAAAAAGTTAAGTGGATGAGATACACATTATTGCTTCCTTTCAATCACTTTCTATATATAGATCATTGTCCCCAAAACCCTAAACAGCCATTTCACAGCCTGGTTGCAATTTTAATTAGATATCCTGCCCATCTCAATGTGAGCTAATAGCATGTTGAGCATCCATATTGCCAATTTAATGAGTTGTTATTATGATAACAATAACAGTGAACCTTATGGCACTTTGTTATAATAGTGTAAGTCAGACAGCAGCTTTGTGGCATTAATACACATGCAGAAAAAATGTAAATCAGGAGGCTGCTGTCAGAAATGCCCCACGTCTTGTAGTGTTGCATTCTTGCCAATAATATAATTGCAACAATGTTAACTTTTGTTATACTTGCCACTAGTACCACAATAAAAAATGATAAAATAGAGTAGGCCTGCTGTACTCGGATAATTACAATGATAAATAATGCTGAACATCCTCTCAAGTCTTGAAAATATAATTTTACAAGTGTGGAGTCTTATTCCTACAGAAGAAAATTGGTGTTGGAAACTTTTTTTTAATTTTTTCTGTCTGTCTGGTGAAAGAGAATGCATTACTTTTTATTTGTTCATGGGGCTTGGAGACATCGCTGCCGAGGCCAGCATCTATTGCACTCTCCTAATAGCCTTTGAGAAGGTGAACCACTGCAGTCTAAGTGTTGCAGGTACACACACAATACGATTATGGAGTGAATTCCAGGATTCTGACCCAGCAACAATCAAGGAATGGAGGCACTGAACAAATATTTCTCTTCGGTATTCATGCAGGGAGATGTAAATGTAGTTGTGGAGAACACTGGGATACAGGGTTGTAAACTGGAAAATATTGAAGTAGATAAGGAGGATGTGCTAGATGTTCTTGAGGGTTTGAAGTTAGATAAGTCCCCTGGGCCGGACGGGATTTACCCTAGGATTCTCTGGGAGGCGAGAGAGGCGATTGCAGAGCCTCTGGCTCTGATCTTCAGGTCATTGTTGGTTACAGGTATAGTGCCGGCTGACTGGAGGATAGCGAATGTTGTCCCATTGTTCAAGAAGGGGAATAGAGACTTTCCTGGGAATTATAGACCGGTGAGTCTTACTTCTGTTGTGGGCAAAGTATTGGAAAGATTTATTAGGGATAGGATTTATAGTTATTTAGAGAGAAATGAATTGATTGGGGATAGTCAGCATGGTTTTGTGAAGGGTAGGTCATGCTTTACTAACCTTATTGAGTTTTTTGAAAAAGTGACCAAAGAGGTGGATGGGGGTAAGGCAGTTGATGTGGTATATATGGACTTTAGTAAGGCGTTCGATAAGGTGGCCCATGGAAGCTTCTGCAGAAAATGCAGATGTATGGGATTGAGGGTGATTTAGCTAATTGGATTAGGAATTGGCTAGCTGATAGATGACAGAGGGTGGTGGTTGATGGAAATTATTCATCATGGAGTTCGGTTACAAGTGGTGTACCTCAGGGATCTGTTTTTGGGCCCCTGCTGTTTGTAATTTTTATAAATGATCTGGATGAGGGTATTGAAGGATGGATTAGTAAATTTGCAGATGACACTAAAGTCGGTGGATTGGTAGATAGTGAAGAGGGGTGTTATAGTTTGCAGAGAGACTTGGACAAGTTGCAGAGCTGGGCCGAGAGGTGGCAAATGGAGTTTAATGCAGAGAAGTGTGAGGTAATTCACTTTGGCAGGAATAACAAATGTGTAGAGTATAGGGCTAATGGTAGGATTCTTAATAGTGTTGATGAACAGAGTGATCTTGGTGTATATGTGCATAGATCCCTGAAAGTTGGCAATCAAATCGATAAGGTTGTTAAGAAGGCATACGGAGTCTTAGCTTTTATTGGTAGGGGGATTGAATTTCGGAGCCGCAACGTCATGTTGCAACTGTACAAAACTCTAGTGCGGCCGCACTTGAAGTATTGTGTACAGTTCTTGTCCCCGCATTATAAGAAAGATGTGGAGGCATTGGAGAGGGTACAGAGGAGGTTTACCAGGATGTTGCCTGGTATGGAGGGCAGGTCTTATGAAGAGAGGCTGAGGGATTTGAGGTTGTTTTCGATAGAAAGAAGGCGGCTAAGAGGAGACCTTATTGAAACATATAAGATGATTAGAGGTTTAGATAGGGTGGACAGTGATAGCCTTTTTCCGAGGATGGAGAAAGCTAGCACGAGGGGACATAGCTTTAAATTAAGGGGTGGTGGTTATAGGATGGATGTGAGAGGTAGGTTCTTTACTCAGAGGGTGATAAGGGTATGGAATGCCCTGCCTGCAGCAGTTGTATATACGCCAAGTTTGGTGGCGTTTAAGTGGTTAGTAGATAAGTTTATGGATGAAAAGGGAATGGTTTAGGTTAGAGGGTCATTGCTTTTTTCTTAATTGGTTGGCACAACATCGAAGGCCGAAGGGCCTGTTCTGCGCTGTAATGTTCTATGTTCTATGTTCTATATATATCCAAGACAGGAATAGCTTGGAGAGGAAATTCCAGGTGATGGCATTCCCATGTCTGCTGTCCTTCCCCTTCTAGATGGCTGTGGTTGTTGTTTGCAAGATGCAGTCTGAGGAACCTTGGTGAGTCCCTGCAGCGCATCATGCAGATAGTTTAAGTAATTTATATTTGTATTGGGTGTGCTAAACATAAGATATTTACCTGGTTCAATCGGATTATAGTTGCTTCTATTTTCTCAATGTGGACCTCTGGTTGCTAAGCACCAGATTAGCTTTTTAAAAATCCTCTAATACCTTTCATGTCATAAAACTTTCATTAGAATGCAGCCACAATTTAAAATGAAATTCAGTCAATAGGCCAGAATTTTCCATTAGTTCCTAGCAGTGAGATGTTCCTGTCCTGTCTACAGCAAACCCCTGTTGCAGGTTCCCTGGTGGCAGGAGGAGTACAATAAGTCAGGAAACCATGTTGACAGCTGTGGGACCAAATGATTCCATTGTTACCCAATGCCAGGCTGCATTTCTGCACCCACAAAACACATAAGTAGCATGGAAAATACCATCTGTAGACTTCTAGGTACATCTGTTTGACACATACCTGAACTGAAGTTTTAACCTATTCTTAGCACACAAATACAGAAACACAAAACTAAATTTATATCTTAATTCAAATACAGCCAATACAAGTATAAATTACTTAAACTACTTGTACTTTTCTTTGTTCTTTGATCTCGTGGAAGAATGATTTATCTATGCTATTTACTTCTCTTTCACCATGGAAGGACAGGGTCTATTAAGAATTTATTTTCCTCCCAATCTTGCCTATCACTAACATTGCAGGTCCTTGTCACTGCCAAGACCTACAAAGATGTAGCTTCTGCATTCTTCGAGAGTGTTCTGTCCCATTAATATCTTTCTCAATCTAATAATGATGCAGTGACATTTTCTCAGCATTCCTGCCACAGTTCGCTGTTTGGTCCTCACAGATTCTAACTTGATTGTAGGAGTCAAGCAGGGAGACTTCTGCTCTTAGGGTAGGAATGTGAGCTGGGACTAGTTCCTGGTCCAGACCCATGAGAGATCTTGCCAAAGGTCGCCAATTAAGAGGGCCTGTCGTTGGGCTAGCAGCCTTGGAAGGAGAACATTGCTGAAGGGAACATTGTTGGTGAAAAATCACAAGGATCCCTCCATCTTAAAGGGACCTCTGAAGAGTTAGAACTTCAAGAAATAAATGCTGGTATTTAAAAAATAGATACAAGACCACTGCTTTGGAGGAATTGATGGTGGCAGCTATGACTTGCTGATAGGTGCAGCTTCAGTGGAAGGCTTAAAACAGGAGGACTCGTAGGACACCCATGCCGGCTTCCACCAAGAACCCGTTAGAATTAGCCTTCAGCAAGGGTCCCATCCACTTGCAGGTGTCTAATCAGCCCACAACTCACCATATAATTATGCAGATAAGTTACCTGCTGCTGCAGCTGATAGATTCTGCTGATGTATCCACCTTCAGCAAAACTGCCCAGAGGTGGGCGTCTTTTTCCAAAATCCTTCCCAGCCTGGAAGCCCATCCTATGATTCTCCACCAGTCAAGAAATGAAAACCACTTTGTCATACTTTCAGGAGATGCTGAACTGTCAAGGCAAGGCTATCCTTAGTCCTCAATAGGGCCCTCTGAGTGTGCAGGCAATTGCTGAGCATCAATACATACGTGGTTGACTGATGCATTGATGCTCCATGAAGGTGGCCACTCTTTTCATGGATATAGATATCAGTGTGAATGTCCTTATATTCATTACACTCATCTTAGGAATGATTTCCCCCATCATGTACATTACAGCCGAAAAGGCTGACAGAACAGCACACATTTTCTCCTGCACCAGGAATATCCTATTCATCGATAGCCTCTGGTTTTATTATTAGCATGCAGCCAAGCAGAGCTTGAATGATTCTGCATCCCTTATGGGGAAATTCTGATAGCATATCAGTTTACAAAATCTGCCCATGCTCATGTGATGTGAATTCATCATGTGACAACCTAGGTTCCAGTGAAGACAGCCCCATGAAGTATACACACCTGAACTGGTGTGCATAGTTTCTGCGATAATGCATTCTCAGAATGAGTGTTCCCTTTGAGGCATCTTTGCCCTCCTCCCACACCACATCCTTGAGGGATGTTTGAAGGTCCTGCGAAGCTAAGAAAACATGAATTGGAACTAACATGAAGGATGGGTTCTCAGTCATCATTGTGCAAAAGATAATTTCATTGCCTGTTGACATCTAATCAACATAAGTGAGTGTTGTTTGCCTTGTGGTGACGTGATGTTTAATTCTGTCCAAGTAGCTGGGAGATCCCATCTCCCTTTCTCCAAAACTCAGCTTGCAACAATCTGGCAACTCTTTGCAACTATCAAATTGGAAATAACTGAAGGGTAACCTGGTTCTCTGCCTTTCCCTAGATGTTCAGTCCTCCCTTCTGCAAGGAGCAAAAAAGAGACACCAGAGCATGTAAGAATTGAGAGGCTGGAGGTCACTGTGGGGGACAGATGTGGCATCACAATAAGGTGAGAGTGTCAGTGATGGTTGGTCAAATAGGGATATGTGTTGGTGTCTCAACAGAGAGAGAGATAGTTAGCAGATGGTATGAAGAATGAGTCAGGAAGCAATTTATGAAGGATGTGTGAGTTTTTACATGAATGTTCCCTGCCATTCAACTTTCCTGCTGCAATGAGGACATTGAATCTGTTGCAGCACTGCACCCAGGAGTGAAGTACCATATTCCTGCTGCTAATCTCCCCTATCATTTTCAACCATGTTTGCTTGTTTTCAGTAGTTTCCTTCTTCCTTTTGTCCATGTGCAACAGAATATCTGCAAGTTTTTATAGTTTGTCGAATTAATCCAGAGATGCATTGATGAAGCATGATGGTTTACCACATTGAGCCTCGATTTGATAAGCTTTTGATTCTATCAACACAACTTTACCATCTTTCAATCTCTGATTCTTGCCATGTCCTTTTAAATATTGGAGCTGAAAGGGATTGATGCAGTTCATCACCATGCATGATTGCTCTAATTCGGCAGGATATCCAGAAGTCAGATGCAAATGTGTTAAAAGGAAACCACTCACAATCGTGTTGTTAAAACCCCTGCCTTTCCAATACACTTCTAGGTTCCCTGCTGTGTGCAGATCAGAAGGTGCAAATTCAGTCCTGCAATTGGATAATAAATTTGCTACTAAATGTCAGGTTGATCCTTTTAATATTTAGAAATAATCCTGTATTCAGTTGTTGCCTTTTTTTCACATTATTGAACATGTCCATCATTATGCAATCATACCAAGTATATTCAGTGCCAGTGTACATTCTCAATATTAACTGCCATCTGTCATCTATTACTTCAGTTGCTGCATCTCTCCAGATCATTTTGAATTCAGCCTGTGTCTTGGAACATACAGTTTTTTTTTACATAACTTAGTGCTGTCCATTGACTTCCCTCATCCTCAGAGTGTTGTAACTGGAAGGTAAAATGATGTGGTGGTGGAATATGCAATTGGTTAGCGTTGTCCACTTATAAAGCACGCATTTTAATAAACATCTTCTTTCTATCATTCAGTCAATTTATCATCCAATTACAGCTTCCTGTTGGATTCCAGTTGCTTCTATTTAGCCAAAAATCTCTTGTGAAAGACATTACTGCTAAATTAGATAGAGTGAAACTGACCATCGACCAATATTCTTGAACACCTAATTTTATTGCAACTTTGTATATTAAATTTTAACATATATAGAACGGTAAAGATTCGACTGTGACTGAGATCTATACTGATAAAACAGCTGGGTGGCTTTCAGAGTGCAATTCTTTGCATGTTTACAATCATTTAAAGTTTGCCACTGTAATTTCTTGCCTGAAGTCAGTAAAATGGAATTCAACTCATAAGAAAGTATTTTCTTACTGCTCCTATCAGTGGAGATTATCACAATGGAACATTCAGAACTGAAGCAGCAGGCACACTAATGCCTGTTATTGTTTATTTATAGAGTTGCAAATTGCTTCGTCTACCTTCAATATTGCTGTAGATTGTGAGATATGTTCCCTAACTGCATTGAGGAGTGATTTTTGCCAGGTACAAGAACTATCTTAAGTGTTTTATTCCAAGTGACTGAACAATTGCTAATAGTTTGAAAAATGCTCTCATTTGCAATGATGACACCAAACTTTTTCTAAACAACAGATACATATATTCTCCAAAGACTTCACCTGTAATACTCGGTAATGATCTGTGAAATTATTCTGGTGCTGTTTTGCTTTTGGTGCTGGCAACCAGATGGAACAGAAAGGATTAGTATTTATCCTCTTTCCCAATATCAAAAACAGAGAAAGCTCAACAGCACTCACTAATATATTTCGATCCGAGGACAAATTGCAGTAGATGAGTTTATAAAACCAATTATATTCAAGTGAATCCCTATCTTTATTCCTGCTGCTCTGAGAAATCAAATCCCACTCCCCACACAGCAGATCAGCATGTCAAATTGTAAAGATCTTCAGTCAGGTGAAAACGTTGGAAAATTATAATGAATGAACCTTTTATGTGAAATAAATTCATTCCTTTTGAATTCATCACCTTTTTGTCCCATGGTGCCTTATGTTTTTTGAAATAAAAGGAAACATTTCATTTCCTGAAGTGTTGATCCCTCTCATTTTGTCAGATTTGATGTTCCTGGTAAAGTCCTTTCCTTAAGGACATCTTTAAGCTAATTACATTTGCAAATAGGGAAATGAAGCAAGAAAGCACCATAACCCCCAAAGGACATATAAAACAAATTAATGCTTCCAACAACACATTAATGCTGTTAATTCGTGTCCTTTTTATGGAAACATTTACATAAAAGGAACTTTTGCTGAAGCAGTAATTTATTTCAGAAAAAAAGAACTGGTGATTCGTGGGAATATTTTCAGAGCTGTTCCCATCAGGAAAGAAAAACAAAAGCAAATGGTTGGATCACAAGGATTTGATTTCACAAACCATTAATAGAACCATGGAATCCCTACAGTGCAGGAAGAAGCCATTCAGCCCATTGAGTCTGCACCAACTCTCTGAAAGAATATCCTACCCAACCCTTCCCCTCTGCCCTCTCCGTATAACCCTACACATTTACCATGGCTAATTCACCTACCCTATGCATCTTTAGATTGTGGGATAAACCAATAAACATTGCAAAAGAAAAACATTAACTGCATCAAGCACAAGGAAGTCTCTTAAATAGTACTCAAAGCCATTTAAATAAATATGGAAAATGTTCAGCTTTAAAGCATTGAACATTTTTGAAAGCAGGAAATTTCTTAATATATTGCTGCAGGGAATGTCCCAAAGAGGAATAATACAAGGCAGCAAATAATAAAGAAAAGTAATACAACTCATAAACCTGCTCCTTCTGCAGACTGTGTATAACTTGGTTGGCATGGTGGCACAGTGGTTAACATTGCTGCCTGACAGTGCCAGGGATCAATTTCAGTATTGGGTCACTGTCTGTGTGGAATCTGTACATTCTCCCCATGTATGCGTAGGTTTCATCTGGGTGCTCCGGTTTCCTCCCACAATCTAAAAATGTGTTGATTAGGTGCATTGGCCATGCCAAGTTCTCCTTCAGCATACCCCAATAGACACCAGAATGTGGTGACTAGAAGATTTTCACAGTAACTTCATTGCAGTGCGAATGTAAGCTTATCTGTGACATTAATAAATAAACTTTGCTTTGAGCATTGCAACATTTGTTTAGTCTCCTGAAAATGACAAATAATTACGTTTAAAACATTCAAAAAGACAAAGTTCGATGAAATTAACAGATTCCAAGCGATTAATCGAAACTTCTAAACTACATATTTTAACCTTGATCACTTGAATTTCACACTATATCCAGCAGCACAAAACTATGTTATTAACCAATCTCCCAACAGCTGGGGATTAACTTCTGCCACAGAGAATGGAAAACAGGAGCCAGGTTAGAAACTAACCTCTAGTGGGAAACAAGGTCTTCATGTGGGTAAACCCTGAACTGATATCGGGACAGGTTTTCTGTCTATTTAAGAGTCAATGTCAGCCTGCATGGAGGTGGGTCATGTGAAGTGTAAGGTTGCTTTTGACTTCCCACTGCAGCCATCACTGACACTGCTGCCATCCTCATGAAGAAATCTGCTAATTTTGCCAAAATCTTCCAGAGTAGCAGAAGGAAGCAACATCATTGTCACAGATAGGAGAGTGTTCAATTTAAACTGCCCTGATTTTCTCACTCTCTACCTGTCCGTAAACAGAAAAGTTTCTTTTTATCCTGATTTACCCCTTTATTTTCCCTTAAATTTAGAAAAGTTCCAAAGCTATAGTAATGATTTGAACAGCAAACTTGACATAAAGCGGAAATAAAATGGATTGGTTTACTGACACACACGCGCTGGCACATGAGAGAGGTTTGACAATGTCCATCCCTTTTTACACTCGCACAATGATTGTTGGGAAAGGAAAAAGGGAGAGGATTCAGGACAGAAAAAAAGTAAAACTATTTGTTTTAAATCGCTCTAGAATTCAGAATCAAGTCAATTGCAATGTTTTTTCTGAGAGGAGGTGGGCTGATTTTAGAATGCCCCTGTCTTCCAGGAGCTTGAATGATAGGCACGTAGAATGAGTCAGTCGGGAGGCGAGAGTTCCGAGATTCCAGCACTTGGAAGGTCTGATGAGAGTCTGAGTTCCTTCTCCTGCCACTGGCTCTATGATAGACAGCGCAGGCTGTTGTCCAGACTTCTGTTTATGTCAAACAAAGTCATGGATGTTTACAGCATAAAAACAGCTCTTTGGCCCAACTTGTCCATGCCGCCCTTTTTTTAAAATCCCTAAGCTATTCCCAGTTGCCCTCATTTGGCCTATATCCCTCTTTACCCATCGTACCCATGTAATTATCTAAATGCTTTTTAAAAGATAAAATTGTACCCGCTCCTACTTCTACCTCTGGCAGCTTGTTCCAGACACTCAGCACCTGCTGTGTGAAAAACACTGGACACTTTTGTATCTCTTCCCTCTCACCTTAAACCTATGCCCTCTAGTTTTAAATTCTCCTACCATTGGGAAAAGATATTGACTATCTATCTTGTCTATTCCCCTCATTATTTTATAGACCTCTATAAGGTCACCCATCAGGCTTCTATGCTCCAGAGAAAAAGTTCCAGTCTATTCAGCCTCTCCTTATAATTCAATCCATTATAGCATTCTAGTAAATCTTTTTTGCACTCTTTCTAGTTTAATAATATCCTTTCTATAATAGGGTGACCAGAATTGCACACAGTATTCCAAGTGTGGCCTTACCAATGTCTTTTTACAACTTCAACAAGACATCCCAACTCCTGTATTCAATATTCTGACCAATGAAACCAAGCATGTTGAATGCTTTCTTCACCACTCTGTCCACCAGTGACTCAACTTTGAAGGAGCTATGAACATGTATCCCTAAGTCTCTTTATTCTATAATGCTGCCCAATGTCCTATCATTAATTAAGTAAAATCCTACCGTGGTTCAATTTACCAAAATGAATCACCTCACATTTGTCTAAATTAAACTCCACCTGCCATTCGTCAGCCCACTGGCCCAATTGATCAAGATCTCATTACAATTGGAGATAATTTTCTTCACTGTCCAGTATGCCACCAATCTTGGTGTCATCAGCAAGCTTACTAACTATGTCCCCTATATTCTCATCTAAATCATCAATATAAATTCAAATAACAGTGGGCCCAAAACTGACCCCTGAGGCACACTGCCCATCACAGACCTCCAGTTTGAAAAACAATTCTCTACAACCATTCTCTGGCTTCTGTCAATTTTGTATCCATTTAGATACCTCACCCTGGATTTAATCTCACACAACAACCTATTATGTGGTACCTTGTCAAAGGCCTTGTTAAAGTCCATGCAGACAACATCATCTACATTCTTGGTTACTCCTTCAAAAACTCAATTAAATTTGTAAGACATGGTTTTCCACACAAATAGCCATACTTACTGTCCCTAATCAGTCCTGTCTCTCAAAATACCTTCCAACAATTTACCCACCACACACGTGAGGATCACTGGCCTGTAGTTCCCAGGCTTTTCTCTGCAGCTATTTTTAAACAAAGGTACAACATTTGCTACTCTCCAATCTACCTCATCTGTGACTATCGATGATTCAAATATCCCGGTTAGGGGACCTACAATTTCCTCCCTACCTTCCCACAACATCCTGGGATGTATTTCATCAGGTCCCAGGGATTTATCTACTTTGATGTACTTTAAGACTTCCAGCATCTCCTTCTCCGTAATATGTACACTCCTCAAGAGATCACTATTTATTTCCCCATGTTCCCTAACATCCATGCTTTTCTCAACAATAAATACTGATGAGAAATATTCATTTAGGATCTCACCCATCTCTTGTGGATACATACATAGATGATCTTGTTGATTCTTAAGAGGCCCTACTCTCTCTCCCTTGTTACTATTTTGCCCTTTATGTATTTGCAGAAGCTCTTCGGATTCTCCTTTGTCTTATCTGCCAAAACAATTCTTGTGTCCCCTTTTTGCCCTGCTGATTTCCCTCTTAACTCTATTCCTATACCTCCTATATTCTTCAGGAAATTGACTTGATCCCAGCTGCCTATGCATGCCATGTACCTCTTCCTTCTTCTTGACCAAGACCTCAATATCCCAAGTCATCCAGTGTTCCCAACTTCTGCCAGTCTTGCCCTTCACTCTAAGAGGAATGTGTTTACCCTGAACCCTAATTAACACACTTTTGAAAGTGTGCGACTTAACAGATGTCCCTTTGCCTTCCGACAGTCTCCCCCAATTAACTTTTGAAAGTTCCTGCCTGATACCATCAAAATTGGCTTTGCCCAGTAACTACTGGAATTCAGTTCTGATAGGTGATATCACAATGCAGCTTTGGGGAGGTCATATGATGTACCTCCTTAATGTTGGACGTGGGATGACTGGAATCTTGACGTTTAATTGGAGTCAGAATTTCTTTGTCTTTAGAGACACTGGTGTTGGATTAACTAACTATGCTCTCTTTATTGAGATCACTGTGTTAGAACTATTAACGCCTCAGCTATCAGTGGGAGGTTAAGACTTGCAAAGGTTTCCATTTGCTTGGAGTTAGCTGGACCAGACTCACAATTCATGTGGCCATTGTTATGATTAGCAATTGGTACAGTGGTTAGTACTGTTGCCTCACAGTGCCAGGGACCCAGAATCGATTCCCAGTTTAGGTCACTGTCTGTATGGAGTTTGCATATTCTCCCTGTGTCTGTGTGGGTTTCCTCCGGGTGCTCTGGTTTCCTCCCACAGTCCGAAAATGTGCGGGTTAGGTGGATTGATCACGCTAAATTGCCCTTAGTGTCAGAGGGCCTAGCTAGAGTAAATGCATGGAGATATGGGGACAGGGCCTGGATGGGATTGTGGTCGGTGCAGACACGATGGGCCAAATGGCCTCCTTCAGCACTGTAGGATTCTACGATTCCATGATAACTGCTACAAGGGAGCAGGTGACCAGCTGGAGAAATGTTGTTAGCTCAACAATTTTCCGCAGAAAACACGTCCAGCAATGAATTTTTGTTTTATCTTCCATGACTTGACTATGACATAGCATAGGATAGCCGGATCACGGCACCTGAGGCAAGTGTGCCCTTTGATTCATAGATAGTAGCCTGGATTTTCTGGTAATGGCTGGCAGAAGGCAGGGGAAGCAGGGACTTGTGGAGAGGACAGAAGGACGAGCGGCAGGGGAGATGTCCTCTTCCACAACATGGCAGAAGAAACCACTGTATGATGTAATATGGGCATATCTCTGTTCAGCCTCATCTCCTTCTTCCACTCTCTCTCCTCCTCTTTCACTTCCTGCCCTCTAAAGATATGCTGTCGCCTTCCAGGGCATCACAATCCTTTGGGTGCATATTTCTCTGGAGGACCATTTTATGGAGGGTGCAGCAAGCACCACAATAACTGAAAACAATGACTCTATTGACTATGACTCTATGATCCTTGCAAGAGGGTATCAGAGGGCACCATCTGAATGGTCAAGGCACCATAGGCATGTGGATAGATGATGGCATAGTTGTAATGTCAGTGGGCTAATACTCCAGAAACCTGAGCTAATGTTTTGCAGCAATGGGTTCAAATCCCACCATGGCAGATGGTGGCATTTTAATTTAATTCATTGAAAACGTCTGCAATATAAAGTCAATCTTGAAAACCATGACCTTTGCAACAATCATTAATTATTATAAAAACTGATTTGGTTCACTGACATCCATTAGAAAACAAAATCTGCCATCCTTATCTGGGTCTGGAGTCATATGTAGCCCAAACAATGAGGTTGACTATTAACTGCATCTTAACTGCAAGATACTTAGTTCAACAAATGCTCACCTTGTCAGTGATGCCTTCATTCTATGAAAGAATATATTTTTTAAAAAAGCAAAAGAATTCTTTAGAAGCTGAATGGCCTGCTCAAAGCTGTCCTGCTAAGCGAGTGTCATTGATTATATCTCCTTTGTACTCCAACAGAGTGTGAATAGTTTGTTTTTTAATCAAGAGATATCCCTTTTCCCTGAGGATCCATCAGTGCACTTTGAGGTTTGAAGTGAAGATCTGAGGCAGACTGAACGTTGGAAGGCAAAGGAGCCCATGGCAGTTGCCCGGAAGGCCTGCACAGTCATGGAGAAAGCTATTGTTGTAGTTACAGGCTACTTGGTCTTTGAAGGGGTGAATGCCCTTTCCCTTGATGAGGCTGACCAGATTATTGCTGGGTGCTTTGATGGCCACATGGGTGCAATCAAGCATACCATGCCCTTGGCAGATAGCAAGACTTCTGTTCATCTGAATCTTTTCCACCCAAGTTCCCAATTTTGTGTTGTTTCATTGGCCTTTGGATGAATCCAAATTTGTCTGTTACTGTAGATTTGTTGTACAGGGTTGCTTTGAATTTCAGAGAAGGGCATCTTTAAATATTGTGCAGGCTATAACAATAGTGCCACAGTAACCATTTTTTCAAACATTTTTTCCCATATTTATCACAATTTGGTAGGCTCCAACAGCAATGGCACTCCTGATCTCTTCCAGGTTTAGTTTTGTTTATAGTGATTTGTTAGGTCAAGGGATTGGGGCTTTCCATGCAATGTCAGATAATTTTTGGGAGTTGCATGGCATTCCTGTGATTCTGGCTGAGATTACTTCTTTTTCTTACAATTGTCACATGGAATGGTGCCCATTCTGAACCAGGGTTGTCCTCTGTGCTTTCTGAAATGGGCTGCTTTGACTATTTTTAATTACAGCACCGAAGCTTTCGAATCTAGCCTTGTCTTAGAACTGAATTATTTTCTGAACCCTGCTTAGTCCTTTGCCTCTGCACTCTTTCAATATTTACAGTGGATGCACGGAATCTTACGGAGTCCTCAGCTGCACTTCCTGCCTTTCTACTTCCAATTCTGCAAAGGGCTTCCTTTCAGCTGATATTCCTCTGTGTCTTCACTTTAGGTGCCTTCAGTCAGGTGAGAATGCTTCTCCTTTAATTTTCTAGCTTTTGAATTTCTGCTCCAGCTTCTCTGAGGTTCTGGGTGTTTCTATTAGCTGCCACCATGTTGCAAGTTCAGTGGGTCTGAGCCTTTTACATGTTTGCTGATAAAGTATTACTATGTATACATATACTGAGTATAACTCAAACTATGAGACAGCTCCATGTTTGCTTGCTTCTATACAGGTCTCTGTCCAGTCCACAACTCCAGTCTCAGGCCATGGGTCCCTTCACATCATAACGTGGGTGATACTATTTTCCAGCCCCGCATTAACCCTTGCAATGCCAGATACCTTATACTACATGGTGAACTTTGGTAAACAAACAAAATTGAATGAGTAGAGGATGCAAAAGATGGCTAAACACCAGTTGAAGAAGAGTAGAAAATTTTCCCAGTGTCTTGACCAACACTGATCGATCACTTAATATCTAAAACAGGAGGCCAAGTAATTTATTTCATGATTGTTTTACTTTTGTATAATTGCTGTTTGGTTTCCACAGTAAATCAGTGATTACACTAAAAGCATTTCATTGATGTGCTTTTAGATGTCCTGAGATTGTGAAATAAAAGCAATTTTGTATCTCTTTCCTTGCATGTATCATTCTTTATTTTTTTTTAAGAATTAATGAAAACAGCTATGAATTATTTTTATTTTAGAACTAATTACAAAAGCCTAACTTGTGAAAATAGAGGTTTATTATGTATATTTTCATCTTGCATTTTCTTGTGCTATAAAACAGTTTAAACTAAATACCCTACTTACGTTATTCACGCTTTTCAATAAGTTGCGTTACATATAGTTTTAGTCAGTGCAATAATTCATACATTAACTTATGAGCAAATATAAACACTTCAGGCAAAGGAGTTCAATTTCAATTTTCAATTTCCAACTGATTAGCCAAGCATTGCGACATTTAATCTCAATTTGCTTTCTTTGTAAACTGGTAAACTTTGACTAATAGCATTGATTTCATTTTACTTTCACTTCACACAATGGAGCAATTCCACAGAATTAAATGAAACATTCAAATTTCATTATTCACTAATGGTGGCCAGCTGTCAGAGGCAGGTGAATAACATTAGTTTTTGATGATAGTCTGGTTAATGAGGCTTAGTACACTAAAAATGAAAGATGTAAAGGGAAAAGAATAATTTGATCATTAGAATGCTGTAATATATGAGTAATCCAGAAACAATAAAGCAGGGTGTGGCTCCTCAATCTAAGAACATCACCATATTTGGAGTTGAATGTTGGAACAGCCAGACTTGCTCTTCTGAATCTTTAAGTAAGAGCTGTCTAGGAACATATCAACGTAGGAAAGAGGAGCAGGACTAAATCATTTCGCCTGTCGATGCTTCTGCATCATTCAATTAGATCATGGCTGGTCATTTAGTTCAACACCATTCTCCTGAACACCTCTTGATGCCATTAGTATCCAGTAAAGTATTGATTTCTGTCTTAATCATGCTCAATGATTGAACTTCCACAACCCTCTCACATAAGTAATTCTAAAGATTCACCATCCTCTAAGTGAAGCAATTCCTCCTAAATGATCTACCTCTTATTCTGAGATTGTGTCCCTTGCTCTAGACTCACCAGCTAGGGGAAATATCCACCTCTACCCTGTCACACTCTGTAAGAATTCTATGAGTTTCATGAGATCACCTTTCATTTTTCGAAATTCCAGAGAATACAGCCCAGTTTCCTAAATCTCTCTTCGTAAGACTATCCCATCATCCTGTAAACCACCAATGCATTCACTCCATGGAAGTATATCATCCCCTAGATAAGAAAATCTAAACTGTACACAATACTCCAGATGCGTTCTCACTAAATCTCTATACAATTGCAGCGAAACATCTTTACTCTTGTACTGAAATGTCAAATTGCAATCAAGGCCAAAATACGACTTGCCTTTCACCTGCATACTAGCTTTCAGTGACATATGAACACAAACATCCAGGTCCCTTTGGACATCAAAGCTTCCCAATATCTCACTGTTTAAGAAATACACAACTTTCCTGTTTCTTCAACCAGCTTCAAATTTATTCACAATATATTCTATCTGTCATTTTCTTGTCCATTGACTTAGCTTGTGCAAGTCCCTTTAAAGCTTTCTTGCATCCTTCTAATAACTTCACTTCCACCTAGTTTTGTGTCATCAGCAAATTTGGAAAGATTATACTTGCTTCTCACATCTAAAATCATTTATACAGATTGTCAATTGCTGTGGCCCCAGCATTGATTCTTGTAGCACTCTACCAATAATAGTCTGTCATCCTATGACTGATCAGATCAGGCAAAGGAAAGACAGAGCAAGGAAACTTCAGATTAAACTGCATTTATTTCAATGCAAGGGACCTGACAGGCAAAGCAAATGAACTCAGGGCATGGATTACATGGGACTGGGATATTATAGCTATTTCTGAAACATGGCTAAGGGAGTGACAGGACTGGCAGCTCTATGTTCCAGGGTATAGATACTATAGGAAAGATGGAACAGGAGGTAAGGCAGGAAAGTTGCATTTTTCATTAGGGAAAATATCATGGCAGTACTGAGAAGAGGTATTTCCAAGGGTTCGGCCACTGAATCTATATGGGTAGAATTGAGAAATAAGAAGGGGGAAATCATTTTGATAGGGTTCTACAAAGGCCTCCAAATAGTCAAAGGGAGACTGAAGAGCAAATATATAAGGAGATTACAGATAGCTCCAAGAAAAAGTGGGGTGGTAATAGTAGGAGATTTTAAATTTCCCAACATTGACCTGGAGAGCCATAGCATTAGAGGCTTGGATGAAGAGAAATTTATTGATTATATTCAGGAGGAATTTCTCATTCAGTATGTGGTTGGCCTGCCTAGAGAGAGGGCAAAACTTGATCTCCTCTTGGGAAATAAGGAAGGGCAGGTGTTAGTGAGGGTCACTTGGGACCAGTGACCATAATTCTAATTGTTTTAGGCTGGCCATGGAGAATGATAGGTCTGGCCCAAAAGTTAAAATTCTAAAGCCAATTTTGATGGTATCAGGCCAAAACTTTCAAAAGGTAATTGGGAGAGTCTATGGGAAGGCAAAGGGTCATCTGGTAAGTGGGAGGTTTTCAAAAGTGTGTTAAACGGATTGCAACGGGATCTTGAAGAAAGTTACCTCCAATTGCAATGGGATCTTGATCAATTGGGCCACTGGGCTAACAAATGGCAGATGGAGTTTAATTTAGATAAATGCAAAGTGATGTATTTTAGTTGATTGAACCAGGGCAGGACTTACTTCGTTAATGATAGGAGACTGGGGAGAGTTACAGAACAAAGAGATCTAGAGGTACATGTTCATAACTCCTTGAAAGTGGAGTCACAGGAGTACAGAGTAGTGAAGAAAGCATTCAGCATTCTTGGTTTCATCGGTCAGAACGTTGAATACAAGAATTGGAATGTCTTGTTGAAGGCGTACAAGACATCGGTAAGGCCATACTTGGAATACTGTGTACATTTCTGGTCACCCTATTATAGAAAGGATATTATTAAACTAGAAAAAGTGCAAAAAAGATTTATTAGGATGCTACTGGGACTTGATGGTTTGAGTTATAAGGAGACGCTAGAAAGACTGGGATTTTTTTTCTCTGGAGCGTAGAAAGCTGAGGGATGATCTTATTCCTATAAATTATTATTTCTATAAAATAATGAGGGGCACAGATCAGCCAGATAGTCAATATCTTATCCCAAAGTTAGGGGAGTCTAAAAATAGAGGGCATAGATTTAAGGTGAGAGAGGAGGCATGCAAAAGTGTGCAGAGGAGCAAATTTTTCACACAGAGTGTCTGCAATAAGCTGCCAGAGATGGTAGTAGAGGCGGGTACGATTTTGTCTTTTAAAAAGCATTTAGACAGTTGCATGGGTAAGATGGTTATAAAGGGATATGGGCCAAATGTGGACAATTGGAATTAGCTTAGGAGTTTTAAAAAAAGGGCAGCATGGACAAGTTTCCATGCTGTAAACCTCTATGACTCCATGACCTGTTTATTCCTACTCTCTGTTTTCTCAATTTATATCATGCAACAGTAGGCTATGGGACCTTATCACAAGCCTTCTGACAATCCAAATACACACATCCACTGGTTTTCCTTTATCTCTGCTACTGAAAATACACATACATACACACGTACATGTGCATGTGTGCAGGTTAACAATGATATTAATGATATTTAATGTAACTTTAATGCATAGCATTATTCTGTTGAACATTTCTGCACAATATTCAATTAACAAACCAAGCAGCCAGTGATTCTAAATGATTGGATCAAGAGACATGCAATCCATATACAAAATCTTGTCTTTACTTTTTTTTTCATTTATGGCATAATGGCATCACTGACCAGACCTGTATTATTGCACATCCCTAGCTGTCCTTGAGGAGGAAGTGGCGAACTGCCTTCTTGAACCACTCAGTCCTGAAGTGCAGATACACCCATCGTACTGTTAAGGGAGGGAATTCTAGGATTTTGACCCAGCGACAGTGAAGAAATGGCAATATATTTCAAAGTCAAGATGGTGAGTGACTTAGAGGGGAAATTCCAGGTGGTGATGTTCCCAAGTATCTGCTGCTCTTGGCCTTGTAGATGGTAGTATCTATGGGTTTGAAAGGTATTGTCTAAGGAGCTTTGGTGAGCTCCTACAGCACATCTCATAGATGGTACACATAGCTGTGAAAGAGGTAGCAATCAAGCAGTCTGCTTTGACCTGGATGGTGCTAAGCTTCTTGAATGTTGTTGGAGCTGCATGCACTCAGATAAGTGGAGAGTATGCTCCTACATTCTTAACTTGACCCTTGTAGATAGTGGACAGGCTTTGGCAGGTCAGAAGGTGAGTTATTCACCACAGGATTCCTAGCTTTTGACCTGCTCTAATAGTCACAATATTTATATCACTCATCCAGTTCAGCTTCTGGTCAATTGTAACCCAAGAAGGGTGTCAATGATGGGGGATTGAATAATGGGAATTCCATTGAATATCAAGGCACAATGATTAGACCTTCTCTTATAGAATCATAGAAACCTTACAGTATAGAAAGAGGCCATTTGACCCATCAAGTCTGCAGCAACCACAATCCCACCCAGGCCTGACTGCATTATCCCTACATATTTACCTACTTATCCCTCTAACCCGCGCATCTCCAAACTAAGGCCAATTTTTAACATGGCCAATCAACCTAACTTACACATCTCCGGAGGAAACCGGAGCACCCGGAGGAAACCCACGCAGACATGAAGAGAATGTGCAAACTCCACCCAGACACTGACGAAAGCTGGGAATCAAACGCAGGTTCCTGAAGCTGTGAAGAAGCAATTCCAACAACTATGCTACTGTGCCATTTTGTTGTTGCTTCTTCATCTCACCTGAAAAAGGGCACTCATCTGATAAAGGAGCAGTGTTCCAAAAGCTTGTGCTACGAAATAAACCTGTTAGACTTTAACCTGGTGTTGTGAGACTTCTTACTACTTTACACGAAGACTGGAGCTAATATCAATGCATTTCTTAAATCTCACCATGTGGGTTGGAATAATGTATTGTTACTTTGGTTGACTGATTGTGATGCAGTAATGAGTGATGAGGCATTCTGGATATACATGTATACATATATACACTAACATAGTTGAAGATTCATTTCGGAATAATATAATTGTATAAAATATTACTTTATAAAGGTAGCATACAATTTAACAGTATTTCTCATTTTAAAATCACTTTAGCATTATTGACTTGAAATACAATTCAATCTATTTGTTCAAATTTCTTACACTGTAGAAAATTTCAGCCTAAATTTTCAAATTTAACAATATAATAAAATCATTAATACTTCCAATAATGAAAAACGGACATTGGACAAAATGGTTGGAATAAATACTGCATAATTAACAAGGAATGGACAGTCAACAGACCTTTACTCTTTGATGTTACACCATAAATGATACATCAGTTAATCAGCTGTTATTTATGGCTTTCCATACTTTTGTTATTATCAGCATACATTACAGGGATAAGAATTATTTCTGAACATATATAAAATACACTTCACCAAATGGATTTTCTTAATTAGTTTGCATTTAATGCTTAAATGCAATGTATACCGTAACCTTCACACATTTGAAAAAATAGAGACGATTGTGTGACCCACACATGACTCCATAAGTCAAGATTTGGCCTTTACTTTACATTGACATTCTGCATCAATGGCACACATTAATTGAACAAAACACACTAAATTTGCACATTGCAAGATAATAATGATGGTGAGATGTTTCAAGATCCTAAAATATCAACTCAAAGGCATTTTGATAAATTATATAATTCAGGATTTATCCATAATTGTCAACATTACCACAAAATCTAAAGGTGTTTCGGTGGGTCAAAATTTCAAGTGCATACTTCAATATGTATAAAAATAGTGATGTTGAATGCCTCTTGGGATTTCATCATTAGTTCCAAATATTGTTGTTTTTCAATTAATAACGAAAGAGCTACATCACACATTGCTTAAAGTGGCATGGTTAATTTACTGAAAGCTAGCACTTAAATATGCAACAGTGAACAAAATCTTCAGAACACAACTGTACTTTTTTTCAAATATGTGGAGGTTATCGTATACATTACATTCATGTGTTAAATACAAACTAATATTAGTATTATCTAAAACAGTCACAAAATATGATGGACCAACAAGATGGCATAACAAGTTACTGTTCAATCACTAACAAAGACAAAATTTCTGCCTGACTCTCTTCTGATGCAGTAATATTTCCCTTTATGACGATGCTAACAAAGAAAATCAGCATCAGTATAAAATGGGAATGGAGCTTCCGACTAGTTGACTCCTTGTAGTGGAAAACTCCGAACTTATTGATACAGAATGAATAACAATTGAAGAGTGGCTCTTATTGTTGAAGCTGTACGGTTTTAACGAATGCAGCAGTGCTCACCAATGCACATAACCCAAGTCACATGTCACAAAGTAGCTTGAGAAGAAACAACAAATAATTTGAACTGCCATCATCTTCAACAAAAGGTTAGAACAGGGCTCCCAGAAAGTAACATAAGATGTGGTGAGAAATTAAATGCACCATTCAGCCATGAGTTTAAAAGACGTAGATGGCCAGAAATTTATCACCTCGTCCACCACAGAATTGGAGCACGTGAAGGTGCGACAATAGAAATTTCCATTAACCTCAGGCAGAAATTCACAGTCTCTCCCGAGTGAGGTTGTAAAATCCTGCCCATTGACTGGGGGAAATTTCTGAAACTAATTACAGCAACTTACAATCATATAGCATATTTACATAGGATACGTATTAAGTTTCCAAAGGAGCATTATAAAACAAAATATGGCACGAACCACAGAAGCGATGTTAGATCAGGTGACCAAAACATTAGTTAAAGAGGTGGCTTTTAACAAGTGTTATGAGGAGGAAAGAAAGGTAGAGAGATGGAAAGGTGCTGGAAGGGAATTTAGGTTTTGTGGCAATTGAAGGTACAACCACCAAAGCTGGAACAATTAAAATCAGAAATGTTCAAGAAGCCAGAATTAGAAGAATACAGAGTTTTTTTTTTTAAGAGCAACACAGCACGGGAAACAGGCCCTTCGGCCCAACGAGCCCGCGCCACCGTCATAACTATATAGTAGCAATTCCATTATCCTATTATAGATTTAGGTTATTCCTAATATGGAAGACTCTCACTATAGGGACAATTTGTTTCCCAATCATCCTAAGAGCGAATTTTTGGGTTGTGGGAGGAAACCGGAGTGCCCGGAGAAAACCCACGCAACCACAGGGAGAACGCGCAAACTCCCGCAGACACTGGCCCAATTCCAAGTGTCTGCACAGCCACATCGATAGTCTCTGAGCTGTCATGGTGCCCTTCAGATGGTCCACGTAAAGCACTCATTTACGACATGAGGTACCAGGCAACCCATGAATCAACATCCAAGAGCTGTACCCGCACCATCTGCCGAATGCATGCTCAAAGTATGGACCGAATTACCTGTGGAAAAAAGCCGTAGTTAAACAGTCCTAATATATCCCTCTATCTGCATACCGCTCCTGTGGCTGTCCAAGAGACCCTTAAACAGCCCCAGCGTGCCTGCTCCCACCACCTTACTCGGCAGTGCATTTCACACCCCCACTACCCTTTGTGTGAAAAACTGCCCTCTAATATTCGTCCTATACATAGCCCCCCTCACCCTATGGCCATGACCACTCGTCCTATCCATTTCTGAAGGTGGAAAAAGTTTACCTCCATTTACTCTATCTATACCCCTTATAATCTTATACCCCTCTATGAGATCCCCTCTAAGCCGACGTCTTTCAAGGGAAAACAACCCCAGTCTATTTAATCGTTCCTCATAAGACAGTCCTTCCATACCAGGCAGCATCCTGGTAAACCTCCTCTGCACTCTCTCCAAGGACTCCACATCCTTCCGATAGTACGGCGACCAGAACTGGACGCAGTATTCCAAGTGATGCCTAACCAACGTTCTATACAATTGCAACATCAAACTCCTACTCTTGTATTCTATACCTTTTTCTATGAAAGCTAACATACTATACGCTTTCTTTATCACCTTCTCCACCTGTGAAGACACCTTCAGAGACTTGTGAACCTGCACCCCCACGTCTCTCTGCATCTCTATACTCCGAATAGTTTTACCTTTTATCCTATAACTCTCTTCTACATTTTTCCGGCCAAAATGCATCACCTCGCATTTATCCGGATTACATTCCATTTGCCATCTATCTGCCCAGTCTACCAACCTATCTATGTCCTGTTGTATTGCCTGACACTGCTCCTCTGTACCCGCCAATCCAAGCATCTTGGTGTCATCAGCAAATTTGCTGATCTTACCACCTACCCCAAGGTAGGTCGTACCTACCAAGTTTTGGCGGGAAAAGCTGCACGTGTCTTGTCGTTTCTGCTGCGTAGTGTGCTGTGCCTCCACGTGGTCCCGCCGGGCAACGTCACTGCTTCTCATCGCAGTGACGGCTAAATCAGCTGTCCCAGAAACGATGCGGAGTAATTGTGAGCCTTGATGCCCCTTGGGCTTGCAATTACTGACAGGTGTGTTCGTAACTGTGGGGTCTTCTGGTTTCTACCCACAGTGAGTCAATCCTTTCCGCGGGAGCCACCTGGTACCTTCTCCCAGACGGGCACAGGAGAGGGTATTCCGTGACTGGTCGAGAAGCAAATAGCGGGGGCGATGCACGCAGGGTTCACGACCGCTACCGCAGGACTGCCATCCTAGTGTGGTGAAGTTGGTGTGGATTTGGCGTGTGTCGCGTAGCTGTGGTATTTTTGGTTGTTCTAGACCACAGTGAGTCAACCCTTACCGATGGTCCCGCAAGGAAATCAGGCATACAAGCTGGCAGGCGAGTTGCCTGTCGGAATTTGACTGGCCGAGGACAACCAACACGCTGCTATGCCTATAAACCCGGTAATCGTTCAAAAAAAAATTGGTTCTCGACAAGTTCCGGCTTGTCCCGGGGGCACTGGTGATCCGCTGGCGGATGCGGTTCAACCCTGCCTAGGCAGTAGAGGCTATTGCGACCCACTACCCACACGATACGGTACAAATAGGGTGAGACGAACAGAGACGTACCTGGAGCGACGCTGAGATGGGACGTGTGCCCCGTTTTGTCTTGGATGTTCGCTACCAGATGATGACTTGGTACGAATGGGCAACACGCCAGCCCAGTGGTTAGCACTGTTTGGTTTGGCTGGCTACTTGGTCCCAGGGTTGGTGTCCTACCTGGGCCTTGCGGCTGGGGGAGTTTGCACCTTCTCCCCGTGTTTGCGTGGGTTTTCCCCGGGTACTCCGGTTTCCTCCCACATGGCCAAAAACGTGCTTATTAGGCTAATTGGTTAAGCACAATTGTCACCATATTTAATCTGGTCTCCCTGAATTCGGATTAAATTTTTCCTTCAAATTCTAAATTTCTTCCCTCACGCAAGAGAGCCGAGCATTAAAGCACCGACAAAAGGTTCTCTAAAGGCCCAATTAGATCAGGGGGCGACGGTACTAACTCACACCCTGCCCTAAAGCACTCAGGGTGTCCAACCGAGCCACAATGTGACATCATGCAGAACCCCGGCTGGGGTTCTGTGAGCCACGGATCATGATAAGGGCAGACCCCGGCTGGGGCCTACAAGCCAAAATTGGTAACATTATGTGGACCCCAGCTGGGGTGCCACTCGTGGTACTTTAAGATCAAGAGCCCCCGGCGTGGTATCTGCTAGTGGTAGACAAATTCGTCGACGAGCGACATAAAGACTCGGAAAAGGCACTCATGCGAGTGTATTCAAATAGACCACAAATAGAAGAGGACCTAGTACTGAGCCTTGTGGCACTCCACTAGTGACAGGCTTCCAGCCGGAAAAAGAGCCTTCCACTACTACCCTCTGTCTCCTCCTCCCGAGCCAGTTCTCGACCCATCTACATACCCGACCCTGTATCCCATGCGCCTTCACCTTCTCTATCAGTCTACCATGAGGAACCTTGTCAAACGCCTTACTGAAATCCATGTAGACGACATCAACAGCCTGTCCTTCATCAACTGTTTTTGTCACTTCTTCAAAAAATTCCACTAGATTCGTAAGACAAGACTTCCCCTTGACGAAGCCATGCTGCGTATCCCTGATCAGATCGCAGCGCTCCAGATGCTCATACATCCTGTCCCTAAGGATCCTCTCCATTAGCTTACCTATAACTGATGTCAAGCTCACCGGCCTATAGTTCCCTGGGTGATCCCTCTGACCTTTTTTAAACAACGGTACTACGTTTGCTATCCTTTTTTTTGTTGATGGAGCATTTTCAGGACTATTAGCAAACACTGGCTTGAAAATGGAAAATCTTGAATGGTTTTAGCACTGGGAGTGATTACATAAAAAAAAGAGATACAAAGTCATGGAAAGATTTGAAAATGAGAGGAGTAACATTAAGATCAAGACGTTACTTGAGTGGGAGCCAACATTGGTCAGCAAGCAGAGGGATGATAAGTATATGTGGCTTGATATTAGTTAAGATACTAGCAGGAGAGTTATATGGCTCCCCAGTCTAGAATGTGGGAGACTAGATGGGAGTGCATTAGAACGGTCAAGAGGAAACAAAGAAATGGTTGGGATTTCAGCAACAGATGAGCTGAGTCAGGGGCAAAATTGGGCACTGTTACAAAAGTGGAAATAACCAGTCTTGCTGATGCTTCAATGGGGAAGTTCATCTCATGGTCAGTTATGATAATAAGGTTGTGAGCAGACTGATCTAGTTTTGGACTGTTAAATGGAAGGCAGAAGGAGTTAGTATCTAACGAATTGAGTTTGAGGCAGAGACAGAAAACAATAAAAACACAAAAACTAGCAGCAAGAGTGGATGATTCAGTCCTTCAGGCCTGCTCCACTCTTCAATATGATCATGGCTATTCTTGTCTCAGCCTCAACGCTTTCCTGCCCATTCGTCATAATACTTCAACCATTAACAATTAAAAATCTGTCTTTGGCTTTCTTACAGTTACTCAATGTTTCAGATTCCACTGCACTCTCAGGTAGTAAATTCCACAGATTCACGATGTTTTGAGTAACTTCTCCTCATGTCTGTTTAAATGTGCAATCCCTTATCCTAAAACTATGACCTCTTATTCCAGACTCCTCCGGGGGAGCATATTCTCTATGTCTATCCTGTCATTCTGCTTTAGCATCTGATATACCTCAATTAGATCTCCCCTCATTCCTCTAAACTCAAGACCATAGGCCTAAACTGCCCAATCTCTCTTGATAAGACAAACTCCTCATTCCATTTCATTTTGAGTCACCTGGACTCAAAATGTCATCTCTTTTCTCTCCTTGCAGATGCTGCCAGACCTACAGAGATTTTCCAGCATTGTCTCTTTTTCCCTCATCTCTGAACTGCTTCCAATGTAACTGCATCCCTCCTTAAATAAAGGGACAAAAACTGTATGATGCTCCAGGTGTGATCACACTAATGTCTTGTACAGTTGCAGTATCTTTTTCCTGCTTTTATACTCTATTCCTTCAGCAATAAATGCCAAAACTCCATTTGCCTCCCTTATTACCTTCTGTACCTGCAAACTAGTTTTCTGCGATTCATGCACAAAGACACCCAGTTCTCTCTGCACTCTGAAGTTTCTCTCCATTTAGATGATAAGTTGCCTTTCTATTTTTTCATCCAAAATGGATAATCAGACATTCATCCATGGAGTTATTCAATCAGGTTTTGTAGAACCTGTTTAATTTTTATTCTACTGGTTTCAAAGAAATACAAAAACAGGAATATTCTATAGAAGAAAGCACTTTGCCAGGTTATGCACCCCCATCCACTACAGCCAGGATTATCACCATTATGTTTAAGCAGGCAAAAACAAAATTTAATAGTGATATTAAAAGCTATGAAGATGACAAAACCATATAATTTAAGTCAGAAATTAATTAATGGATTCAAAAATGGCTACAAAATTATTGGTAGAATTTTGGTGGTTGCAGCATATCATGTTTTTCTGGTTGATAATGTCTTCTGCCATGCAGTAACATTAATTTCTGACCAACATACTAATGCAAAATACACTAAACATAGTCCAAGATCCATATTTTAATGGTTGAGATGGGTACTGGGAGTTGGGAATTTTCCCATTCCCACAATCCTATCTCCATCCTGGAGGAGACTGCCTGCCTTCTTTACATGTTTGGGCTGGCAATGGACCTGCCTTTTCTGGAGGCAGGCTGGAGGCAGAAGCGGACCAGTCACAGAGGCAAGTTGATGCTGATGAAGCCTGACATTGTGGATGAGAAATTCAATTCAAATTGATAAATAAAGCAACACACATCAGTTTTATGGTTATTCCATCTCCACTGCATTCACCCCCCCCTCCACCAATTCTCACCCCCATTTCACTTTTTCTCCCTTAAAATGTTACGTTGCAACCCCTTCAAATGCCCAAAGAACTGTCATTAAAAAAAAGTCAAATAAACCACTGGGAAAATCATTCCCCCATCTAAAGTTCTGACAGCTGAGGCTATGGATGACACAGATACACCTTAGATTATAACATTCTCTAATGAACTGTCATGTCTTCAGGTCACAGTTCACAACTTCATTTATTAGTTGTAAATCAGGGGGCCATCCAATAGTGGTCACCACCATGAAAATCATGGTGACGTGAATTGACCATTTTTAAAATGCTACTGGTCACTTAAAAAAATGGCAGCTGGGATTGACAATGGGTGGAGGTGGGACTTCCAAATCTAAGATTTGACTGCCATTTTTTTAAGATCCAACGGTGCCATTTTCCAGCATGGCCTTGGCCCATCGAGTCTGCACTGACCTCAATCCCACCCATTGCCCTATCCCCATAACATCATACCCTGATACTAAGGGGCAATTTAACATGGTCAATCCATCTAACCCACATATCTTTGGACTGTCGGAGGAAATCAGTGCATCTGGGGGAAACCAGTGCAAACACAGGGAGAATGAGAAAACTGACAGTGATCCTAGCCAAGAATCAAACCAAGGTCTCTGGAGCTATGAGGTAGCAGTGCTGAATACTGTGCCACCATGCTGCTCCACCTCCACTTGGGTTCCAATTTGCACCAAGAAGATCCGGCCTCAAGTTTCATCTTCAAAATGAGCACCTGCCACCCATGTGGGTACTCAAGGACAGTAAGAAGTCTCACAACATCAGCTTAGAGTCCAACAGATTTATTTGGTAGCACAAGCTACAGGCTTTCTGAGCGTTGCTCCTTCATCAGTGAGTGGGAGTTCTGTCCACAAACATAGCATATAAAGACACAAACTCAATTTACAAAATAATGATGTCCTCATCCTGTTGGGAAACATTTCAGCAGTCATAGGCATCCAGCCTCTGATCTTTGGGCAAGTGTTGTCCAAGGTGGCCTTCACAACACACGACAATGCAGAATCGCTGAGCAGAAACTGATAGCCAAGTTCCGTACATATGAGGGTGGCATCAACCGGGGTCTTGGGTTCAGGTCGCACTATCTATAAACCTATGACTTGCCTGGTCTCACAAAATCTCACCAACTATTCTGGCTGGAGACAATACACATCTCTTTAATCTGTGCTTAATCCTCTCCCCACGCATATTGTTTGTACATTTAAGACTTGATTACCTGTAAATTCTCACATGCTGATCATTATTTTGTAAATTGATTTTGTGCTTTTATATGCCTTGTTTGTGACTAGAACTTCCACTCACCTGATGAAGGAGCAACGCTCTGAAAGTTTGTGGCTTGTGCTACCAAATAAACATGTTGGACATTAACCTGGTGTTGTGAGACTTCTTACTGTGCTTACCCCAGTCCACCACCAGCATTTCCATATCATAGTGTTCAAGGACCCAGAGAGATAAATTCTTGCATATCATAATCTGCCTGCCACCCTTTCAAAAAACTTGCCCTTTTCTTCACAAGGGCTTCCCACTATGAAATAATGAGATACTGCAATCAGAAAAAGTAAGTAAGTGAAATAATTCTTTCCCGAAGACTCATGAGAACCTCTGTCTGATGAACAGAAAAAAATAAATTGAAGCATAAGTGGCTTGAAATCTAGAAAAAATACATTTCTGTGGCCTTTGCTGCTTCTATTACTCATCACCCGATAACACTAGATGTTCAAATATATTTAGCATTCACTCAGCTTTGACCCAATTTTGATATTGGAACAGCCTGAGAATAGTGCTCCAATATAATTACATGGTTTTGAAATCCTTTGTACAGCATAAATGCTATGTTCCTGTCCCTGCCTGCAACAATGGTGGAAATGTCTCATTTTCCTCAGCGTAAAGCTTCAAAACTAGGCTGTGGAAAATTAGTCCCTTAGTTCTGTCCCTAGTCTATGCACTTGTCCATGTTAACAGGGAAATAATTTGTACTTCATATTATTTTTAACAAACATGGGAAAATTAAATGCTGGTATTTTGAATAAAAATTCAGATTAAATATAAACTCATGTTTCATCAATCATGTACGTTCAAAAAGTGCCCGATTCCTTCGTTTGTAATAGGACAAAAAAACTTGCAAAGAAATGGGTCAAGGCTGAGATAGTCAATTCATTTGGAAATTCACAAATTAGATAAGCTGATAGCAACAGAATTAAAATTTATACAAAATATCCTGCACACAAAGGAATTAAATTTTTGATGAAATAATTTACTATTCAATTCAGAACATATTACAGACATTGACTCAAATCTTGCATTCAAAATTACATTAAAATTCAATAACAATATTCAATATAAGTTGATTTCCATATCAAAACAATCATTTCAGATCACCCAAGGAACTCTACTGAGACAGCTGTTGCATTTCATTAGATAAAGTTATGTTTGTGAAAACATATTTAATCTCCTAGCATGTACAAAACAATTAGATTATTTTTTTAAGAAGCTATGATGAAAAGTCAAGGCCAGCTATGCTGGGCATGCAAAGATTAGAAAGAGAGAAAAAAATGGGAACCCAGGACGTTTTGAAGCAGCTTCTTAGATACCCTTCTCAAATAGTTCTGGTACGCTTCATAGGCAAAATCTGTGCCAAAGCATACCCTTGTACTGTCACAGAATGCTATTCACTAATTTGTGCACCAGGAACAAACACTCAGGTCCTGGGCAAAATGAGGAGGAATAAGGAACAAGGAAGTGGTTAGGTTCTGTAGGATCTTCCAATACCTCCTGAAGGAATTCCTGAGAATCTCCATGGGTAGTGTAACATCTACAGTCAGAGCAGGAATGAAGATCTTACGATAAAGAGTAAGGGGAAAATAGCAGCACCTTTAAACAACCATTTCTGAATGTCAAAGTTGGACTCTTAAATATTCTCAAGCTTATCAAAAAATAGGGACCTATTGTGCTCAGGCCCTTTCAGATCACAGGATGCAATTAGGTCTTGGGTGCCAACTGCTGTATAGCAAAAGAAGTTAAATTACTTATTTCAGGTAAAGAAAAGGATATCACGGAAATAAAGATAAAGAAACTTAACTGGAAGTAAGCCAATTTTTATGAGAAAGGAATTAACCCAATTAAGCTTGTAAGAAAATCAGATGAACAAAAGTACAAAAAAAAAGTTGTTCAAACATTTTTCCAGAACAAGGGATATTGTTTCAAAGCTACAGTTTCTTGGTCGAGTGGAGGAGTTCAAATGAAAATGAGATTTTAAAAAGAGGCACTTGCCAAACCTTAGATTAATTATGCAAAAAATTCAATACAGAAATATAATGGGGAAGCAATAGATCAAAATGGATGGGAAGGGATATGAAGCGAGAGTGGCAAATATCGGAAAGGAAAAGCATTTCCAAAGAAGCAGCACAGAAGAAATGGAAACTCAGCTGGCACCTACCTGGCCCAAACAAATTACTTGTTCTTCCACTCACCCCACAAGCTCCAGTGGGATTAGCTTTAAAAAGCAGCAGTAGGCACGAGCCTGGAATTATGGCCAGAAATTGTGACCAACGTCATGTCTAATTAATTTTCAGAATGATTTGTTTAAGTACATGTCCCCTTTGATTTTTTTTTCTAGACAGATGCATACTCACAACAAGTTAAAAGAAGCTGATTTGTGTGCAACCTGCACATAATTGTTTCATAGCTTTGTGGGCATGGATGTTTGAGGGAACAGTGATTGTGTCTCAAGAACTTGAAGGATCATGATCTGTAAACATGCCATAAAGAGAATAGGAAATCAATGCTCAACCATCTGAACTAAAGATTGGGGTTAGAAATTGGGCTACCCTGATTTTCAACCACAGGGTTTTGTAACCTGTCTGTAAGTTTTGATCAGGGTGAGAAGTGCACAAATTTGGTGACATACTTCATCTGCATGATTGCAGCATCTAATGGAGCAAATCCTGCACTGGTGCTCTCTGCTTAATAGTACTGCCTGTCTATGCATTCAGCAGGGTAGTCTTGTACGATTGTTCAGAAAATATATAATCCTATAGCATTGTTCAGAAAACTATTCTTGAAATCTGGTTGTTCTGTTTTAAAGAAAGCTGTACTGAAGAATATTGCTGCAATTTAAATGCTGGCAAAATTAATACCTGGCCAGACTGAGGGTCCCATGCATTTCTTATTCAGCACTGGAAACATTATTGGTGAAGGAAAGAAGGAGGAGAGATGCCATGGTTCATGGGGGAACATATGCAAGAAGGCCCTCAAGAATCACCAGAGAAAGGAAAATAGAATGGAAGCAATCTAGAAAGGTCAACTTCTCGAATCTAGATCTTACAGCAGTGCCATAAGATGTCCAATGATTTTACGTGAGTGATTAAAATAAATGATTGCATCATTACCTGACACATAGTACTCAGCACATCAAAAACTTTCACACTGTTCAGAGCAACTCATTCATCATAGAATCCCTACAGTGCAGAAGAAGGCTATTCGGCTCATCATGATTACACCAACAACAATCGCATCTCGATCCTCTTCCTGTGACCCCATGTATTTATTCTATTAATCCCCTGGAAACTAAGGATCAATTTAGCATGGCCAACCAATCTAACCCACACATCTTTGTATGGGAAAAAGCCAGAACAGTCAGAGGAAACCCAGGCAGACTTGTGGGGGAATGTGCAAATTACATTCAGATAGTCACCTAAGGTCAGAATTGAATCCAGCTCCCTGCCACTGAGGCATGGTGCCATCCACATCAGAAAGAGGCACTAGAAATTGCTGACTGTTGAAGATGCAGAATTGGAGATCTGATGGGAATTACTTTATTTACCACAGGATTTTCACACATTCATCAGGAGTAGCCAGAAATACCAAAATGATGGTGAAACTCACATGTCAGAAAACCTCATTCTGTTTGCAGATGCATCATCACAGGACTTGTGCTAACATTGTATCAACTCAGTTACTCACAATTCGATGACAAAGCAATCACTAGTCTTTTGCATAATGACACACACTTCATTAGGGAGGGTAATGTAGTGGTATTGTTGCTGTATTTGTAATCCAGAGACACAGGGAAAATGAAATTCAAATCACACCACAGAGGTGGAATTTGAATTCAATAGAAAATCTGAAACTAAAAATGTAATTTTTATGGTTTAGTATGGAGGGGCATTGCTTTTTATTTTGGTCGGCACAACATCGAAGGCCGAAGGGCCTGTTCTGTGCTGTATTGTTCTATGTTCTATGTTCTAATAATGGCCATTATTTCAATTGTTGTTAAAAAAAATTATGGAAGGAACAAAATCTACTGTCCTTACCCAGTCTGGCTTACATGTGACTCCAAACATATAGCAACATGATTGACCCTTAAATGGCCTAGCAAGCCAATCAGTTGTATCAAATTCCTAAAAGGAAGGAAACTAGATGGAATCAATCTCAGCACCGGAAATGATAGCAATAACTCAGACCCATTGACTCTGAAAAGTTCTCCTTGCTAACACTTGTGGGCCATTATCAGCAGCAGAATTGTACTCAGCCACAATCTGTAACCACAAGACTTGGCATATCCCCATTCAGCCATTAGCTCCAAGCCAAGAGATTAACCTTGGTTCAATGGAGGATGTAGGAGGGCTTACCAGCTGCAGCAACAGATGACAAACTGGTGAAACCACTACACAACTTGCATGCCAAACAGCAAAAGCAGCAAATGATAGATATAGCTAAACAATTACACAACTAACGGATCAGATCCAAGCTCTGAAATCCTGCCACGTTCAGCTGTGAATGGTGAAGTCTCCATAAATTTCCTCCTCTTCAATAATGGGGGCAACTTAGCAGAACAGCAACAATCGTCAGCCAGAAGTACTGAATAAATGATCCATATCAATCTGCTCCAGAAGGCCCCAGCATCACCATTGCCAATCTGCAGCCAATTTGATTCTTTCCACTCTAACCCTAACCCTCATGGCGGAAGGCACTACATACTACAAAAGTTATGGGTTCAGGTTTGAGTTACGCTTAGTACAAAGATAGATAGTTGTGCTTGTTGGAGATAAGTCATCTCAGCTTAAGGATATAATTGCAGGAGTTTGTCAGGGTACTGTCCCAGGCCCAACCATCTTCAGCCACTTCATCAATGACTTTCCTTCCACCATAAGGTCAGATGTTTGTTGATGATTGCACAATATTTAGCACCATTCGCAACTCCTCAGAAACTGAAGCAATCTATGCCCAATTGCAGAAAGACCTGAACAATATCCAGGCTAGGGTTGACAAATGATAAATAACATTCATGTCATACAAATGCCAGGCAGTGATCATCTCCAGCAAGTGAGAATCTAACCATTGCCCTTGACATTCAATGACACTAACATCACTGAAGCTCCCACTATCAGCAATCTGAGGGGTGATCATTAACCAGAAACTGAACTGGACTAGCTGTATAAATACTGTAGCTACAAGAACAGATCAAATACTAGGTAACCTAGGTAATCTCAGAGCCCGTCTACAATCTACAAGGCACAAGCTAGGAATGTATGGAATACTCTCCCCATGCCTGGATGAGTGCAACTCCAACACTCAAGAAGCTTGACGCTATCCACAATAAGTCAACTTGCTTAATTGGCACATGATCCATAAACATTCACTCAAACCACCAACACGCATTAGCAGTAGAGAGTATCACCTACAAGATGCACTGCAGGAATTCACCAAGGATCCTTGGACAACATCTTCCAAATCCACAATCATCTACCATCTGGAAGGACAAGGGTAGCAGACCCATGGAAATACCACCACAGAGAAGTTCTCCTCCAAGTCATTCGCCATCCTGACTTGGAAATATATCACTATTCTTTCACTGTCATTTGGACAAAATCTTGGATCGCCCTCTCTAATAGCACTGTAGGTGTATCTACACGACATGGACTGTAGTGATTCAAGTTGGTAGCTCACCTTAATCTTCTCAAGGGCAATGTGAATGGGCAATAATTGCCGGCATAGCCAGCAAAGCCCACATCCCTTTAATGAATTTTAAAAAATGATAATGGAGACAGGGAAAACAGAGAAGAGAACACTTCAGAAGTCACAGGGTTCTCAAAGCTCTATTCAGTTGGACAAATTAACTGATTATTTGTTAAGCAGCAAACTGTGATATGATTACTGACTGTGTGCTGTTGCAGATCATTGTTACATTCTTTCATGGATGGAGGGACCAATTGCAAGAAAAATTAAATGTAGCAACAACTGAGCAAATGCAGGACTCCAACATACTCTGAATGTCACTTATAAAGGATGAACAATACCCTTGCTTAGTTTTTCATCTGCAGCAGAATGTTCTCCAGTGCAGTGTAGCTGTGTCATGAGAATGAGACAGCATGGAAATGGGCATTTCCATTTCTACCTGTTGTCCATCCTCTACTCAGACAATATGCTGATTATTATCCTGGTGGCTGAATCTGCCTATGCGTTGGTGCTAGTTGAGCAGTCTTTGGCTAGGTTTTCACAGGTTCTTTATGAAAGGACATCTCTGTAGTCAAAGCAGGGATTTAAACAGCCTGATTTGACTCCTGCTGAGGCCACAGAGATTGTAACACATAAAACTGCTAGAGAAACGAAGAGTAAAGATTTGGCAAGGGTATGCACATGGAAATGTTAGATATTGCGTGAGACTGTGAAGTGGGCACACCGATAGAATCTAAGTGAACCTTGCAATAAGCAAGGTATCTAGGCAGCAATGTGCACCACTTGTGATGCATTGCCTGTATCATCTCCACTTCTTTGTCTTCCCCTTCCCGCTTGGAATCTTCTGTAGAGACTCTGTGCACTGTGACTTTGTCTCATTGCGGGCCTAAGGCTTGCAGTTGTGCAACATTGTGCAGAGTACAGAACACTATGGCTATTGTGGAGACTCTGGATGATGTATATGAAAGGATAGTTCCAGAACTGTCCAGGCAGCTGAAACACATCTGAAAACATGTACCAATTCAAAAACAGCTTCTTTCCCACTGCCATCAGAATTTTGAATGGTCTTATCACACATTAAGTGGAAAGATACAGAAATGTCCAGAAAGGCAATTTTTTTCACACAGAGGATGTTGAGTGTCTGGAGTATCAGATATGGTAGTAGAGGCAGCCACAAATTTGCTTGTTAAAAAGCATTTAGACAGTTACATGGATGAGACAGGTATAATATGAGTGTTTGGGACTAGCTTAGAGTTTCAAACAAAACGGTGGCATGGACAAGTTGAGCAGAAGGGCCTGTTTTCATGCTGTAAATCTCTATGACTCTAATAAGTTGATCTTTCTCTTCATCCTATTAGTGACTGCAACTGTGAGACTGGAAAATCCTACCTGAGGTCGACAGACTTCCATTGTCCATCCCTCACCCACTCTGATTGCATGACGGTTGGTGTGGTCGAATTCTGCTTACATGCTGCACCCTATTCTTTCCTTCTCCCCAATAACTATGAATGTTATGATTTGTCTGTAACAACTCACAAGAAACAATATCTTTCACGCTATCCCAATACATGTGACAATAATAAATCAATTAAATTTAATTCAATTCAATTGTTGTTCAATGACAATATCTGGTAGTTACTCCTTTCTGATCCCTTGGGCTTTTGACAGTGGTTATTGGTTACTTTTTAAATGCATATCCCTTGTTCTCGAGACAAATTGTTTCCAAGTTTAAAATTGTGCAGCAGATGGACAGCCATAGTACAAAGGTATTATGAAAACTACTTGGAAATTCTGTACACACCAGAATAAAGATCTTTTAGAAGTTGTAAACCGTCTACATATTAATGGAATGGAAGCCCTTGTATTGACAAATATCTATGAATATTTTCATTGTCACATGCACAGTTGATGACTCCTGTAATAGGGCAAACCCAGGCAGTGTGGACTACAGCAAGAGAGGAATGAATGGAAAAGGGTTAAACAGACAGTCTGACCAGAGTATCCACACTCACTGCAGGCAGACACTTGACAAATTACAGATAACTACATCTCAAATGGCACTAAAACAGTCATACCCCAAGTGAGATTGTTCCAAGATTACAGCAACAATAAGAGAACTGATATTACTTATCAAGGCTGCAAAAGGTCTCGAGGAGCCATTGTCCATCTGGAAAATGAATCAAGTATTAAAGCTAGGGCACGCAGGATCCGTTTAATGCAATCAAAAACAGGACTGTAACCAATTTAAAGTAAAAATCCAATGACCTAATCAAAATTTAGCACTTTGTAATGTGAAAAATTGTAAGGATATGCAAGAGCCAATATTCAGTAGAGTAGCTCAGAAGCAAGCTGAAGTTACAGCCATGAGATCTGTTCTCCCTCAAGCATGTTGAATAAAGCAATTTTTGTTGAAATTCTACACCATCTTGGAAAAATCAGTTCGCTTATTCCTTCCTATAACTCCACCTATGAGAAAACAGCCAGAGCTACAGACCTGAGAACCACTAGCATGCCACAGTTGACATTGTTTGCAGTTCTGGCAAACAATCCATCAGTCACCTGTCTTATTCTTTTGGGGCTGTCAACTACTAAACGCTATAAATACCTCCAGCAGAGACCTGAAAGAAGCCAGAGATGAAGAACTTGAGGGTAGTGGTGACTTTTGACAGCCATTGGTAAAGTGTGGCAACAGGACACACCAGGTCCATTCTCCCCACGTCTGCATGGGTTTCCTCTGGGTGCTCCAGTTTCCTCCCACATTCCAAAGTTGAAACATATCTGAAAACACAAACCAACCGACTCAAGATGTTAGGTGGCCAGCTAAATTGTCCCTTAGTCTTTCAAGATGTGTAGCTCAGGGGGATTAGCTGGGAAATGTATGGGGTTATGGGGATGGAGTAAGATGGGCAAGATGCTGTGTTGGAGAGTCAGTACAGAATCGATGGCCTCCTTCTGCATTGTAGGGATTCTATGAGAACCACTTGCAAGTAGGTATTTCATTGGGCTGAAAACATCTGCCACCACTACATGCTACAATCTGAGTCTCCTAGACCCTGCTGTTCAAATAAGTTTGGGATACTTTCCTCTGCCAATAGAGTCTGTGAGTGAGCTGCACCTCTCCACTAATTCCCTCTTGTCTGTAACTAACAGGCTATTGTTGCCACATTTGCTATTCATCTTGATCCTCATCTGACTAGAAATGAAGGAAGCATAAGGATTCATCTGATGCTGATTAGATACAGCAAAGTTTTAAAGTGCAGGTGAGGCCTCCAAACACGCAAAGAGCTCATAACAATTCCAAAGCAGTGAAAAATTTCAAAGTGAGTAAAGTAAAGTCTTGGCATATGGACTGTAACAAATTGATTACCACAATTAGGTAAGTGGTTGTGAGTAGTTAGTAGCATTTCTCCTCGCATGTCTTTAGCCCTTCAGTTGCCACTATATTCTCATCTTGCTTTCACTGATGAATTTCAGGCAGTCCCTGGAAACATGTGAAGCCAGAGTTAACGGTAAGACCCACATCAGTACCACTCTAACCAAACGATTCATTTATGTTAGATTGCAACCCATCTCTTCTGAATGAGTTGGTTGCACACAGCCTAACACACTGCAATGATATATGGAGATCAACAGGTTTCAACCAGCTTCTCAACATACTGTCATTTTTGCCAATTTAACTCACCCACCGTCTCCCAAATCCACACATTAAATTCAAGTTCAAAGAGGGTTCAGGAATGAGCACTAGGAAAAGAAGTGGTAATTGCTTCCCAAACAACCCAACAAGATTCTAAAAGATAAACTGGTGTCAAGCTTCAGATGAAATTTTCAGACAGTTTTAATTAGAATTTTAATTAGAACCCCATGATGCTGGAATATCATTTGCCTTGAATAAAAAGAAAATTGGCAATTAAAATAACGGTGGGCAGAAAGGCTTCAGAACAACGCATAAGCACCTAGGAGTAATTTTAAACCTCAGCATTATTCCTGCTGAATGGTCAGGGTTAAAATCAGGATACCAAACAGTCCATGTAATGCCATCACAAATCAATGCTTAGCTAATTCCAGTGGCAATTAAATCACGGTTTTACTTTTCTGCAAACACATCAAATAATAGAATGTTCAATTAACTAAAATATATATTGTACTGGTTTCATTTTCTCTTGGTCTCTCATGATACGTTTTTAATGAGAAACAATTTTTCATCTTCAAAGATGTGCAGGCAGGTGCTACAGTTGATTCCTGTAATATTTCATGCACCAGAAGACTCGTATTTGAATATTAGCCCTGGCTGACACGTGTAGTAAACCTTTCTTCTTGTGCCAAATTGGCCATTCCAATTAGACCTTCCTCACACTACAGAGCAAAGATTAAGTGCTGAAAGTTCACTAAGGTCCATTTTCACACATGGCCTTTGTAATTCACAATATGCATGTGCACATTCCCATTGTGGCAGGCAGTGCAGGCACATTTAAATGGCTTTATCTTTGTGTTGAGCATGCTCAGGAGAGCTTTGGCTGACACCCAATAGCATGTGGAGATAACAGATGCAACATGCCTGTTCCTCTTAAAGGAAACTGAACTCATTGGTAGAAAGGTACTGCTGACTTCCTGTAATGAGATAGGCTACAAGTGGGATCTGCATTACTGTAGAGCCAGGGAACAGAGAGGGCCCTTGATTCACAGCTGCAGCATCGAATGTCTTAGTGATGAAAATTAACTGGAGGAGAGAGCAAACATTTGGACAGAATTCCAGAGGCCCTTAGGGACAACTCTCTGAAAGGAACAGGAGCAAGTGGCCAGAGGTAAATGTCCAAGGTCTGGTTGCAAGATCATATGAAGTGGACCAGTATCTTTTGCCCATCCCTGAGGATATTTAAGAGTCAACCACATCAACCACTATAGATCTGGAATCACATGTTGACCAGACCAGGTAAGAACACCAGATTTCTTTTCCTAAAAGATATGAGTGAACCAGATAGATTCTTATAACAATCAACAATGGTTTCATAGTCATTAGTAGGTTTTTAATTCCAGATTTTTATTTAATTCAAATTACACCATCTTCCATTGTGTGATTCAAACCAAGGTTCCCAGAGCATTATCCTGGATTTCTGAACTATTAATCTAGTGACAGTACCACTACGTCACTGCCTACCTCCACAAAGACCTCTTTACTAACATTTAGGGGAATGTGCCAAAATTAGGAGACCTCTATCACAGATCAGTCAAGCAACAGCCTGACAAACTCACATTTAGAGAATCATGACTTACAACATCCATGACACCAACATCATAATCCATTGGTATGGCCCGTCATACTAAAAGGACAGACCCAGCAGAGGTGGAGCAAGCGGTATAGAATTGCTCTAAGGATCCTCAACATTAACTCTGGACCCCATGAAGTCTCATGGCAAAAGGTCGAAAGTGAGCAAAGAAACCAACATGCTGGTTATCACCTACTATCCCTTCCCCTCCTGCTCAGCTCAGGAAACAGTACTACTCTATATTGAACACCCCTTGGGGGAATCTCTGAGGATGGCAAGATCATAGAATATGCTCTGGATACATGACTTCAATTTCCATTACTGAGCACACCAATACTGACAAAGCTGGTCAGGTCCTAAAGGAACTATCTGCTCAATTGGGTCTTTGGTAGGCAGTGATGAAATTAACAAGCAGAAAACATTTACTTGATCTCATTCTTACCAATCTGTCATAGATGCATTTGCCCATGACAGCAGTGGTAGCAGTGACCACCGGATAGTTCCTTTGGAGATGAAGTTCCACTTTCACATTGAGGATACTCTCCAACATATTCTGTGACACTATCACCATATTAAATGGGATAGCTTTCAAACAAATAGAATGACTGAAAGCTGAATGATTATTAGCAGCAGCAGAGCTGCATTCAGTGATGATTTATAACTTCATGGCTATCAAGACAAAGGATTAACTCTGATTCAATAAAGAATGCAGGAGAGTATTAAAGGAGCAACATCAGGCATACCTCAAAATGAGATCTCATCTTGATGAATCTGTAACACAAGATTATATGTGTGCTAAACAGTGGAAGTAGCATATGATAGACAGAATTAAACAATCCCAAAACTAAGGGATCAGATCTAAACTCTGCAGTCCTGTCACATTGAATTATGAATGACAGTGGACATTTAAACAACTCAGGAGAAGGAGGTTCCCATTCTCAATAATGGAAGAACCTAGCCTATCAGTGCAAAATTTTAACTGTATGCCAATTATATTGATTATATTGTTGAAGATACAGAAGCTAAGGGCATTGTTTAATTCAGTACTTCCATCAGAAATAAGTAGCGTACCAGACTGAGCTGACCTTTAGCAGGTTCAGGCTGCCAGCAGTTGAGGGGTTGTGCAGCTTGATTGCTTGTCCCACTTCCACAGCTACATTCACAGCCAATTGTACTTGGAGAGGGAGCATATGGTGTTCATTGAGACCTTCCACCAGCAGTGGGCAGCTCGGAGGCTGGAGTGTTTCCTCTACACCCAAAATCACATTTCATTTGTTCATTTAAAATTATGTCTTTTTCTACAGAACCCTTTGAAGGGCTATTTGGCTAATTGGCTGGTTTAATTAGGTCATTTGTTAATTGTTACTTTGTAAAATTTTTTGGTGTACTCAAAAGAATATAAAGAGAGATACTGACAGTAGGTAGGAAACAAACAGCTCCACATGCTGCATTTTGTCATAGGAAAATGATGAAGTACGAGAAAAGGAAAAGAACAATAAATAAGGGACCTCATCAAGTTAACCATAAAAAGGACCATTAAAAGATGGTCAAGAGGTCACATGTTCTGATTGTCTGGCCCTCTTCCATAGTATATTCACAGGCTGGTGTCCTTGGAAAGGGAGCACAAAATGTCCATTGACACATTTGAGGACTTTCAATGCTGGTGGATAACATGGGGACTAGCATGCTTCATTGGCCCCAAGATAACATTCTAACTTGATTTGCTAAAATTCTTTTGAATTTTTCCTTAGTCACAGTGCCCTACATGTTATTATTTTAAATGTCTTTGTTAAGTTATCAATTTGACATTTTTGTTTCTTTGTTAAACTCAAAGGAACAAGTGGTTCAGTACAAGTAAACCAGTAATTAATTAGTATGTAATTACATACTAATTACTGGAACAAGAGGGGACCTAATCGAAACATATAAGATGATTAGAGTTTTAGATAGGGTGGACAGTGATAGCCTTTTTCCTAGGATGGAGAAAGCTAGCATGAGGGGACACAGCTTTAAATTAAGGGGTATGAGTTATAGGACGGATATCAGAGGCAGGTTCTTTACTCAAAGAGTGATTAGGGAGTGGAATGCCCTGCCTGCAGCAGTTGTAGATGCGCGAAGTTTGGTGGCGTTTAAGAGGTTAGTTGATAAGTATATGGAAGAGAAGAGAATGGTTTAGTTTGGAGGGGCATTGCTTTTTATATTGGTTGGCGCAACATCGAAGGCCGAAGGGCCTGTTCTGTGCTGTAATGTTCTATGTTCTATGAATATAAATAGAAGACCTGACCAAGCTGGTCATTAACAGGTCTAGGCAAACGGACATTTGGGGAGCTCCTCTGGCTTGACTGCTTGCCTGTCCCTCTTTTGCGGTTATGATCGTGGCTGGATGCCTTTGGAGATGGAGCATATGGTATCCGTTGGCATATGCCTCTGTAACCTGTGGGCACTGAGGGTGCATCGTCAGCCCCTGAAATGACATTCTCACCAAAATGTGTAATGTTCCTTTAAATATCATTTTAATCACTGTTGTCCTTTAAATGGCTATCAATTGGTTTAATTGGCTTTTGTTTATTAATTAATTAGTTTCTTTATTTTCACCAGTACTCAAAAGAACATTATTAGGAGATCTGACCAAGCTGTCCATAAACAGGTCAAGAGTATCATCTGGTCTACCCCTCTTTCACAGTACGTTCACAGCTGGCTTGGCCTGGAAAGGGAGCATGCAGTATCCATTGGTCGGCCTGAAGCCTTTCACAATTAGTTGGCACTGCAGGAACTGAGAGCGCATCATCAGTTTTAGGAAACCATTTTCATTTAATTTTCCTTTAAAGTATTGTGTTTGTTACCATGCCCCACTATACGCTGTCACCACCTTCTAATTAGTTTATTTTGTTGATTATTTGTTTTATTAAAAAAGCATATAAAAAGGGCACATGGCCAAGATGCCCATGTCTTATTTGATTTTATACATCCACTCTGAACTTTCTATATTCTGCTTGCTTTCCAAATATAGTTTGTAACTGACATCTGTCATAACTATACTGTTTCCTTGTCAGCTTAATTTCTTCTCTTTTGTCATCCAGGAAGTGACTGCCTTTCCCTTTTGAGGGAAAGTAACCCATTGTCCGGCTACCAATTTTCCTTTGTCAACCTTTGACCGCAGTTTATTCAGCCTAAGTTTGTTTGTACTCCATTGAAGTTGACTTTCCCCATTTAATTGTTTTTAACTGGATTGTGCATTGTCCTTTCGCATAGCCAACCCAAACCTTTGGATATCATGATGGATATGCCAGAAGTGTTCTACTTAGGCTTGGGCCACTTGGCTCACCTCATTCCAAAGAACCTTTTGTCTCGCAATGCTCCCTTTCTCACTGGACTGGAAATATATTCCCGCAGAAGATTTTCCTGAACATACTGTTGGAACTTTTGCTTCTCTGTGACCTTTACACTACTACTATTCCAATCTACACTGGGATAATTAAAATCCTCCATTATAACAACCCTAAACATTTTTCACATCTCTATCATTTCCTTGCAAATTTGTTCTTCCACGTTCTCCTCAATAGTTGGTGGCCACACTGAATAATGTAATGCAGTCTTCCTGTTCCTCAGCTCAAGCCAAATAAATTCTCTGGGACATTCTCTTGCACTGCAATGCTCTCTTCAATCAATACTTGCTTGGATGAATGTGGCTCCAATAATAGTCAAGAAGCTGGACACCATCTAGTACAAAGCATCCCGCTTGATTGGCACACCATCCATAAACTTTCATTCCCTCTCCACTAATGTACAATAGCAGCAGAGTGCACCATCTTCAAGATGCACTGAAAAATTAACAATGCTTCCTTAGACCACACCTTCCAAACATACAAATGTTGCCATTTAGACAGATACATAGAAACATCACCAACACTAGTTTCCCTCCAAGCCACTTATCATCCTGACTTGAAAATATATTGCTGTTTCTTTACCATCACGGTGTCAAAATTCTGGAACTCCTTCCCTAACATCACTTTGGTGGACTACAAGGATTGCAGTGATTCAAGAAGGCTGCTCACCATCAACTTCTCAAAGAATACAGGTCTAGACCACAGTGTCCATATCCCTTAAATGTAGTAAAATTATTCAATTTTAGAAGGGGTGGTATATCAAAGAATAGAGACAAGGCAAGAGAGAAAGTATGGGGCATGATTAGCAGACCATGACAGGAAGGAATAGAGAGTACAAATCTAATAGTAAATCAGCAGGTAAGACTGGATACTCTAAAAATAATAAAAGGACACTAAAGGCTCTGTACCTAAATGCAAGTAGCATTTGAAACAAAAGTGATGAATTGATTGAGCACGAATAGAAATTAATTAGTATGATCTAATCCCTATTACAATGGCATGGCCACAGGATGTCATAGATTACAACCTGGCTATTGAAAGGTGTGTGACACGTAGGAAAGGCAGGAAGTTGAGAAGAGCAAAGAATGACATAAGATTAATAAGTTGGGAAAATTTAACTTCTGAGCTAATATAGCTGGAAAGATAAAGATGGATGACAACAGCTTTCATAGATATTTAAATAAGAGTTAACAAAGTGAGCATTGGTACCATTAAAAGGTAGGTCTGGGGAATTGATAATAGAAAGTAGAATTACAGTGATAAATTAAATAGGTATTTTGCATCAGTCTTCACTATCAAAGACACAAATAACATCCTAGAAATTGCTCTAAATCAGTAAGAGGAAGGGAAGGAGGAACCCATAAAAATTACAACCACAAGCAAAGGTGGTATTGAGCAATTGCTGGGTCTGTGAACTAATAAATCCCTAAGTCTGGATGAACTTTCACCCCTCAGGTCTTGAAATAAGTGATGAATGAGATTGTTGATGCACTGGTTTTAATTATCCAAAAATCCTCAAATTTGGAAAAGGTTCCAATAGATTGAAATAATTTTGTTGTTCAAGAAGAGAGAGAGGAAGGAGGAAACTACAAATCAGCTAGTCTAGCGTCTGTCCTGGGAAAAAGTTAGAAGCCATGTTTAAAGATGTAAGAGCAGGGTACGTAGAAAAATTCAAGGCAATCTGGCTGGGAAAACATGGTTTTGTGAAAAGGAAATAATGTCTAACCCACTTATTGGAGTTCTTTGAAGGAGTCACAAAGGGAAATTGGTGGATGTACTGTATTTAGATTTCCAGAAGGCATTTGATAACATGCCACATACTGCAGAAAATAAAAGCTCTTGGAATAGAAGTAACATATCGGCATGGATTGAAGATTGGCTAGCTAACAGAAAACAGAAAATTGCCATAAATAGGTCGTCTTCTAGCAGAATATGATGAGTTATGTGCCACAGGGATCAACAACGAGGCCTCAATTTTTTACAATTTATATAAGTGACTTGAATAAAGGGACTGAAGGCATGGTTGCTAAATTTGTTGATGGCACAAAGATAGGTAGGACAATGAATTATGAAAAAGACTTAAGGAGCTTGCAAAGAGATTATAGATCAGTTATTTGAATGAGCAAAATCTGCTGAATGGAGTATAATGTGGGCAAGTGTGAAATTGTATATTTTGGTAGGAAGAACAAAACTGAGCTTATTATCTAAATGATGAGAGATTGAGGAGCTCTGAGGTGCAGAGGGATCTGAATGTCCTCGTGCATGAATCACAAAAGGCTACTATATAGGCACAACAAGTAATTAAAAATGCTAATAGAATGTTATTGTTCATTGTAAGGGGAATTGATTACAAAAGTAAGGAGGTTATGCTTCAGTTGTACAGGCCATTGGTGAGAGTAATCTGGAGTATTGTGTACAATATTGGTCTTCTTATTTAAGGAATCGTGTAAATGCTTTAGAAGTAGTTCAGAGAAGGTTTACTGAATTAATACTTGGAATATCCTCGTTTTCTCCAAGAAAGAATTCCCAACTTTTTCAATCTATCCTCATAGCCTTGAAATAATAAAAAAAGTTGGAATAGGAAAATAGAGGCTTCTTGTTGCAATTACATAGGGCTTAGTTGAGAGCACATATGGAACATTGTTTGTAGTTTTAGTCTCCATATTTTAAGTATGAGTCTTGCACTGGGGGTAGTGCTCTGAAGGTTCATTAGATTGGTCCTAGGATGAGAGGGTTGTTATATCACTAGAGGCTAGGTAAACTGAGTTTATATTCTCTGCAGTTTAGAAGATTGAGAGGTAATCTCATTGAAACATAGAGTTCTAATGCAGTTGATATGGTAAACACAGAAGTTGATTCTGCTGACTGGAGAATTTACAGTAAGAAATTGATTATTTAAGTCTGTAATGTGAACAGAAATTTCTTCACTCAAAAGGTTATGAACCTGAAGAATTCTCTATCCCAGAGATTGTGGATATTCCATCACTGAATGTATAAATAGCTGAGAATCTTAGGGCATTCATTACCCCTGGAGTCATTCTTGTGCATCTCTTCTGAATTCTCTCCAATGCTTTCAATCCTTCCTCGAATATGGGGTTCAGAACTAGATACAGTACTCAAATGAGACCTATCTGACCTCCTTTTGGTGCTGTTTCATGTTTGGCCTTTTATCCCTCTATGCAAACACGAGTCTTTTTCCATGGTAAATTCAAAACTGAATTGTGTCGATTTCCAGCTTGGAAATGAGAAAATTAACCAAGTGCACAAATGAGGCCATTCTCTGGCCAGTGGATGCTCAGAAAATCTGAAAATGGAAAAGAAAACATGAACTGCAAACGTGTGGTCATTTTACAGCTGTCACATACGCAGAGATTGCCGAGGCCCACTGGGAACTGTGAGGTTCGAGAACTTCAAGATCCTGATCTCTGATTTAAAGGTAAATATCTTTTCCTTCATTTTCCCTCATCTGAAATTTCTTAATCCCTACTAGAGCACACTCAACACAGTACAAACTGACAAGAGCCCCACATCTCAATGGTGCACCTCCTGATTGACTGCAAACGTCACCAAGCACAGCCTGGTAACAGACACATGTGGTGCAACTTGCCACAGATAAAGTGGACAACCCACAACTGTGAGGACAAGCCAGGGAAGATGTGGCTTCTTGTTTCACAAGTGCAACATGAGGAACAGCATATGTGACTGTGGCCATCCAAGTTTCAAAAATGGATGTTTAATATCAAATGACCAGCCGGACATTTTCGGCAATCTCACTGCATACCAGCTCTAATGTCCTAATTGGCATGGACAGCTTTGCGGGTGTGCCAGAAGCTGATGGAGGCACTGTGTGCATCATTCTGAGAGATTTTAGCTTCCACTATACCAGATTTACTGTTGCAAAAGGAAAGAGCGGTAAACGTAACAGCGTTCTGTGGCACTACCTCCCACTATCTGCTCACAGAGGTGCATTGATGAGGCACAGGAGGTATAGAGTCACTTTGGCCCAATCTCCTATCATAATATAGAACAGAATTTTACCCATCAGGTGGACAGCCTGACAAGAAATGCCTGTCACTGGCGCACAGGTTGTCAAAGGGACTTCCCCCTGAATCTTACAGGCAGCAGGCAATAAAGTGGCTTCTGACAGTCAGAGGACCAGCAATTCAGCAGCCTTAGCAGCCCCATCAGGAACAGTAGTCGCTGCTGAGTTATGCAAAGTCTTGCAACTTTTCCGTGGGTAGGGAAAATACCTTTAAGAAAATTGAACATCTAAGTGCTGGAGGAGATACATTTCCATGTAAATTGCTCAGGTCACAATGGCTGCCTTCCAGGCCCACAGCTCCCTCATTGCTTTAAAAACAATGTACGCCAGAGCTTTCCCAGCTTCCACTTAGCTGCCTTCCTTCTCATGGGAGGAGGGATTGCTGTGCAATTGGAAAAATGTAGATAACATGATAAAATGGCCCAAAAGAGTAAAAGTATGTAAATTGCTATCTCCTTGGGGCAATCTGAGGTCATGTATCATAGAACATAGAACATAGAACATTACAGCACAGAACAGGCCCTTCGGCCTTCGATGTTGCGCCAACCAATATAAAAAGCAATGCCCCTCCAAACTAAACCATTCCCTTCTCTTCCATATACTTATCAACTAACCTCTTAAACGCCACCAAACTTGGCGCATCTACAACTGCTGCAGGCAGGGCATTCCACTCCCGAACCACCCTTTGGGTAAAGAACCTACCTCTGATATCCGTCCTATAACTATCACCCCTTAATTTAAAGCTGTGTCCCCTCGTGCTAGCTTTCTCCATCCTAGGAAAAAGGCTATCACTGTCCACCCTATCTAAACCTCTAATCATCTTATATGTTTCAATAAGGTCCCCTCTTAGCCGCCTCCTTTCTAACGAAAACAACCTCAAATCCCTCAGCCTCTCCTCATAAGACCTGCCCTCCATACCAGGCAACATCCTGGTAAACCTCCTCTGTACCCTCTCCAATGCCTCCACATCTTTCTTATAATGTGGGGACCAGAACTGCACACAATACTCCAAGTGCGGCCGCACTAGAGTTTTGTACAGTTGCAACATGACGTTGCGGCTCCGAAATTCAATCCCTCTACCAATAAAAGCCAAGACTCCATATGCCTTCCTAACAACCTTCTCGACCTGACTGCCTACTTTCAGGGATCTATGCACATACACACCAAGATCCCTCTGTTCATCTAGACTACTAAGATTCCTACCATTTGCCCTATACTCTACAGAATCCTACCATTTGCCCTATACTCTACTGGCTCAGCTGCTCTCCTGCTGTCATCAGAGGTTTGAATGGACCTACCTCGCACAAAGTTGATCTTTCTCTACACACTGAATATAACTAAGACTACTAGTAGGGTAATTGTGATGGGGGACTTTAACTTTGCTAATATTGATTGGAATAGCTATAGCTCTAGCTCGTTAGAGGGGTCAGTTTTCGTACAAAGTGTGCAGGAAGGTTTTTGACTCAGTATGTAGATAGGCCAACTAGAGGTGAGGCTACATTGGATTTGGTGCTGGGCAATGAGCCAGACCAGGTGTTAGGCTTGGAAGTTAGTGAACATTTTGGTGATAGTGACCACAATTCGGTTACGTTCACCTTAGTGATGGACAGGGATAGGCATGAAGCTGGGGGCAGTAGTTATAGCTGGGGGAAGGGTAATTATGAGGCCATCAGGAGAGAATTAGGGTGCATAGATTGGACTAGGGAACTACAGGGACTGGGAACATCTGGAATGTGGTGCTTATTCAAGGAGCAGCTGCTGAGAGTCCTTGATAAGTATGTCCCTGTCAGGCAGGGAGGAAATGGACGAGTAAGAGAGCCTTGGTGTACGAAAAGAGTTGATTTGCTGGTTAAGAAGAAAAAGGAGGCTTATGTCAGGATGAGGCTTGAAGGCTCAGGTAGTGCAATGGATAGCTATAGATTAGCTAGGAAGGAGGTAAAAAGTGAATTGAGGAGAGCTAAGAGGGGACACGAGAAGATGTTGGCTGATAGGATTAAGGAGAATCCTAAAGCTTTCTTTCGATATGTTAAGAATAGAAGATTGGTTAGGGCAAGATTAGGGCCAGTCATAGACAGCAGTGGGAAGTTGTGCGTGGAGCCTGAAGAGATTGGTGAGGCACTGAATAAATATTTCTCTTCGGTATTCACGCAGAGTGCTGGAAATGTAGCTGTGGAGAGCACTGAGGTACAGGGTTGCAAATTGGGGAGTATTGTAGTAGATAGGGAGGATGTGTTAGAAATTCTCGAGGGTTTGAAGTTGGATAAGTCCCCTGGGCCGGACGGGATTTACCCTAGGATTCTCTGGGAGGCAAGAGAGGAGATTGCAGAGCCTCTGGCTCTGATCTTCAGGTCCTCGTTGGTTACGGGTGTGGTTCCGGAGGACTGGAGGATAGCGAATGTGGTCCCATTGTTTAAGAAGGGGAAGAGAGACCTTCCAGGGAATTATAGGCCAGTGAGTCTTACTTCTGTTGTGGGCAAGGTATTGGAGAGAATTATTAGGGATAGGATTTATAGTTATTTAGAGAGAAATGAATTGATTGGGGATAGTCAGCATGGTTTCGTGAAGGGTAGGTCATGCCTTACTAACCTCATTGAGTTTTTTGAGAAAGTGACCAGAGAGGTGGATGGGGGTAAGGCGGTTGATGTAGTATATATGGACTTTAGTAAGGCTTTTGATAAGGTGGCCCATGGAAGACTTCTACAGAAAATGCAGATGTGTGGAATAGAGGGTGATTTAGCTAATTGGATTAGAAATTGGCTGGCAGATAGAAGACAGAGGGTGGTGGTTGATGGGAGATATTCATCGTGGAGTTCGGTGACGAGTGGTGTGCCTCAGGGGTCTGTTTTGGGGCCCCTGCTGTTTGTAATTTTTATAAATGATCTGGATGAGGGTATTGAGGGATGGATCAGTAAATTTGCAGATGATACTAAAGTTGGTGGTGTGGTAGATAGTGAAGAGGGGTGTTTTAGTTTACAGAGTGACTTGGACAAGTTGCAGAGCTGGGCCGAGAGGTGGCAAATGGAGTTTAATGTGGAAAAGTGTGAGGTAATGCACTTTGGCAGGAACAATAAATGTGTAGAGTATAGGGCTAATGGTAGGGCTCTTAATAGTGTTGAGGAACAGAAGGATCTTGGTGTATGTGTCAATAGATCCCTGAAAGTAGGCAGTCAAGTGGATAAAGTTGTTAAGAAGGCTTATGGAGTCTTAGCTTTTATTGGTAGGGGGATTGAATTTAGGAGCCGCAGCATCATGTTGCAGCTGTACAAAACTCTAGTGCGGCCGCACTTGGAGTATTGTGTGCAGTTCTGGTCGCCACATTATAAGAAAGATGTGGAGGCATTGGAGAGGGTACAGAGGAGGTTTACTAGGATGTTGCCTGGTATGGAGGGCAGGTCCTATGAAGAGAGGTTGAAGGATTTGAGGTTGTTTTCGTTAGAAAGGAGGCGGCTAAGGGGGGATCTTATTGAAACATATAAGATAATTAGAGGTTTGGATAGGGTGGACAGTGATAGCCTTTTTCCTAGGATGGAAAAAGCTAGCACGAGGGGACACAACTTTAAATTAAGGGGTATGAGTTATAGGACGGATATCAGAGGTAGGTTCTTTACTCAAAGAGTGATTAGGGAGTGGAATGCCCTGCCTGCAGCTGTTGTAGATGCGCCAAGTTTGGTGGCGTTTAAGAGGTTAGTTGATAAGTATATGGATGAGAAGGGAATGGTTTAGTTAGGAGGGGCATTGCTTTTTATTTTGGTCGGCACAACATCGAAGGCCGAAGGGCCTGTTCTGTGCTGTATTGTTCTATGTTCTATGTTCTATGTACATTCTGCACTCTCTTCTTTCCTTTTCAATGAATGGAATGCTTTGTCTGTATAGTCAGCAAGAATCAATGCTTTTCACTGTATACTAATACATGTGACAATAATAAGTCAAGTCAAATCATCCAAATCTGATCCCACCTTTGGGAAAATTTCCTGATGATGAGACATGGTTGAGGACCTGAGGGCAGTAACATTTAGAATTGGGTGTGTGATTTGATGAGACTGGTCTGACAGCTCAAGAAGAATAAATAAACATTTTTATTCAAAAAGAAAAAGATACAATATGATTTTTGTCATTTACTTCTCTCATTTCTCTTCTTTCCTCAGTGCCCCTTCAACATAAGCCCAAAAGTAGCAGTGATTTCATAATACTTGCCTAAGTACACATTCTTTAAGAGTGAGCCTGGGTCCAGAGTGTTCATGAGATGCTGAATAGTGCAGCTTATTTAGCAGTTCTCAGTGGACATCCAGGTTAATAGTTGCTCTTCTTTGACTACAGGGTACTGACATAGCTGCCTGCTGAAACTGTGGTCTGGGGCATTCTGTTGGTTTGTGCTGTAAGAATTGGGAGTGCAGGGTGAGGGTGGAGATGGGGAGGGAAGGGAGGGAAAAAGCTTTACCAAAGAGACAGCACAGATAGAATGGGCCAAATTGCCTCCTTTTGTACCGTGTGATTCTATGGTATGATTTCCTTTAGTCAGAAGACAGAAATTACAATCTTCTAATCAAAGCAGTAACATTTGTAATCTGACCAAGAAACTGCAACATTCAAAATTGCCAATCGTGCACTCAATACATTGCTTGTATTCCTCTGCCACGATTTGAAAACAGACATAACTTATTAATTTTAAAATAGGTTTGCACTTCCATTATAAAGAACAGAGTTTATAGTATAGCAAACAATTTTAAGTTAACACTATTTCCTAAACCATTACAAATTGAATCATTCCACTATGAAAAGCCTCTGAATTTCATATTTTGGTTTGAGAACAAATAGAACACATCATATTAAACTGAAGTGCTACGAAAGCCAAGGTATTCAACTCAAACCCACAATCCTGGCTTTCACCAACTCCCCTCCATAATTGACCTGAAGATATGTGACAGCAACTTAAATTAATCTCTTCTCTTAGATTGCCTTGCCATCTTGTAGCAAATCATAGAATCATAGAATGATATAGCACAGAAGAGATCAGTCAGCCTATCATCATTGTGTTGGCTCTATCATTGCTAAGTTGTCAGATATTTCAATGTGGAAAATTGCCCTGGTATGTCCTGTATACAAAAAATAAGACATATCCAATTTAGCCAATTACCACATCATCAATCTATCCTTGATCATCCATAAAATGATGGAAAGGATCATCAACAGAGCTAACAAGCAGCATTTATTTAAAAATAACCTATTCATTGATGCTCAGTTTGAGTTCTGCCAGGGTCACTCAACTCCTGACGTGATTACAGACTTGATTTAAACATGGACAAAAGAGCTGAACTCCAGAGGGGAAGTGAGAGCAGCAGATATTGACATCAACTGTGTATGGTGTCAAGAGCCCCAGCAAAACTGAAGTCTATGGGAATGAGGGGGAAAGCCCTCAGCTGGTTGTAGTTACAACTAGCACAAAGGAAGATAGTTGCAGTAGTTGGAGATGAGTCATCTCATCTCCAGGACATCACTGCAGGAGTTCCTCATGGAACCAGGATGGTTTGTCCTAGGACCAACCATCTACAGCTGCTTCATCAATGATCTTCCTTCCATCATAAGGTCAGAAGTAGGGATGTTCGCTGATGACTGCACAATGTTCAGCACCATTCGCAATTCCTAATGCAGTCCATGTCCAAACACAACAATACTTAGATAATATTCAGTCTTGGGCTGACAAGTGGCAATTAAGTAACATTTGCACCACACAAGTGCCAGGCAATGAGGGAATTAACCACCATCCCTCGACATTCAATGGCAGTACCATTGCTAAATCCCACATTAACAACGAGTTAGCATTTACCAAAAACTTAAATAGATCAGCCATATAAATACCGTGGCTGTAATACCAGTCAAAGGCCGAGAATTCTGTGGTGAGGGACTCACATCCTGAATCCCAATAACCTGTCCCCTACAAGGCACAAATGTAGAGTGTGATGGAATACTGCCCAATTGCCTGGATAAATGCAGTTCCAACAACACTCCAATAAGCTTGATAGCATCCAGGAGAAAGCAGCCTGATTGATTGGCACCCTACCCCCAAGATTCACTTTCTCTACCAGTGTCCTACAGTGGCAACAATGTGTACATCTACCAGATGTACTGCAGGAATTTACTAAGACTCCTCAGACAGCACTGTCCAAACCATCCATAAGGACTATCTATATGGACAGATAGATTCAGAGAGCATGTTCCAGATGGTGGGGGAGTCCAGAACCAATGGTCATAGTTTGAGAATAAGGGGTATTCCTTTTAGGACTGAGGTGAGGAGAACGATTTTCACCCAGAGAGTGGTGAGTCTGTGGAATTCACTACCACAGGAAGTAGTTGAGGCCAAAACATTGTGTAATTTTAAGAAGAAATTAGATATACTTATTTTTACTAAAGAGATACAGGAGGGAGAGTGGGACCAGGCTATTAAATTTGATGATCAGTCATGAATGACAGAGCAGCTTTGAATGGCCAAATGGCCTACTCCTACTCCTATTTTTTATTTATGCTTCTAAATAGAAGGAAATGGGCAGCAGATACAAGCAAACACCATCACCTGAAAATTCTTCTCCAAGCCATTCACCATTCTGACTTGGAAATATATCATCATTCCTTTACTGTTGCTGGGCCCAACATCCTGGGACTCCTTCTCTAACAACACTTTAGGTGCACCAACAGCACATGGACTGCAGTGGTTTAAGAAGAAATTCCCTTCATAAGGGAAATTGGGGATCAGGAATAAATGCAGGCCTAGTCCATATCTCATCAACAAATTCAAAACATTTATCCCAACTCCCTCTGCTCTTTCTCTATAGTCCCATTTATTTTCCCTTCAAGCTGGGGGATAACTATTGGAAACCATTGTCATGGACAAAGCTAACTATACTCTGAAAAATGAAATGAAGCACTTTGGGAGAAATAGTATGGAGAACTTGCTACTCTTCCATTCTCTTTGAATCTAATATTGTCATTAAACCTGCAGCAAAGGCAATGCTGTTGTTGTTTAGCAAACAAACTTTTGTCTTGTAGGATTTGATCATTCATATCCAAGCACCTCCTGATACCTCCCCCTGCCATGATCCTATCACTAAATATCAATTTATCATTCCATGGACCATTACATGACTTCATCTCTACTGGACATCTTTCTTCAATGACTTCCAACTCATTGACCCAAACCTCACACAATATCTACCAATATGTACAAATGGGACTGCCCTGACAAAACCATAATTTTAGTCTGCTCTCAGGCTAAGATAGGGATTTCTGCTGATTTCAACTCGATTTTGCCTTTCCTTTTCCACTCACCTTTCACCAACATCTTTCACTCTTCTGATTTGTCCTTCACTACTTTAACAATATTGGGTTTCCGAGGCAAGCCAATTCCTTTTCACAACAGATGTCCTATCCATCTACATCTCTGTTTTCCACCATGATAGCCTAAAGGCCTGTCATTTTTCCTTAAATGGAGGTGCAACCTGTTCAAATCCGTCAAACCGCCTGGTTGAAATTTGTTCTTTCACAGAACAACTTCTCCTTTGACTCCTTATATAAAAGATGTTGCCATGGAAATTTATTTAGGTCTCAGCTATGTCTGTTTTTTTTTGTAGGGTATGTGGAACATTCTTTTCTCCAACCCTACTCAGCTCCCCTCCCTTACCTTTTTATTTCTGGTACATTGATGACTGTACATTTCCAGTCTTTCTGTTGCTGCACCCTTTAGAAACTTAGGTCGCAATTCTCCCATCATGACTCACAAATTTTCTGTCGGGTCAGGATGGGAGATGCATGTCACCAGTCTTGAACAGGGATTTGCGCATGTGCTGGGAACGCATGCACATCTCCCAGAGCTGGCCAACAGTTACCCGTCAGATCACACTGGAAACTGGTAAATAATTTGAATTTTTTTAAATGTTTTAAATATATTTATTAGTTCATTATCACGATCTTTCAGATCCCAATTGATTCCCCACCCACTGGGAATACTTCATTGCGGCTAGGTTTAGAGTTTAGAGTACTCGCCGGAGATCCCGCTGGATTGAAGGGACGGTAATCAGAGCCCGCTAAGGGGTTGGGGAATGGAGGGATGGTGTCCCCTGGGCATTGATACCTTGGCAGGTTTCAGCCTATGTCCCTGGCATTACCCAAGGGGCAAAGTGCCCATGCTCAGGGGACACCTTAGCACTATTATAGGTGGTGCCTAGGAGGCAATCAGTGGAGATGGGGGAGTCCTACTACCATTCTGCATCTACCTACTACCACTCTGAGATAGAATGAAAACAACTTGTGAGAGGAGGAAGGTCCTTCCTTCGGAGGTGTGTGACCCAGAGGGGTCAGCGTGAGGGGCATTCTGCCAGGGCTGGAGAGTGGTGGGACAATCACCAGTGCTAGAGAAATGGCCTGTGTATCGGGGTGCTCCGGTACAGTGGAAGTTGGGGGAGAAGGAGAGCAGTCATGGCTGGCCTGGAAATTGCTGCAGGGGCCTCGAACAGAAAGATGCTGGAGAAGCACAGTACAGTGGTCCTGGGCTGGTCAGTGATTAAGCTGGCCAGCAAATGGGGAGACTGATGGATTGGGGCCACTGCATATACGCAGAGTTCCAGAACTGTCAAATTCCAGTGCAGATAGGCCCTGCACCCCTGCGTTTTTAAATGAGTGGGACCTCTGCAGTGCACAGTGTGTGGAGATTCAAGTGAGAAGCTGAACAGAGAAAACAGCTGGGATTTAGAACAGTTTATCCACCAATTCAGCACTTTTTGGAGAATTGCCCCCTTAGTCACTATTTAATTTATATTGCCTCCTCCATTCTTACCTTTCTGCTCAGTGAGAATTGGGATGCTGATAGTCACAGAAGAAAACATTATACTTTATCATACTGAATGAGTACATTGATGTGTTGTGATATTCAACAGCAATTAAAATGTTCAAGCAATCCACCAGCTGTGATTTAAAGCGCTGGCCAGCAAGAAGCAAGCAATATTATTGCTGTGAACCAAATCATAGGCACATTTTCAATGACCTCCCTATTTCAACCAACTGTCAGGCACAAGAAAGTCACTTGAAAAGCTCCAAAATGTGAAGAATTACCTTCTAACAGGAAATTATTGTCACTACGGTGAAGAAAAATGGCTGAAAGAGTTTTGTATCATTTGACATGAAGAAAGCACATGACAACTGGAACAATGAATTTCTTGTGATTATCCTTGGACATTACAAATGACAGGAAGTTGATTAACAGAAAAGACTTTTTTTAACATAGATGAATAATACACTTTCAGCGTATCAAAATTACTTGGAGTGTGCTGATGATCAAAATTTTCAAGCAGATGAACAATATACCAAATAAGTAAATTAGATAGCTAAATTATAAAAATAAACCTTTGTTCCAGAACATTCAATTCCAAAGCTTCTTTCTATATTTCTGCTTCAGCTTTGACATTTTGAGGGAATAATTTTCTTGTATAAGGATTATTACAATTATTCTAGTCAAAAATAGTAAACAATTTAAAAATAGAAATAATATGATAGACCTCAATATACATCCGCCCCACACCCATCATGCCATGCTTTAGGATAATTGGGACAGGATTAATTCTCCCAGTGAAATAAAATAAAAGATGGATAACCCACAGAAACTGATCTGATTCCTTTCAGTTAAGTAATGAACAAGTGGATAGCAATGCATAAAATGTGAAAGATGTAGCTGATCATTTTATATAATGGAATCCTTTACAAGTTTATTCTTGAAAGTAAGCACACAGGCCTTTTACATTTGCATAGTTCACATAGTGGCATTCCAGCAATCAAATCAAAATATAATTGTGCAATAACCTATCAAATCAGCAATCAGAAATCTATTTTAATACTTAATTGGACTGTATTTTGCCCAATTTATTGTTCAATTGGAAATCTTAGTCAAGGATAAATAATTGATTCCTTTACTTTATACTTTTGAATGCACAAAAGAACTCATTTTCAAGAGTTTTTAATCTAAATTTAAAAAGTAAATGATTGATATTGTTGGAAAAAGTTCAAGTCACTTCATCTTTTATCCTTCTGTTGCTGCGGCAATTTGAACTGGACAATAAAAAGTTCTGTGAAACGATTGCAGAACATAAAAGCTTGAATGGAGGTACGTTAGCAGGAAAGCACCATTACAGTCAATAGCCAAGAATTGCAATATTTATTTGTCCAAATGGAGAATCTGTCAGTTCAAAGACATGTAATGGGTCAGATTTTGCTATCAATCATGAAAATCACTTTAGCACTTACTATCATTTGAAGAAATGGCCAAATTCTGCTGCAACTATTCTGAACTCTTAAACCAGCATAAAGAAACAAATAATCAAGCATCTAAAAGTTGGTAGGAAATAAATTTTGAAGCTTTAGAGCAAAGCAATCCTGACAAAGCATCTGCCTGATCTGTTAAGTGTTTCCAACATTTTCCGATTTCCTATCATATTCGTTTCTCACAGGATTTCTCATGTTATTCATATATTTGTCCAGGCACCCCTTAAAAGTCACTATTGTATCTGCTTCCACTTATCTCCTCTGGCAGGCGAGTTCCAGGCACCCATCGCCCTCTGCGTAAAAAAAAATTGCCTCGTACATTTCCTTCTAAACCTTGTCCTTTGCATCTTAAACCTATTTCCCCAAGTGACTGACTCTTCCACCCTGGGAAAAAAACTTCTGACTCTATCCATGCTGCTCATAATGTTGTAGCCTTCTATCAAATCACTTCTCAGCTTTTGTCGCTCCCATGAGAACAAATCAAGTTTCTCCAACCTCTCCTCATAGCTAATGCTCTCCATAGCAGGCAACATCCTGGTAAGTCTTTTCTGTATCTTCTCCAAAGCCTCCACATCTTTCTGGTAGTGTGGCAATCAGAATTGGACACTATATTCCAAGTGTGGCCTGATTAATGTTTTATAAAGCTGCAACGTGACTTTGCAATTGTTAAATTCAATGTCCCGGGCGATAAAGGCAAGCATGCTATATGCCTTCTTGACTACCTTCTCCACCTGGATTGCCACTTTTAGTGACCTGTGTACCTGTACACCCTGATTCCTGTGCCTATCAATAGTCATAAGGGTCCTGCATTTACTTTCTATTTCCTATCTTTATTAGACCTTCCAAAATGCATTACCTCACATTTGTCCAGTTTAAACTCCATCTGCCATCTCTCCACCCTTCCAAATCTCCAATCAATCTATATGCTGCTGTATCCTCTGATGGTCCTCATCGCTATCAGCAAATCCAAAAACATTTGTGTGGTCTGCAAACTTACTAATCAATCCAATTACATTTTCCTCCAAATCATTTATAGAAATGATTCTGCAGAAAATACGGAAGCATGGATTGAGGGTGATTTAGAGGTTTGGATCAGGAGTTGGCTAGCTGATAGAAGACAGAGGGTGGCGGTTAATGGGAAATATTCAACCTGGTGTTCAGTTACTAGTGGTATACCTCAGGGATCTGTTTTGGGGCCACTGCTGTTTGACATTTTTATAAATGACTTAGATGTGGGTGTAGAAGGATGGATTAGTAAATTTGTGGATGACACTAGTCAGAGGAGTTGTAGACAGAGGAAGAGGAGGATGGATGTTACAGTTTGCAGACTGACATAGATAAGCTGCAGAGCTGGGCTGAGAGGTGGCAAATAAAGTTTAATGCGGAAAAGTGTGAGGTGATTCACTTTGGAAGGAGTAACAGGATTACAGAGTATTGGACTAATGGAAGGATTCTTGGTAATCTGGATAAGCAAAGAAATCTCGGTGTACATGTAAATAGATCCTTGCAAGTTGGCAACCAAGTTGATAAGGTTAAAAAGGCGTACAGTGTGTTCATTTTTATTGGAAGAGGGATTGAATTTCGGAGCCGTGAGATCATGCTGCAGCTGTACAAAACTCTGGTGTGGCCCCACTTGGAGTATTGCGTACAGTTCTGGTTGCCGCATTATAAGAAAGATGTAGAAGCATTGGAAAGGGTGCAGAGGAGATTCACCAGCATGTTGCCTGGGATGCTGGGAAGGTCTTGTGAGGAAAGGCTGAAGGATTTGAGGTTGTTTTTGTTAGAGGGAAGAAGAATAAGAGATGAGCTAATTGAGGCATACAAGATGATCAGAGGATTAAATAGGCTGGACAGTGAAGGCATTTTTCCTCGGATGGTGATGGCTAACACGAGGGGAATAGTTTTAAATTAAGGGGTGATAAATATAGAACGGATGTCAGAGGTAGGTTCTTTACTCAGAATGTAGTAAGGGCGTGGAATGCCTGCAGCAGTTGTGGACTCACCAACTTTAAGGGCATTCAAATGGTCATTGGATAGGCATGTGGATAATATTGGAATAGTTTAGGTTAGTGGGTCATTAGATTGGCTCCATTGGTCAGTGCAACATCAAGGCTGAAGAGCCTGTATTGTGCTATAATGTTCTATGTTCTATATTGTAAACATCAAAAGTCCCAGCACTGATTCTTGAGGAATGTCACTTGTCACAGCCATCCATTCAGAAATGCACACTTCCACAACTACCCTCTGTCTTCTACATCAAGCCAGTGCTGTATCCACCTTGCCAGCTCATCTCTGATCTCATGCGATATCATCTTCTGCACCAGTCTGCGATGAGGGACCTTGTCAAAGGCCTTATTGAAGTCCATGTAGACAATGTGCACTGCCCTACCCTCATCAATTATCTTCGTCACTTCCTCAAAAAATTTGATCAAGTTCATGAGACATGACCTCCCTTTCACAAAACCATCTTGCCTATCACAAATACGTCCATTTATTTCCAACTGGGTGTAAATCCTGCCCTGAAGAATCTTCTCCAATAATTTCCCTATCACTGAATTCCCATCAGCTTACACTTGAAAGCCTCCTATGTGTCAGATATTGATTTGCTCTCAAACATCTGCCCCAAACTACATTCTTCAGTTTTTGCTTAATATTGTAACTAGCCTTCCCCCAATTTAGCATCTTAATATTTCCAGGTATTCTCATGGCCTTATAGAAAAAAAGTTTCCTGACTCCTCTTGACTGCAGGATTTTCTCATCCCACTAATGGTGACCTCTGTAATACATTGTCCAGTGGCAGAGGATATGGTGCATGCAAAACTCTATTTTCATCAATGGGAAGATCCCATTGCCAGTCAATGGCAGCTTCTCTGGCACCAGGAAATAAACCACTGGGAGCTGAAAAGGCTCCACCTTTAATTACTTCCACAAATTCAATATTGATTTTTTTCTGGATTCTCTGTTTCAATGCATGATGAAGCATATGCTGTGCATTGTTGCTTCCCTTGAGCATGTACCACAGGAATATTAAATCTCATCAATCTTCATTTAAACATTTGAACTGCTGAAGGTATTGTTGCAAGTCTTTTGAATTTAACGATGTGACTAAAGGTTTGTGGTCTGCTTCCATTATAATGACATTGTCAAAAAATTTCCCACATGTCTGCATAACTGCTCATGCTTTCTTTTCAAAATGTCTGTGATATGCAATAGACTGGACTGTATTTTTTCTCTTTCCACCTGAAAAAGTACCTAATCTTGCAGATGATGCCTCTGCTGCAATAATTGTAACTACCTCCAGATCATAATGCACTAATATCTCTTATGACGTCAAACTTTCCTTAATTTTTTTTGAATGATTTCTAATGTGATTTCCACAACACCACTGTGTTAGTGACTGGCGCTGCAGCATGTTGAGATCTGATGTTATTTTGAAAATTTGCTACTTGATTCATCATTCCCATGAATCTTTGTAACTCCGTAAAATTTGATTTGATTTTGATTTGATTTATTATTGCCACATGTCTTTACATATGGTGAAAAATATTGTTTATTGTGTGCTACACAGACAAAGCATACTGTTCATAGAGAAGGAAACAAGAGAATGAAGAATTTAGTGTTACCATCACAGTTAGCGTGTAGAGGAAGATCCATTTAATGCAAGGTGGGTCCATTCAGAAGTCTGACAGCAGCAGGGAAGAAGCTGTTCTTGAATCAGTTGGTATGTGACCTCAGACTTCTGTGTTTTTTTCCGACAGAAGTGAAAGAGAGAATGTCCGGGGCATATGAGTCCTTAATTCTGCTGGCTGCTTTGCCGAGGCAGTGGTAAGTGTTGACAAAGCCAATGGATGAGAGACTGGCATGCGTCATGGACTGGGCTACTTGGGCAGAGCAGGCACCATACCAAGCTGTGATACAATCAGAAAGAAAGCTTTCTATGGTGTATCTGTAAAGGTTGGGGATAGTCATAGCTAACATGCTGAGAATTGGAAATTTTTTGTGACTCTGGTTTTTAGTGAATTAATTGTTATTGCTAATGCACTCACTATGAGATGAAGAAACTTGCTTGTTGGCTGTGAAAAAAATGCATTTGCTGTTTTTTGTCAATCCTATGTCTTGTAGTGTCCTCAGCACTATTCTCACTTTCGTGTCATGTTCAGCTTGAGTGGACCCATGTATCAACATGTTATCCAAGTGGCAAATAATTCAATGTAAGCCTTCTAAACAAATGGATATTGTTCTTTGAAAGGTCTCTGGTACTGATGTTATTCTAAAGTGTAATCTGTTAAAACTGAATCTTCTAACAGGTTTTATAAATGTAATGAAAAGCTTGGCTTCCTTTTCCAGTAGTATTTGCAGAATTCACTTTCAGTGTCTCATTTAGAGAAAATTAAGCTCTGCCCTGATTAAACTGACCCAATTAGATTGACTTTTCTATCCACAGCTTTATTGAGTTGTGTGAGATCAACATATATTCATATAAACAGTTAGCTTCAGAGCCAGTATAATCATTTGAGCACCAATCATTGATGCTTTATGGATGAAATAACTCCTTTGGACATACTTCGCCCATGACTGGTTGGTGGTGGGATCTTCTGGTCTCATCCACGTCAATGGTGTTTCCCACTGAATGCACCACTTGCCGCTGGGAAACACACAGCAAGAGTGCACTGTCAGAGGGACCAGAAGATCCTGCTGGTGTGAATAGCTGAAAAATTTCAGTTTTTGTCTTAGCAATGAATCAATTTCTATCTTTGCCTTTGAAAGGAATGGGTGCGAAAACTTTCTGATTGTACATAGTTATATCGATTCAGCTTCTGGGCTTTAGTGTTATATGATGTAATGTTCTCAGCTTTCACAATCCAATAAAAAACTTCAGAAATTCTGCTCTGAAGTCTCCTGATTGCTCTTCACCATTCTTGATGTCAGGGGTGCTAAAACCTCACTTTGTGTTTTTATAAAATAAATACATATCATCAGGGTTAAGCTATGCATTTTAAAAACTGAACAAAGGTTTAAAAGACTGAAGTCGTGGCTGGCTATGACTCATAGAAAAGGAACTTTCTGATAATTGGAAAAGCTGCTATTTCATTATCACTAAAGAGATGCCAGAAGGCAAATTCCAAGGGAATTATACAAACATCATATACATTTCTGAAGCCTAGCCAATAGAGATTACCAGTCTGATAGGGCAGAGGACTCTGAAACTCTTTTAAAATCTTGATTGAAACATTAACAAACCTCAAGAATCCTGACAAAGGAATACGCATCCTCTGTTCAAGGAGAAGAAGGAATCATGGTACATGACTGCCCCTAGCTGAGAGAACCAGTTACTCTATCTTTCTGTACTGCTAATCAGTCTGTCATTTTACACCAGCCAAGTAACAGCTCAGGAAAAGAGCTCTGCCCAAGGTCGAATGTCTGGCTCCATCTATACATGCTTTTCTGTAACTTCTTGGCCATCACCTGTGAGAGCAATTTGCTTCTGCATGGATCTTACCATGGAAATCTTGTCTACTGGAATGGTGAATTACCCACCATTGTTTTAGCCTGCTGGACTCTGTGAAGGAATACACCATTGGACATTTGATTCTGGACTGTGTCTACATTAAACCTCTACCTGCCCCCCATAACATTTATTTCTTCTATCCTGTGAATTAGATTCAATTCTATGCCTTGTTGTTAATCCCTGAGTAAATGTGAGGTTATCCATTTTGATTGGAATAACAGCAAACTGGACCATTATTTAAATGTTAAAAAAATGTAGCACGCTGTCATGCAGAAGGACCTATGAGTCCTTATACATGAATAATAAAACTTGGGTTTGCAGGTGCAGCAGGTAATTAAGAAGGCAAATGGAATTATGTCCTTCATTGCTAGAGGGATGCAGTTTAAAAACAGTGAGGTTATGTTGCAAATTTATAAAATGCTGCTGAGGCCACACCCGGAATACTGCATACATTTTTGGTCTGCTTACTTGAGAAAGGATATACTGGCAACAGAGGGATACAGATTATATTAAGTAGGTTGATTCCAGAGTCCAGAGGGTTGGCTTATGAGGAGACATTGAGCAGACTAGGGCTATACTCACTGGAATTTAGAAGAATGAAGGAAGAAGTTATAGAAACAAAAAGGATTATGAAGGGAATAGGTAAGATAGAAGCAGGGAAGTTTTTCCACTGGCAGGTCTAACTAGAACAAGTAGGCATGGCCACAAATAAATGGGAGGGGGGGGGGGGGTTCAGATTTAGGACTGAGTTGAGAAAGAAGTTCTTCACCCAAAGGATTGTGAATTTGTGGAATTCCCTGCCTAGTGGAGCAATTGAAGCTACCTCATTGGAAATTTTTAAAGCAAGGATGGATAATTTTTTGAACAGTGAAAGAATTAAGGGTTATGGTGAGTGAGGGGATAAGTTGAGCTGAGTCCACAAAAAGATAAGCCACAATCTTATTGAATGTGGAGCAGGCTCAAGGGATCAGATGGCCTACTCCTGCTCCTAGTTCTTACGTTCTTATGATTTTGAATTCCATACAGTATTTCAGTAATTACTTCCATTCTGTGCTTTAAGTAACTGTTAGGTCTCCCAGAACTTACAACTCTGTTCTTCCTGACCATGTAACCTTTTGCAGAATGTCAAAAGACTCTTTTTTTAAATTCTGGTTCAGCATTTGAATGAACTGAATCTGCGGCTCCCGTATCTAGTTTAAAAAGGATCCTGTGGCCTTTTACAAGAATCTTCATTACCATAATTTGTGCTTAATTCTTTAACATCTCCTAAGAATGGTATCACAATTTATTGTGAATTGTTTATTTGATGGACTGTTTTCATTTAAAACTTTCAGTTTTTGAATGTGCAGTTGAATGTGCCATGCTTGGGGGTGGAGGGTATTAGGCTCAGGAGGCCAGCGATCTGCAATTAGGGGGGGCCTCATACGGCCAGCAATGTGGGGTCACAAAGGCCGGCAGTGAGGGACTGCTACACATGCACCAATCTCAATGCTGACAGATCTGCACTTACACAGTGGCATGTTCAGCTTTATGCTGCCTGCCTCTTCAACAGGAATAGATTCTGTCCACCACATTTTTCAATGTGATACATGCTAGGGTACATTGTGATGCACAGAGTGTGGGAGATTCATTTTGAAAATCCCACTGAAAGAAAAGTGGGACTTACACCCTTTTTTTACGCAAATTTGGCACTTTGAATTTTTTTGGGAGATTGCCATCCACTGTCTGAAAATGCCCCATCTTGGAAAAAGTCTGTGGCAGCTGGAGGTCAAACAGTCCCAGGATATCATTGCAGGAGGTCTTTAGGATACAGTCCTGGGCCAAACCATCTTCAGCTGCTTCATCAATGACTTTTCTTCCAACATTAAGTCAGAAGTGAGAATGTTCACTGATGACTGCAAAATATTCAGTACCATTCATGAATCCTCAGTTTCTGAAGCAATCCATGATGAACCCAGCAAAATCTGATCTGGACAATATCCAGGCTTGGGCTCAAAAATGACAAGTAATCCAATGGTCATCTCCAAAAAGAGAGAATCTAACCATCACCCCTTGACACTCAAGGGTATTACCATCACTTAACCTCCCATTATGAACATCCTCAGAATTACCATTAACTAGAATCTGAACTAAACTAGCCATAGAAATACTGTGGCTACAAGAGTGGATCAGAGGCTTGGAATTCTACAGCGAGTGACTCAATCCTTTATCCCCCAAAGCCTGTTCACCATCTACGAGGTATAAGTCAAAAATGTGATGGAATATTCTCCACTTGCCTGAGTGAGTGCAATTCCAATAATGCTGAAGAAGTTTGGCACCATCCCGGACAGTGCAGTCCACTTGATTGGCACCCCCTCCACAAACATTCTCTTCCTCCATCCCAGCTGTGTGTACCATTGAAAAGATGCACTAAGGGAACTTACCAAAGCTCCTTAGACATCACCTTCCAAACCCACAACCATTACAATCTAAAAGGAAAAGAACTGGAGATCCATGGAACAACATCACTTGGAGGTTCCCTTCCAAGTCATTCACTATCCTGACTTGGAGATACATTGCGGTTCCTTCAGTGTTGTGGGATCAAAATCCTGGAACAGTTTCTCAAAAAGCATTGTGGGTGAACTTACACCTCAGAAACTGTAACAGTTCAACAAGGTAGTCCACCACCACCTCCATTGGACATTATCCACAACAATGATGCCCAAATTCTGCAAAAGAATAATAGAGGGGAAAAAAATGATTTTAAACTCATGGCACTGAGCATTTTTGGCAGCACATTTCACATGTCCATGTCATTCTCTGCAGTAAGAAGTCTCACAACTGCAAACTTCTTACTGTGTTTACCTCAGTCCAACACTGGCATCTCCACATTATTTTCTGCAGTGCCAGAAACAACTAGCCTGGACTGCTGCCATTAATTGCTTTGCTTGCAGAACATGTCTTCTCTCTGTTTTTATGTCTGATGAATTCAACTGTAATCTGTTACTCTGGGGTTTGAGCTCTCTCTCTCTCTCTCTCCCCCTCTCCCTTGAATACCAATTGGCTTGTCTCCTAATCTTGCTTTGTCTACTTGCCTTTGGCAGCATTCAGTCATTTTGGGATTGCAAATTATTTGATAATGCATAATCCACTGCTCCAACCATTCTTTCACAAGTGGGCTCTTCTTTCACATCACTGCATATATCATTAATAAGTGTGTTATGCTTTCCCAATGTCTCTATGTATGTTTACTGAACTTTGCGTGTTCCATGATGATGAGTCCACAGCTGGAGTACTGTGTGCATTTCTGGCTGCCACATTATCAGAAGAATGTGATTGCACTGGAGAGGATGCAGAGGAAATTCACCAGCATACTGTCTGGGTTGGAACATTTAAGTTGTGAACAGAGGTTGGGTAGGCTTGGCTATTTTCTTTGGAGCAGAGAAACTGAGGGGCGACCTGATCAAGGTGTACAAGATTATGAGGGACATGGATGGATTGGATAAGGAGCAGCTGTTCCCTTTAGTTGAAGGGTCAGTCATGAAGGGACTTAAGTTCAACGTGAAGGGCAAGAAGTTTAGGGGTAATGTGAGGAAAAATGTTTCGATCCAGAGGGTGGTGACAGTCTGGAATGCACTCCCTGGGAAGGAGATAGAAGTGGGTTGCCTCACATCTTAAAGTACAACAGGGCAATGGGCCAAATGCTGATAGATGGGATTAGGTGGGAATTCAGGTATCTCTCATATATCAGTGCAAACTCAGCAGGCCAAAGGGCCCCTTCTGCTCTGTATGATTCTATAATGTTTTTGTGGAGTTGGAAAGGTGTCTCAAATGCATCAATAACTTTGACATATGTGGCTTTACCTTCAATGATCCCAGGGGATGTCACCCATTGTGTCCAACAATGTATTGACCTGCTCACAGACTGGATTCACTGAGAAACCTGATGCAGTGTAAAATTATGTATTGCTCCTGTATCACTTTGGCCATACCCGAGCCTAATTTAGGCGTGTGACTGTATCATAATGCTTTGGTTGAGGTACAGATTTTTCTAGTACAATCATTTTGTACTGTGACAATCATATGATATTGTGTTGTTGGGTTGGCACACTTAAATAAATTCTCAACACAGACACTAAGGGGCAATTTAGCACAGACAAACAACCTAACCTACATATCTTTGTACTGTGGGAGGAAACTGGAGCACCCAGAGGAAACTCAAGCAGACACAGAGAGAATATGCACACTCCACATAGACAGTGACCCAAGCCAGGATTCAAACCCAGATCCTTGACGTTGTAAAGCAGCGGTGTTAACCACAGTGCCACCATGCCATCCAGCTGCTCCCTATTCATTTTAAACCATGAAATGTGTGTGTAAGCTAATTAAGGCAGGACAGAGTGACTGTGCAAATGAAGCTAGAGCATTTGATATGTTGATGAGCCTAACAACATGTAAATAGATGTTTATCTAAAGCAATTTAGTAACAATGTATACAGAAGATTAATAGGTTATTAAGGATTCAAAGGAAGACATGCAAGGTGTGAAGGAAAGGTGTTTAAAAGCTAAAATTAAGATATGAAGGTAATTAAGCCTAGGAGAAAGCAAGTGTAAAGAAATTAGGTCGGAAGGGGAAATAAAGAGAAAAAAAGTATTTATGAATTTACTGAAACAATGCAGGGAGATGTTTCTTTCGATCTCAGTCAGCAGCAAGTTTAACTTATTATCTGCCAGCAAGCAGTGCATGTGTGTATGAAGGAAGCCTGATTTGAAAAGCAAGCTGCTGATTTAGCTCAAAACCAATCTCAAGCAATGTAAAAGTCCTGTATGTTAACAGTTATTGGATTTTTATAGATCTTAAAACCTATAAAGTACTGTGGAACAGATTACATAGAGTGAGCTCTAAAGGTTGTTAAGATTGTTTGGAACTGTTTTAAAAATTGTGATACTGTGTAAAGCTTCTTTAATTAGATTTATACTTTTTTTCAATTTTTTAATAAACATTTATTTGCTTAAAATCATCACAAAGACTTAGGGACATAATTCTCGGGATTTCAATCCTCTCCTTATATTATATAAATTGAAAATTGACTTGAGGGTTGTTGTTTCAAGTTTCTCTTCTGAGATTGAAACGATTTGACATTTACCAATAGCTATGCACTTAACACCATATGCAGCAAAACTTGGACAATATTCAGACTTGGGCTGGTATGCGGCAAGTGTCATTAAGGCCACCCTACTGCCAGGTAAAGATAATGTCCAACATAAGAGAATCTAACTATCTCCCCTTGGCTTTCAATGGCATTAACATCATTGAATCTACCAATATCAACATCCTAGGGGTTACAATTGACCTGAATTTCAACTGGACCAGCAATATAAATACTGTGGCTACAAGAGCAGATTAGAGGCTGGGACTTCTGTGGCAAGTAACTCACCTCTAATAACTCACTTCTTGCCTACCCAAAGTTTGTTCATCATCTACAAGGCACAATTCAGGAGTGAAATGGAATACCCTGTACTTGCCTAGATGGGTATGGCACCAACAACACACAAGAAGCTCATCAACATTCAGGACAAATCAGCCTTCTGCTTTATTGTTACCCTTTCTATAAACATTCAACATCTCCACTGACGAACAGCAGCAGCCATGCATGCCATCTACAAGAGGCACTGCAGTTACTCACCAGTGTTCCTTAAGCAGCACCTTCCAAACCCACAACATTATCATCTAGAAGGACAAGAGCAGGATGTATCTAAAGGTTCTGTTCCAAGTCACTCATCATCCTGACTTAGAAATATACCCCTGCTCCTTCACTCACTGGAATTCTGTCTCTAACAGCACTGTGGTAGTAATTGCACTTCAGGGATTGCAGCCATTCAAGAAGGCATTTCACCACCATATTCTGAAGGGCAACTAGGGATGGGTAATAAATGCTATCCTAGCCAGCGATGCCCATATATAACATATAACATAAATAAATTTTAAGAAACAACACCATCCTGTGTGCATGCTGAAGCCAGCATTTGCTCAGTCAATGTTGGCATACTTGACATATATTCTCTAGAAATAGCTGTATATTGATGTTATTGCTTTTCAATCTGAGGTCAAGGATGCATCATAGACACCAGAGATGGAATTTATTAAATGTTTTTTCATGGTAGGTGTAAGTTGTCCAAGCTTCAATACCTTTCAGTAATGTACTGATGATATGTATATATACTTTGGTCCTGTGAGTTAAGTTTTTATTTTACGTCTGCTTTGTTTGTTGGCCGAAGTAAGTGGTTATCATTTCAATGTCTGTGCTGTGCTATTCATCAAGAGCTTCTGATAACTTGTAACATTTTTCATCATCTCTCGTGCATGGAATGTTGATGCATGCCATTGTGTTTGAGCTTGTGTATTTTCTGTGGATGCACCTTCTCCTTACTACTGACAACTACCGGTGGTTGATATCACAATTTGTGATAAGTTTGGATGTGAGGAGCCCTGGAAAGAGTGCATCTTTTGTTGATTATCAGATCAAGTTGGTACCAGTGGTCAGATCTCAGATGGCATCATGACATTGCCAATGTGTACTCTGGAAGAAGGTGTTAGTAACACAAATCCCACTGTGCATACAAAGTTTCAGTGGCTAGTAGCCATTTTTGTTCATCTTGCCAATGCCATGATCTCTGAGACATGTTTTCCTAGTTGCCTAGTTCAGTTGGCAAGAGAGCCAGCGTGTGATTCAGAATAATGCCAACTGCATGAGGTCCGATCTTTGTTTCAGCCTGCCTCCCTGCCCTGCCTAATGTAAAATCGTGTGTAAGCTGTATTTCAGCAACCTGCCAATTATTGAAGATGCTAGCTGGGGAAGAAGAAGGTAGACTGGAGAGGAAGCACCTTTTTCTTTTAACAGAGAGACCAGTCACTAAGGGACAGAGAAATAAAGTAATTGGCAGAAAAATTAAAGTAGTGTTGAGAAGAATTCTTTCTACCCAGAGGGCGGTGGTGATCTGCAACTTATATTTGAAAGTGTGATAAGGCAGAAACACCCAACACATTTAAAAATACTTGGATATGCAGTTGCATATGCACAAAACCTACATAACTACAGGCCAAGAGCTGGAAGTGGGATATAACGGAATAGCTCTTTTACAGCCAGAACAGACATGACAGCTTCGCTGTTTTTCTTCTCTGCCATAAATTTTCTACATTTTTATCTTTTCACCAAGACAAATATTTTCATTTTCTAGAGAAAGAATTTCTGTCAACCAACTTAACTGAGAATTATACATACTTTGTTCTGATGTCTACAATAATTAAAACTAAAAGCCCTGAAATCACCATTTCATAGAATCATAAAATCATAGAATTCCTACACTGCAGAAGGAGGCCATTCAGCCCATCAAATCTGCACCGACCACAATCCCACCCAAGCCCTATTCTTTTGCCATTCATATTTATCCTGCTAATCTTCCTGATTCTAAGGGGCAACTTAGCATGGCCAATCAACCTAACCCACACATCTTTGGACTTATTCAATTTGAGCACAGCATTTTGAGTAAAGTGCAGTTGTAGAGGCTTTTCCAATTTTAAAGTAAGAGACTCTGATACCATAAGCAAATTTAAAATGTGGAAAGTATAATGCATGTTTCAGTACAGAGAAATGTTTGCATTTGCTGGTTAACACAATAAATAGAGCCTTTACAGTAAGCTATGCCTAAAGGTTTGGGTAAAAACTTACACTCCAACACAGAGCGGTAGAGGTTCAGGAATGTTATGTTCTCAAATCTTTTGCATGGGGGCAGCAACTTCACAAAAAAATATACAACTATCTTCTCATTAAATAAGAATAATTTTCAAAATTAACCTCATTAATGAAACTGAACAATTCAAATGGAACGTTTATCAGATTTGCCATTAGGTGTCCAAATTGTTAAAACATACACAACTTCTCTGAAGATGTTTTTCATTAATAATTCAAGCTACATTCTAACAAGAAAATCTGTATTGACACAATCTTGTGTCCAACTCTTCCGATTGTAAAAGAATATCTAACAATTTATCAAACTCATTAAAAAGTCTTTATAAAATGTGAGCAACAGCAACCTATTGAAGAGCTACCTTTAAAACAGCAAGTCAGAAAAACACCCAAGCAGGAGGAATAGAATTAAGGGAATTAATCAGAAAGTGTGATCAAAGAAAAAGATTTTAAGGAGGCTTTTGTATGCAAGGAAATCAAGAATGGCAGAGCAGCTTGAGTAGGGTGCTAAAATAGGAGTGATACAGCTCAAGACATTGCCATGTATGGTACAGCATGAGGAGAAAAGATCCCACAGCAATCAGAGTTGAATGATTAAAGAATGTTCACTAACGGGGGAATACAGGAGCAGTTGGGTGTAATGTGGTGGCATGGCGGTTAGCACTGCTGACTCACAGTGCCTGGGATCTGAATTCAATTCCCGGCTTAAGTTTCTGTCTGCGTGGAGCATGCACTTTCTCCCCCACATCTTCATGAGTTTCCTCCATGTGCTCCAGTTTCCTCCCACAATCTGAATGATGCTCTGATTGGGTGCACTGGCCATGGTAAATTCTCCCTCAGTGTACCCAAACAGGCACTGGAGTATAGCAACTTGGAGATTTTCACAATAATTTCATTGCAGTGTAAGCCTATTTGTGGCAACAGCAAAAAACTTTAATGAGGCTACAAGAAAAAGAAATTTTTGCGCAGTGGGATAAAGAACCAATAGACATGAGTGAGGGAAGGTTTGCCAAACTTAAGAATCTATTGCATTTTTGTTTGATCAATGGGACATTTTCAAACAGGTTCATAACACTGTCAAAAACACCAATCGCAGTTCTGAGTTCCCTATACACCAAAACACCCACGTGTTACAATTGCGTAGGGAAAATTGCAGAGAGCAAGCAAGTGTAATGAATCTTAACTGAAGATGAAACTTCAGATCAAAAATTATCCTCTTTTTTATGAAAGAAAAAGATTTGTATTCACATAACACTTTTCAAGACCACTGAACTTTTCAGTGTTTTACAAACAATAAAATTCCTCTGAAGTATAGTCATTACTGTAATGTAGGAAATGTGAGAGCCAACTTATAAACAATAAGCCCCCCAAAACAGAAAGGTAGTCCATTTTACCACTGATAAGGTAATTTGTTTTGGTGAATAAAAGCAAATTACTGCAGATGCTGGAATCTGAAATCAGAAGGAAAATCTCAGCAGGTCTGACAACATCTGCAAGGAGAGAAAAGAACAGATGTTTTGAATCCAGATGACCTTTTGTCAAAGAATCATCTGGACCCAAAACATCAGCTCTTTTCTCTCCTTACAGGTGCTACCAATCCATTTTTGTGATGTCAACTAAGGGATAAATGTTGACAAAATATTGGGGATATTTCCTCTGCTCTTCAAAATAGTGTACTGGGTGGTCTTCGAAATCTACCTGAGAGGGAAGACGGGGCTTCAGTTTAACAAATTATATGAAAGACATGGGAGTAACTCAGGTTCGGTGAGTCTCCAGCCACCACATTTCCAGCACCATCATCTCCACACCAGATATCAGAGCTGAGCTATATAATTTATTTTAAATAGAATTTGCATATCATTTGTGGGCCTGGGACTGAATTCTCTGGGCCCATCACAGTCTCCTCCCCCACCAGAACTGTTTCACTCCAGCAGGTTTTACATTAGCTCCCCAGTTGCAGGGATCTAGTGGCCCAAACCCATTGGGATGAATGTGGAGTGCCATAGAAGGCCGCAGGAGATCGGACAAAGATCGGGAGGCTGGCAGTGTGAGCTACTGCGCATGTATCAACAGATTGGCACATGCACATTGGCCCTCTCAATGCTATGCTGGCAGCCTCTCATTGGGAAGATATTTTGTGAGATTGATGCTGGAGTGTGGGAAATTCATTTCCGAAGTCCAGCTGCATAAAACCAGCTGGATTTACACCAGTTTCCACGCACATAAGAAATATGAGCAGGAGTAGGACACCTAGCCCTTCGAGCCTGCCCGCCATTCAACAAGATCATGACTGATCCGAAGTCGATCAGTTCCACTTCCCACTTTCTCCCCATAACTCTTAATCCCCTCGTCTATCAGAAACCTATCTACCTGTGACTTATGTATATTCAGGTAGCCTCCACCACCTCAATGGGCAGAGAATTCCAGAGACTCACCACCCTTTGAGTGAAGAAGTTCCTCCTCAACTCCAATGTAAACTCCCCCCCCCCTTATTTTGAAGCTGTGCTCTCTAGTTCTGCTATCCTTTCTAAGTAGGAAGAATCTCTCTACTTCTACCCTATCTAGCCCCTTCATTATCTTATATGTCTCTATAAGATACCCCTTCAGCCTTAAAAACTCCAATGAGTACAGACCCAGTCTATTCAACCTCTCCTCGTAGGCTAACCCCCTCATCTCTGGTATCAGCTTAGTGAACCTTCTCTGCACTCCCTCCAGGGCCAATATATCCTTCTGCAAATGCGGCAACCAAAACTGCACACAGTACTCCAGCTGCGGCCTCACCAGTTCCCTGTACAGTTGCAGCAAGACCTCCCTGCTTTTATATTCTATCCCCCTCGCTATAAAGGCCAACATTCTATTTGCCTTCTTGATCACCTGTTGCACCTGCAGACTGAGTTTTTGCGATTCGTGCACCAGGACCCCCAGGTCCCTCTACGCCGTAGCATGCTGCAGCTTTTCACCCTTTGAATAATAATCCCTCTTACTATTATTTCTACCACAGTGAATAACCTCACATTTGCTAACATTATACTCTATCTGCTAGGTCCTCACCTACTCACTCAGCCTATCCAGATCTCTCTGCAGACTTTCAGCACTTTCCACGCAATTTGCTTTTCCATTCATCTTCGTGTCATCAGCAAATTTCATTACCCTACACTTAGCCCCCTCCCCCAGATCATGTATGTAAATGGTAAATGAGGCCCCAGCACCAATCCCTGCGGCACTACACTAGTCACCAACAGCCAACCAGAACAGCATCCATTGATTCCAACTCTCTGCTTCCTATTAGACATGATGTAGAGATGCTAGCGTTGGACTGGGGTAAACTCAGTAACAGTCTGGCAACACCAATTTTAAATCCAACCGATTTATTTGATAGTAAATCTGCGAGCTTTCGACTTTCGTCAAATGCACTGTTCTGGTCTGCAATAGCACACATATCAACACAGACAGTCAGAGATTGCTGATTAGAATGCGAATCCGAATCCTTACACCTAACCTGCTATTCAAGTGTTAAAGTGGCTAATAATGTGAGTGAAGGGAACCTATTAGACAACTATGCTAACACCTTACCTCCAACCCTGTACACCCTAACCTTTTGCAGCAACCTTTTGTGAGACTGATAAGACCATATCCACTGGTTCCCCTCTGTCCACCGCACTAGTCATATCCTCATAGAAATCCAATAAATTCATTTAACACAACTTCCCTTTAACGAATCCGTGCTGCATCTGCTTGATCAAACCATTCTTTTCTAGGTGCCTTGCTATTTCTTCTTTGATGACGGATTCTAGCATTTTTCCAACTACAGACGTTAAATTAATCAGCCTATAATTCCTTGCCTTTTGTCTGCTACTTTTTTTAAACAGCAGCATAACATTAGCCATTTTCCAATCTTCCAGCACTTCCCTGGAATCCAGCAAATTTTGATAAATAATTACTAAGGCATCCGCTATCACCTTTTTCACTTCTTTCAGAACCCTGGGATGCATTCCATCTGGTCCCAGGGACTTGTCTACCTTCAGTCCTGTTAGTCTATCAAGCACTACCTCTTTAGTGACAGTAATCACATTAAGGACGTCATCTCCTACCATCCTCCCATCTTTAATATCCGGCAAGCTACTTGTGTCCTCCTCCGTGAAGACCAACAGAAAAAACTTTTTTAAAGCTTCAGCAATTTCCTCATTGCCCACCACTAAATCCCCCCTCTTGTCCTCCAACGGTCCAACATTCAGTCTAGCCAGTCTCTTCTTTATATATTTGTAAAAACTTTTATGATCATTTTTTATATTTAGAGCTAGTTTAGCTTCATATTCTATCTTTCCTTCCTTTATCACCTTCTTAGTCGTTCTTTGTTGTTTTTTAAATCTTTCCCAATCTTCTAGTCGACCACTATTTTTAGCCGCTCTGAACATATCAGCTTTTAATTTAATACTCTCCTTTATTTCTTTCGATAACCACGGTTGGTTATCCCTTCTCCTATAGTCCTTCTTTGCCATCAGAATATATTTCTGCTGAATGCTGAAAAAGATCTCCTTAAAAATCCTCCACTGTTCCTCAGCCATCCTACCAACCAATCTGTGTCCCCAATCTACATTTGCCAATTCCGCTCTCATCCTATCATAGTCCCCTCTGTTCAAACAAAGGACACAGGTTCAGGACTCTACTTTTTCATCTTCCATCTGCATCAGAAATTCAACCATACTATGATCACTAGTCCCAAGAGGATCTCTCACAAAAAGATCCCTAATTCTACCTGCAAAGTCGACATTTAGAATTTTTGGGGGGCGAATCCCACCTGCACATTTCCATCAGTGGAACATTGTCTCAGTGCTGTACAGAACTGTCAGCCTTTTGCTCTAATACTAGAATGGATCTTGAACCAACAATTTTCTAAAGGTGTTCTTTATTATAATTTTAATCATAGCTTTCTAAATTAACCAATTTCAGTTGAAGTGTGGCTGAAACATTAATATTGAACTCTGAGGCTTTTTGGCTAAGGAGGACAATTAACCAGTTTTCACACAACCCTGAATGCTACCAAATGATCCCTGCTGGCAAGTGCATCTATGTCAATGCCAAGAGAAGACAGGATGCTATGCCCTCCACACTCACAAAGCCAGCTGGCACTCACTGTTCAGGCTCACACATGATGGATGACTACCTGGGTGAAGGTTGCATCAATGTTGGAGCTGAAGAGGGAAGGTCAAAACTGATTTTTAAAAAAACTCTGTTCACTTTAACAGCTTAGAAAACATCATTCACATTTAGGAAATGTTAATTTTGGACTGACTGTGATTCCCCATCACTTCAAAAGGCCTACAAAAATTTGAAACACTTTGTTTATATGGTAGCTTCTGGGCCAAATTTCAAAACAAAAAAATATTTTGGCATCATCTGTTGGAAATGTTCGCTTTTGTGGAACACCAGTCTAATGTAACTCCACCTGACATTCAAATGCTAGATGTTTTGGGGTTACTATCTCATATTTTATTTCAGGACACAGATGGGAAATACTGTGGGCTTCAGTCAACCATCTGTTACTGGCGGTTTTAGAAATGTCACATAAACTAAAGAAGAAATGGCAACACACTTCATTAAGTATCCTGTGCAGAGCAGCCCTATTGTCAACTCGTGATGATTTTGTTGCTTCACTGACTCTAACACAAAAGAAATAGCTTTGTAGTGTAAATAAATTGCGAGTGCCTCCACTTATAAATGTTCAATGATTTAAATTACAACTTCAAAATGGAACTAAATTTAATTATGTTTCTTTGAGGAACTGGTATTGGATTCTGTTAACCTTCACATTACAAATTGTATGGAATTCCAGCTGTTACATTTTTAGGCTTTAAACCCATATTTCTTTCATGCTCAGTGGCAAGTATTTTTCCTATAGGCACATTCTCATTCCCTTTGAACTGATATGCATTATCAAATGCATAATATCTAATACAGTAGGACTGCTCAGGTTTCAACCGAAATCCACATTATTTCGTAGAGCTTCGTAGCTACAGCAAAGGATCTATCATGACTTCAGAATCAAAAGAAAATCACTCCAATACTATGACTGAGTCTATAAACTACAGAACAGCTTTATTAAAAGCAATGGATAAGTAATCACAATTATTTTATTGATTTACCTACTCATTTATGGAATGTGAGCATCGTTGGCCAGGCCAGCATTTATTGTCCAACCCTAATTGCCCTTGAGAAATGATGCTGTCCTTTAACATCAACACTTCCACAGTGTTGAAAGATGGAAACGGAGTGGCAGTTGCAGGATTTAATCCTGGAATGATGAAGGAATGGCAATATTTTTCCAAGTCAGAATAATGTACGACTTGGAGGAGAATATGAAGGTGGTATGGTCTCAATGCACCTGCTATATGAATCATAGAAACTCTATAGTGAAAAAGATGACATTTAGCCTATCCAGCCTGCACTGACAATGATCTTCTCCTGCTAGTCCCCCTGATGCTAAGGAGAAAGTTAGCATTGCCAATCCACCTAACCTGCATATCTTTGGTCTGCGGGAAGAAACCACAGTATCTGGAAAAAATCCACACAGATACAGGGAGAAAAATGGCCGAAGGCACTCCACACATCAGTCCCTACTTTACTATTTTGATTCTAAGTGCTGAAACTGGGTGTTTCAGATGTGACTTTTAGGCCCATTCTCAAGCACTCACATACACACTCTACCTGAAAGAATATCAGCGATTCTGAATCATGCTGCACAAGCCTGTGGGCGAGACTTAGCATGCCCAAAACCGTGCAAATCTGATCAGAACTTCCAACTGCGCACGTGCAGAAAAAAATGATAGAATGCGATTCCCCTGCCACATCCTTCCTGGGCCATAGAATCACAGAGTCATAGAGATTTACAGCATGGAAACAGGTCCTTCCACTCAACTTGTCCATGCTACCTTCTTTTTTAAACCCCTAAGCCAATGCCAATTGCCTGCATTTGGCCCATATGCCCCTATACCCATCTTACCCATGTAATTGTCCAAATGCTTTTTAAAAGATAAAATTGTACTTGTCTCTATTACTACCTCTGGCAGCTTGTTCCAGACACTCACCACCCTCTGTATGAAAAAATTGACCCTCTGGACCTCTCATCTTAAATCTATGCCCTCTAGTTTTAGACTCCCCTTTCTTTAGGAAAAGATATTGACTATTCAGCGGATCTGTGTCCCTCATTATTTTATAGACCTCAATAAGATCACCCCTCAGCCTTCTACGTTCCAGAGAAAAATGTCCCAGTCTATCCAGCTTCTCCTTATAACTCAAACTATCAAGTTCCCGGTAGCATCCCACTTGAATAGGGAGGCCAGATGATGCCTCCCACTGGCCCCCATAGACATTGCCCCACCGCCACAATATTACTAATTCCCTTATTCCCCAGGATCCTCCACCACACAGACCATGCAGGCCCCTCCCTGTTCTCCCTCATTGATCTCGGGCAGATTAGCAGCGGACCACCACCCTTCCCCCCCCTCCACCACCTTTCCCTTCCACTGATCTCAGGCAGAGTGGCAGCAGACCCTCTCTTCCCCTTGCCACCACCGATCAAAGCCAGAAAGCGGTCAAACACTTGGCATTTATCTCCTCACTAACAGACTGTGCCTGAACAGACTTTCGTGGAACCAATTCTGCATGGGCAAATGCAGTGGTAAAAGGGGAAGTGCTGATAAGGTTGGGAATGCAGTCCATTAAGTCAATTTAAACCCATGGAAAAGGCTTTAAGGAAACAGCTGTGAATCACTCACCATAAAATACCTAGCCTCTGACTGCCTCTTGTCGCCACAACGTTCATGTGATTGATCTGGCTAAGTTTCTGGTCTAATGTAACCTGTGTGATATTAATGGTGGGAGGGATTTGTGTAATGTATGAATCCAGCCAGTAGAAGGTTCCGCCCACCCCCATTTTCAATAACTTCAATTTTACTCAGGCTCCTTAATACCATAGTTAGTAAACAATGACTAACTATGGCAGTCACTCTTACCTCACCACTGGAACTCAGCTCTTTTGTCTGTGTTTGGACAAAGGTTGCATATCTGGAGCTGAGTGAATCTGATGGAACCCAAACTGAGCATTAGTGATCTGAGCACTTGGTAGTGCAGTTGATGATACATTCCATTGCTTTGTTGGACATTTTGAGTAAGTTATGGTGAGTAATTATAAGGATTGGTTTTGCCTTTTATTGTGGATAGAATATATCTGAGCAATTTTCCATTTGACAGGGCAGATGTCAATGTTGCAGCTATATAAGAGCAGGTTGGCTAGCAGCACTATAGGTGTGATGCTATTAAGGTCAGTATTGCTTGCTATCTCCAACATCCTCAGCAATTGTTTGCTCTCACAGAATTGTTAGGGTACAGAAAAAGAACATTTGGCCCATCATGTCTGCATCATTATGATTTAGTGCCATTCTCCTACCTTTTCTCCATATCCCTGCACATTGTTTCTATTCAAATAATCACCTAATGCCCTCTCAAATTCTTCGATCGAACCTGCCTCCACCATACTTTTAGGCAGTACAATCCAGACTTGAACCACTCACTGTGGTGAAATAAAATCTCACAGCACACCTGCTTCTTTTGAAAATTACTTTAAGTCTGTGCCCTCTCTTTCTTGATCCTTTCATGGGTTGGAATAATTTCTCCCTGTCTCCTCTGTCTAGCTCCATCGTGGTTTTGGACATCTCAACCAAATCTCCTCTCAACCTTCTTCTCTCCAAGGAGAACTGTCTCAATCTCTGCAATTTATTCACATAACTGAAGTTTCTCATTCCTGGCATCATTATTGTAATCCTCTTGCACTCTTGTCAATGCATTCACATCTTTCATGCAGTACGACACCCAGAAATGTAGATAATATTTTAGCTAAGATCTAACCAATATCCTGAATAAGTTCAGCATAATCTCCTTGCCCAGACTATATGATATGCATTATTAACTACTCTCTCCACCTGTCCTGTCGCCTTCAATCTTCATGTGCACTATCCTCGGAGATAGTGCATTTGATAGACCATTTGATGGGCAACACGACTGCTCAGTGACTATCGCTGTGCTGTGCAGATACATGGATTTGGGCCTGTGTCTGTGGGAGTTTGCGCATTCTCCCCGTGCTTGCGTGGGTTTCTCCGGGTGCTCCGGTTTCCTCCCACATCCCAAAGATGTGCTCTTAGGCTAATTGGCAAAACAAATTCTCCCTAAATTGTCTCAAATTTGGTTTTTAATCCATAGATCTATAAACATAAACAGGGATCACGGGTAGAGGTGGGAACATCGGGGTGGCAGCGTGGGCTCGTTGGGCTGAAGGGCCTGTTTCCCGTGCTGTTTTGTTCTTTGTTCTTTGTTCTCTAGATACCTCTGCTCCTTTGCCCCTTCAATATTTTACCTATTTTTTTCATATTTTCTCTCCATGTTCTTCTGTCCACATTGAATTTCACATGCCATCGATCTGCTCATTCCACGAAAAAATTGTCAATGTCCTTTTGAAGTCCTCTTCACAGTTTATAATAATTCCAAGTTTTGTATCATTTGCAAATTTTAAAATTATCCCTCTATAATTTTAAAATTTGCAAATAATACAAAACTTGGAAGTATTTTAACCTATGAAGAGGATAGTGTAGAACTTTGAACAAAGCTCGGCACAACATCGAGGGCCAAAGGGCCTATATTGTGCTGTACTGTTTATGCCCTATGTTCTATGTACACACCAAGATATAGATCATTAATATAAACAGGAAAAGCAAGGGTCCCAATCTGGGGAACACCAATACAAACCTCCCTCCAAAAACAAAGAATAGTGCAGCACAGGTTTGGGCCCTTCGGCCCACCAAATCTGTGTCGACATGAATGTCTCTCTAATCTAATAATTTCTTGCCTTTACGTGGTCCATATCCCTCTATTGTCTGCTTATTTATGATCTATTAAGATGCCTCTTGGACGTTATTATAGAATCTGCTTCTGTCATCTCCTCTGGCAGCATGTTCCATGCATTCATTATCCTCAATGTGAAAGATTTGCCCCTTACATCTCTTTTAAACTTTCCCCCCTCATTCCATCCAATGTCCCCAAGTAATTGACTCTTTCACCCTGGGAAAAACTCTCATTATTCACTCTATCCAAGCCTGACATAATCTTGTAAATCTCTATCAGATCCCGCTTCATCCTCCGGTGCTCCAATGAAAACAATCCATCCTTTCTTATAGTCCATATCCTCCAAACCAGGCAATATTCTGGTAATCTCTTCTGCGCCCTTTCCAATGCATCAATATCCTTCCGATAGTGTGGTGACCAGAATTGCACACAATACTCCAAATGCATCCTAACCAAAGTCTTATATAGCTGCAACATGATTTTCCAACTCCTATACTCAATGCCCTGACTGATGACGGTCAGCATGCCATACATTTCTTGATCATCTTGTCCACCTGAATTGCCACCTTCAGGGAACTGTGGATCTACATGCCTAGATCTCTCTGTATGCTAATATTTTTAAGGGCTCTATCATTTACTGTATACTTTCCTTCTGTAGTAGTCCTTCCAAATTGCATCACCTCACATTATGAGAGTGAGAGGGCATGGGATCCATGGGGTTGTTGCCCTGCGGAGCCAGAACTGGCTTGCCCACAGAAGGCAGAGAGTGGTTGTAGATGGGTCTTTTTCTGCATGGAGGTCGATCACCAGTGGAGTGCCCCAGTGGGATCTGTTCTGCGACCTTACTGTTTATAATTTTCATAAATGACCTGGATGAGGAAATGGAGGGATGGGTTAGTAAGTTCACTGGTGATATGAAGGTTGGTGGTGTTATGGATAGTCTGGAGGGATGTCAGAAGTTGCAAGACTGGGCGGAGAAGTGGCAGATGGACTTCAACCTGGATAAATGTGTAGTGGTCCATTTTGGCAGGTCAAATAGGATGAAGGAGTACAACATCGATGGGTAGGAGAGTTAGCAGTGTGAAGGATCAGAAGGACCTTGGGGGTTGGGGTCCATAGGACTCTTAAATCAGTCTTGCAGGTGGAGGATATGGTCAAGAAGGCATATGATGAATTGGCCTTCATTAATTGAGGAATTAAGTTTAGGAGTTAGGAGATAATGTTGCAGCTTTAAAGAACCTTGTCAGACCCCACTTGGAGTACTGTGCACAGTTTTGGTCGCCTCACTACAGGAGGGATGTGGAAGCTATTGAAAGGGTGCAGAGGAGATTTACGCGGATGTTGCCTGGATTGGGTGGCATGCCTTATGAGGATAGATTGAGGGAGCTCAGTCTTTTCTCCTTGGAGAGATGAAGGATGAGAGGTGACCTGATAGAGGTGTATAAGATGTTGAGAGGTATAGATCAGGTGGATTCTCAGAGGCTATTTCCCAGGGGTGAAATGGTTGCTATGAGAGGACACAGGTTTAAAGTGCTGGAGAGTAGGTACAGAGGAGATGTCAGGGGTAAGTTTTTCACTCAGAAGGTGGTGAATGAGTGGAAATCGGCCACCATCAGTGGTGGAGGCAAATTCAATAGGGTCTTTTAAGAAATTTTTGGATGAGTACATGGGAATTAATAGGATTGAGGGTTATAGGTGAGTCTAATAGGTAGGGATATGATCGGTGAAACTTGTGAGCCGAAGGGCCTTTTTGTGCCGTAGTTTTTCTGTATTCTATGTTCTATGCACTCTTGTTCAGTTAGACAACTGAAATTTCATCAGAGGCTGACGTATCATCCCATTTCTATCAGGTGAGCTGATGTTTAAAATCAGCATTCAAGCATTTGAGTCTCTATCAATGTTAGGAGGAAGTATTAAGCATTCAGCTTTTAGCCAAAGAAGAGTTCAGTAGGGGTTTGCACTGCTCAGGGTGCTGCTGAAGAAAATGGTTCTTGGAAATGGGAAACTGGATAGGGGTAAAGTGGATGCATATGGTCTAGAAAAACCTTTGAAAACTCGTGGGTTGGAGAATGCACTTTATGGCAATGATATCTGCATAATGCAGTGACAATGCATTTACAAAATCAATTCTCTAATGTATGCAAGCTAATGAGTTTCCTTGTAATTCAGTGTTACAAGTGACCTGTTTACATTGTAAGTCCTAAGTCAGAAATCCAATGTTCCTTCTGGGTCCAATATTATAAAAGCAATATTTATTTAGATGCTATGTCATGAAGTGCATTGCGAAGGGAATTGAAAACTTGCATCACAATGGTAATGAAAAGAAATTGTGATGAGGAACTCACCAACTTGAAAATCTGAACAATAATACAAAATCAATTCAATATTTCATCTCAGACTTCTGATAAGTAACAGACTATTTCAGCTTCGCTCCTGAATTATGCAAAATCATCAACCTTTCAACTGGATTACTGCATTGCAATTTATTGAAAATATCATTATTTATTTCATAACACTTCAGGTTTATTGTCTACATTTTGCTCTGCTACATTTCTTCAGCTCATGTATATTGTCCACTTCCTAAAAGATACAAATCTGGTTATGTTCAAGCCTCATTTCCCTTGAGCAACATTACAAATCAACAAAACTTATTTGATGATTAGATTGCTTCTGGCATACAGCATATTTTGGGTAAATGAATAGTTGGTGGGAAAGATTTTTTTTTATTTTTATTCCATCTGTAAAGTTACAAAGCCAATGCTCAGAGTGGATTGGGCAAACCCAAATCCTTGCTTGCTCAAAAAAACCCACATGTAAATTCAATCCAATTCATGGTCTCCATAAGACAATAAATATCCAAGATGACAAGATAAGGCATTGCACTGATCTTGGGCTTGATCAGATGATCTTAACCAAAAGGCCGGGATAGTTCAGGAGGAAACTGGTTGGGGACAACTTTCAGCTCCATATTTGGGTAAGTATATTTTAAAAACCTACCTACTTGCCTGTGGCCTGTTGTTTCAGAGTATAGTGGCTCTGGTGCAAACTACCTCTAGGGAAATCACTGTTATAGTTGTAGTTTCAAACAGGCATTGGATCTCTTAACTGCATTGGCATTGCAACAACACACCATGACTCCTCTGACAGCATTTTCCAAACCCAGAGATTTGATCACCTAGAAGGACAAGCGCAGCAGATGCATGGGAACACCATCATGTGCAGTAAGTTCTCCCCCAAACCACACACCATCCTGACTTGGAACTATACTACCATTCCTTTATTGTTACTCAGTCAAAATGCTGGAACACCCTTCCCAACAGTGCCTACAATGAATGGACCATTTGCAAACTATAACACCCCTCTTCACTATCTACCACTCCTCCGACTTTGGTGTCATCCGCAAATTTACGGATGGACCATAAGTACTGTGGTCTTATGGATTCAGGGCCGGTGCATTCCTATAAGGATGAAGGATAAGTATGGCAAGTTTTGGGGACCTTGGATAATCAGAGATATTGTGAGCCTAGCGAAAGAGAAAAAGGAAGCATTTGCCAAGACGAGGAGGCTGGGAACACACGAAGCAATTGTGGAATACAAGAAAAATAGAGAGAACTTAAACAAGATGTAAAGAGGGCTAAAAGGGGTCACAAAAAATCATTGGTCAGCAGGATTAAGGAAAATCCCAAGCTTTTTATACATTTCTAAAGAGCAAAAAAGTTGCCCCACTCAAGGACAGGGGAAGGAATCTATCAATGGAGCCAGAGGAAATGGGAGAGGTATTAAATGAGTACTTAGCATCAGTATTCATCAAAGAGAATGATGAGTCTGGGAAAGGATGTATAGATAATTTGAGTCATATTGAGATCAAAAAGGAAGTGATATTGAGGTTATTGAGAAACATTAAAGTAGATAAGTGTCCAGAATACTGACAGAGGCAAGGATAGAAATTGCTGGGGCCTTGAGAGAAATCTTTGTATCCACACTGGAGACATAGGGGACCAGAAAATAGCCAATGTTGTTCCTTTGTTTAAGAAGGGTACAAGAATAATCCAGGTGATTAAAGGTCAGTGAGCCTTGTGTTAGTGGTAGGGAAATTACTGGAGAGGATTCTTTGAGACAGGATTTACTCCACTTGGAAATAACTTGATGTATTAGCAAGAGGCAACATGGTTTTGTTAAGGGGATGTTGTTCTCACTAACTTGATTGAGTTTTTCAAGGAAGTGATGAAGATGATTGATGAGGTTAGGGCAGTGAATGTTACCTACATGGACTTCAGTAAGGCCCTTGACAAGATTCTTCATGGCAGACTGGTGCAGAAGGTGAAATTGCATGGGATCTGGCAAGGTGGATACAGAACTGGCTCAGTTGTAGAAGACAGAGGGTAGCAGAGGAAGGGTACATTTCTGAATGGAGGGTTGTGACAAGTGATGTTCCTCAGGTATCAGTGCTGGGACCCTTGCTGTTTGTAATATATACAAATGATTTGGAGGAAAATGTAACTGGTTCAATTAATAAGTTTACGAATGACAAAAGAGTTGGTGGATTTGTGTATAGTAATGAGGACCATCAGAGGATTCAGCAGGATATAGATCTCATGGAGACTTGGACAAAGAAATGGCAGATGGAGTTTAATCCAGACAAATGTGAGGTATTGCATTTTGGAAGGTCTAATACAAATAGAAAATATACAGTAAATGGCAGAACCCTTAAGAGTATTGATAGGCAGAGGGATCTGAGTATACAGGTACACAGGTCACTGGAAGTGGCAATACAGGTGGAGAAGTTAGTCAAGAAGGCATACAACATAGTTGCTTTCATTGGCAGGCATTGAGTTTAAAAACTGGAAAGTCATATTGCTGCTTTATCGAACCCTAGTTAGGCTGTACTTGGAATATAGTGTTCAATTCTGATTGCCACACTATCAGAAAGAGAAGATACAGAAAAGATTTATCAGGACGTTGCCTGGTCTGGAGGGCATTAGTTATAAGGAGAGATTGGAGAAACTTAGTTTGTTCCCATGATGGAGGTTGGGGGTGAGCTTAGAAGTCTACGAGATTATGAGAGGCATGGACAGAATGGATAGTCAGAAACTTTTCCCAGGGCGGAAGAGTCAATTACTGGGAGACATAGGTTTAAGATGTGAATGGAAAAGTTTAAAGGAGATATATAGGAGAAGTTTTTTACACAGAGAGTGGTGGGTGCCTGGAACTCGCAGCCGGGGTCAATAGTGAAAGCAGATACGATAGTGAATTTAAGGAGAGTCTTTATAAACACATAAATAGGATAGGAATAGAGGGATATGGTCTCTGGACAGACGAGGGGCTTTAGTTCAGTCAGGCAGCATGGTCGGTGCAGGCTTGGAGGGCCTGTTCCTGAGCTAAAATTTTCTTTATTCTTTGATGCCCATGTCCCATGAAAGAATTTTAAAGATGTAAAAGTCTAACACCTGTTTCAGGCATAGGAATGGTACACTGATTCTTTTAGTCCTTACCAACATGAACAGCAGTGTACTTCTAGCTCATTAACTAACATAACCTCTTCACCTGACATAAGTGATGCTTACAAAATGACTTAGTGCCCACGGCATAGCTGGATTTCTAGAGCAACATGCAAGAAACATCAAGCAAGAAGCGTTATTTTTCATTTTCATTCTTATTTTTAACAATTCACATTAGCACACTTTCCAACCCAACCTGCATTTTAAAATAAATCTACCTTAATAACATTGAACAACAAAAATGTTTTTTGAGAACTGCCAAACATGCAGATAGGGGAAAAACTGGTAACATCTTTGAAGGATCAATCACTGCCTAATCCAGAGCAGTGAACTTCCACAGAGATTTAGGATGTTTGAGTTGTTACATCAGCCATTCACTGAACTAACATGCAAGCAGCTGTAGTGCCTGTAATGTTTGGCATGGCACATTATAAACATTATACACTCTAGCCCCTCACGGACCTTGACTTTTAAACTACACTCATGGTAGCCAGGCAAAAAGATCTCTGAAGGTAGCTGAAGAGATATCGGATGAACTGGTTGTCATGCTTGTAGGATGGCATGGTGGCACAGTATTTAGCTGGGCTTGAGGCAGGGGGGTGCGCATGTGCCTGAATGGAATGCTCTTTCAGAGAATTGGTACAGACTTAATGGGCCAAATGGTTTCTATAGGGATTCTATGATTCGGTGGCATGGTACTAACTTAGATTTAGTTTCTTCAGTCCCAAGCTATTCAAGTTAAAATTATGCCATGCTTTTCACAGTCTCAGGATATCTCAAAACACTTTATAGCCTACTTTTTAAAATGTCATTACTTTTATAATATTTAGAAATATGTCACAAATTTGTACACAGAATGATCCCATAACTGGCAAAATAATAAAGGCCAGATGATCTGTTACATTTGGTGATGTAGATTGATGGATAAATAGCAAGAAATACAAAACAGACAGTAAACGTTTCTGCAAGTATTTAAAAAAGGAAATAAATAGCTAAAGTGAGTGTTAACCACAAAAGAGGTGGAAACATAGAACATAGAACATAGAACATAGAACAATACAGCACAGAACAGGCCCTTCGGCCTTCGATGTTGTGCCGACCAAAATAAAAAGCAATGCCCCTCCTAACTAAACCATTCCCTTCTCATCCATATACTTATCCACTAACCTCTTAAACGCCGCCAAACTTGGCGCATCTACAACAGCTGCAGGCAGGGCATTCCACTCCCTAATCACTCTTTGAGTAAAGAACCTACCTCTGATATCCGTCCTATAACTCATACCCCTTAATTTAAAGTTGTGTCCCCTCTTGCTAGCTTTCTCCATCCTAGGAAAAAGGCTATCACTGTCCACCCTATCTAAACCTCTAATCATCTTATATGCTTCAATAAGATCCCCTCTTAGCCGCCTCCTTTCTAACGAAAACAACCTCAAATCCTTCAACCTCTCTTCATAGGACCTGCCTCCATACCAGGCAACATCCTGGTAAACCTCCTCTGTACCCTCTCCAATGCCTCCACATCTTTCTTATAATGTGGCGACCAGAACTGCACACAATACCCCAAGTGCGGCCGCACTAGAGTTTTGTACAGTTGCAACATGATGCTGCGGCTCCTAAATTCAATCCCCCTACCAATAAAGGCTAAGACTCCATATGCCTTCTTAACAACTTTATCCACTTGACTGCCTACTTTCAGGGATCTATTGACACATACACCAAGATCCTTCGGTTCCTCAACACTATTAAGAGCCCTACCATTAGCCCTATACTCTACACATTTATTGTTCCTGCCAAAGTGCATTACCTCACACTTTTCCACATTAAACTCCATTTGCCACCTCTCGGCCCAGCTCTGCAACTTGTCCAAGTCACTCTGTAAACTAAAACACCCCTCTTCACTATCTACCACACCACCACCTTTAGTATCATCTGCAAATTTACTGATCCCTCCCTCAATACCCTCATCCAGATCATTTATAAAAATTACAAACAGCAGGGGCCCCAAAACAGACCCCCTAGGCACACCACTCGTCACCGAACTCCACGATGAATATCTCCCATCAACCACCACCCTCTGTCTTCTATCTGCCAGCCACTTTCTAATCCACTTAGCTAAATCACCCTCTATTCCACACATCTGCATTTTCTGTAGAAGTCTTCCATGGGCCACCTTATCAAAAGCCTTACTAAAGTCCATATATACTACATCAACCGCCTTACCCCCATCCACCTCTCTGGTCACCTTCTCAAAAAACTCACTGAGGTTAGTAAGGCATGACCTACCCTTCACGAAACCATGCTGACTATCCCCAATCAATTCATTTCTCTCTAAATAACTATAAATCCTATCCCTAATAATTCTCTCCAATACCTTGCCCACCACAGAAGTAAGACTCACTGGCCTATCATTCCCAGGAAGGTCTCTCTTCCCCTTCTTAAACAATGGGACCACATTCGCTATCCTCCAGTCCTCCGGAACCACACCCGTCACCAATGAGGACCTGAAGATCAAAGCCAGAGGCTCTGCAATCTCCTCTCTTGCCTCCCAGAGAATCCTAGGGTAAATCCCGTCCGGCCCATGGGACTTATCCAACTTCAAACCCTCGAGAATTTCTAACACATCCTCCCTATCTACTACAATACTCCCCAATTTGCAACCCTGTACCTCAGTGCTCTCCACAGCTACATTTCCAGCACATTTCCAGCAAACGGGGAATTAAAATGAGAAATGAGGAAATGGAAGAGGCTAGGAACAAGTATTTTATATCTATCTTCATGGTAGAAGATACTAGAAATCTCTAAGGATTAGAAGAAAATCAAGAAGCAAAAGAGAGAGAGGAAATTTATTATCAGCAGAAAAAAAGTACTAGGAGAACTATTGGGATTAAAGGCTGACTGATTTCCTGTAATTAATTTGTGGCCTGTATCCATGGCCCTTAAAAGAAGTAGCTAGAGATGTAGTGGATGAATTGGGTGTCATGCTTTCTGGATGACATGGTGGCATAGTGATTAGCTGGGACAGGGTGGGGGGTGGAGGGGGCATGTGCCCATGTCAAATGCTCTTTCAGGGTATTGATGCAGACTTGATGGGCCAAATGGTCTTCTTCTACACTGTAGGGAGTCTGTGCTTCCGTGATATGGTGCTTAGATTTAATCTTTCCAGTCCCAATGGCGCAATGAGCAGCAAGACTCCACACCAGGCTAGGCCATCACAATCTCTTTTGAACCAACTCAGGGGATGTCCTGTCCTAAGGTTCTCCTTAAGTATATTTAACCGGGTCTTCTTTGGCTAGTTCTTTTTACATTTGGTTTCACCCATTCCACTGTTATTCTGGCCTATGTCTGGGAAGCCAAATATGTGACCTGACAGCTTCAGTTGTCTCTATTATGATGTCCTGCATGTGCCTCTGAACAGTGCATTGTAATATTGCATCGTTCATGATACTGTCTCTTCCAATGATGCATTGAGAAAGGACATCCAACATATGTGACCCCTTAACTGCTTTCTTCCATGTCTTGCTGGCATAGATTACAGTTGGTAATACTATAAATATGTAGAATCACAGCACCGTTTGTTGATCATGTTGGACATCTAGACCATGTCCAACCATTGGAAGACCAACGCTGCTTTGCTGTGTTTTAAACATAGAAACATAGAAACTAAAAGCAGGATGGCCATGCAGTCCTTTGAGCCTACTCCACCATTCATTTTGATCATCAAATTCAATATCCTGATTTCCCCTCTCCCCCCATATCTTTTGATCTCATTAGCCCCAAGAGCTATATTTAATTTCTTCTTGAAATTGGACAACGTTTTGGCCTCAACCATATTCTGTGTAAGTGAATTCCATACATTCACCACCTTTGTTGTGAATAAATTTCTCCTCACCTTAGTTCTAAAAGGTTTACTCATTATCCTCAAACTATGGCCCCTATTTCTGGACTCCCCCATCATTTTTACATTCTTTCTGAATCTACCCTAAACCTGTTAGAATTTTATAAGTTTCTAGGAGATCCCCTCTCACTCTTCTAAACTCCAATGTATATAATCCTGATTTATTCTCTCTCATCTGACAGACCTGCCATTCCTGGAATCAGCCTGATAAGCCTTCACTATACTCTCTCTGAAGCAAGGACATCCTTCCTCAGATAAAGACACCAAAACTGCACACAATACTTCAGGTGTGACCTCACCAATGTCCTGTAAAATTGCAGCAAAACATCCCTATCCCAACACTCAAATCCTCTCACCATGAACATAGAACATACAACATAGAACACTACAGCACAGAACAGGCCCTTCGGCCTTCGATGTTGCGCCGACCAATATAAAAAGCAATGCCCCTCCAAAACTAAACCATTCCCTTCTCTTCCATATACTTATCAACTAACCTCTTAAACGCCACCAAACTTGGCGCATCTACAACTGCTGCAGGCAGGGCATTCCACTCCCGAACCACTCTTTGGGTAAAGAACCTACCTCTGATATCCGTCCTATAACTCATACCCCTTAATTTAAAGCTGTGTCCCCTCGTGCTAGCTTTCTCCATCCTAGGAAAAAGGCTATCACTGTCCACCCTATCTAAACCTCTAATCATCTTATATGCTTCAATAAGATCCCCTCTTAGCCGCCTCCTTTCTAATGAAAACAACCTCAAATCCCTCAGCCTCTCTTCATAAGACCTGCCCTCCATTGAAGGATAACAATTTGCCTTCTTCACTGCCAGTTGTACCTGCATGCTTAATTGCAGCAGCAACTATGTACAAGGACACCGAGGTCTCACTGAGTATCCACCTCTCTTAGTTTATTCCTATCCACGTAATAATCTAATTTCCTATTATTGCTACCAAAAGGGATAACCTCACATTTATCCACATTATACTGCATCTATCATGCACATGCCCACAGACTGAGACTGAGACTGAAGCATCTCTGCATCCTCCTCACATTTCAGAAAAACTTTTATGCCAATTATTTGCTTCCTATCTGCTAACCAGCTTTCTATCCATCTCAAGACATTACCTGCAATCCAAGTGCTTTAACTTTATTGTAATAGTTATGTGAGACCTTATCGAAAGCCTTTTGAAGTTCTAAATAAACCATGTCCACTGGTTCTCCTCAGACAATGCTGTTAGTTACATTCTCAAAGAATTTGAATAGATTCATTAAGCATGATTTCCCTTTTATAAATCCATGCTGACTTTGTCTGATTATCCCCCTGCCTTTCAAATGCTGAGTTATGAAATCCTTGATAATGAACTCAAGCAACTTCCCCACTTAGGCTCACTGGTCTATAGTCCTTCGCTTTCCCTCAACTTCTCTTTTTGAATAGTGAATTAGCTACCCTTCAATCAGTAAGAACTATTCCAAAGTCCAAAGAATTTTTGAAAATAACCAGCAGTGAATCTATTATTTCCAGGGGCACTTCCTTAAGTACTATGTGATGAAGATTTAACAACCTTCAATTCTATTAATTTCCCCAAAACTATTTCTTTCCTAACGCTGATTTCCTTCAGCTCCTCACTAAAACATGTTCCTCTCAGCACTTCTGTTACATTATTAATAACTCCCTTTGTGAAGACTGAAGCAAGTATTGACATCAATCTTGAATGCGAGCCAGGATTGGATTGGTTGAGGATCTTTTGAATGTATTGAATCCACTTTTACTCCTGCTCCTTCTCTATCAATAACATCCTGCCATCTTCCCTTTGATTGTTACAGCGGTATTGAACATAGAACATAGAACATAGAACAATATAGCACAGAACAGGCCCTTCGGCCTTCGATGTTGTGCCGACCAAAATAAAAAGCAATGCCCCTCCAAACTAAACCATTCCCTTCTCTTCCATATACTTATCAATTAACCTCTTAAACGCCACCAAACTTGGCGCATCTACAACAGCTGCAGGCAGGGCATTCCACTCCCTAATCACTCTTTGAGTAAAGAACCTACCTCTGATATCCGTCCTATAACTCATACCCCTTAATTTAAAGCTGTGTCCCCTCGTGCTAGCTTTCTCCATCCTAGGAAAAAGGCTATCACTGTCCACCCTATCTAAACCTCTAATCATCTTATATGCTTCAATAAGATCCCCTCTTAGCCGCCTCCTTTCTAACGAAAACAACCTCAAATCCTTCAACCTCTCTTCATAGGACCTGCCCTCCATACCAGGCAACATCCTGGTAAACCTCCTCTGTACCCTCTCCAATGCCTCCACATCTTTCTTATAATGTGGCGACCAGAACTGCACACAATACTCCAAGTGCGGCCGCACTAGAGTTTTGTACAGTTGCAACATGATGCTGCGGCTCCTAAATTCAATCCCCCTACCAATAAAAGCTAAGACTCCATATGCCTTCTTAACAACTTTATCCACTTGACTGCCTACTTTCAGGGATCTATTGACACATACACCAAGATCCTTCTGTTCCTCAACACTATTAAGAGCCCTACCATTAGCCCTATACTCTACACATTTATTGTTCCTGCCAAAGTGCATTACCTCACACTTTTCCACATTAAACTCCATTTGCCACCTCTCGGCCCAGCTCTGCAACTTGTCCAAGTCACTCTGTAAACTAAAACACCCCTCTTCACTATCTACCACACCACCAACTTTAGTATCATCTGCAAATTTACTGATCCATCCCTCAATACCCTCATCCAGATCATTTATAAAAATTACAAACAGCAGGGGCCCCAAAACAGACCCCTGAGGCACACCACTCGTCACCGAACTCCACGATGAATATCTCCCATCAACCACCACCCTCTGTCTTCTATCTGCCAGCCAATTCCTAATCCAATTAGCTAAATCACCCTCTATTCCACACATCTGCATTTTCTGTAGAAGTCTTCCATGGGCCACCTTATCAAACGCCTTACTAAAGTCCATATATACTACATCAACCGCCTTACCCCCATCCACCTCTCTGGTCACTTTCTCAAAAAACTCAATGAGGTTAGTAAGGCATGACCTACCCTTCACGAAACCATGCTGACTATCCCCAATCAATTCATTTCTCTCTAAATAACTATAAATCCTATCCCTAATAATTCTCTCCAATACCTTGCCCACAACAGAAGTAAGACTCACTGGCCTATAATTCCCTGGAAGGTCTCTCTTCCCCTTCTTAAACAATGGGACCACATTCGCTATCCTCCAGTCCTCCGGAACCACACCCGTAACCAACGAGACCTGAAGATCAGAGCCAGAGGCTCTGCAATCTCCTCTCTTGCCTCCCAGAGAATCCTAGGGTAAATCCCGTCCGGCCCAGGGGACTTATCCAACTTCAAACCCTCGAGAATTTCTAACACATCCTCCCTATCTACTACAATACTCCCCAATTTGCAACCTGTACCTCAGTGCTCTCCACAGCTACATTTCCAGCACTCTGCGTGAATACCGAAGAGAAATATTTATTCAGTGCCTCACCAATCTCTTCAGGCTCCACGCACAACTTCCCACTGCTGTCTATGACTGGCCCTAATCTTGCCCTAACCAATCTTCTATTCTTAACATATCGAAAGAAAGCTTTAGGATTCTCCTTAATCCTATCAGCCAACATCTTCTCGTATTGCTTCTTGTACAAGTCAGTCTTATAAATCCGTTAGAGCGTCTTGAAGTCATTCTAATTTGTAGCTTCTTGTGCGTCCCTGCTTTTTTTTTAAACTCGATCCATCCCCATGTTTGTCTCTTTGCATCCTTCCTCATGGCTTTATCCGGTATTCTGTACTTTTCATCATCTTTTCTCTTTGCTCAATGTTCTTTTCATGGTCTTCACCAGCTTTCTTTCATCAATCAATTAGCACATTGTGTCAGTGAACAAATGCCTTTGTCGATTCCATTCTTTTTGTCCAATTGCAACTTCTACGCTCTCCATGACTCCTTTTTTAAAGATTTCCCTCAGTTCCGCAATGTTACCCAATCTCAAATCTATTGGAGAGGACCAGCCAGAAATTATTCAGCATGTCCTTGTCCTTCCATTTCTCCATTGCAAATTGTTCTTGCTTTCAGCTTCAGGTGGATTCTGCCTAACACAAAATCAGATCCTACCTGCTGCTGACACGTATGTTGTCAATCTTCTTCAGGATGTTACCATTTGGAGACCTCCCTGTCTTTTTGTGGAAACATCACTGAAGCCACTCCCAATCCTGATTGAAAAAGGAGGAGATGTATTGCACATGGGGCTAGTATTCTCTGGGACAGTTAGTTCAGTTGGCTGGACAGCTGGTTAATGATGCAGAGCTACACCAGCAATACGGGTTCAATTTCTGTACCAGATTATTCATGAAGAACAACCTTCTCAATCTTGCCCTTCACCTGAGGTGCAATGATCCTCAGGTTAAATCACCACTAGTCAGCTCCCCCTCTCAAAGGGGAGTTCAGCCTATGATCATCTGCAACTATAGCACTTTTATCTATCTTAGTACCCTCACCCTGAAAATAATCCATCACCACTGCAAAAACAGAAAGAAGTAAACCAGATCATCAAACCCCATCTAAGGACAGTATACCCAAGAATGTACTTATGATGGAACTGAATGCAAGTCAGAAGGGAGTCTGATCCTTGAAAAGCCCAACCTTCAACACCAAATTATCACTGAAATTAGCATTTGGAATTTCCAAATACTCTTCCAGTTGTGGGAAGACATTTCAGGTTCTGCAAAAGATGAGAACCTGTTATGACACCTTGTGCATCAATAATATATACAGACAGGAAAAGGATGAATAAGAGAGGAACAATCTTGTATTTCAAACAAGTAGAACACTGCACACACAGAGTTGGCCTGATCCAGGACAGGTGTTCAGTTCAAGCATTAGTTGGGTGGAATTGGCTAAGATCAAGTGTAGTATCGATATGCTGCACTGGTTGAAGTCATTAGATTACTTTTCAGCTTCATTTGAAGCAATTTTTTAAAGTGGCATCTCGGCCTTTTGGCTAAGATGCAAATAAGATCAAGCCTTGGAGGAGGAGCTACATCTACTCCAATCAGCTTGGATCATGTAGATCAAGTCCAAGACAGGTGGTGAGAGTCCTGTCTTGTCAGCTTGGATCAGGAACGTCCCAACTTGTTGGGATTCTGAATTGGATTTAATTTGACTTGATTGGATTGAAATAAAGTTTAAAAAAAAATTAGTTGGATGGAAGCCGAGAGTTGTTACAGCATCACTAACAAATTCTACATAAGGCGCAGCAAAATCACTGCCGTGCAAATTTACACACCAACAGAGGCAGCTACAGTTGAGGGGAAAGCTTACTTCTACCACAAATTGAAAAACACGCTGGATGAGGCATACAGCTATGTTTCAAAGTACTAAATGGTGACCTCAATGCTAACTGGCGAGGGCTGAACAACATGATTGGGATGTCAGCCAAGTATGCTCAACAGAAGCAGCAGATACCTGCTGTCCTTCTAAAACAGCAACTGGCACAGCATTGGGAATACCTTCTGCAGACACAAGGACGTTTGCTGTAATCTTCTAAAATACCCTAAATTCTGGAAAGGTCCCAGCTATTGGAAAGACCAGAAGATCATATGATATAGGAGCATAATTAGACCATTCGCCCATCGAGTCTGCTCCGCCATTCCATCATTACTGATAGGTTTCTCAAGGCCACTCTCCTGAGACAGGAAACTGCAAACTATAGGTCAATTAATCTAACAGCTGTCCGTGATAATCCATTATCAAAGAGGCATTTAGAAACTCACAGTGCAATCAGATAGAGCCAGCATGGTTTTCTGAAAGGAATAATCATGTTTGACAAACTTATTAAAGTTCCTTGAGGATGTAACAAGCAGAATGGATAAAGAAGTGCTTGTAAATGAATTGTGTTTGGATTTCCAAATGGGATTCAATAAGTTCCACTTAATAAATTAGATATGAAATATTTGGTGTTGAGGGTAAAAGCATGGATAAGGGATTAGTTAACTAATTTGTAACTGAGGATGGGAATGAAGGAAACAAAAATGCTGGAAAATATCAGCAGGTCTGACAGCATCTGTGCAGAGAGAATAGAGCCAATGTTTCGAGTCTGGATGACTCTCCATCAGAGATAAAGGCAAAGAAAATAGGATGAAAGTTACACAATGAAGTTGAGGGGTGCAGGGAGTCGGGAGGGGGTTGTAATTGATAAGAATGGTATAGTCAAAAGGGTAGGGGGAATATAAATGGTGATGATAAAGGCTAGGAATCGTGCTAAGAGCATCCATTAAGAAATCGGAAAATGAAATTGGCAGAATCAAGGTGCAGAGTACCCAAGTGTGGTGGGAGAGGAGGGATTGAGACAAAATGGAAAGAGATATTAGAAATCAAAAATAAAAATATAAAGTAATAAAAATGGATTAACAATATTTGCATTGGATTTTGAATTGCCAATCATCAATTTTACACGTGGGAAACAGATTGTCAGCTGGCAATTTTTTTCTCCCCAACATTTCTCCCCCAATCCCCATGGACTCATCCTCAACTGGCCAGAATTATATAAATTTGCCATTATGTTACTCACACCCATTAGACTATCTTTAGGAATAATATCAAAGCCGCAGTATGAGAGAAACTTATGCTCATTAGTCAAATTAGGTGGTTCTGAAAAATAACAGTCAGCTCAGCTAGCTTTTATCTGGCTATACAATTCAAGCATACATCTATCGTCGGTGCCAAGATACTGATTGTCACTATATTTCATGCTGATATTGTTTATACCAGCTGTGGCAATTGTGCTTTTTGTCCCACAATTATAATAATAAGATTGTTAAAATGTATCTACAGAATCACAAATTGTCACCATGTTGAAGGTGGGCATTGAACCCATCGGGCAGAATTTTACGAGTTTTTTTCCTGAGGTCCAGCTAGCATGAAAACAGGAGAGTTGCTGATCTGTTTTATGAGTGGAGTTTCCACGCCCAATTTTTATGCACTCAGTCTTTGAAAATATGGGCGAGACTATTTCTAGCCGCTAAAGACAGTGGACGGGGCTTAATTCACCAGACAGCCAGCATCTCTCTCCCCTGCCCCCACACAGCACAGAGGCACAAATCCATCACCCCCCCTCTTCCATCAGCACACCCGCAAGTGCTGACTTGACTTCCACTAGTAATAGAACAAACTGCATTAAACTCACTGGAATGCTCTAACAAGTGCATGACTTGCCCAAGTTGCCTACAGCTATCTGCCTTAACAAGGGAGTGTGCCATAAAAACAACAAGGATCGTCAGACTGGCAGGCAGCGCAGGAAGAAATGGCCTCGAGGAAATCAGCCCCCCAATTTTCCAAATCGCCAAGAGATGACAAGGGGTGATGTGCCTTAGATCTGGGTCTTCACCCTTTTTGAGGGCAGGCACTGGAGCTTGTGGGAGAGGAGGGCATGCAGACCATTAACAGCAGCATGGTTGGGCTGAAGCATAGAAATGAGCGCTTGACAATCCTCCACTTGTTGGAGACATCTCGATGTAAAATTGCATACAGCCTAGATTCCTTTCGCTCCCTTGCACTTAACCTACTGTCTGATTGATGCCACATTCCTGGAGGCAGTGGAGGCAATACAAGATACCCTCTATCCTCAGCAGGACGCCGTCCTAGATGAAGAGATGGAAACAAAGTCTGGGAGGTGGTGGCAACATACATTAGTGCCAGGACACTGGCGAGGAGAACCAGGAAGCAGTGCCATAGGAAACTGAATGCCTCATCCAGATAGTGAGGGTGAATACTTTACCTCATCTAGACCACAGCTGAGATCCTCAGCAGGCTTTTCAAAATTCTGTGGCCCATGGCTGAGAGACTCGAAAGCCAGCAGGAGACCCAGCAGGATAGCGCCAAGACACAGCGGGCTATCACAGCAACTCTTGAGTGCATGGTTCACTCACAGAGGTTATGGCTAAGGAGCTGCAGAGCTTACAGGAAACCTAGCAGGACAGCGCCAAAACACAGCAGGCTATGGCAGTAGTCTTTGAGAACATGGCCTGGTCACAGAAGGTCATGGCTGAGGGCCTACAGAGCATGGCCCATCTCAGAGGCACTTGCTGTTGCCATGACAATTAGTCCCTGATTCAGAGAGCCATCAAAGAGAGCTTGGCCATCATGGCAAGAACACAGATGGTCCAGGAGTGGGAGGACCAGGTGATGCATGAGCTTCAGGAGCTCACAAGAACCCCAAGGGAGGAGGAAAAGCTTGAGCCCTTGCCAGGTACTTACACACAGTAGACTGTGGCTTGGCTACACCTCCTGACTCCTCCCTTCCTGATGCTGGGGCATCTCAAGGGCAGCGGGATAAAGACAGTGTCATTGATACATCCCTGATACATGGAAACCAGCCAGGGCCTTCAAGGTCCAGGCCCTCCAGAGGACGATCGCCAGGGGCAGCACAGATCATGGGACATGGTAGGCAGCTGGCCACCTCCACCTCTGATATAAATACTGGAGAGACACCAAGATATAGTGGTAGGTCATGCAAGGTTAAGAACCTGCAGCGGCCCTAAATTGATGCAGATGAAGACCAGTATGAGTTAGATAGAATATTTGGGCTTTTTAAAGCCTCACGTTCACATATTTTTATGTTAACACTTATTTTGAAAGTAATATTATTGGTAATAATAAATGTTAGTTCACCCCATACTTCTGATAAACTTGCCTTTGATTAGCCTCTAAAAGAATGTACAATCTGACTACTGCCAGAGGGTCCCTGCATGTTGATGTCAGTGGGGGAGGTCCCTCAACACACTGCTACTGTGAAGATCAAGGCATTCAAATAATTCACTGGCTACAGCGGGCGTCATGAATTGGCGTAACTTCCAGCATCTGCGATGGCATTTCCAGAACCCATCAGAGATTCCTTTCCTAGCCAACCCACTCACCCTAGAACTCTGCATGGGGGTTTAATGCTCCCTTACACACCACCCAGACGTGGGCTCAGGAGTCAGCGTGCATGCAAGTAGGAGTCAGACTAGTTTGCACCAGGGCATCATCACAATGGTGCATAGTGAGTCTCATTACCCTCCACAGAAACTCACTAACACAACATATGCAAGTCTGGTGTTACAATGTTGCAGGAGATTGTAGGACTCCAGGGAGGGGATGGAGCGGGGGGGTAGTGGAGTGGGGTGAATGGGATGGAATCCACATACGGCAACACAGGCCCATAGCCCACATGGTGATCAGGGCCTCCCTCAAATGTTTGACTCTTGCTGCTGCCTGGGTGTTGTTGCTCGTTGTCATCATCATTCTCCTCCTCTTCCCCCTCCTCCTGCTGGGCAACCTCCTTCCAAGCAGTGCCTGGCTGATCGACCTCCATGTCTTTCTCCTCAGAAAGGTCACCCCTCTGCTGCACCAGCTTGTGTAGGACATGGAACACCACCACAATGCAGAACGATATCAAGGGGTTATATTCGAGAGCCCCACCAAAGTGGTCCAGCGGCCTAACTGCATTTTGAGAAGCCTTATGCAGCACTCCACTATTTAATGAGTAGCAACATGGGCCTCGTTATATCTGGTCGCTGCATCAGTTTCAGGCCTCCATACAGGCATGATCAACCAAATCCGAAGCAGGTACCCCATATCTCCCATGAGCCATCCCTGCATCCTCTTGAAAGACCTGTGGGACATCAGAATTCCTCAAAATGAAGCTGTCACGCACGCTGTCGGGGTGTCTGACACAGGTGTACATGATGGTCACACACCAATTGAACATTTATTGAGTGGAAGCCCTTTCTATTCATGAATCTTCCTGGATTCTCACCAGGGCCTTGAGGGTGATGTGATTGCAGTCTATAACCCCCTGCGTATTTGGCATCTCCACAATGGCCACGAATCATGCAGCCTGGGCCCAGTCCAGGTAAAATTTACTATACCGGCCAGCTTGGGCACATACAGCATCCATAACCTCCTTGACACATTTGTGCATCGATAGTGGAGAAACGCCACAAAGTTCTCCACTGGAGGGCTGAAACGACCCGGTGGTGTAAAGGTTTAAAGCAGCCGTCACCTTCAGAGCCAGCGGGAGTGCTCTGACTGAGAGTCCAAGATTGGACCCCATGAGCAATAACAACTACCCCCCCCCCCCCCCCCACCCCACCCACGCACACTCACAGGCTTCTCCCAACCCAAAACGCAACATGGCCACCACAAAATAATCTCCTCTGAGCAGCATGGAGGCAGAGACTTACCTCCTCGCCACTGCTTAAATACCTGAATCCAACTTTAATATAGGAGTTGTTTTCCTGACTAATCTAGCTGCAGCCAACAAGGTCGTTAAGGCAGGTGAGCAGGGGGTGATCCTTAATCATGATATTGCGATAAATGCAAAAAGAAAGGAAATTGATGTTTCGCCTGTCTTGGGCAGGCCCCGATCAGCCCAACAGTTTTTCTTGGTAAAATGGAATGGGTGCAAAAGCTGGCACCATTCCCACTAGTCACATCATGTCTGATTGTACGACATTTTCCCGCCACAAAGCAGACACAATGGATCATAAAATTCCACCCATTATGTCAAATGTATTAATGACCAAGGTGTGGGTCATTAATACATTTCAGGAACAGCAAGGGTCCCAATGCTGACCAACTTCATGTTCTATTTAAAGTCTAACTGTTATAACTTTAAATTGAGATCACTAATCAACTGGATCAATTACAATAAAATGTAAGAAGCTCAGTGCCATCCACGACACAGTTGTTTTGTTTGTTTTGCAACTCTGTCAGCGTACCCACTGTCCGCCTCCTCCAACACTGATAGCAGTGTTCCAGAATGTATCATTAACAGGCTGTACTGTAGCAATTAAATAAAAATACTTCTATGTTACTTCTCTCTCTAGATGCCTTAATTGCTGAAAGGAACATCAGCAACAATGTAATTTGAACATTGGCACTTCTGAGTTGCCCTCTGTCACATATCATTCTGGTTTAGACTAGAATCCTTACTGTACAGAAGAAACCATTTGGCCTATCACATCTGCACCCATACTCTGACAGGCTATCTTACCCAGGCTGTTTTCCTCATTCTATTCATGTAACTCCACACATTTAACATGGCTAATCCATTTAACCTATACGTTTAAGACATTAAGAGGCAATTTAGCATGGTCAATCCACCTAACCTGCACATCTTTGGAGTGTGGGAGAAAACCGGAGCATCCATAGGCACAAGAGAATGTGAAAACTCCTCACAATCACCCAAGGCTGGAATTAAACCCAGTCCCTGGAGCTGTGAGGCAGCAGTGCTAACCACTGTGCTACCGTGCCACCCCCTGTTCCCTTATCAAAGCTGAGCCAATATCCAGGAATTTTCTACCTAAAATAATGATGGAAGAATCAACACCACAGGAAGGAATAGGCCCATCACCACCATTTTCTTTGAGCACCTAAATAGAGACAATAATGGTGGACTTGGCAGATTGCCCACATCACAACAAAAAATGGAATAAAAATGCAAATCTAACCCTGACTTCTGACCGTGTTCATAATACAATATAACATTTACCACAGCTAACATTCATAGATTCTCTTAATGTTGCATTTGTACCCATGCTTGCTGCATCTTCCCTCAATCATTGTCACTTGTTTAGAAAGTCTATAATAGATTCTCCTTAAGAAACTGATGATAGCCTCATTAATTTTAATTCCAATCCCTCTGGAAATGCCTAGTGTGGAAACAGTACAGAGCTGTGGCTGTTTCTGGTTTGGTAACTATGTAGCTCAGAAATATTGCCGATCTATGGGATTTTCTTTTCTTCCATTCAACAACATTTTTCACACCCACTTCAGCATCCAATTTCAAATTCAGATTAAAATCAGTCCTATATTTTTAAACTCTCTGACCTGTTCCCCTCCAACCTTAAGTTTTACATTTTAGGCTTATTTCGATCTTATACAACTAGAGAATGAAGTGGTTGTAGCACTGTGAGCATAAAATGTTCTGATTATGTAGATACTTCAATCTTCTTTGTAAATAAAGTTTGAATCAGAGCACATACTTCCCCAATATTTCCAGGTGGGCAAATATTCCTACTGAGTAGAATTGCAGTGTCATAGTTCTTGCATCAGATGTTAAATGTTTATTTATGGCATGATTAGACATTGCAATGCCTCAGATGATTTACAATATTATTTAACATGTCGCAGTCTATTCCAGCAAATTTTGCTGTCCCTTAATTTCACAGAGGAACTGTGACAAAGAAAAAATATGTGACTGACTAAGGTGCTGACATTGAATTGCATTGCATTACAAGGAATCTATGCATTCTGTTACCCCAAAATGAATTTCATCATGAATGGTAATCAGAAGTGTTATTGCATCTTGCACTGAATTGGTTTTATACTTTCAACTGGAAGAATATGTAAGAAGAACAAAAGTACAATCAATCCACTGTTTGGAACTGTCATCATCAGAAAGTTATTTTGAATTATATTCATCTCACTTTAAAGACTTCTAAATACAAATGTAACAAAAAATCTTCAATGAAAAGAAGTGCAATTTCCACCAGGACATTGCCAAGCTTTCCACCTAGTCTTCTTATCATTGTTCATTGTCTCACCTAGTCCCAAACAATATTATATAGCACCTGTCCTTATAGTGCTGAGGACTTTGACCCTTCATTTACTGGAATCTGTAGGAAATCACTGCAGGAACTCACCAAAGCTCCTCAGAAGGCACCTCCAAAACCCACAGCAGTTACTATTTAGAAGAACAAGGATATGGGAATATTACCATCCAGAAGTTTCCCTCCAAGTTACACACCATTCTGACTTGGGAATATATCATACTTACACCATATGGACTACAGCAGTTCAGGAAGTCAGCTCATTGCCATTGCTCAAGGGCAATTAGTGTGAGAATTAATGCTGGCCTAGCCAGTGATACCCACATCCCTATGAATGGAAATACCACTATCTACATCTAATAGAGAATTTGGAAGAAACTTGTTTTCTCAAAAAGTGTTCAGAATGTGGCATCATTACCACAGGGAGTAGTTGAAGACCACAATGCTCTTTCCTTCATTGATCCTACTGGGCATATTTAAGCTAGCACTTCTGGTCATTAAAGTCAACTTATTTTTAACTCGTCCCACTCGCTAATTAGTGTTAGCAGAGGAGCTAACTGTCAGGTTTAAAATGATGAGAAAAGTAGTGCATACATAATTAACAATGAAAAATTGAACAGGCAAGTGAGGGAAGCCTAACAAAGCATGTAGAAACAGATCAGGGGACAAAAAGTTGGATGCCAAAATTGAAACAACAAAGGAAATCATCCCAGACTTCTACTGTACATTTCCAAAGACCTGATTACTGAGCGACACAAGCAAAGACCAGAGAGCAGATCATTGTGCAATGAGGCCCAAGGCAACGAAGAGAAAGAAAGCTGCCAGCCATATTTCAGTGACAGTACTCTTGCCTCTGGGACAGAAGGTTTTGATTCAAACCCCATTCAGTTCAGTCTGCTTTTTCTAGTCAATGTAAAAGATCTCAAGGTACTACTTCAAAATCAAAAAGACAGGATCGTTTCCTAACAGCTATTTCGTAACCAACATTCGTTCTTTTTTATTCATTCATGGAACATGGGCGTTGCTGGCTGGCCAACATTTATTGCCCATCCCTAGGTGCCCTGGAGGAGATAGTGGTGAGCTGCAGTTCATGTTCTGAGGGTTGACCCACAATGCCATTAGGGAGGTTTTTGACCCAGTCACTGCAAAGGAATGGTGATATAATCCTAAGTCAGGATGGTGACTGACTTGGAGGGAAACTTGCAGGTGGTGGTGTTTCCATTTACCTGCTGCTCTTGTCTTTGTAGATGGAAGTGGTTATGGATTTGGAAGTGCTGCCTAACAATATTTTGTGAATTGCTGCAGTGCATCTTGTAGATGGCACACACTGCTGCTGCTGGGCATTGGTAGTGCTGGGAGTGAATGTCTGTAGATATGGTGCCAATCAAGTGGTCTGTTTTATCTTGGATGGTGTCAAGCTTCTTGAGTGTTATTAGAGCTACATCCATCCAGGCAAGTGGGGAGTATTCCATCACACTCCTAACTTGTGCCTTGTAGATTGTGGATAGGTTCTGGGGAGTCATGAGGTGAGTTATTCTCTGTAGAATCCCTAGCCTCCGACCTGCTCTTGTAGCCATTGTGTTTATGTGGTAAGTCCAGTTGAATTTCTGGTCATTGCTGAGCAGGTGCGGCTTGATAGCACTATTGATGAATCCTTCCATCACTTTACTGATGATGGAGAGTAGACTGGGCTGCAATTGGCCGGGTTGGATTTGTTCTGCTTTTTGTGTACAGGACATATCTGGGCAATTTTCCATATTATTGGGTAGATGCCAATGTTGTAACTGTACTGGAAGAGCTTGGCTAGGGGAGCGGCAAGTTTTGGAGAACAAATCTTCAGTACTATTGCCATAATGTTATCAGGATCCATTGTCTTTGCAGTATCCATTGCCTCCAACCATTTCTTGATATCACATGGAGTGAATTGAATTGGCTGGAGACTGGCATCTGAGATAAGAACATAAGAACTAGGAACAAGAGTAGGCCATCTAGCCCCACGAGCCTGCTCCACATTCAATAAGATCGTGGCTGATCCTTTTGTATACTCAGCTCCACTCACCCACCTGTTCACCATAGCTCTTTATTCCTTTTCTGTTCAAAAATTTATCTATCCTTGCCTTACAAACACTCAATGAGATAGCCTCAACTGCTTCACTGGGCAGGGAATTCCACAGATTCACAACCCTTTGTGTGAAGAAGTTCCTCCTCAACTCAGTCCGAAATCTGCTTCCTCTTATTTTGAGGCTATGCCCCCTAGTTCTAGTTTCACCCGCCAGTAGAAACAACTTCCCTGCTTCTATTTTATCTTTTCCCTTCATAATCTTACATGTTTCTATAAGATCTCCCCTCATTCTTCTAAATTCCAATGATGAGCTGGGTCCATAGGAGGACACCGAGATGTATATTCCATTTGGCACTCCTGGCTGAAGATTATTTGAATACTTCAGCCTTATCTTTTGCAATGATGTGCTGGGCTCCTCCACCTTTGAGAATGGGGATATTTATTGGGCCTCTTCCTCCAGCAAGTTGTTTAATTGTCCACTACCATTCACGACTGGATGTGGAAGGGCTACAGAACTTAGCTCTGACAATCACTTGCTGTTTTTGCCATTTGTAGCTTCACCAGGTTGACACTACATTTTAGGTATACCTGGTATTGCTCCTGCCTTGTCCTTCTGCACTCTCCATTGAACCAGGCTTGATCTCCTGGCATCATGGTAATGGTTGAGTGGGGGGATATGCCAGGCCATGAGGTTGCAGATTGTGCTGGAGTACAGTTCTGCCTCTATTGATGGCCCACATTGCCTCATGGATGTCCAGTCTTGAGTTCTAGATTGGTTCAGAATTTGTCCCATTTAGTCCAGATAGACTTCGCCACAAGGACGGTGCAGTGATCACTCTTACTCATGCTATCATGGATAGTTGCATCTGCAGCTGGTGGATCGGTAAAGATGAAGTCAAGTATGTTATTTCCTCTTGTTACTTCCTTCACTACCTGCTGCAGACCAGATTCTAGCAGTTACATCTCAACCAACACCAATAAATTATCTGTTATTTATCGCATCGTTATTTGTAGAATCTTGCTTTGTACGCATTGAAGGGAAAACCTTTTTTGACGAACATTATTAAAATTTATAAGGTGGTAACCAAGAGAATAGACTATGGTAATGCAGTAGATATAATTTAATATAAATATACAGGGATACGTCCTCTGCAGGCAAAAAATAAAGTCCAGACATTGTGCTTTTTTTGAATTAAGTTGAAGTATGGGGAAAATAGTTCCCTGAAGCATTTTCCATGATAATATCTCAACCACAATCAAATTGCCAATCAATCTGATGGCTGAAAAAGCTGCCAAAGCTTTTTATCTTGAGCATATCAGGACAGATGCAAGAATACAAAATTTCAAAGGGAACAACAAATTTATACCATATGAGAAAAGGGTGCTGATAGGTTGGCAATTTCTATGTTCTATGAAATTGATTCTTTAGATGTCTCAATAATGAATCTTGAGACTTTCTCACCAACTCAACTTGAATCTTGCAATTCAAGTTTTCCAGTTCAACTCTTTGTTTTATTCATTTGTGGGACATGGGTGTCACTGGCTGGCCAGAATTTATTTTCTATCCCTGGTTGCCCTTGAGAAGGTGGTGGTGAGCTGCCTTCTTGAATCGCTGCAGTCCGCATTCTGTGGGTTGACCCACAACACCATCAGAGAAGAAACTTCAGGATTTTGACCCAGCGACTGTGAAGTAACGGCAATATATTTCCAGGTTAGGATGTTGAGTAGCTTGGATGGGAACTTGAAGTAGTTGGTGTTCCCATGCAAACATGTTTCTGTATGGCAGCTTCATTTTTGAAAAACTCTATCTCAAGTCTTTTGGGTGCTTCCCACTCATCTATTTTTTTCTGCTTTAAACTCTTTAGTACATACACTTCACTGCATTGGTTGACACCATCTAGAGGTTGACTTGGATATTGTCTTCCATGTTCTGGGGCCTTCTGTCATATCTCTCTGGAGTCTTTTATTGCTCTCTCTCTCTCTCTTTCTCTAGGTCTTTTGTTGGTCTGTGTTTTATTGGAAGCTGCTCACTCTCATAGCTCTCCTCAAATTTCTTGTCCATGGCCGTTTTCTTTTCTGATAGTTACAGCTTTAAATTTCATCGTCCCTTTAAGACTGAGTGGAATCATCTCGGAAAATGACAAAGCCCGACTTCGGGCATGGAAAGCAGAGTTTAGCCCGTTAACAGCAATGATGGCTTCATGTAGCGCAGCACTTGGCAAAAAGAAATTGCAGGCATGGATTCCACACTGTATCAGTGGTGGGCAGCCGATGATTCACCCATTCTAACATCACCTCGGTGCTTAGTGATCCAGGCGCCATGTCTAAATTCAGTCCCTACACATAGCTAGCACACTTTGGAATTCACTGGGCAGTCATGATTGCCAGACCCAGGAAACATTCTGCACCCAAGTTCATCGAATGCCTACAGACATAGTGGCGATCTGCCATGATGTATTCTACCCACACTCTGGGCAAAGAATTGCAACCAAAGGAACCAATCCAGCTAGTGGCCCTAGTGGTCAGTGCCAATGCAGAAGAAGACAGCCATTCATGCCACAAGAGGATGAATGATCTGCATTCAGAGAGGGTAAATCACTTTTCTTATCACTCACTCGCCGGAATTCTACACCTCGCCTGCCATAGAATCAGGACAGGTGAAGGGCGGACAACGAAAATATCTGTTGATCTTGGCATGAGTTTCCAGTGTCCCATAAAATGCTGTAAAATCCCACTCACAAATTCACAGATCCATCACAAAGCCACAAGCTGGAGAGATCCCAGACTGATGAAGGGATGCCAGAACTCAAAATCCTCACAGACTTTGAGGAGACAGCCATCCAGCTGGCCGGTGTGGAGATGGACTGCCTTCAGACAACAAACTGTGAGTGACATCTCTTATTTCTCAAGTATGCCAAAACCCCTAGGCCTTGGTCTTGCCCACCAGGTCATCACAGATAACAGAGCATAGCATTCAGCAGGCTATCTCCACCTCTGCTGTGGATATTGGAGACCAAAATGTAGCAGCAGATAAGGAAGGCTAAGAAGTTATAGTTTCATAGAATGGGCATAGGTGTTGAACACGTATATTTACAGAAGTACTTTGCACTTTGGCAGGAACAATAAATGTGTAGAGTATAGGGCTAATGGTAGGGCTCTTAATAGTGTTGAGGAACAGAAGGATCTTGGTGTATGTGTCAATAGATCCCTGAAAGTAGGCAGTCAAGTGGATAAAGTTGTTAAGAAGGCATATGGAGTCTTAGCTTTTATTGGTAGGGGGATTGAATTTAGGAGCCGCAGCATCATGTTGCAACTGTACAAAACTCTAGTGCGGCCGCACTTGGAGTATTGTATGCAGTTCTGGTCGCCACATTATAAGAAAGATGTGGAGGCATTGGAGAGGGTACAGAGGAGGTTTACCAGGATGTTGCCTGGTATGGAGGGCAGGTCCTATGAAGAGAGGCTGAAGGATTTGAGGTTGTTTTCGTTAGAAAGGAGGCGGCTAAGAGGGGATCTTATTGAAGCATATAAGATGATTAGAGGTTTAGATAGGGTGGACAGTGATAGCCTTTTTCCTAGGATGGAGAAAGCTAGCACTAGGGGACACAGCTTTAAATTAAGGGGTATGAGTTATAGGACGGATATCAGAGGTAGGTTCTTTACTCAAAGAGTGATTAGGGAGTGGAATGCCCTGCCTGCAGCTGTTGTAGATGCGCCAAGTTTGGTGGCGTTTAAGAGGTTAATTGATAAGTATATGGAAGAGAAGGGAATGGTTTAGTTTGGAGGGGCATTGCTTTTTATTTTGGTCGGCACAACATCGAAGGCCGAAGGGCCTGTTCTGTGCTGTAATGTTCTATGTTCTATGTTCTAAGTGAACATTATCTAATTTCACCCTTTCTATGGTTCTTTAATGAGTGCATGCACTAATATGTACACATCTGGAAAGCAGCCAAGGGAGTCCAAGTCTCCTACTCGAGGCCCGAAAGCAGCACAGAAGAGCAACTCACACACCCTGAAATAGGGGGATTATCAAAGCACTCATCCACACCTTTCTCCAGCATAAAGACACACACCTCAGTTATAGCATAGCGTTGGGGTCACAACCCATATTGCACTGCCTGATCCACAACAAGTGGAGGCAGGGCCATCCAAGGGCTCTGGCACTAAGAGGGCTGCTGCAGGCCAGAAAGCTGCTGAGTCCTAGTCAGGCGATGAGTCTCTGGACTCAGTCATACCTCAGTTGTTGGAGCTCCAATGGCAAGGTCAGAAAAATTAGGAAATAATGTCTGTTACACTCCTTAGATTGCAAGACTTGATAGAGGACCCTGTCTACTTTCAAGCTGAGGTGACTGCACTTTCAGGTCAATGCACTGAAGTCAACACTGGTAAGGTGGCAGCAGTAGTAGATACCTTGGCCCAAGATTTCTGTTCTGCACTGCTGTAGGAACTGCACATGATGCCCCATTTGCTGGCATTCCTCAGAGTCAATGCCAGGATGAGCTTGTTGGGCTCTCTCCAGCTATCCCCCTATCTTAAGGAGGAAGCCAGGAGTCCTCGAGTGCCCATAAAGAGGAGGACCAGCTAGTGAATACCTCAGGGCTATCCACTCAGGTGATTCTGGGAGTGTCCTATGCATCCTCTTCCTGTCACCGCTTCAGCTCCAGCTCCACCGGCTGAGAAGGTGGCATTGCCACAAAGCATGCCGAGGACCCCAGGTCTCAGCCTTCCTGAGGATGCCAGCCAAGATCATCACAGACAACAGGGTGTGAGAGATAACTGACTATCCCCACTCCTCTGTGGGTCTTGGAGATGCACCAAGACATAGCAGCAGAATAAGAAAGGCTAAGAAGTAAAGTTTGCACATTTTCCTTGTGTCTGCTCCGGTTTCCTCTCATAGTCCAAAGATGTGTGGGTTAGGTTGATTAGCTATGCTAAAAAAAATCGCCCTTTAGTGTCCTGAGATGTGTAGGTTAGAGGGATTAGCGAGTGAAATATGTAAGGATGTTGGGGTAGGGCCTGGCTGGGATTGTCTTCGGTGTAGACTTGATGGGTTGAATGGCCTCTTTCTGCATTGTAGGCTTTCTATGATGATTCTATGATGAAGTTATAAGCATGAGCATTAATCACTTCTACATAATGTTCACTTCTATAAATACACTATCACTAAGTTCACTCTTTCAATAGCTTGTTGTTATGAAGAATTGTATTGCTGTTAGTCTGAAGTGAAAACTCCTGGACAAGATAAAGGCAGGGTTCTTCATTCAGGACTTCCTACCTGTGCTTTTCAGCTCATTGATGTTGTTCCTTCACAGTGACTGAACACGTATCATGTCTATATCATGATGTAATTATAATGCCTGCCTGAATGTACTGTACTGCTGTCACACAATTCATTCATTCTCCATGCGCTATCTGCATCTTTGAGGTGCAACTGGCCCCCATTCCATCAGCATCTACCCCCAGTGACACTCTGGTCCTCAAGGGTTCACAAAGGATGCTGTAGGATCAGAAAAGGTTAAACTTATTCTGTTACATCATCATGATATGATCCTAGTCAATGAGAGCAATTCAGCTGCCATCAACCAGACAGATGTCAGATGTTCTCAGAAATTTTGAGGATCAATGCACTGTCCCAACTGCAAGTCACCAACATCCTCCTGAAACGTAGCGACAATGGGTGTCCACTGCATCTTAAATACTAAAGCCTTATTAAAGAGAGTATGTACGCTGCCATTAGTCATTAGGCTTATCCCAATATAGAACATAGAACATAGAACATAGAACAATACAGCACAGAACAGGCCCTTCGGCCTTCGATGTTGTGCCGACCAAAATAAAAAAGCAATGCCCCTCCAAACTAAACCATTCCCTTCTCTTCCATATACTTATCAATTAACCTCTTAAACGCCACCAAACTTGGCGCATCTACAACAGCTGCAGGCAGGGCATTCCACTCCCTGTATGTCTGTATGTCAGGCATACAGCAAACCTTTCTCCCATATGATAGTGAATTTTAAGGACCTTCTTGACAAATACATAAATAGGATGGGAATAAAGAAATATGGTCCCCAGAAAGGTAAAGAGTTTTAGTTCAGTCGGACAGCACAGTTAGTGCAGGCTTCGAGAGTCAAAGGACTTGCTCCCATGCTATAATTTTCTTTGTTCTTTGTTTAGAGATTTGGAGATGGAAGAAAATTATTTCATTTTGAACGTTTCATAATATAGGTATAAAAAGGGATTCTATCCACAACATGAGCCTACGTTTTCTCTTCAGATACTGACATTCTGGGTGTATATCTCCAGCATTAGAGTTGTATGTTTTTATAATTTTTGCAAGTTGTCTTTTCCAGGCACAAATGTAATCACCATCAAAAAATAATGGAAACACCTGGCAGATCATTCAGCATCTGTGGAGAGAGAACCAGGGTTAATGGACAGGACTTTGCATTTGTACTTCTCTTGGACGCGAATGGTGACATCGGTTCAAAATTCCATGAGCTCCCAAAAGCGAGATTTTTGCTGATGAGATCTCATGGCACAATCATCCTCACTCCCCAACATTGATGTAATGAGCTTTGTGCCCAAGAAAATTGGGAACATCATTTAAATACATTATCACCTCATGAGTAGGTTTTCCCATTTTATCATCATCCCACATTGAGGTGTCACATTAGTGAGGTTCACAATATGTTTGAAGCGATGTGAGCCAGGTGGGGCTATCACACTATGATGGACAGGTAAGTACGGCCTCCAGGAGGAGAGGGACTTGTTTGGGCAATGCCTGATACTGACCACTGTGCAAAGTCTAAGGGAAACAAAATGTGGACAGAAATTATACTCTGAAATTGTTTTCAGCGTCGAGTTCAAAAGGCCATAAAGTGCTTAACCGAAGGATCAGGTGCTGTTTCTTGAGCTTCATTGGAACACTGCAGGAGGCCATGGGCAGAGAAGTGAGCATGAGAGCAAAGTGGAGAATTTAATTAAATCTGAAACTAAATCGAAAGATATTGCTGAGCTTTTCAAACCTTTTCTGTTTTTCTATCAAATTTTTATTTCAGATTTCCAGCATCTAGAATAGTTTGTATTGCAATGTACTTATGAAACCTGAGTTTTCCACACTCACAAATTTTCTTCTGGGAAATCCATGCTAAAATAACTTAAAATAAAGAGTTTTATTTCTGAATGATAAACCTCTTTTTTTTATAGTAATGTGAGTGTCATTTGAGATTCAATTTTGACATTTTCAAGATTTCTAGCACGAGCCTCCCAGTGCAAGCACTGAGCAACTTGTGACATGTGGTAGGAGCTTGGGTTCATAAATCTCAGAGACCTTTAGTCATGTAATTTCACACAGAGACAGACCTGTCAACTTACATCAACAATAACTTGCATTTATCAGATTCTGCCAATTTAAGTGAATGTGGAAGCAGGAACATATCAAGGATTGTTGCATATACTGGCTTCAACATTTCAGTGATAAATCTCCAGTGCGTTAAGATTTCAAGTTTATTTTAGAAAAGCGGAAGGACTGTGGGTTTAAGTAATGAGACACTAAAACTTGGGCGTGAAAAATCCAAATACATGTTGCAAGCTAAAGAAAATTAGAAGTGCATGGCTTATTGGATCGCAAAGTTTCAGGTCTAAATAGCAGCTAAGGTCACAATAAGGGCTTCCTGTCATTTATTAAATAAATGAAAGCAACATACATAAATTAAATCTTTTGATCCCACATGAAAGCCACATTCTTCTATCTAGTTATATCTATGTTTTGCAACTGGTATCTAACAGCAGATGTAGGATCTTGAATGCACAACTAGGAAGACATACACCTGTTCCTGGCTGGTGGGCTGTATGCCCATTTAGAAATGTGCCTCAATATTTCATGGAGCATCTGGGCCATCAATGGGAGCCTGAGGTATCACAGCCCCACCCAATTTTCAACTACCAGCAGGCGTTCAATTTGCTGACATGTAGAGTTTCTCCACTTTTAATTCACAAGATTCTCCAAGTTTAATCTTTAGAGTAAATATTCCATTCAACATACGAAAATGGAAATAGTGACATTTGGATGTTGTAGATTTTTAGATCTAAACTTTCCACATTAGTTTGACTATCATCGACAGCCTCTGGAACAGTGGACAGACAAAAAACATTGAAGGATGCGAGTTGAAAATAACTCAAGTATTCACGTCTCCTAAACACAACATTTTAATTATAATATATCAAATATACCTGCAATGGTGAAAGAAGGTGGCAAGACATGACTGGAAACAAAGTTTAAAATATGTTGTTAAAAATAGGAATACAGCACTGGATCAAAATAGTGTTAAAGAATGAAAACAGTCTAAAACTATTTGGGAACTTTACAGCTATTCAATTAATTCATAGTTCATTCCTCTCAAGAGACCAGACAAAACTTTTGTAGTGTTAAGTCTGCCTTTATTCACACTATAGCAAAGAAATCTACCTCCACAAGGTGCCATACAGACTCCCTGATGATACATTGCAATAATAATCATACCTTTGTTTATCTTACACATAAGTAATTCTTACATAACAATCACAAGTATACATATGTTCTGAGGACATTCATATCCAATGACAGTAAATAATTCTAATTACATCATTTATGTCAGGTGAATATAGTTAACCAATCACAGTGTCTGAGCCCTTGTCTAGTTATAAAATTCAATTACTAATAAAGCATGCCTACATGGTTACACCATCCAAACATTCACACCTGCAGATTTTGGCTGTTACAGCTATTCTTGTGCTTTATCAAAGTCTTTTGTCCCTTGTTCAGCTTGTTTGTGCAGTTCATCTGGAAGAATGGGGACTTCACAGACACTTCACAGCAAATTTCTTCAGGGAATCCTGCCATACTCAACTCACAGGGAAACTCTGCATTCAGTGATTTTAACTGCTTCACTGGTAGACATGCTGTCTGCTTTGCTGGGGTGAAAATGACTCAAGTACTCAGGTCTCTTTAAGGGTGCAAGGTGGCACAATGGTTAGCATTGCTGCCTCTCAGTGCCAAGGATCTGAGTTTGATCCCCAGTTTGGGTCACTGTCTGTGTGGAGTCTGCATGTTCGCCCCATGTCTGTGTGGGTTTCCTCCAGGTGCTCCGGTTTCCTTCCACTGTCCAAAAGACATGTTGGTTAGGTGCATTAAGTGCATACTAAATTCTCCTTCAATGCACTGAACTGGCACCGGAGTATGGCGACTAGGAGATTTTTACAGTAACTGCATTGCAGTATTAATGTAAGCCTTCTGTGATAAATAAATAAATAAACTCACAGATGGTGAGTTCTTCAGGGAAACCCAACAAACAGGGGAACGGCCCATTAGAAATTAAAATTTCCTGGGCAATTCCCACAGAGTCAGTGCATTGTGACATCTGAGTAATCCTGTAATGCATCTTATGAAGGATGTCTACTTTCCAACTATCCACAGATTGGAAAATATGGTCTATTAATCCAGAAAACATAAATATGCAAAATGTTTGAAGACATTTTTGAAAAGTAAGAAGATACTATGCAAATATAAGGATTTATTTGTGTTCCTTTGAAATGCAAGAATGAAGGAAAGGGAATCATCATAAAAGAAAAGGAGAAGAAAATAAAGGACATTAATCAGAAAAGAGAGGAACATCACAAACAGAATACCAAATGCTATTTTTACTCACAATGACCAACTGTGTACACATTTTATTTTGCTGTCAAATATCTGTGAAACTCTGCAGTCAAATTATGCATTGCATTAAGTTTTTTGATCCTATGTTTTTCACAACTCACACAATATCAATCCTAAAAATGAAAGGTTAGGTTTTTTTTGCATTCCCTTGGGAATCCTCATCCAATGGCAGTGCATGCAGCAATTAAAGAATACCTCTGTCAAAAGCAGCAATTAGAAGAATATAGGGATGGCATGATAGGGATGGAACAGCATGGAATGAGATGGCATAGAACTGGATTGGGAGGGAGAATGGCATGTATGTGGTAGCATAAGATCATGCTGGAATGGGAAGGAGGAGATGGCATGAGAGGGATGGAATGGACTGTGTGGTGGTGGGGTGAGGGGGTGGGGGGCATGGGGGTGTTAGTTGACCTGGAAGGGAGGGTGACATTTGAGAGATAGATGAGATTAAGGAATTGATTAAGCATGTCAATTTGATGGCAACCATTTTTTGGGTCTCTGCTAGCTAATGGAATAAAACCATGTTTCAAAGCACAATTTAACAATTTAACACTGTGATTTCCAGAAAACCAACTTGTGGCTTTAGGCAAGTTTCTGAACAGAAATTGAAGAAGAGATTAGGAACTCAGTTAATAGATCTTGAGAATGATTGGTCAACTTCATTTTCAACTCCTTATAAACAATGATAGTGTTCCCGCATATCCACAGCCAGAGATATCGCTGTGGATATGCAGGGAACTATAAATAGAAAATACTGTGGTTCACTTGGTGAATGCTGTTCTTGGCGTGGAACACAGCAATGCAGACCACGAAGGTCACACGATCAATTTTAGCTTTTCTTTATTTGCTTATTTGCCCTTGAGTGGTTTTTAGGTCACTTCAGAGAGTGTTTAACAGCCAACCACATTGATTTGATTTATTATTGTCAAATGTGTGCTGTGAGTATTTGGTGTCATGCGTAGGCCAGACCAGGTTCCTTCCCTAAAAGACGTTGGTAAACCAGATGGGTTTTCTTACAACAATTGACAATAGTTTCATGGTTATTATCACACTTCTAATGCCAGATTTTTATTGAATTCAGATTTCGCCAGCTGCCATGGTGCGGTTCGAGCCCAGGTCCCCAGAGAATTATTACCCTAAATTTCTGAATCACTAGTCCAGTGACAATACCACTCCGTCACTCCCTCTGTGCAGAATTAGTTTATCTCAGCCAGATGGTGATTGCATTAGCCTCAATACCAGACTGTGAGTGAAAGATGAAAGAAAGATCAGCCGACACTACATTGCATTGTAAATCAAAGGCTGCTGCTGAAAAAATGTGCATTTGGGTTCTGGATCACTGCAGGTTCACTATGATAATTTCTATGATAATAGCTGTGGTCGTGAGTGAAGATTAAACATTTCCGCAAGATATTAGTGTCCCTGAAGCCATACCTTACAGGTGAGGAAAGAAGAAAATTGCCAAAATTGTATTTTATATCGAATCCTTCAAACCCTCCAGGCATCCTAAATTATTTTACGCCCTATTAAATATGATGAAACCAATGAAGTGTACTCACATTTTTAATATCGGAAAAAACAGAAGCCATTATGCACACAGCAATGCCCTATAACAGCAATGAGAAAATGAATAAACAATCAGTTTTTTTGTGAAGTTGGTTGCAAGATAAATATCAATGGGAGACTCTGAGGATTGCTCTCTTCCTCCTGGAATAGTGCAATGGGATTGTTTCCACCCACCTGAGGGCAGATATGCCTCAGATTAACACCTCAGCTGAAAGACAAGGGCTAGAATTTTCCAATTGTTCTTCAAAGTGCTTACTCGGGCAGTAAAAACAGAGGGTTTTTATGAAACCACCCCTCCCCCAATCTCTAACTTCATGGAACACGAGGGGCATTACTGGGGCCCCTAAAGTAAAGTTTATTTATTCGTCACAAGTAAAGCTTATTCTAACACTGCAATGAAGTTACTGTGAAATTCCACAGGTCGCCACACTCCAGTGCCTGAACAGGTCATTGCATCTAACCAGTACGTCTTTCAGACTGTGGGAGGAAACCGGAGCACCGGAGGAAACCGCAGACACGGGGAGAACATTCAGACTGCACAGACGGTGACCCAAGCCAAGAATCGAACCCATGTCCCTGGCGCTGTGAGATAACAGTTCTCACCATGGTGCCACTGTGCCACCTTGTTCTACTTGTGTGAGGAGAGTTCAGTTCACCAGGTGCATGTCATGGGGGACTTGTCATCGTTCATGTCAGACAATTTATCGCGTGGGGAGGCCTATCAGGCACAAGTGCAAGAAAATATCACCACATAAGAGTCATTTTAGGATTCCCGGTCGGTTTTCGATTCCTTCCGCCATTCCCATTTCCCGAAAACTGGGGCGGATTTTTCTAACAAAGTGGCAGTGCTGTACTGAAGTGCTGACAAGGTTAATGCCCAGGTCTCTGGAATGGAACTCAAAGCCATGTTCTCCAGTCTGAGGCGAGAGTGCTACCATTGAGTTAAGTGGTAGAGAAAATGGGAACAAAACACAGAAAATAAAAGTTAAAATGGTTGGATCAAACTGAAATCCCATGTCACCACAACAGAATTCATAGGGAATATTTCTTTTAAAAAATACTACAGAGTGAGGTATGTGTATATTGTGGCTGCATTCTATTTTTGAAGGCAGTTGAGTAATGTGGAATCATTTAAATTTGCTCAAGAGATCATTTTAAATTGCTTTACCAATTAGAGGATACTGTAGCCACAACCTTGGTTCCCATTACGTGGGCTGTTCTCTGCAAGGTGATTGCTTTCTCTATCAGTTAGTCAACATGTGCAGAATCTAAAATTTTGCAACACTTTTTTTTAGTATGTTACTTTTAGGCCTACAGTTTGTAATTGAGAAATAAGAGCTCAGCACAACAAAGCATGTTGCACAACTGCTTACCTATTTTCCATGTCTTTAAATTGACTTAAACCTATATAAACAAATTCATAGAACATAGAACATTACAGCGCAGAACAGGCCCTTTGGCCTTCAGTGTTGCACCGACCAATTAGGAAAAAGCCATGACCCTCCAACCTAAACCATTCCCTTTTCATCCATAAACTTATCTACTAACCTCTTAAACGCCACCAAACTTGGCCATCTACAACTGCAGCAGGCAGGGCATTCCAACCCTTACCACCCTCTGGGTAAAGAACCTACCTCTGATATCCATCCTATAACTACCACCCCTTAATTTAAAGCTATGTCCCCTCGTGCTAGCTTTCTCCATCCTCGGAAAAAGGCTAAACTGTCCACCCTATCTAAACCTCTAATCATCTTATATGTTTCAATAAAGTACAGGATTTTACAGCCTTGCTCATTCCAAAACTGTAAAATCTTGCCTGAGGTCAATGGACTTTTCCATGGTCCACTCCTCACCACTCTGATTCCTGTGTTGGGCTTGCTGGTAAAATTGCAGCCTCAGTGTGCAACTAGGGGTGGTTGGGGGTGTGTGTGTGTGTGTGTGTGTGTGTGTGTGTGTGTGTGTGTGTGTGTGTGTGTGTGTGTGTGTGTGTGTGTGTGTAAGAGATGCATGCTATCAGGTGGCAGAACCTTTGATTATACTTTTCATTCCGTTAGATTGGGGCACCCTTGAAAAAGGGTGCCCTGACCAGGCCGATGTTCCTGCAAGCAGCATTTTTTTCAAACTGTTAGAAAATGTGGTGGGAAAACCCAGCCAGCTGGCTGCACACACATAATTTATATATACGTGCACACATTAGATGTATATCTATGTACACACATGGTAAGACCAAAAGAAATAAGAGCAGAAATAGACAATAATGTTCAACACCACTTTCCAATCTTATCCCCATAAACATATGGATATATATGTATATTATATATACCTAGAATATTGATTTTATGCCCCTCCCCCCATCTTCCACCCCATCCCAACCGTGTGTTTTCTGGTGATTGGGGGTGGCTCACCATTGGCTACTTGTGGGATCTACAGTCCCACTAATGCCTACGGCATTCTGCTTGACTCCCTTTGAAGATTATGACCAGGACCAGACAATGAACCCACTTTGGAACCTGACTACGGATTTTATGAGAACCTGCCACAGTAACTTGAACCTTTTTTTCATGAACTTGGCTACGTGTCTTGACATTTGTTAATCAATAAATTGTTCCATTATTTGACTTTGTTTTCTGGTTGCTTACTTGGTGTCTATATACGTGAGCTATATTTTGCCCAGCCACATCCAACATCACATACACATACATACAAACACATATACACACTGATACACAAACACACACATATACACTGTACACATATTCTAACACATACACATATGTATTGACACATCTCCACACATATACACAGACATACATGCGCATATACACAAACATACGTATGCACACATGTATACACAGGTACACACATACACAAGCACACGCACATCAGCATATATAAAGCCACACATACAAATATGCAAACCCACAAACATAAATGCGAGCATATATGTAAGGAAAAAAACAATTATGTACATGCATAGACACATATATAACATATACATGTGTGTACATACAAATATACAAACATATACCTACATACATACATGCACACGCACACATTTATAAATATATACACATATATATATACACAGACATGCGTATGTTGCCGCATGTACACACTGACATAAATACACACATATGTACACAGGCACACAGATACATGTACTCAGACATAGACAAACAGACATACACAAACACCCACACATCGGAATATTCAATAACACACACATATGTATACATACATGTACAAATATACATAATCATATATATATAGATGCACACTCATATATGCATGCATACACACACACACACACACATATTTTATATATGATAGGCAAGGTAAAGTTGACATAGTCCGAGATGACCATAGGCTGTTCTCACCTTTATGGAAACCAGAGCACCAGAAGCAAGAACATGCAGATACAGGGAGAATGAACAAACTGCAGATAGACAGTCATCCAAGGCTGGAATTGAACTTGGGTCCCTGGCATTGTGAGGCAGCAGTGCTAACCACTGTGCCACTTTGCTGACCGGTGATGATTAAACCCGAGGATCACCACATCCCAGGCAAGGGCAAGGTTGAGAAGGTGGGGGCTTCATGAAAAATCTCAGCTCATATGGGAGCATAAGTATAATATATATCTATACGAACAAATATCTATATATGCGAATGCATACTCTTAATTTATACAGACACCCATGTGGATACATACACACACATAATATATATATGTATATGTAATCTATACATATGTTATACATATGCCCACTTATATAGATGCACACAAATCCAAACAGGCATACACATAGGTGTGTATATACGTATACATATACACACATGTGCACACTCACACTGACATGCATGTACACACACATACACGTGTTGTTGTTCGTCCATCATCATTGATGAGGACCTCAACATCATTAGTTATTTTGAGGCTGGTTGCAGTGTATCTGAAGATGATTGATCAGGCCAATTCGGGCACGGAATGTCAGGCACATATTGGACAGACTAGCGTAGGCACTGTAGTTGTTTCACTGATGGCTCTGGACTTGCGCAACTCGCGTTTAAGTACTGTTCAGCAATATATCTTACCTTGTAAGCTTGACAGCCTTTGTGGATGAGGCAGCGCCAGGTAGGGTGATTTTGTGCCAGCGTTTCCCAGGTGGTTGTGTCAATTTCAAATGACTTCAGGGAAGCCTTGAGTGTGTCTTTGAAACATTTCTTCTGCCCTCCATGCAAGCATCTTCCAGCAGAGAAGTCCCCAAAAAGATGCTGCTTGGATATGCAATCATCTGACATGCAGATGACATGACCTGCCCACCGAGGCTGCACGCTTATCAGCAGTGTGTGGACTGATGGTAGAGTTGCTCTAGAGAGAACTTCAGTGTCTGGTACTTTGTCTTGCCATTTGATGTGTAATATTCTGCAAAGACAAGTCATGTGGAAATGATTGAGCTGGCTTGCATGCCTTCGACACACAGTCCACATTTCATAGGTATACAGGAGGGTAGTGAGTACCATGGCACTGTAAACCTTCAGTTTTGTTGCTGGGCTGATTCCTTGACACTGCCACATAATGGAGCACAGTCTACCGAAAGCAGAACTTGCCTTTGCAATTCTGCAGTTAACTTCTATATCAATAGTCACTGCTTGGGAGAGGGTGCTGCCAAGATAAGTGAACTGATCCACTGCCTGTAGTTTCTGCCCTTTGATTGTGATTATGGGTTCTGTGTACTGTGCATGAGGAGCAGACTGTGCATGGCTTCGGTATTTTTAATATTGATGGTGAGTCCAAGGTTGTCACAAGCTGTGGAATCTTTGTCCACACTGACTTGCATCTCCGGTTCTGAGTCAGTGTACAGGGCACTGTGAACAGCAAAGAGGAAATTTCTCAGAACAGTTTCCTTCACTTCAATATTAGTTTGAAATCTCCTCAGGTTGAAGAACGTCCCATCCATTCTGTGGATGGGAAACTCACATACACCACTTTGTCCACCTTTTGTCCCCACCTGGCACTCAGCTCTCACCTATGGGTCCCTGCAGCTGTTTGCATGCAACAGTAGCCACATATCGGGCAATGGCTTCGACAAGCCAGCTAAACCTCAGTGAGATAGGGAATGTCTACCCCAGATATGAAGATAGACTCCAGCGTGGTGAGTGGTCGAGACCAGTGGAAGGTCCAACAGTCAAGAAGGTGGTCTCTGTAAGTGTCGTGGAATGTGAAGAACAGGACAAGACACAGAAGATGTCCTGGTCATCCACTGCGCCTAGTCTCACTTCCAGACATCTTGACTCTTGTCTTGCCACTGGATCCAGATGGGAAATGGGAAGAGAGAATGAGGTTGACACTGTGCAGCTTGCCCTCACTTTAATCTAAATCAAGCATGAGTCTCAACATCATCATCATCATATACACACATACATACATATACACACACATATTCTCATATATATGTAGACATATGCATATTCATACACATATACACACATCTACATATTCACATACACATACATACATACTCATACATATAAGACACATACATGCACACACAAATACATATACAATTGCATATATATAATATGCACATATAGATACATACACCCCTATATAAATACTTACATATACTGTCATAATGATGTGAAACGATGACTAAGTAAGATCTACCAGCTAACCACAAACATAATGAACTGTTTAAAGAGGATCTGTTTAAAAAAAGTCACTGATCAAAAATGGCTGCCACAGGTCACTGATATTTGGACGGTACTGTGGCACAGTGGTTAACACTGCTGCTTCAGAGCACCAGGGACCCGAGTTCAATTCCGGCATTGAATGATTGTCTGTGTGTTTTTAGCATATTCTCTGAATGTCTGTGTGGGTTTCCACTGGGTTCTCCAGTTTCCTCCCACAGGCTTAAATTGCCCCTTAGTGTCAGTGGGATTAGCAGGGTAGATATGTAGGATTATGGGTGGGATTATTGTCAATAAGGCTTGTTGGGCCAAAAATTCTTCTTTTACACTGTAGGGATTCTATGATTCAATGGTATCTGAAACTGTAAATGGACCACTTCTCTGGAAAGTTTCTAAACGATTTGAACAGCAGATCTGTTGCATGGAATTTCATGCCTGAGGGTATCATGGTTCATTTCAAACAGGGCTTCTCTTGAAAGGAAGGCATTAAAAATGCAAAGTGCTAGACTTTGATCAGCTGTAGTTCTATCAAAGCAATGGGAAACTGCTAACCAGCCAATTACTCAGCAAACTTCAAATCCCCCCCGAAGATGATGAAATAACCCCAAATTTTGTTGATCTCAATCTTGAAATGTGTCAAAAGTTTTGGAGCTGGAAAGATCAAAAAATGAGATGACTTGATCTGTAACAATGACTGCAAGACATATTAATCAAATTCCTTTCCGGAAATATACAGACAGACATTTTAAAAATTAGTTCTACCAATCAAAATCGAGGAGGAGGCGTAGGACGAAACAGCACCATCATCTGAAAACATTACCAGAAGAGAGCATTAAAGATCTCTCTCAAGATAAAATTGCATCTCAAAAAATACACACACACACACACACACACACACACACACACACACACACACACACACACACACACACACACACACACCCCACACACACACACACACACACACACACACACACACACACACACACACACACACACATATGTACACACACACACGTCTTCTCGTCTGATTCATCGCCAGGTATGAATGATGAAGTTGTCAAAGAATATCAGGTCATAAAGATTCCAGTGTTATGACTTGCTTGCCTTTAAAAGCGCCTTCCCAGGAGATACCTAGCTCATCTCAAAGAGGCCGAATTTGTCTCATGTGTTTGTAGACATTGTGAATTGAATCAGGTCATTCTTCTATTATGGTTTTCCATAGTTTCTGTAGCTTCACTATATCTTCAGAGCTAAGGAATATCCTTTAAAAACAAAAGATCCCCCCACTTAAGTAGAGATGAGGATTTTTCAATCAGAGGCTTATGAGTCTTTGGAACTCTCTTCCTCAAAAGGCAATAGTCTTATAAAGGCAGTGATAAATAGATTCTTGACTAACAAGGGGCTGAAAGGTTATCAAGGTAGGCACAAATGTGGAATTGAGTTTAGAATAAATTAGCCATACATTATTTAATGCCAGAGCCATGAGGCTTAGTTCGGAAGTTCTAGTAGTTGCAAACATTCAAGTTGCCGACAATATGCCACATCAATTTGGAGATCATAGCCAGGATTGATGGCAATGAAATCAACTAGTAGATACAAGGATACATCTTTTCTTTTGATGGGTCTTGCAATCTGATAAGTATATCTAATGTGACTATCAAATTATCTGACTTGTAGCTAAGCTCACAGTTGTAACCTGTAGTCTTTATCATGACACATTGCAATCTTAGTGGTGCATTAGTCACTGATTTCTGGCAAATCATCTCCGGTGGCTTGTGGTCCTTCACTACCACAAATCTTCTGCCAAATAGACAGGCATAAAAATGCACGATGTCAGATACTGAAGTAAATGGTTTTAGTTCGATGTTGGAATAATAGGATTGCGATACTAACAAAGGTTTTGAAGAAACTGCAATAGATTTGCCACTTGTAGTATGCATGCTCCCAGACCTGTGATGCATTCATCTCCAAGGTAGATTTCTCCCTAGAAATGTAACATTGCAATGCTGATGCTTCTCATAATGACTGGTTCTGTGCTTCAGTCTTTTTGCCACAGGAAAGCATATCCTTTTTCAACAATTCCATTAGCGATGAAGATTTTTGTTGAAATTGGGGATGCATGAAGACTAAAAAATTAAAGTGGCATAACATCTTTCAGCATCCTTATTTTGAGAGTTGCCATGGTTTTATTTTGGATCAGGACATATCCCAGCATAAATAGAACTAAATAGAACTAAAGAAATTGATTTGCATGCCATGGCACATTTCAGGCTGTTGAACACAAATCCTTCATCATATATCACTTGTATCAGTATGTGTGGATCAAGGACATATCTTTGTTTTGTTCTTCCTATAACAGCAATGTTATTGGTGAAATTAATACATCCTGGCAGAGTGCCGATTACACGGTCCATACGAGCTCGGAAAGAGATCCAGGCTATCAGATACTCATAAAGAAAGACATTGAAAATAGTACTGTCTAAATGGAGTATGAAATGTAGTAAACTCTAGGGATTTCTTTGCAAGATGGATTGACCAATAGTCATGCTTGGTGTCATGTTTTGATAAAAAAATTAGCACCTTAAAAATCTCAGTTTTAACTCTTCTCATGTGGATATTTTGTAAGGACAACATTTCAAAGTTGTGCTTAAGCATCATGGATTAAGGCACATGATCAATGATTTGTCTTTCTTTAAGAAATATGTAATTGAACTGCACCAGTCTATGTGTTCTTGTATTCTTCTAATGACTCCATCTTTCTCCATTTTATTTAGTTCTACCTTCAATTTGCTTTGTAATTATCTGCTGCAATTACGTGGTGGATCAATTGATGGATTTGCATTCTCCTGCAAGGGTCATGTTGCAGCTCCCTTAAAACTGCAGTTTTGTCAAAAAATTCTGAATATTGCTGTTAGGTTGTGAACTGTGATGATAAGGTGTAGTTTCTGATGTCGATCTGCTTTGTGAGCCTTGACAAATTTCATTATTTATTACTAGTTTAGGGGCATAGCATGCGGGTAGACTAGCGATCATTAGGTCTTCTGTCACAAGGGTAAAACATTTGTGATAGCCAAACGGATTAATTTATCTACTAATACTGATTTCCTTTAGCTCCTCACCAAAAATTGTTTCCCTCACAACTTCTGGTACATCATTCACGGCTTTCTTTGTCCTATGAAGAGTGGTTAAGCAGTGTAGGCCTATACTTTCTGGTGTTCAAAAGAATTAAAGGAGATCTAATTGAGATAGATAAGATATTTAGAGGGATTGACAGTGTAAACTTAGAAAGAATGTTTTTTCTCTTGTGGGATAATTTAAAATGAAAGATCATAGTCTTAGGATAAGGAGTGGCAGGTTTAAAACAGAGATAAGGATAATTTAGCTATCAGGCAGGATCTCATTGCATCAAACATTTGGTTTATCACCTACCTGAAGCTTGACCCATGAAATCCTCATAAGACTCCTCTATAATTGCATCAGTACGTGACCTTGCCCTGGCGAATGTGGCACATATGGTCTCCCTTTCGTCCTGTGTTGCTGTCCGATGCATCCCATTATGGGGATCCGCCTTCTAGCCTGGCTAAAGTGGCCACATAATTCAGGCGATATGGCCCCTACAAGGTACCAAGGTGCCAAAGAGCAAGTTGAAGAGCTGTTGAACGGCCACATGACTAAACCATTGCAAGATGTGTCTGCGGGCTGAAAAGAGCCAGTGAAGGATTTAGTATTATGCTGTTTGTATCAGTGTACAATTGAATAGTGCATGAAGTGTGTTGAGGTTGCAATGCTGAATGTGGGTGGAGGTAATGTTTTGTCTGTTCATCTACTTTTCTGTAACCAACACATCTCAAAAATCAATGGAGAGATTTCAATGAAACTTGATATATAAATTAAGTATGATCTGCAGAAGAACTGATACTATCTTTGCAAAAATTCAGATCCTAATCCTGAAATATTTCAAACACTAAGACTTTGGGAAAATTGACCTCCTTTTAAGAATCATGTGGGTTGCTTGATTTAAAATCTTGTTGATTGTCTCAGCTGCTATGGTACAATTTGTCACAAATGTCAAAACTTGAGCAGAGTTTTCAGGGCAGGTTTTCGGATGTGGATTGGCCTGAAGCTTCCTCAGTGAGGTGAAATTCCTCAGTAAAAGATTTGTTTTTGCAGCTTTGTAGTTACAGAGCATTAACAGGCAGGGAAAAAAATCTCAAGGAAAAGCTACATAATTGGAATAATATTGAGTTACCGCAGTATACCAATGGTATGCAATGTACTGAGTGTTCTCTTCATTTATTTAGAAGCGTGCTTGTGGCACTGGATCCACGTCCAAGGCATGTATACTCCTCTATATTTCCTCCTGACCTTCCACATTAGAGAACTTCAACTTTGCCTCTCTAGTCTAGATACTCAAGATAACATTTATCATCGGCATCACTCCCTGTCAGCACACTCCACATCTTCAGTAGAAATAGGTGAGGGGAACCCTATATATAGGAAAATTCTGTCCAATCAGCACTTGAGTGTTATTTCAGTACCTGCTGGCAAGTTTAATTCTTGATACCCAAAAATCATGTGCTAACCCAGACTTTTAACCAGGCATCAATTAGCACCTGCTTACAGTCTTTGGTTAAAATGAGGCAAACCACACCCCAGTGACATCCCATTTGCATGGAATATGCTGCGATGGTGTCCATGAGGTCTCTGCAACCTCAAAGTACGCCTAATATAACTGTACACTGACTATCAGGTTTCTGAGAACTATATTTAGTTTCACAATTTGATAACATTTCAGAAATCTAAATACCTCCATGCAAAAAGTATAGGGATCTTCTCTATTATGGGGGCAAACGAGGACTGGAAGAGATGAAGATGCACAGTCTATCAAGCAATGCTCTGAAGAAGCATTCTCCTTCATGCAAAAACATAAAGCTTGAATACAACAAAAAGCCACTTCATTGTGCACAATATTAATTATACCAATAAACTCTCATAAAGAGAAGTGATTAGTATGGTATATTAATTAAAAGATGATATGGAAAGCATGGGAGACGGATTTTAGAGACACGTTTAAATGGCTACTAGTTGTTTAATGCAATAAGGTTATCAAAAGTGTTATATTTTTCCCCTGTTGTTTAATTAACTTCTGAATACCAATTAAATTACGACAAGCAGCCATGAAGATATTGTGCAGTAATTAACTTTTGGTATTAACTATTGATAGTACTGTTTGAAAGGCCATGGCTTTGCTGAAGGATGAGTTGAGGAGACCAAAATTTGAGCTTTGCTCTCACTCCCATCAATCAGGCGGCACGGTGGCACAATAATTAGCATTGCTGCCTCACAACACCAGAGACCCAGTTTTGACTTCTGGCTTGGGTCACTGTCTGTGTGGAGTTTGCACATTCCTCCCATGTCTATGTGGGTTTCCTCTGGGTGCTCCGACCTCCTCCCGCAGTCCAAAAGGCACGCCGGTTAGTGCATTGGTCATGCTAAATTCTCTCTCAGTGGATCCGAACAGGCACAAGAATGTGGCAACCAGCTGGTGTTTCACAGTAACTTCATTGCAGTGTTAATGTAAGCCTACTTAAGACTAATAAATAAGCTTTAAATTGTGGCTATAACAAAAAGAAGATTCACAGAAAAATGACCTGAATTCACCAGGGCAGGAAAAGGGTACATCTTCCATAACTGCAAGATCATAAAGATCCATAAAGAACGATAATTAAATTGTTAAGAAGCTTTCTGAGGATTCATTAAGGGGCATGTTTTGAATTAGCAGGGACTCACGAGCTGCACATACTGTATAGGGCAGGCTAGTTGAATGAAGGTGAAAGTCATCTCAGGGAAATAGACCCCATAAAATGGTAGCCAGGTCAGAGGAGGACTCAGCCATCGTCCTCTCTGTGTGGCAGTGACTCAGTGCAGATTGCAGTTGCAGTAGGTGCTCCAACAGTGCAAGTTGGGGTTGAGGGAGTGGTTGTCAACCTCCTAGCATCACAGGTCCACATGAGAAGGGGGCAAAGCTGCCAAACCTCATTCAGAGTCTGCCTGAACACAAGGAAGGTTGCAGCTGGGAATGGAGGTACAATTTTAGATCTTGGACAATGAAGAACAACATTCTCCATGTGTATGCTTGCTTTCCACGCAATTGCTATGACTCCTTCATCCTGCGTCAACCTGGACTGCCACAGCTCTTCATTCTACCCCTCAAATTCAATGCATGGATTCTCAGGGACAAGGGAAAAGATGTCTCCTCGTTGCTCTATGGGGGCCTGACCAAAGCCATCTGCTCATTAGTGCAACCATTGAGCAGATCATTTAGCGGATACAGGGGCTGGTCAAATGATACCTGACAAAATCATCTTTCAAATGTCTTCCTCATTGTTTTGAAAGAGAAGGAGCACAATCTTGAAGAAGAGGAGGCAAAGAAGGAAGAATCTTAGCCATACAGGGAGGTCACTGGGGTCTTGAGAATACATCTAATGTTGGTTCATTTTGACTAAGCCCATCTGACCCAGGAGAATTGGTGTGGCTGGAACTCACTCTGAGCTGTCTGTGCTTCTGACAACTGGAAGCACATATGTTGTTGCTGGTTTAACTACTCAGGTTATCTTGCAATGAAGACCAATTTATCACTTGCCTTCCTAATTGCTTGTTCTACATGTATGATTGTTTTCAGTGATAGTGTATGAGACATTCAGATCCGATGGTACGTCAACATTTTCCAATCCGTCAGCCATTCCATTTCCTCCTGATGTGAATAACTTCATATTTATCCATATTATACTACATCTGCCATGTATTTACTCATTCATTCAATTTGTCTAAATCACCTTGAAGCCTCTTATTGGTTTAATAGCTAGGATATCTGCACCTAAAGGGAAAATACATCATGAAACTTAGTCTTGGAGACTAGAATAGCAGAAACGTGTGCAGTGCTGAGGTTTTGCAATGCAATGCAATTCAGTCTGTAGTCTGCTGTCAGACAGGGTGAAGTAAAAACATCCCCTTCACAAACACATCACCATCTCCACCACGAATGTTCATTTCACGCAGTCCTACCTTCTCATGGTCTGTAACCCCAGTAATGTCCATAATTTCCTCCTCCCTGAGGATGATTACATTCAGGAATGGAACCCCTTGTCTTGTCTGCGGCAGTTGTAGATGCGCCAAGTTTGGTGGCATTTAAGAGGTTAGTAGATAAGTTTATGGACGAAAAGGGAATGGTGTAGGTTAGAGGGTCATTGCTTTTTCCTAATTGGTTGGCGCAACATCGAAGGCCGAAGGGCCTGTTCTGCGCTGTAATGTTCTATGTTCTATGTTAAGTGCTCATTTCTTCTGTATAAAGGAAAGGGAGTGAGACAAGACACAGCTGTTATCTATCACCAGGTAGTAGGCTGCAGCTACTATTCATTAGAGGGTGCATATTTTAGTTGTAATCAACAGCACTATGTTCTGACTTACTCTAAGGAGTAAGTGCTGTGGGCATACATAATTTCATGTTCCATGTTCAGGAGCAGCATGCACCCTCAGGCTTCTCAACTGATTTGCCTGCTGAAGGCTGAATACACAAACATCTGTCTTGATCATTTTAGAACATTACAGCACAGAACAGGCCCTTCGGCCTTCGATGAACTTTTCCAGAGCCTTTCCGGTCATCAACATCTTCTTACACTCCATCAATTTTTGAGAACTATCTCCAGTCAAACCCATTTGATCTGGGTGGATGGCTTCCCCTTGCCGCCCTATCTCTTCTCCCTCATGGTCTGGAGGAGAACCATCGGGTTCACAAGTTGGAATCGTGCAGCTACCTTCCCCAGGTTCTCCAGTATATCTTGGCTGCCAACTGATCTTGCCCTATAACCACTAACAGATCGCTATGCCAGTTAAAAATCATAGAATCCTCACAGTGCAGACAGAGGCCATTTGGCCCATCAAATCTGTAACGACTCTACGACAGAGCATTTTACCCAAACCCTACCCCCTTAACCCTACATATTTACTCCACTAATTCCTCTAATTTATCCATCTTGGGAGTCGAAGGGATAATTTAACAAAACCAATCAACCTAATCCACACATCTTTAGACTGTGGGAGGAAACTGGAACACCTGAAGGAAACCCACACAGACACGGGAAGAACATGCAAACTCCATACAGTAACCAAGCTTGGAACTGAACTGGCAGTATGAAGCAGCAGTACTAACCACTATGCTGCTGTGTTGCCCTGAAAGAGTTGAGGAGATGCCCCTGTGAAAAAATCAGCCTGTTCACTGTTTCTCCCTGAGTTGGGTCCCAGATCTGGAAACGGGTTCTGTTTCCCATCCCGGAATGCACTGAGCATGATAATATTTGACTGCAGTATACTTACTGATGCCTATAACTGAAATTTTGTCAGAAGTTTAAAAATGAATGTTTTCCAAACTGGAACCATGGAAAAATGTTATTTTTCTTGAATTTTCCAAAACATGTAACTGGGAAAGCAGTATTGCAGAAATAAAACAAAAAATACTGCCATAGCTTTGAACTAATACAAACCTTTGACACAATCTTGGGACTTAGATAATATCAAACGACAGCTGTAACACCCAAATCCTACAGCCCTGAGACGATGTCATGCTATCCCTGTTTGATTTTCTTCCTGCTGCCAAGTTCAGGTCTGTTCAAAGTGGAAATGATTACATGATAGTGGAGGTAGGTGAGACAGTTTTTAAAGCATTTGTGTGATGGGTAAAGAAGGTGGAGTGTGTTTTAAAATATGTAAGCAGTGTGTTAATTATCTTGTAAATGTCAAAGCAGTTTTTAACATTATTATTAAAGAAGAAAGAGCTTAAACTTCTACGTTTTAACCATCCTCAGGACGTTGCAACATTTTTCACACCCAGTGAGAATTACTTTTAAAGTTCAGTTATTGTCGCATAGTTAAGCATGGTAACCACCTCTATGTCTCAGAGTGACACAAACAGCATTGAAATGAATGACCAAATATTCTGTTTGTCAGTGTGATGCTACAACATATTCTCCGGAGTCTTCAACATGTCATTGATATAAAGAAGAACATCTTGCCAAGGCCATTCCCACACCACCACTTCTTGCCTTCAAACAACTGCACTATCTCAAATAGACCATTTTCCACAGCAAACTACCCAGCCTTCAGAAGAATAGTGACCATGACACCACACAACCCTACCACAGCAACCTCTGCAAGATATGCTGGATTATCAACATGGATCTCACATGAGAAGACTATCCACCAGGTGTACTGTACATACTGTTGCAACTCGGCCAACGTTGTCTACCTGATATGCTGCAGGAAAGGATGTCCTGAGGCATGGTACATTGAGGAGACCATGCAGACTCTACAACAACAGATTAATGAACACCGTTTGACTATCACCAGGCAAGACTGCTCCCTTCCTGTTGGGGAATACTTCGGTGGTCACAGGCATCCAGCCTCTGATCTTCGGGTAAACATTCTCCAAAGCGGCCTTTACAACATACGACACTACAGAGTCGCTGAGCAGAAACTGATAGCCACGCTCTGCAAACATGAGGATGGCCTCAACCAGGATCTTGATTTCATTTGTAACCCCCATGACTTGCCTGGGTTTGCAAAATCTCACTTACTGTCCTGTCTGGAGATTATACACATCTCTTTAACCTATCTTAATGTTATTTCCACTCACATTGTCTGCACCTTTAAGACTTGATTAAAACTCATATTCTAATCAGTATTTTGTAAACTGAATGTGTGTCTTTACATCCCCTGTTTGTGAACAGAACTCCCCACTCACTTGACAAAGGGTCAGAGGCCCAAAAGCTAATGGCTTCCACTAGCAAATAAACCTGTCAGACTTTAACCTGGTGTTGTGAGGCTTCTTATTGTGTTTACCCTAGTCTAATGTCAACATTTCCACATCATGCCAGTGTGATGGCCAAGGCACTGTAAAGAACTCCCCTCTCTTCTATTATGATAACTATCATTACTATGATCGTGTATGTTTAGGGGGAGGTCCATTGAGGCCATGTGATTTGGCCAGATCCTAGAATTATGCCGTGTAGGAAACCGGGCCAATCAAAAGCGTGGGAATGCGTCGTGGAAGGAGGTGGACCTTCCGTTGGAGCTAGGGAGGAAAAGAGAGGAGACTTGTGTGTGTGTTTTCTGTCAGACCCTTAATTATATATACTATAATTTATTAAATCTTTCGTTGTTAGAGCCACATCAAGTCACCTCCAGTTATTATAGTTACGTTTATTACAAATGGACAATGCCTCAGTTTAATGTCTCACCTAAAAAGATGGTACCTTAGACAATAAAACACTCTCCCAAACAAGACAGATAACAGGATTCCATTAACTTGAGAGGCATTTTTTTAAACAATCCACACATAGATGTGTGAAGATCTAAGTGACAAGAGAAAAAAGTTAACAGCTGGAATAAACATACCTAAATATTACTATGTCCTTTCCATGACCTCTGGTATTCTAATCACTGATCAACAAGCTTGGATACTGCTTTAACATGGCCTAATTCAAATTTATTTCCTTCGTGATGATAGCAGGCCGGATATAAACCGCCCCAAATTAATATTGAATTGAATTACATCTTGCAGCAAGGAAATATTTTCAACATCACTGGTCCCAGCTACTAGCGAGTGCAATACCAAAGGGGCAGAACTACTCTATTGCTCCCACCTACCTCTACAATAGGCTAGCAGTGACAGAATATCTTGTCTTATGTATGTGTATTCACATCCCACATTTCATGGGGTTGACTTTATGTTGTACAATTATGTCTGTACCCTTTGGTTTCTAATTATTCAATTGAGGAACTGCTGCAAATGCATAAAGTAATTTTCATCAAGTCTGCATTAACAGTCAGAAGGTAGCTTGTTACACAAGAACCTATTACAGTTTTACTGTTGTGGTCTTATCTGAATGAATCTTGCTTGGCGGCACCCCATATAGGTTAAAGATGGTATTATACTCTTCCTCAAATCTTTCACAGTCTGAGTGGGATGAGAAGAATGAGTGCTGTGTTTCCTGCTGATCATTTTCTTCTTTGATACTGCTACAATGACGCAAATTGACTTAGAGAATCTGTGTTTCTCATAAAATGATGGAATCTTTTTCATACAAAGCATTGACTTTGTTAAAATGTGCTGGGAAGATGATTGTGAACTGGGGCTGAAAATAAAATTTTCTTTTTGTGAAAGAGAGCTGGAGATCCTGGAGGGCAAAGCTGAACAGTTTTAACTGGGAGAAAATTAGCATGTTAAAAGAGCAGGTTTGAAAAAAAAATACAAGAAATTAGTTTAATGGCATATAGAAGTGTTTTTTGCTGAAAAGTCCCATCCTTCAAAAATATTGGGGGTAGGATTGACATCCTGGCAAAGGGCTGCCTGAGGAAATATTACTGAGATTAAAAAGAATTATCTTTCTCCACAGGAAGACATTTTTTATGATACGTGTATATTTTAATCTGATTGAAAGTGTTTTTAAAAGCTGATCCTTCAGAAATAGAAGTAATCTCAAATTTTAACTGCATTGAGAAAGAGTCCAAGGGAAGCTACAGGAAGTTTTTAAAAATATGTTTGTCACACAAAATAACTATAAGTGTTATCCTGATTTCTTATAGTTTAAAGGTAAATTTCTGCAGAGGCTCCTCTGCTTAATTGTTCATGTAACTTGGGTGCAAGAGCCACAAAAAGCCTGGAAAAAATGGCATAAAGCCATTCCTCAGAAAAATACAAAGTGATATCAACCAAACAGAAATGAAAACAATGGATTTCCAACATAAGAACAATTCAAGAAAAAAAATATAAACTTTACTTAAATAGACATTTTGCCTGCAAAGACTACAAATACATTTCTCTGATGTTGGAACTGCCCCCTACGTGACGCAGTAAGTTTTGATTTATCCATTAGCTGGAGATCAAGCATGCATGCTTTGGAGCTTCCGAATCCAGCTGAGAAATCTAGAATTTGCATTTATTCAATTGAAAAACACACAAAAATTATCCTGGATGGAGGGAAGGTAAGCATAAATTAGTAAAATTCCAAGCATTTAGGTCCTCCTGCAGTGGAGCTTAACTAACTAAAACAATCCTGTTTACTAGTATGAAGCATAAGATTCCTGAAGCTTGTCAACCAGGGCACATTACTACTTTAAGGGTACAGGCTTGCAAAGCTTTCTGAAGCTGAACAAAAGTAATCCCAATCCCAGTGACTTGTCTAGCTTTCCACATTCTGTTAATTAGGCAGAGTTAGCAAATCAAATTACAAAAAACAGAAATGCTGAGAAAATGCCTGGCTCAGATAATGAATTGCAAAGCTTTCAATAGAGCAGAAACCTGACTTGATTTGACCCCTCCCTCAATAAGTATGTTGTCTTGCTGAAACTTCCACCAAGAGACTCTGCTTAACCTACATCGTGAAAAGTAATCACTAGTTGGTCATTAAAACTTGGACAGTCTGAAATGGAGATGGGCATGTGGAGGGAACTTACACTGAGCAGTTTCTGAGAAGTAAGCCTGGTGTAGAACTTAGATTTTCAAAACTTTAAGGCAACTGCAAAGGTCCATTAAGCCTGTCCTATATTGAAGACAGATGAATAACTTCTACCTTTACTAATGAGGAACTCAAAGACTTGGAACAGTAGCATGGATGGCTAAATATAAAAAATATGCTTCTCTACAACTTGGGTCCAGTGCCTTCGGAGGATAGGTTTCGGAAAGACAAGAGCCCATTCTTTGTAATAGCTGAAATTGTAGCATCATTTGTGTGCTAAATACAAGAAGGTGACAGTAAATTCATTCATCTAACAGTGAGTCATATTGCTCATCCTGGTGTTCAACTAGCTACATGTTTCTACATCACAATCAACACTGGTGCCTAAATTGAATTGATGAAATTTAATGATATAGAGCTAAATCATCTGAGGCACAGTAATCACTATCAGAATGCTACTCTGCTCCTTATTACTTACCTTATACTTGAGCTGCAGACTTCTCAGATTTCTAGGCCAGGACTCCTGGGTGACCTCGTGCATACCCATACTTGGGATCCTTCCCTCTTAGTCAGGAACACAAAGGGAAGCCAAGCCACGCTTCCTTTCTTACAGAACTGGTTACCATATTCTAGTACTTTGGAATGTTCCAAAGCCACTTTGACAAGCAACAGAGAAAAGTGTGCAAGATAAGTGAATGAGGAGATAGAGTGCATTGTATGGGGGTGCAGTTGGGAGTGGGAAGATGCAAGTTGATGGACTAGAACTCAGTTGGTCAGGGATTTTATGGGAGGGTAGGAGTCACGTGGTTGAGTTGGGGGGGTAATCAGGGTGTCTGGTGGAGAGTCAATGGAAAAATTCAAAGTTTATTTACTCAAAGAGTTGGAATTAATTTTAATCCTTCTCATCTTTCCTGGATAACTATTCCAACAAGTGAGTCAGAGTCATCTGAAGTCTCTGACTTTAATTCATTTTCAGAGGGTTCCAGACATAGTGGAAAAGATTCTCTGGCCCCCCAGCTTCATGTTTCTGTTCAGCAGGAGGTGGCACATTGTTTGTGAGTAGTTCTCTGGTCTGCAAACTCCACACAGTCACCCAAGGCTGGAATCGAATCTGGGTCCCACCACTGTGAGACAGCAGTGGTAACTGCTGTTCCACAATGCCATGTGGAAGTGAAACTTCCCAATCAATTCCTGTATAGTCAGTGCATGACTATCTCCAAAGGGTCCCCCAGCTGTATCCAGGGTACATCTAGATCTATGACCATCATAACTGAAAGGTATGGACCATTATAGTCAGAATTCTTTTCAGAACTGCTGGCACTACTTCAACCCAAACAGAGTAAATTGTTCCAAAGAAGTAACACCATATAACAGAGAGCCAGAGTGGTTGGAAATGGACAGTGAACACAAGTGTTATGGTGATACAGAAACTGCTACAATGTGGCATGCCAGGTAGAAAAATATCATCAGTTCAAACTTCCAAAATAACAGATGCCCATCCTTCAGGACATTTTAAATTTGATTGGTACCATTAGGATTGTTTACCTATAGTCAGCTCCCAGTTCCAACATCATGGTTAAACATCCACTCCCGTAATGCTGCTATCTATTAAGATAGTAGTGTATGCATACTCTTGTAAACACCCTTTAAAAAATCCTGAACATGTGGCAGAAAAAATGCAGGGTTACTCAATCCAGGCAACAACACAAGAGATGTAGGGCCAGATTTTCTTGTGGGCTTGGGAAACCCAACCTGTGCACACCTTCTCCCAGAACTTGCACTTCCTCACACAGGGATCAAGTTCAGGGTGCATTTTACCAGCTACAATAGAGATCATGAGGAGTGTATGTGCAGAGAAGAGCTAGTTTGAAGGTTTGCCTCAGTTTTCCAACATGGCAGCCCAGTTAAAGACCCTGTAAACTTCACTTCTCACCTTCTCATAAACCACCCACTCCATCCTCCCTCTGATCCTGACCATATCACCTCAGACTGCCATGCTATTTCTATGCCATCTTACTCTCCCCTCACCCCCTGAATCAATCATGAAGGCACTCCATGAATCCCACCCAGATTATACATGCCACCCTATGGTGTCTCCATGCACCTCAGCTGCCCCACATATATCTAGTATACACTATGTGTATTCCTCAGGAATCATGTAATAGCACGTTAAAATATTTTAAAATCACTGGGAAAAAAATCAAATCTCTAAAATCTAATAAAACCCTGAAAGCAAACACACGATTGAAACTGCCAAATAAACTACTAGAGTGCAAAAAATGAAATCCTTTAAATGGCTAATAAATAAATATGAAACCACAACAAAGATATATTATGTCATTATACCCTCCCAAAATTTCCATTATTTTTGAATCACTTGCTAAGCTTGCGATGCAATTGTTTTTTGAAACCCAGCCAAGCATTCATAAAGGCTATAGCTATCAGAACAAAATCTTCCAGTTGCATTGCCTGAAACTGACAGATAGAAAGGTGCCCCATTTTCTTTTCAGTTCAGAGGGCCTATCAATGGAGTCATGCAAGCATGGAGATTTTCTTCAACTTACAAAAACAGGAATTTTAATATCTAGAGCTAGCAAGCCATTTTACAATATAGCAGAGGTTTTTATGTAGGGGAGTGGGATATACAACCAGCATCAGGAGGGTCAATTGTCCCAGTGAAATAGGAGCTGTAATCTAGTAGAAATCTGCCCCTTTAAGTCTTCAATAAACTGTAACATTTATAGAAAAATAATTGATGGATAGTATTTTGCTCTTACACCATTCTCCTTTGTGTTCAATATATGCTCTGCACAATTACTTCCACCCTAATGAGGACTAAAACATTTTATTTCATTTCTCCATTCAGCCAATAATTATCAGCAATACCTGCATCTGTACAGGGAGACAGGGAACATGGGAACAAGTTTCTCTCCCAAGTCACTGATCATTCTGACTTTGAACTTTATCATTGCTCCTTCACTATTGCGATGTAAAGTCTTAGCACACATACCCCCCCCCCCACTCCTTAAAAGCACCATGAGTAAACATACTATAATTGGACTGCAAAGGTTTAAGAAGTCAAATCATCACTGTAATCTCCAGAGCAATTAAGGATAGATGATAGATGCTGGCCTTACAAGCATGTTCACATCTCAAGAATGAAAATAGTGATATTTAAAAGTACCACTGAACTGTTACATTTATAGAGCTGCTCTACAACAAAGAATACTGCTATCAATTTGACAGGATATTCTCCTGGTCAATTTGTATCTTACAATTTTGCATTTCATACATAACCAGCACAATTTACTGCCTTTGCTTGAATAGAAATTATATGCTATTTCTATCTGACCTGTGCTCTAAGATGGCTGGAATTTTCAATCCAGGGTTAGAAAATCAACCCTGTGCCACATCTGAGTTGTTCATGCAATGTTATCTTTAATTGCAGATGCCCAAATAAAGCTTGTGGCAAACACATCACCTAATTAGTGGCACCAAACACTGAAGAAGGTGGAAGCTAACAGCGAGATGTAATCCTCAAGTCATGACCTGGTTTGCCGAAAGATCAGAGTTTTAGAGGCTCTGGAGGCATGGTTAGTAAGTTTGCATATGACATCAAGATTGGTGGCATAGTGGACAGTGAAGAAAGTTATCATGGATTGCAACAGGATCTTGATCAATTGGGCTAGTGGACTGATGAATGGCAGATAGAGTGTAATTCAGATAAATGTGAGGTGATGCAATTTGGTCAAACGAGGACAGGGTTTACTCATTTAATGATAAGGCGTTGGAGTGAGTTACAGAACAAAGAGATCTAGGGGTACAGGTTCATAGCTCCTTGAAAGTGGAGTCACAAGTGGACAGAGTGATGAAAAAGGCATTCAGCACGCTTGGTTTCATTGGTCATAATATTGAATATAGGAGTTGGGACATTTTGTTGAAGTTGTACAAAACATTGTTAAGGCCACACTTGAAATACTTGTACTGTACTGGTCACCCTATTATAAAAAGGATATTATTAAACTAGAAAGACTGTAGAAGAGAATGCTACAAGGACTTGATGGTTTGAGTTATAAGGAAAGGCTGGATAGACTGGGACTTTTTTCTCTGGAGCATAGAAGGCTGAGGGATGATCTTATAGAGCTCTATTAAATTATGAGAGGCAGCTAGATAGTCAATATCTTTTCTCAAAGATAGTTTCAGGCTAGAGGGCATAGTTTAAGGTGAGAGGGGAGAGATACAAACATGTCCAAAGAGGCAATTTTTTCACACAGAGGGTATTGAGTGTCTGAAACAAGCTGCAGAGGAAATAGTAGAGGCAGGTACAATTTTGTGTTTTAAAAAGCATCCAGACAGTTACATGGATAAGATGGGTATAGAGGGATATGGGCCACATGCAGGTAATTGGGACTAGCTTAGGTATTTAAAAAAAAGGGCTGCATGGACACGTTTGGGCCGAAGAGCCTGTTTCCATATTGAAAACCTCTATAACTCCATGGCTCCACAGGGCAGAGAAGTGGCAAAACAGCCAAGGAAGTGAAAATGCACTGATCTCAGACAATAATCCTTACTAGTATTACATTTCCCTGAGGGGGGGAAGGGGCGGGAAAACATTTCTTGATGGCTCTCCACATTGCAAACCAAAAGTTACACACTACACTTCCCCAGGATATTTGGATTTGGCGATCTAAAATTTGAAAGCCACCTCTGATCCTCCTCAGAGATTAATGGGCAGTTAAATGGAGATGGGAAGGTCCCCAACTCTCCTCCCATTCTCCACCTCAGTACATCTCAGAGACATCAGGTACAGATACGCCATTCAGGAGCAATATTTTCAAATGCTATGTTCAAATATCCGAGCATTTTTTATTGCTAGTCTTCCCCAGATCCCATCCAGAGTACAGTCCTGAGAATCCTGCCTCAATTCCTTCAGGCACTTAGCTACTCAATAAGCCAGAAGTGCAATTTTACATTGTGTCGATACACATGGATTGCCTTCAGGATTCATTTGCTGTGACTAAAAGACGAATTCCTAAAACTATTCTGTGATTCAGATCATTAAACACATTTAGCATGCGCAGCGGTATCAAAGAATAAATTTAAGATGCAAGGTCCCAATAAACACATAGTACAGCTGTCTAAGAGTTCCTGTGAGTGTTGTGAAAGCTGGTTGGTTATTTCTGGATCTGTGGTGTCAAGTTCTAATTCTGCTATGGCACATTGAGAGGAAAAAAACAGGAACTGAAAACCCTTCAACAGCATTTTGTGTTTGTGAAATTTGCACTAGTGGCAAAGACACAATCATACTTGGAAAACAAAGTTCCATTTCAAGTACCCAACATCATACACTCCCAGGTCATATTCATAGCACAGGTGCATACAGAATTAAAGCTCTTCTAATGGAAAATGCTGGTAAATCTCAGCAGGTCTGACAGCATCAGTGAGGAGAGAATAAAGCCAACATTTTCAATCTAGATGACATTTTGTCAGAGCTCTGATGAAGGTCATCTAGAGTCAAAATGTTGGTTCCATTCTCTCCCCGCAGATGCTATCAGATCTGTTGAGACTTTCCAGCATTTTCTGTATTTGTTTTAGATTCCAACATCCGCAGTATTTTGCTTTTATCTAAAGGCTCTTCTAACTTGATTCCAAACACCCTAGAATACCCTTACACCAATGTAATATTTTTAATTGCCAAAAACAGACATTCTGTAGCCCCTCTCAATGAGATTGTCGGTCTAATAGTAAATTAAGGAGTTTTGTGCTGTGAGTCAATGCTACTGAGAATTCATTTGAGAAATGGCCTTTTCATGAAAACTCTTCCCATCAACACGGGAGAATTTATCCCATCAATCTAAGCCAGTTAAATTTAGATCACAAGGTAGAAAGGAGTGCCTAATAAAATGAACTCTGTTCCTCTCCTTAAAACATATAGGTTGCAATGAATATAAATGTAAATACATATTTGCTGTGATTGAAATATTGCCCAGATTTTCCCATAAAAATAATATGTTCGCTGAGCAATCTTTAGTGCACAAAAATAATTCAGCAATATGGTGATGAAAAGATGCACAGTGAGCATCTTTCTGGAAGATTTGCAATCGGCCTTACAAAAATGGGATTTCACTTTCAACATGCCCATGAGTATTAAGAAATTGCAGGATTTGCACTATAAATACAAATTAAACATAATGCAGAAAGTTAAGATTGGTATTCCATGGCATAACGATCCTGTTAATGAAGTGAATTCTGCTCCAGGTACGTTGTTCAACAGTGAAGACCCAGAAAGAGGTTATTTAAGAAATACGTAGATGGGCACATGAACAGAATGGGAATGGAGAGGTATAGAAAACTGATTTAAAATAGGGATCATGAGCCTTGGGAGACACTGGGAAGTGTGTAAATAGATGATGATATTGATGTACTTGTTTTTATCCTACAGGTGCTTTGGTCCACCTTGTTGTCTAACAAGGGACATACACACGATGGGTCATGAGAAGGCTGCTTTCGGATTTTTTTTTGAGAGTATCCTAGTGTTCACGTCGTTAGTGCACGCTTGACCTGAACCATTTGATGGGCAACACGACAGCTCAGTGACTATCGCTGTGCTGTGCAGATACATGGATTTGGGCCCGTGTCTGTAGGAGTTTGTGCGTTCTCCCCATGCTTGCGTGGGTTTTCTCCAGGTGCTCCGGTTTCCTCCCACATCCCAAAGATGTGCTCTTAGGCTAATTGGCAAAACAAATTCGCCCTAAATTGTCTCAAATTTGGTTTTTAATCCATAGATCTATAAACATAGACAGGGATCACGGGTAGAGGTGGGAACATCGAGGTGGTGGCGTGGGCTCGTTGGGCCGAAGGGCCTGTTTCCCGTGCTGTTTTGATCTTTGTTCTAAAGAGAAAAAGTGAAACTGCTGGACTCACTCCAGTTAAGTAGCAAATTGTTCCACAAGAGGTTCTGAAAACATTTTTCACTTTCTAAAGAATAATCATATTTTTCTTTTCTTGTTTTGGTTTTCTATCTAACTTAATCTAATTTCTCTGTACTATTCCTTTCTCAGTTGTTAGATCCATTACTTCATCATTAAATCTCATTGATTTTGATAATAGGATGATTGGCCCAATCATGCAAGGTCCCAGACGTCCTCTTGACTTCTCTGTTATCAACTTGCATCTCCAACAACTTGCAAAGCAAAAATAATTGGACTCAAAAGAGAAAAGAAAAAACTCGGTCTTGCGGTGCAAGATGATCCACTCCAGCAATATCTGGGCCAATAATGCTGTTAGTTTAAATGCTATAGTACGTTGCAGATTTTAATTTGGCAGAAGCATGGACTAAATAATTGGGAATGGCAATTAGTGAGCAAAACCTTAAAAAATATTGCCCAACTTGAGTGGATAGAGAAGAAAACAAAGTCTTAAAATTTTCTAAATGATAAAATTTTAGCATTATTTACAAATAAAATTTCATGTGATATTATTTCATATTACAAATATACAATACCATCACTGTGCTGCTACCACCACCTCTAGGATTATACTTAAGCATTCGTTACTGCATTTGCAGATCACGGGTAGAATCACGGGTGCGATAAAAGTGGGTAGAAAAAAAGAATAGAAAAACTGTAAACCTTTGTATATAGATTTTAAAGACCCATTGGGAAGGTGGCACTCTTCACCCATTTACCAAGTTCCACCAAACTCTGTAAAGCACTCAGTGTTACATTCTTATTCACACCATGTAATTTTCCAATGCACGACAGTGTTTGAGCTGATAAATTAGCTGATGCAGTCGAAGTTGGATGGGGTAGGATGAGTGTCAATGACAGATGTCAACCAATAGAATATGGGCAGAATCTTGCTCCCGGAGTTTGGACAAGTCCTGATTAATGCTGACGAGGAAGACATTTCTCTGTCCTGTTACTCTTGCTCTTCTTCCTCCTCTCATCATCCTCTCCTCCTCTTCATTACTGCAGTAGATCATCAAGAAAGGAGCATGAGTTAAAAATGGAATTATAGAGACACAGAAGGATGTGGAAGATTCTGGATGTCTACAGCTTAACATTAATGCCATAGGAACTGCAATGTTTGCAACTTGTAACCTGTACTGCTCAAATCCCATTTCATGAACAGAGTATCTTCCCAGTGGCATGCTGCTTATTAAAGACAAAAACTTCTGTGATGTTGTGGGTGCCGCAATAGTTCCTTGCTTCTCAAGAACATTTACACGGGCTTTTTTCCTTCACAAGATCATATGCTTTAGATAAAAGACAGCACTGGAGCGATGTCTCCAAAGTGGCATCGGGCAACTGGTGTAACATATTAGCTTCTACTAATAACCCACATTTATTTAAATACTTCTATGTAGTAAAAGCATCTCAAGTATTTCACATGAACATCGTCAAACAAAATCTGAAACAGAGCCAACGGTTGCTGTTAGAACAGGTGATCTAAAACTTGGAGAATGATGGAAGTTTTAAGGAGCATCTTAGAGAAATGAAGAGACAGGCAAATTTTGGAAGGAAAATTCCAGTACTTAGAACTCTGGAGCCATCATCAGTGACCTGGACAGAATTTGATGCATCATGTTGGCCATCTAGTGGTTGAGAAAGAATATCGCTCCCAAAAAAATCTAAAGATCCTTCAAACCACCTAAAATTTTCTAAAACTTCAACCACAGCCAAAACAGTGTTCAATATAAAATAGAAAAGATTATTTTAATTCTGTCAGTTTGGCAGAAGCTGGTTGGGACGATTGTTAAAATCCCTCATGGCATTTCGCCTTGCTTTCTCATCACAAGTTGCAGTTTTTAACATGCTGCTGTGAATTGACAGGAACAACATCAACAGGAAACTGACAGGGTCTGTCTTTAAATATGCAGACAGTTTTCTGATCACATCTTCAGAATCCAGCTAGTATGTTAACCAGGTGGTGCCAGGATGGTGCACCCTGAGTGAAGAATGTTTTCAGGTGTGCTCGCTGTGTACTGTGACTTTAAAAATGGCACCCTTATCATAGAATTACTGAGTTGGTGGGGCTGGTGAGTCACAGAGGATGTCCACCCCAACAATACAATGTGGAATCGCCACCTACATTCTTTTTCTACAGCCTCCTGCACTATATGGTGGAAAAGGTCTTGGGTCATTGTCTGTGTGGAGCTTGCATGTTCTGTGTCTGTGTGGCTTTCTTCCAGGTGTTCTGGTTCCTTCAGATTTCTTACTGTGTTTATCCCAGTCCAATGCCAGCATCTTCACATCATTCCTCCCACAGTCCATAGATGTGGATTGGCCATGTTATATTGTCCCTTAGTGTCCCAAGATGTGAAAATGGATGGGGATTAGTGAGGTAAATGTGTGGGGTTACAGAGATAGGGTGGGAGATGCGCCTGAGTAAGATGCTCCTTCTGCACTGTAGGGATTCTATGATTTTAAAAAAGCTGCCATTGCCATCGTTGGCCCCAACATCTTTTTCCCCCACCCAACATCAGCCTGTCTAAAGCCCTACAGGCCCTACTCCCATAACTCCACATATTTACCCTGCTAAACCCCTGACACTATGTTCATTTAGCATAGCCAATCAACTCAACCTGCATATCTTTGGACTTTGGGAGGAAGTTGGAGCAGACACGGGGAGAAATGTGCAAACTCCATATAGACAGTGATCTGAGGATCTGAGGGTCCCTGGTGCTGTGAGGTAGCAGTGCTAACTATTGTGTCACCATGCCACCAATGTTCTTCAGTCCTTAATTCTAGCATTAACCTTCCCTTTGTTTTATGTTCATGACTTTTTTGCCAAAAAGATATATGTCACGTACAAACCAATTCTAAAACAACTTCTTCCCTGCAGCCATCAGACTTTTGAATGGGCCTACCTCATATTAAGTTGATCTTTCTCTACATCCTAGCTATGACTATAACATATATTCTGCACTCTCTCCTCTCTTTCTCTATGTGTGGTATGCTTTGTCTGTATAGTGCGCAAGAAACAATACTTTTCACTATGTACTAATACTTGTGACAAAAATAAATCAAATCAAATCTCTCCTTCAACCTGACCTTTTTTCTGATCTTCTATTCTGCTCCACCATTTCCAGCAGTTGTCTCACTATATATTCCATCAAATTTCTACCCAACTTCAGCTCTGAAGAAGAATCGTATAAACTTGAATCTGTTTTTCTCTCTCTACAAACACTGCCAGACCTGCTGAGTTTATCCAGTAGTTTTTGTTTCATTGTTACTATCCTGGCTAAGAAGAATTTAAAGATTGTTTACACAGCAAAAATAATTGTTTAATTCATTTACCAAGATTTCTATTGCAAATAAATCTTATTCTGTTCATTTATCCAACTTTACTGTTCAACCAAAAGTCCTGATTATTTTGGTAATACTGTGGGCGATGTAATTAATTGTCTGAGTGATTCACCCACAGTACCATTTTTTAGATTTACAATTACAGTTCAAGGCACGATAATAGCAATTGAGTTTGAAAGAAACAGTAGTTTAGAGTGCAGTTTTTGGGTGTCTCACGTAGAGAAAAGAGTTTGGTGAGAAGTGTCAAGTGAATGCTTAGGAATTCACCACAAGCAAACCATTGCAACTATACCAGTCCCTAGTGAGAAGCTTTTATGTCAAGCAAGTGATAACTCCTCACACGTTTGTGTCTGTGAAGGTATTGCTGGAGTAAAGGAATTGTGCGAATTTGAATCATCTTCTTATGTTTTTATTGAGACCATTGCAACATTTTCCCTGATGTTAATATAATTCATTTTTCTTGTTTTAATAAATATTTAATCTTTGTATTAAAAGTTCATCAGCAGACTCCTTTGAATTTGTTCAGTGACTTACCTACACAGTCTTAAAAAAATGTTAAAATCTGTCAAGCCAGTTTCTCTAGAGACCTGACCTATCTAGTATTTTATCATCTGGGATCCTAACAGCATCCACATTTGAACTGTAAGTTAAACACTGTTAATCTACCAGATACAGAAAATTGTTTGGTAACAGTAGATAATGTGAAACACTGGTAAATAAAGCAAATTGGATTTTGATTGCATAAGCCATGGAAGGGAACACAAATAACATGAAATCACAGAATCACAGAAATGTTCAGGCATAGAAGGAAGCCAATCAGCCCATTGTATTTGTACCAAATATGGTATTGAGCTTTACAGGTCATTAGCTAATCTCCATCTGGTGGATCCAGCCAAAATATCACAGTAAAAACATCATAGTATTTGAAAAGAGGCAACAAAGACTTGCCCATTTGATACCTGGCATCAGATCTCTGAGCAACAATAAAAGACCAAGACATTGACTGTATTTACTTCAGAAAATGAACTGTGGAGAAAGAAACTTAATCGAGCTTTTAACGTCCTTGGGCATATTAAGCAAATAGAGCCCACAAAACTATTTATATGGCTCAATAACAGCAATGAGGAGGCATGAGAAGAAGCTCGGAAGGTGAGTTGACTGATCATATTATACCTGGTGAACTAGTGTCTAATACAAAAATCACCAAGCAATGAAAAGGATAATGCTATGGTCTGATGGGAAATATGGCTAACTTCAAGACAGAAGGTTTTAACTCCAGGCTAAGTATGTGGTCTGCTCTGTTTACTAGTAACAAACAGCTTTGGTTTTATGATGGGTAATAAAGTCAGCAGGATACGGGACAATGGTTGTTTTCAAGGGAGAAGCTATAACAGCACAATTCTTGATAATGTCATTCGATCAAATGGAGCCTAAAGGCTGATTTCAAGTTATAAGATAACTAACATCAGGTAGCCTGCAATAAACTAATTTGGATGATGTGTCACTGCCTTCATCAAAACTGCATGTGTTCCAGCCAGTCTCAAAGGAATAAATATTAGAGTTTTGAAGAGCAGGATCAAAAGAGAAGAACAGAAGAAGAAAGGAACAGTAAACTATAAGCTTGAAGAAATCTGATTCCTCTCCGTGCCTGACCAGCATGAGTGGATAGAAACACTCCAAGTCCATGAGATAAGTAGTTAAAATCTATGTTTGCAAACTTATTATGGTAGATTTATAAGGGAATAAGAGCATTCACAGTTTAAGCAGTCTTGTAGCAGTCATAAATGTTTAATTTTTTTTACATTTTCTTCATAGAAACATGATTTGATTTAAAGATAAAAGTTTTTGTGTCTGTCACTTGACTATAGCAATAATTTCGGTTAACAATATCCAACTATGTTATGTCGAGTGAATTAATGCTTGGAATGGACCACACAGAGAGCTGATCAAGGCTGATAGCACCCACAATGCTAAGAGGGGGATTGAACAGGTATTTTGCAAGCAAAAGGGAAAATATTCATAGGATAAAGGTGCTTTACAGTGCTCTGGTTTTCTAGAATGATCCAAGCATTTTTAGCTGAGGACACAATTACCTCTAAAAATGCTCAAGCAAGATCTAACTGCATGATTATACAAGTTATGTATCAGACTGATTAATATATTTGTATATATTTTCCAATTGGTTATGCCAGCTTCATATCTGATTATTGGACATAACCAATCAGAAAATCTATGCTTGAGAAAGCAGAAAGACAGTGCAGGAAATGAGAAATACAGTTTGTTGATCAAAAAAATTACGCATGAACATGCTCCAGGAGATTAGCTAGTCCGCACTAAACATTTATTCATTATCAATGACAAGGTTTCAGAAAAGTAATTTGTTTTATATATTTCAGATATCCCAGAGTAGTTTCCATATTATAACGGATAAATTTTATCTTGCTTTCTTATTCATTTTTGTGCTTTATATTTGATCATTTTTAAATACGATACATGCATTGCAGGAGACAACGTGAGAAAGCAGCAAGACAGGACAAGCATTTATAATTTAAAGTTTATTTTTACTATATATCTATATATATATAAAATATACATATACATACATATATATATATGTATACATACATATATATGTATATATATATACACACATATATGCACTTCTGGATTGCTGTTTAACACCCTAGATGGAATTTTCTCACCATATTTTCACCTTTAATTATGTGATACCCATTTAAAAACTTGTACGACAGAATTAAAGGTGAAAATATAGTGAGAAAGTCCAATCCATGACAACTTTCCAAGAGCAAGTCTGAACCTAGAGTTTATTCATTTAGTTTACATATCCATAAGGACACTGGAACATAAGAAATACCAAGCCAACAGATAATGATGCTGTAATGAATTTGATCCAAAGCCTAAAGCGTTTGGATGACAGTTGATTCTAATTTGATTGTCAGGATCTTACGTGAAATAAATTCAGAAATCCAACCTAGTTCTTTATTCCTAGTAGCCAGAGACCACAATTCAATTAATAACTTGGTAGGCAAAGAAACAGCTAGCATAGGAAACAGAAACATTACAGCTCGATATAAAAGAGTTCAGGCCAAATTATCAGAATTTTATTTTTCGTTTCACTTACGTTCCTTGTCAGGAAATAATTAGGGCTAAATTCAGATATGGGGATTAAGAAATATGTCAGGTCTCTAGCAATATCCCCATTTACTTTGTTTAGCAAAAATGTTGACAGACACTATAAATGACTATTACTAATAAGGTCTAATATAAACAAAATAAATCCCAGAAATATTTACAACTAATGAAACAGATGGTCACAAATAAGCTTGTGATATTTTGTGACAGAAGTTCATTACAAATTGTAATGATATTCCTAATTTATCTTGAAATTATCTTAAGATCTTTCAATCAGAACTGCTGTCAGCAAAAATATTCCTTCTTGGCTGTTTCTTACCCTCTTCTCCTAATTCTGCGTTCTACTCTCCCTTACCAGTCCTCTATGTTTTTTCTTCCAGCTTTTTCCATCCTATCTCACTCTCTTTCTCCATTGCCTACTATCTTCCTGTCTCCAGATCCCTTCCCACACCTCTTCTCATGTCTCCCCCCAAAATTTCCCCCCTCCCACGCTGTCTCACTTCGCCACTTCCACATCCCCACCTCTCATTTCCCCTTCTCTTTTGTTTTTCTTCCTCAGCACGATGGCAGAGTGGTTAGAACTGATGTCTCACAACGTGAGGGACCTGGGTTCGATTTTGGCTTTGGGTAACTTTCTGTGTGAAGTTAGCATGTTCTCTTCATGTCTCCGGGTGCTCCGGTTTCCTCCCACAACCCAGGTTAGATGGATTGGCATGATAAATTGCCCCTTAGTGAGTAGAATAGGGGATTTGCAGAGTGAAATGCATGGGATAGGGAGCAGGAGGGCCTGGTTAAAATGTTGGTAGGGACTTGATAGGCTGAATAGCCTCTTTTCACATCGTAGGGATTCTATGAACCCTTCTTCCTTTTCATTTTCCCTTCAAGTTTGAATTCATTGTGTTCAAGACCAAGAGAAACCAACTAACAAACTTATATTCCTTGAGTACATGTAAATATGTCCTAAACAAGTGAATGACGATGAAATTTGAGAGGCTGCAGTTTTCTCGCTGGCCAGCAGACAATCACTTAGGATCCAAGTGACCTCTAGTGTACAACAGTAATAATATCAGCTCCAGCTCAAAACAAAGCCACATCACGTTCCTGAAATTGTTAGAAAGTAAACACATATTCTCTGTAGAAGTTTTTTAACGTTGTTACCAAGTTTGTGTCGATGATTCTGTGGAAAATTGCATCCAATGTTTTTCTGTGAAACAGAACAGAGCATGTTCTTTCCCTCTCTTCCTCCAGGAGTGGCAAATCTTCAGACTTGTAAACAGTTGCTATGCGAGAAGTGAGGTTCCTAAAGACAAACATGTCAAGATGTTTTCAGAAATACAGATAAGATAACCTTTCCCATGAAAACAGCGCAGTATCACACTATCAAGTTTCCCAAAGCATCTGCAATATAACCACATAAGTTCTGCACTGTGCTAAAAATTATTGTTTGGTGCCATTTGTGAGGAAATTTAAGAATTTATTTAGTTTTGAATTGGGGGAAAGGAGGAATTTGTGAATTTTAGTTCGAGTGTAGGGCAGACAGCAACAGCTAAGGGTTGCATCATTAATACTGCATTCTCCTACAAGATGTATACATGCAGTGAACATCTGTGAACAGAACAAGTATGTCAAAACCTTACTTGGTCTTAAAACATATGATTATTTTAATACATTTTAAGTGATGTAACTCTGACTCACGTTACAGGATAGGGCAAGGTGAGTTGAATAAATGATAGACAGCTTGTTCCGAAACCATAAAATCTCACCGGAAGTCAATGGACCTTTCTATGGTTCACCCTTTGTCTGTTCCAATTCCTGTGATAGGAAGGATGATAAAATTCTGGCCAGTTTCTTTGTAAAACAAAGTAATATAGTCAGAGGATTCATTGTCACTGAGCAGAAATTTGGGCCCATCATGAATTAAGAATTTTCTAAAGCCAGGTGATTTTGTAATTTCCTCCTTCATATGCAAAGAGAATCAAGTTTCGTTGACATTAAGAAATAGGATAATCACTTTGCTAACCAGCCAGGACTAAAGAATTATTGAACTCCATGCCATTCTGTAATCGTAGTGAGTGTCAAACGTTGGGAATCAATTCGGTTGCTGTTTCACATCCATGTTGCATCTCAGTCTCAGTATTCAGCATTAGGTTGGGTGTGGTTTTCACTTTTTTCTGGAGCTTAATGGGGGACATCTCAGACTGGAGGATATGGTATATAGCCACGGGTGAGGAAATGACATATCTTAGGAGTTCTGCAACACAGTAGTTGCTATGTTATTGTCCCACTGATCATAACATCTGCCAAAGGGGAAGAAAGAATGTTTTTGTAAGAAATAGCTGAGTAGAAAGTTTCGGTTAAGTCCTAATGCCTCCTGGATTCTTTTCTTAGGTTGTTCCATGGGATAGAAAAAGATTTGCTTCCACCCTGAATACTGAGATGGCTGCTAAGTCCAATGTGAAAACTGCAGATTCTGCCACATGCAGGGCAGGTGGTGCTTGAAGTTTTGGGTAGGTGAGCTGTTGGGAGGTTTACGCGCTCTCTCTCCAATCCCGTTACTTTGCTTAATTTTTGCTTAATGCACTTGGGGCCCTCCCAAATAAACCTTTTTGGTTCATTTTGGTCAGTCACAAGCCACAGGTTCCAATAAGTCGGTAGGATGGTGTGACCTCCTCAGGGATGCTTTGAGGATATTCCTAAAATATTTCTGTTCCACTCCTTCTGCCATGACTAACTTCTGAGCAGTGCAGTAGCTGCAGCAATCTGTGTGTGTCCAGACATGTTCTGTCCAACAGAGGTGGCTTAGGTGAATTAGTGCCTTGATGCTTGTCAAGTGGCTTGGGAGATCTTGCTGTTGTTGGATTATCTTTCTTGGCACCACCTCTGGTGACACTTCTCCAGTATTTTTGAGGTGGATTATTCAAGTCTCTGAAGAATATAGGAACATGGGAATCATTGCTGTATGATTAGACTTGAGGTTGACCTCAGCCAAACAAAAGCTAAGTTGGCACACTGAAGGATTAGCTCATAGGTGAGAATGCAGTTCAGGCACTGGTCTCCACATGTTTATGTTGCCTATATCTAAGTCAAATAACTGCAAAGCATTACTGCAGAACAGGGTTGAGGATTTTAAGCAGATTTGCAGGCAAATATGCTGCCTAATTAGCTAATATTGGCCTCAAAGAATGATTTTTGTTGCTGCTTTTCCATTATATTTTTAAGTTGCATTGGTACCCCAGCATTCAAAAATCAGGTGAAGTTTTTGTCACGGTATCAACAAGTCTAGACATCCACTTGAAACTGACATTTTGCTCTGTACCATCAACCTACAGTGTTTCTGATTCAGATGTAAGAACATTCCTCCAAACCCCACAAAGGAAACACCAGAGCATCAGCCCCTATGCATTAAATTAACCCATCCTAAACAAACATGCAATGATACTCCATTAATAATAGTGCCTATGCTACATACTAGCATATCATCATATATTGTTTCTAAATTAAGAGATTATTTTGCTGAATAGAAATTCCAATTGATAAAGTGACCTTAACTTTAAGAACTGGCTGAACCAATACAAAAATACTATGAAAGTAATTTTATACGCCCAAATATGGGGACAGGGTAATTAATAATTTGGGAGTTACAGAATGGCATGGAGTTCAATAATGGAAGCAAGAAAGACACATGAGATAAAATACAAACACAAAATAGTCTTTTAACATTCAAAAATCTATATATTCCTTAATTTGTTGAGGATATGCGAATGAATTTCATTTTTTAACCTTGACAAAATGTATAATAGGATATCAATAAATAATTTGTACAGAAATAGAAATAGTCCAGCTATAAATAATATTTACTCAATCAATAATTGAATAATAAATTTGCCACAATTCAGTCTATGTGTCTGTCACTTACATAACATCAACACACAATTAAAAACTGATTGAGGTTTCTATAACTGGCCAGAGTTGCTTTGTAAATAGTACTTCACATTAAGTAAGGTTTCACTGCAAACAAAAACGAAGTCACATCTATGATTTGGATGGCCACAGACATGCACAAGAAGATATCAACAAAGATATGTCAAGTGCTAACTTAGACAAGATATTGCATAAGGAAAAACTAATATATAAGTAACATTAAGTGCCCATTATTTATAACAACAGAGTCAAGGAGAAAGAAACCGTCTCAATGCACTGCAAGTACGCCTGGGTCAAAGACTTCAGCTTTTAAATAAAGCTTACACATTTATTTAAAGCTTTTAAGTCAGTTGTCTGAAAATAATAACATATTAATACATAAAGGAGAGTTACAATAGAGGAAACTAAGCCCATGTAAGTTAGTCTAAATCTTCAGCAACAACATCAGTTAGGTGCCCCCTGAGGACACTAACCTTGCTCCTTTTCAACTACAACACTTATAAGAGCTATCATTTTATTACACAAATGAAAATAAGCTCAAACTTTGCTTCTCATGTTCAGGACCACCACATCCACAAAAAGTGTTATCAGCTGGAACAACCAAAGCTGCAGGTTTTCATTTCCAGGTTTGAATAACCGCTGACGTCACTGCAGTGCATCTGTGAGGCTGAATTTCATTGATATCATGCAGCTGGAGATGGTCAGCCAAAAGCTTAAGAATGTTCACCAGAAAGTCAAGAAGGATCAGGCAGATCATGCAGTAGCCCCTGAACACATCTTTCTCTCCAACCCATGCTCAGTTCTGAATAATGGTGAGAGTGAGAGTGATAGAAAGTAGAACATAGAACATTCGGCCCTTGATGTTATGTTGGCCTGTGATACTAATCTAAAGTCCATCTAACCTACACTATTCAAAAATCATCCATATCTTTACACAATGACCATTTAAATGCCATTAATGCTAATGTGATGGTTCATCTGGAGAGTGCAAATAAAGCCAAGTCCATGACACCATGGTGGTATAGTTGCATAGAGGTCAAGAAGAGGACTGAGACAGTAAGAGTGATAGGGTAGTCTATAGTTCAGGGAAGAAATGGAGCTGCAGTCGTGCATCCAGAGTTGTATGTTAGCTCCCTAATACCAAATCAAGCATATCATTGAGCAACTGCAGAGAACACTGAAAGGCGAGTATGAACAACCAATAGCTTTCTACTATATCATTCCAACAACATAGATTAAAGAAGGATGAGGTCCTGCACACAAACATTAGAGGGATAGAAAGAAGATTGGTAAGCAGGATCTCAAATCTCTGGGTTACTCCTGATGCAACATGCTTCTCACTACAAAAATAGAAAGATAATTCAGATTATCTTCATTCTGCATGACTGGAGAGATAGTCCAAAAGGAAGGGCTTTTGATTCGTGGGACATTGGTAAGTGTTGTAGTTCAAAAGGGGCAAGGTTAGTGTCCTCAGGGGGCACTTTACTGATGTTTTTGGTGAAGGTTTAGACTAATTTACATGGGCTTAGAAACCAGGATGTTATTTTAGAAAAGATAAACAAGGTGCACAAAGTGCCAGGAAAAACAAATAGCATTACAATAAGAAATAGTAAGGTAGACACTGAGACTTTGAAAGTACGTATAGCTGATCTAGCACACCTTTGTTTGTCATTAGTCTGTTTACTAAGGAAGCTATATTTGTACTTGCAATCAAAATCTTCTACAGGCATAAAAATAATAGGGACAGTAAAGGGACCTATGCATGGAAGGAGAGGGCATAACCAACATACCAAATATGTATCTTGCATTTGTCTTCACAAAGGAGATGCTGCCAAAGTCATAGTGAAGGCAGAGGTAACTGAGATATTGCACAAGCTGAAAATTTATAAAGAAGAGGTGTTGGAAAGATTGGGTCTAAAGTTGATAAGTGATCTGGACTGCGACTCAAAGTGGCTCAGCTGACCATCAAAGCATCAGGAGAAGCACTAACCCAATCAGGTCTTAACCAAATTCTGCATAACAGCTTTCTTCAGGCCTACCTTTGAAGTTTAATGAAAGCATTCTACCATCTCATTGAAGTCCAGGTGGTAGGGGTTGTTACACACCAACAGGATGACAGAGATTTTGCATCACTTCTGCCTAAAAAGTGATCCATTATCACTCTCTATCCTTTTTGCAAAGCTCCATCTGTTAAAAACATGTTCACACATAAGCTTAGCTGTGGTAACTGCATCACTTTACAGGTTTGGAAGGCTTTGATTGGGTAAATATATCTGATGACTGAGACAAATATACCTAACGTTCACCTTCAGTAATGAACCAGTTTAACAATCTGTATGCCTCCCATGGAGCATTATTCCAATACTAGTTACCAATTAAAGTATTTTGCTTGGCTGGGGCTGGATTCATTTGAACACAATTGAGGCACTAGACATCCACGCTATCATGGGCCACCAATAATAACTATGTGGCATATCATTAGCCTGAAAAAAGAGACCCAAATTGATGAATGCATATTATCAATTATTTTCTGAAATAAAGAGCCATGACCTTTGTCAAACCGTATAAAACTTCCTCACGTTGGATAAATAAGCCCTTGGACTACTTAGAATGAGTTTGGAAGTGGGAGTGAGTGGACTTTAAAATGGGAGCAGAATGGGGCCAAACTCCTGTTTGGTCAGGGGCCCTATGTCTTTGAGTTGCACCTAAATGGTTCACTGAAGTGGATGCCCCCAGGAGGGAATGTATCATACAGGACTGAACTATCTGCAGGTGCCAAAATACCAGTGTCAGCAAAGACTGTCTCACTCTGGGGAGGCCACACTGATCTCCACACCATGATGCAGAATGAGCTGAGATTTATGGTGTCAGTGGATACCCATTGTCAGCGGCGCTTTTTATCATTGCGGCTTTGTTTCTATGTTTCAGGGCCTTTCTAGGGATCTACGGGAAATATGCGTGAGATAGCCCAGACTTTAGTCCATTGATACATCAGTGAGGTTACTAATGCTGTGTTTGAGAGGGCCAATGACAATGTCCACTACTGGACTGATCCAGACAGTCAGGCAGAGAGAATCATTGTAGTTTGGGCTATCACTGGACTCTAAGGTGCAGGATATGATTTACTCCATGTAAATGGGACAGCACAGTGGTTAGGACTGCTGTCTCACAGCACAGAGACCCAGGTTCGATTCCCTGCTTGGGTCACTGTCTGTGCAGAGTCTGTTTTTTGCACATTCTCCCCATATCTGTGTGGGTTTTCTCTGGGAGCTCCAGTTCCCTCCCATAGTCCAAAGATGTGCAGGTTAGGTGGATTGGCCATGCAAAATTGTATCGGGGGACTATCTAGTTGTTATGGGGTTGCATAGGGTTATCCAGAAAGGGCCTTGTTGGGATTGTGATTGGTGCAAACACAATGGGCCAAATGGCCTCCTTCTGCACTGAATGATTCTGTGATCAAGAATCCCATGGATCAACCAGTGGCCTTCACCAGCCAGAAGGATTTTCATTCTATCAACGTTTATCTGGTCTACAACCACCAGATGCAGATTCTTCGGGTGAGTACATGGCAAGCTGGCACAATGCCAATATACTTCAGCAGTCCTGGGTGCCACAGCTTTCTCAACTCTTCTCATGCCTTCATAGATGGACACTAGCTCCTAAAGGCATGACTGCTCATGCCTACAAAGCAGCAAAGGAGAAGTACAACACCTGCCTTTGGTCAACCCGAGCAATCATTGAATAGGCCAGCTGGTCTTCTGAAGAAATGTGATCCCAGTGCCTTGACCAATCTAAAGGGCCTTTCAGCTCCAAGGGTCTCAGTTACTGTTGGGGGTGGGGGAGCATTGGGTATGGAATAATTGCCTACTCCAATGATGAGGATGTGGAGGACCCAGATAACAAGGTGAAGTAAGATGAGGGACCATAAGCAAGGTGCAATAAGATTCATGCAAAACAGACGCCCGAATACACAACAGTTTCTAGTAGCCCTTTTGATCTTTTAGAAATATTCCAACAAAGCCTTACAGTTAAGCAGCTCTGCTGTCAGCTCCTTCATTTCACATGCCATCACCCAGTGTCCAGGTGCAGAGTGCACATTGGCAAGGCTGAGCAATCAGCCAGGCACCCTTCACTCCATTGCCTCCAACTCATTGAGAAGGCAGCAAGAATTAAAGTGAGAAGCAGCAACTATTAATGAAAGACTTATTGAGCAGCACAATATAAGTGAGGCTTTGCACCAATACAATCTAAACACATGTGAACCAGGAGCTGCCCCCTTACTCTCTTCAAGTACCCTTCTATGATGCAAATCCTGCACCTGCAGTTGAAGTCAATTGTAGTAAGGGCATTTGCAAAGTTCTCATGTCCTTTAAATCTCTGGGCTGGAAACCATCAGATTATTTTATATTATTTTTATTATGTTAATTCAGACATGTCCCTGCCCCTGACTCAATACCTAGGTTCCAGCAGACTTCCTGGACTGTAAATGACAACACAAATAAATTATTTAACATGTTTATTTTCTTTATTATGGTTAGTAATTTTCCAACATGCCTATTCTAGCTACCCGTCAGAAGATAACACAGTTAGGTAAGGCAGATGGATCTCTATAAGAAAGGGAGCATCTTAGTGAAGACAGTGCAACTTGGCCTTTGGACAAAATCAGCTGAAAGCAGTTGAATAGCTTCTTGCAAACTGATCTGATAAATCATATTACTTGCATGAAACTTGCATGTTTATTACAATTGATCTCTCAATATCCTACATAAATGACACAGAAGGGACCATTCAACCCCTTAAATCCATTCTGATTCTGTGTAGAGCATTCCAGTCAATTCAAATTCCTGCTTATCCCCATAGCCTTGCAAAGTTTATTTCCTTCAATCCAGTTTACTTATGAACTAATTCAACAGCTCGGCCTCCTCCTCCTCTTACTCAGCAAGTTTCAGGTTGTTGCCACTCATTGCATTAACAACCCCTTCCTCACATCCCCTTCTACATCTCTCGTGCAGAAAAAACCTTAAATCTGTGTTTCCTGATCCTTCTGTTTTCAACAGTTGGGTGCAGCTTCTCCATGTTTATCTTGTCTAAATCAGTCCTATATCTCAACCTACATTTTTATCCAAAGATAATCCCCTATCCAGGACTTCAGTCACTTCTTTAAAAAAATTCAATCAGATTAATTAGGCATGATCTCATCTTAATATTTGCATACTGACTCTCTCGGATTGCTTGATAATTTTCAAGTTCAGTCATACTATCCTTAATTACAGATTCTTAACAATTCCCTGACAACAGATGTTGTGCAAATTGGTGGTTAATTCTTTATATTCCTTTCTTACCTTACTTCACAAGGTGCAGGCTACGGTTTTGCTAAACCACCTTATTCCCCTTGTGGGCAACTATATTTTCATGGATTTTGGATCTGTTCTTTCTCCTCTTATACATATGAAAGGACTTTTATATGTGCATAATTATATAAGCATAAATACAAATAATTACTCCTAATACTTCTGATGAATTGTATGAAAACACAGCTCCACTAGATCTATCATTCATCTAAAACAAGACTTCAGCATTCCAACAATCCAATCAATAACAATTGGAGCTGCTCCAAAGCTCTTGTTATGCCTTTGTACGCTGCTGAGTACATTTCCTTGGAGGTGCCATCAACCAGGAATGCACAGGGTATCCTGGGTTCCAGTCACACTAGGCATTGCAATGTTTTTGGCTCAACATTGCAATGGTGGTTGACTGACAACATTAAATGAGTTACAGCTGCTTTCTACAAAGCAGATGTTGGCACTGACATGTAAAATCATGTGTTTGGTACTAGCTGCACATTAATTGAATGAAACTCCTTCTGGTTTGTAAAATTGAGTGGTTTCTCATAGTAATGTCTTCCATGTTACACAAGAACAATTAGTAGCATCCTGGACCTACTAACATGGAACAGATTTGGGCCATTCATGGGCATGGACACTTTTAATGTACTCATGCAGCTCTGCTTTTTGTTATTTTGAGCTGTAAGTCTTGGCCAGCAGCTAATAATTTCCCAACAGCCTCCAGGAGAAAGCACAGCTTTGAGAATACCATCTGTGAATCATGTCAAAATGTGCCAAGGTGAAGTATGGTAGGTCAGTAAATCCCATTAAGTGGGTGTCAAAGCATGAGCTGTAATGCCTTCTGTAATGCATCTTCTTCCATCCACTATCCTTTCCTCATCCACATTTTGCCACCTTTAGCTTTACTCCAGATAAAGCAAAGGCTTTGGGCTCTGACTGCATAACAGGAATAGTACTAAAAACTCCATAACTAGCTGCACTCTTAGCCAAGCTGCTCCACTGGCATCTACCCAAGAATGTGGAAAATTGCCCAGGTATGTCTGTCCACAAAAAGCTGACAAATCCAATCTGGCTAACAACCATCCCAACAGCCAGTCTCAATCATTAGTTAAACGATGGAAGATGGCTGCAACAGTTCTATCAAGCAACACTTTAAAGAGCAATAACCTGTTCATCAATGCTCAGTATAGGCTCCATCAGGGCCGCCAGGGTTCTGACCTCATTACAGCCTTATCTAAATGTGGAGAAAAAGAAAGACCTCAAAAGGGAAGGTGAGAATAACATCCCTTGACAGCAAGGGATGGCATTGAGAAGCCCTAGTAAAATTGAAATCAATAGGAATCAGGGTGAAAATGCTACACTGGTTAGAGTCACACCTAGCAACAAGGAAGGCCTGTGGTTTTTGGAGGCTAATCATCTCACTCCCAAGACAGGGATTACTCAGTCTGAAGCCCAATCATATTCAGCTACATCATCAATGATCTTCCCTCCATCATAATATCAGAACTTGGGATGTTTGCTGATAGGCACATAGTGCAAAGCATCATTTGCAAATCCTCAGGTATAAAAGTGTCAATATGCAGCAAGACCTGGTTAACATTCAGGTTTGAGCTGATAAGTGGTGAGTAACTTTTGCACCAGAGAAAAGCAAAACAGTGACCTTCTTCAACAAAAGAAAATGTAACCATTTTTCCCTGACATTCAACAGCATCATATTGCTGAATGCCCCACTATCAACTTCCTGGAGTTTATCATTGAACTGGATTAGCATATAAATACTGTAGCTACAAGAGCAAAACTGGGAGTACTACAGTAAGAAACTCACCTCCTGATTCCCCAAACCTACAAATCAGAATTCTGATGGGTATAATTTTCTAGCTGTCTTGTAAGTGGTATGTAATTAAGAGACCACTTGCCTAATTAGGGATGGCAGCATTAGTAGGCACATTTGAAGGTATGGCTGGCAGCCTACTCAGTGCCTGCTGCGAAATTTTTCTGAAGATACAGGCACACAAGCAGGCAGATAGTGCAACAAAATAGACGAGAGATAGAGAAGACTGCACCACACTTCACAGATGTCTACATGGAGATTATACTGGGCTGTACTTTCCAAACTCCCCATGTCAGAATTGAGATAATGCAAGTCCAAGTGGTGTAAGGGACAGAAGGATTTAGAAGGACAGATACGCAAATCTCTGAAAGTAGTGCCATAGGTTAATAAAGCCTTAAAAATGCAAACCAAGTATTTGGTTCATATCTAGATGGATAAAATTAAAAAGCTGAGAAATTAATCTAAACCTGTTAAAGGCTTGTTAAACTACATACAATGTTAATGTCCACAGTATAAAAATGATATGCTGGAAAGAATGCAAGAAAAAATTCATAAGTATGATACCAGAACAGAGAGGATATACTTATCAAGAAAACATGAGCAGTCTTTTCTTTAGACGAGAGAAGGCTAAAGGGTGACCTTGCAAACAACTTTAATACTATGAAAAGGTTTGATAAGATAGACATGTACCAGAATTTTACACTCCTCCACCAGCAGGTTTTTAAGTGAGGGTGGCCCAGGATGAGGGTGGAATTGAAGGCGCAGGATTCTCTCCAGATTCCTGTCTGCCTCTGATTTTATATTGGGGTGGCCAAGGCCTCAGTAGGAAGTCCACCCTTGTCCTAATTGAGATCCTTAAGTGGGCAATTACTGACCACTGAAGGGCTGGTTCCCAACCAATTTCAATTTTTAGGCTGGTGGGGTGCTTGAACATGCATAGGGGAAGACCAAAAATCAAAAGATTCCCTTCAGGTGATCGGGGCGGGGAGTGTTAAGCATCTCCATCAGAAGGCCCCTTCCGGTATGTGGACTTACCTCCCCTAAGGGAGGGCGGCACACCTATCCCACTGCAGCAGTGCTTCGAGGGGAGGGTGGCACACCTGTCCCACTGCAGCAACACCTCGCAGGTGTGCAGCACACCTGTCCCACTGCAGCAGTGCCAGAGTGGCAGCCTGCCAAGGAATGGAGGGATTTAATGCAGTCGACCAATCAGCCACATTCCACCTATCAGAAGGCAAGTGTTCGAGTCGGGCCTCCAATCCTCTCTGTCCTCCTCCCTCCAGTAAACCGGGGCAAAGGCTACTGAATGTTTGTGCCCTCTCTATATGTGGTGAAATGCAAATAGCCGAGAGATTCAAGTTTCTAGCTGTTCAGCTCGTCAGTTTAAAGTTTATTTATTAGTGTCACAAATAGGCTTACATTAATACTGCAGTGAAGTGAAAATTCCCTATTTGACACATTCGGGCACCCGTTTAGGTACACTGAGGGAGAATTTAGTACGGCCAATGCACCTAACCAATACGTCTTCCAGACTGTGGGGTGAAACGAGAGCACCCGGAGGAAACCCATGCAGACACAGGGAGAATGTGAAAACTCCACATAGACAGTAACCTACGCCAGGAATCAAACCTGGGTCCAAGGCACTGTGAGGCAGCAGTGCTAAGCAGGGCTACGTGCCACCTACAAACTGTCCTGACCCTTCTATGCTAATGCTATAGTTAAGAAAGTCCACCAATGCCTCTATTTGCTCAGGACACCAAGGAAATTTGGGATGTCCACTATGATGCTCACCATTTTTTACAGATGCACTATAGAAAGCATTCTTTCTGGTTGTATCACAACTTAGTATGGCTCCTGTTCTGACTGCAAGAAACTACAAAGGGTTGTGAACGTAGCCCAGTCCATCACATAAAACAGCCTCTGATCCATTAAAACTATCTGCATTAATCGCTGCCTCAGAAAAGCAGCCAGCATAATCAAGGATTCCACACACCCCAGACATACTCTCCTCTATCTTCTTCCAGAAAAATACAAAAATCTGACGTCACGTACCAACCAACTTAAGAACAGCTTCTTCCCTGCTGCTATCAAATGTTTGAATGGACCTACCTCACATTAAGTTGATCTTTCTCTACACCCTAGCTGTAACATTACATTCTGCACTTTATCCTTTCCTTCTCTATGTATGGTATGCTTTGCCTGTACGGCATGTAAGAAATTCCTCTTTTATTTGTGGTTTACATAAACGACTTGGAAGTTGGGGTAGGTGGTGAGATCAGCAAATTTGCTGATGACACTAAGATGCTTGGATTGGCGGGTACAGAGGAGCAGTGCCAGGCAATACAACAGGACATAGATAGGTTGGTAGACTGGGCAGATAGATGGCAAATGGAATTTAATCCGGATAAATGCGAGGGGATGCATTTTGGCCGGAAAAATGTAGAAGAGAGCTATAGGATAAAAGGTAAAACTATTCGGAGTATAGAGACGCAGAGAGACTTGGGGGTGCAGGTTCACAAGTCTCTGAGGGTGTCTTTACAGGTGGAGAAGGTGATAAAGAAAGCGTATAGTATGTTAGCTTTCATAGAAAAGGGTATAGAATACAAGAGTAGGGGTTTGATGTTGCAATTGTATAGAACGTTGGTTAGGCCTCACTTGGAATACTGCGTCCAGTTCTGGTCGCCGTACTATCGGAAGGATGTGAAGTCCTTGGAGAGAGTGCAGAGGAGGTTTACCAGGATGCTGCCTGGTATGGAAGGACTGTCTTATGAGGAACAATTGAATAGACTGGGGTTGTTTTCCCTTGAAAGACGTCGGCTTAGAGGGGATCTAATAGAGGTGTATAAGATTATAAGGGGTATAGATAGAGTAAATGGTGGTAAACTTTTTCCACCTTCAGAAATGGATAGGACGAGGGGTCACGGCCTTAGGGTGAGGGGGGCTATGTATAAGACGAATATTAGAGGGCAGTTTTTCACACAAAAGGGTAGTGGGGGTGTGGAATGCACTGCCGAGTAAGGTGGTGGGAGCAGGCACGCTAGGGCTGTTTAAGGGTCTCTTGGACAGCCACATGAGCGGTATGCAGATAGAGGGATATAGTAGGACTGTTGAACTATGGCTTTTTTTCCACAGGTAATTCGGTCCAACTTGACCAACAAGGAGCATGCATTCGGCAGGTGGTGCGAGGACAGCTCTTGGATGTTGATTCATGGGTTGCCTGGTGCTTCATGTCGTAAATGAGTGCTTTATCTGGACCATCTGAAGGGCACCATGACAGCTCAGTGACTATCGCTGTAGCTGTGCAGACACTTGGAATTGGGCCGGTGTCTGGGGGAGTTTGCGCGTTCTCCCCGTGGTTGCGTGGGTTTTCTCTGGGCGCTCCGGTTTCCTCCCACTTCCCAAAAATTCGCTCTTAGGCTGATTGGGAAACAAATTGTCCCTATAGTGAGATTCTTCCATATTAGGAATAACCTAAAATTAGAATAGGAAAATGGAATTGTTACTATAAAGTTATGACGGCAGCGCGGGCTCGTTGGGCCAAAGAGCCTGTTTCCCGTGCTGTGTTGCTCTAAAAAAAAATTATACTTTTCATTGCATACTAATACATGTGACAATAATAAATCAAATCAAATCTCTCCTTCAACTGGACATATCCCTGACCTTCTATTCTGCACAACCATTTCCAGCCCTTCTCCACTATATAATCCATCAAATTTTTGCCTATCCTAATTGCCATTGAGAAAGAGATAGTGAGCTACAGAACATGTAGTTTATGCCTACTTCAATAAAGTTGTGACTCCCACACTGTCAATTCAGGCTCTTGGAATGGTTACAATGGGGCCTGATTTTAATCTGAGAGTGAACAGGAGGTGGTTTAATCCTTGGACAGCACCTTCCAAACACACAACTACTTCCATCTAGAAGGGGGAGGGCAGTAGATACTTGGAATCATCACTATCTGCAAGTTCCTCTCCAAGTCACTCATGATCCTGACTTGGAAATATATTGCCATTCCTTCACAGTTGCTGGGTCAAAATCCTGGAATTCCCTCCCTAACAATATTGTGGGTCTATCCACAGTACATAGACTGCAGCAATCCAAGAAGGCAGCTCACCACCACCTTTTCAAGGGCAATTAGGGATAGACAAGAAATGCTGGCCAGCCAGCGGCACCTATGTCCCGCAAATGGATAAAACAAAAATTGGCTGACAGTTACTGAATTATTATAATAGAAATCAGAATCATAGAATGATTATAACACAAAAGAAGGCCATTCAACTCTTTATCTCTGTGTCACCTCTCTGCAAGAGCAATTCAGCTACTTTCACTCCCTCACCTTTACTCCATAGCCTTGCAGTTTGCTTTTCTCATTAGCTAATTATCCAGTTCCCTTTTGAAAACCACAATTTAATCAGCCTCCAACACATTCTCAGATAATACATTCCAAATCCTAACCATTTATTATATTAAAACATTATTCCTCATGTTATCTTTGACCCCTTTTGCATACATCTTAAATTGATGACATTTGGCTCTTGATCCTTCCAGAAAAGAAAATAGTTTCCCCCTTTTCTACTATGTCAAAACCTCTCATGATATTGAACATTTCCATCAAGTTTCCTCTCAACTTTCTTTCCTCTAAGGACACCAGTACAACTTCCTTCAGTCTAGCCATATAACTGAAGTTCCTCATCTTTGGAAACATTTTTGTCAATGTCTTCTGCTCAATCTCTATTTAATACCTTTATATCCTTCCTTAATTGTGATGCCCAGAATTTCCAGTCGAGACTGAACCAGTGTTTTACAATGGTTCGCTACAACTCCCTTGCTTTTGTATGGTATGTCTGTATTTATAAAGTCCAGGTTCAGTGTGCTTTATTAAACACTTGCTCAACTTACTGTGCCACTTTCAGTGAGTTGTGCACCAATACCCCAGATCTCTCTACTCCAGCACCCACTTTAGAATGTTATCCTTTGTTTTATACTGCCTCTACTCTTTCTTCCCACCAATGAATCACCTCAGGCTTCACTGTATTAAACTTCACGTATCACTTTGCTTACGTCTCATTGAATTCCTCACTATTCTCTTCATTGTTCATGATATATCCAAGTTTCGTGTCATCTGCAAATTTTTAGTTGTACCGTACACACCTAAGCATAGGGCAATAATATAAAACAAGAAAAACTTTACGCTGATTGCAACCGTGGAGAATCCCACTTTACACTGTCCAAAAAAACAGCAGTTCAGACAGCAACAACTTTCTCTTTACTGTCACTCAGGTAAATTTGTATCCATGCTTCTACTCTTCTTTTAATTCCAAGGATTTTAATTTTAATTTATAAACCCATACACATCATGTTAATTACATTACCCTCACCAACTCTCTCTGTTTCCTCACTAAAAGGCACAAATGGAAAAAAAGTGACAAATTTGCGTGGGTGTCAAATTTGAAAACCGCTTGTAGGAATTACTGGTTTATCGATTGAGAGGCGGATAAGTAGGTGGTACTGCAAGACTTAAAGACTAATAGAGGCTTTATGGAGGAGTAATGCATTTTTGTCCTAAAAGAGCTGCAAGAGTCTGCAATGTCTGTAACAGACCTTGTGCAAGTCATGGGAATGGCAGAACACAATGGGCAGGATTTTATGGCCTCACTCATCCCAAAAGCGTAAAAACCCATCCGACATCAACGGACTTTCCCATTGTCCACCCCTCGCCCACACAACCCCTGTGGCAGGCAGAGCAGTAGAACTCTTGAGCAAGTTTTCTAAAGATAGAAACATAGAAACATAGAAAAACTACAGCACAATACATGCCCTTCAGCCCACAAAGTTGTGCTGACCATGTCCCTACCTTAAAGATTACTAGGCTTACCTATAATACTCTATCTTACTAAGTTCCATGTACTTATCTAAAACATCTCTTAAAAGACCCTACTGAATCCACCTCCATCACGGTTGCCAGCAGCACATCCCACACACCCACCACTCTCTGAGTGAAAAACTTACCCCTGACACCTCCTCTGTACCTACTCCCCAATATCTTACATCTGTGTCCTCTTGTGGCAACCATTTCAGCTTGGGAAAAAGACTCTGACTATCCCTTGATCAATACCTCTCAACACCTTATACACCTCTATCAGGTCACCCCTCATCCTTCGTCTCTCCAAGGAGAAAAGACTGAGCTCCTCAACCTATTGTCATAAGGCATGGTCCCCAATCCAGGCAACATCCTTGTAGATCTCCTCTGTATCCTTTTGATGGCTTTCACATTCTTCCTGTAATGAGGCAACCAGAACTGAGCACAGTACTCCAAGTAGGGTCTGACCAGGGTCCTATTTAGATGCAACATTATCTCTCGACTCCTAAACTCAGTTCCTCGATTGATGAAGGCTAGTACACACACGCTTTCTTAACCACAGGTTCAACTTGAGCATCTTACGAACTTGGATATATTAGTTGAGCAAACAAGCAGAAGAAGGGACCTGCTGTTCCCTGATTTCTGTATCTCAGGCAATGGTCCAGTGATGTTATCGCTAGACTATTAATCCATAAATGCAGCTGATGTTCTGGGGACCAAGGTTTAAATCCCATCATGACAGGTGGTGAATTTTGAATTCAATTAAAAAAACCTGGAATTAAGAATCTACTGGTGACCATGGGACCATTGTCAATTGTTGGAAAAACCCATCTGGTTCATTAATGTCCTTAGGGAAGGAAATCTGCAGTCCTTACCTGATCTGCCCTAAATGTAACTCCAGAGCCACAGCAATGTAACATTCCCTTTAATTTCCCAATTTTCTTTGTCCGGATGGTGCTGTTTAAAAGGAAATTTTCTTGAAATTTTGCATGCATTCAAGAGATGGGCAATAAATGCTGGCCTGGCCAGTGATGCCCATGTCCCATGAATGAATAAATAAAAATCATGAAAAGTTAAGATACAGGCTTGTGGAGAGCTTTCCACTTTATAGAATAATGAAAGCGCTGGAGAATGCTGCAGATAACCTTTCATTAATCAGAGTCGACAATCAATTAGATAAGTTGCACCTTTTTTAACAGTAGATGGCGATGCATCAACATACATTGCCATCTCCCAGCCAGTGTATTTAACACAATCAGCATCGTTCATACAACATCTAATTATCAAAGCTGTAGCTAAACTAATTTTAACAGCATTTGTTATTTCCTTTCTTTACTGGTGCATTTTAAACTATTCAGAAATGGGTAGCACGGTGGCACAGTATTTAGCACTCACAGCGCCGGACACTGGGTTCAATTCCCAGCTTATGTCATTGTCTGTGTGGAGTTTGCATGCTCTCCCTGTGTCTGCGTGGGTTTCCTCCCACAATCCAAATGACGTGCTGATTAGGTGCATTGGCCATGCTAAATTCTCCTCAGTGTACCTGAATAGGTGCTGGAGTGTGATAACTCGGGGGTTTTCACAGTAACTTCATTGTAGTATAAGCCTACTTGTGACATTAATAAATTAAACTTAAACTAAACTAAATATCAACTCTATCCATCCATAATGAAAACTTGCTTTCTCTTTAACTTGTTTATTTTTTATTTTGTGGTCTCGTGGTCTCCAAATAGTCAATCACGATCAACAAGTTGATCCTGGAATCTCGAAAAGTTTGTTGTCATTGGTTGCCAAACCACTGCCAAAGATGCGCAGAACTCAGGATTCTTCTGATGAGGAGTGAATGTCCTCATCGATTGCCGAATCACAGATACCAAAACATTCACTAAGCTGTGTGAAGACAAAATGATGAGTGAAGAGCCAGGGATCTCCAACAGGGCAAAAACCGATCAATTCCACCAGGAATGGAAAAGTGAATCTATTTTTACAAATGTCAAAGGCAAGACCATTTGTTAATAGTGTTGCCTTGAGTAAAAGAGCTAATTTGGGATGGCATCACAAGACAATACATGCAAAATTTCAAGAAAATTTCTCTTTAAACAGTACCATCCGGACAAAGAAAATTGAGAAATTAAAGGGAATGCTGCAATATCAACAGTCTCTCTTTACAAAACCTGTGGCTAGCAAGGAGGCATCTTTTTGCATTAGCGATCTGCTGGCCAAACATAAGAAACCAGTGAAGTTATCAAAGAGGCTGTGATGGCTGCTGTTGACACCTCACTGGCTAGCATTCCCTCTAGGTATATATCCAAATAATGATAGATTGCTCTGTGTGTAAAATGGTAAAATGTTTAGATTTGAGTGGTTTTGGTCGATGAACCCAGACCCTACACATTTACAGCTCACTTTTCAAGAGAGCTCTGGAAGTCGTCTTGAAGGGCATAATGGTGAAGTAGTATGACAGTGTTGTAAACTTGCCTTAGAAAGCTATTGATAGGGCACTGGGCACTTTTTGTAATAATTATCCTCTGAAATGAGAAAAAAATCAATACTTTGAGAAAATTTGCTGCGGTAAATACTTAGTTAGATAATAGCTATTTATGGCTAACATTTTAATTGTGTAGTGCAGCTTTGATGCAGTATTGATTCCCTGGAGGTAGCAACTGTCACCAGCCGTTCCTGTGTGGTCTGCCCAGGTTTTGTCAATAATATCAAGAGGAAATCTGTGCAGGCTGCATAGATAGCAGTTCACAATACTGTCTGCCCCTAAGGGAATCAACGTCGTATACATTGTTAACCTGCACAATGTGATTTTAGCCCATAGTATTTTTAGCATGGAAGCATGTCCATTTGATGTTTATGCTTTGCATAAGCCTTCTTCTAACTTACTCAATCTAACCCCATCAATATATCCTTCTTTTCCGTTCTTTTTGATGTGTTTATTTATTTTCCCCTGAAAAACAAGCCAACTCAAATACATCTTGTGATAATGAGGTCTACACTTTGTTCCACTCATTGTATAAAACAACTTTCCTTGAATTCTCTACCAGTGACTATCATCTTTATAACCCCTAAGAATGTAAGAAGTAGGAGCACTCAGCTCCTCGAACCTGCTTCACTATTCATTACAATCTTGTCTGATCCTCTACCTAAAATCCTATTTCCTGCCTGTTCCCCCATATTCTTTCATTCTCTGACAGAACCATCTAATCATAAATATCAACAATATGGATGTATTTAATAATATATTATTATTATATAATATTAAAGACATAATATAAAATTAAATGCATAATATAATAATATAATTTATATTATTAAATATAATTATTTATACATTCAATCCATCATGCTCATGTCCACCAAAAAGTAGCCATTCAGTCCAATCTCACTTTCCAGATCAAAGTCTGTAGCTTTGTAGGTTATGACACTTCAACTTCATATCCAAGTTCTCTTTAAATGTAACACTATGAGTCAACTTAAGTTCCCCATTACCCTCCACCACTACACCCCACCACACCACCAACACCTCCCCCCACCCCCCACCACCACCCTGACAAATTGTCTGGATCCACCACAGTTCATCTGCCACCTCAACAAGTCCACAGCAGAAGCCATTTCCTTGATCCTACACTCAACTTTGGAACAACTGAATAACAAAGACACTCATGTCAGACTCCTGTTTATTGATGACAGCTCAGCCTTCAACACCATTATTCCTACAAAACTCATCCCCCAACTCTGTAACCTAAGGTTTGATCCTTTTACTGCTGAATCTTGAACCTCCTAATCTACAGATCGCAATCAGTAGAAATAGTCAATGACTCCTCCTCAACACCGGTACCCTACAAAGCTGTGTACTTAGTCCTAACTGTACTCCTTAAAAATATATGACAACGTGGCCAAATTCCACTCCAACTTGATTTTCAAGTTTGTTGATGACACCACCATAGTTGGTCAGATCTCAAACAATGATGAGACCAAGTACAGAAAAGAGATAGAGAATTTGGTGATATGGAGAGACAATGTTAATCTCTCCCTCAATGTCAACAAAATGAAAGAGATAGTCATCAATTTCAGGAAGCAGTGAAGGACATACTCCTGTCTACATCAAAGGGAATGAAGTGGAAATAGTGGAGAGCTTCACGTTCCTGGATGTCCAGACCACAACAACTTGTCCTGGCCCCTCCATGCAGACACTAAAGTCAAGAAAGCCCACCAACGCCTCTACTTTCTCAGGAGGGTAAGAAAATCTGGCATGTCTGCTACAACTCTCACCAATTTTTACAGATGCACCATAGAAAGCATCCTTTCTAGATGCATCACAGGTTGGTGTGGCTCCTGCTCTGACCAAGACTGCAGGAACCTACGAAGTATTATTAACATAGCCTAGTTCATCATGCAACTGGCCATCAATTCATTGACTCAGTCTACACCTCCCATTGCCTCAGAAAAGCAACCAGAAAATCAAGGACCTCACGCATTCCGGACATGGTCTCTTAAACCTTCTTCCATCAGGAAATGTCTGAGGTCACATACCAATCAACTCAAGGACCTGTTTCCTTGCTGCCATCAGACTTTTAAATGGACCTACTTTATATTAAGTTGATCTTCCTCTACACCTGTAACAATATATTCTGCATTCTCTCCTTTCCTTCTCCCATATGTAGTTTTATGTAATTTATGGATGGAAGATTTGTCGCATGCAAGAAGCAATATTTTTCACTGTATACCAATACATGTGACAATAATAAATCAAATCAAATCAAATTAAAACCCTTATAGGCAATGAATTCCAAATTTCTACCGGCTTCTGGGTGAAGAGATTTCTCCTCAAGATCCTCTAACTCCTATCTCTTATCCCAAATCTATGCCCCCTGTCTGTAAATCAATCAATCAAGGAGAATAGGGCCATTTGATCACTTAATTAGACTCCTCATAATTTTATCTACTTCATTCATCCTGCCTTCAGCATCATCTGCTCCAAAACTCTAATCTATCTAATCTTTCCTCATAACTAAAATTCTCCAAGCTAATCAACAACTGTATAAACTTACTGTATATCTTCTATTGCACAGTTACATCTTTCCTATAATGCAGCAACTTGAACTGCAAAAAAATGCTCCAGCTGTGGCCTAACCAGTGTTTTATACAGTTCCAGCATAACATCCTAGATTCCTAGATTGCTATTGTATGCCTCAACTGATAAATGCAAATATCCTGTATAACCTCTTGTTCATCTTATGTATGTGTCAGTTACCTTCAGGGATCTGTGGCTGTGCTTTCCATGATCGTTCTAACTTTGCAGCATTCTACCACATACTGTGTACTTCCTTGACTTGTTAACATTTCCCAAATGCATTACCTCACTTCTCTCGATTAAATTGTTATGCCCACCTGACTAACTCATTGATATCTTTCTGCAGTCTCACTTTCTTCTTCATTATCAACCACACAGCTAGTTTTCGTACCATCCTAATCATGCCCCTTACATTTAAATCCAAATGTATATCTCAAAAAGAAAGGGACTTACTAACGAATCATTAGAAACCCTACTGGAAACAGTTTTCCAGTCACAAAACACCCATTGATCAATATCCTTTGCTCCCAGCCTCTGAAACAATTTTGGATCTAATTTGCCACTATACCTTGGATTCCATTGGCTTTTATTTTTATGACCAATCTGCCACATGGGACCTTCTCAAAAGTCTTGTTCAAATCCATAGACTACATGAAATGGACCACTCATCAACTCTCCTTGTTATCTCCTTAAAAAACTTATCATGTTAGTCAGGCATGAGCTTCTCTTAACAAATCTACGTTGATTAATCCATATCTTTCTAAACTAAAATTTATCCAGTGATAGAAATTTTTTTAATACTTTTCCAACAACCAGGGTTAGACTGACTAGTTTGTAATTGCTCGGACTATGCCTTTGTCTCTTTGTAAACAGTTGGACAACTGTTTACATTCTTTGGCACCAAGCTTGCAGTCAAAGAGAATTGGAAAATGATGACCAGGGCCTCAGATATTTCTCCTCTTGCTTCCTTGAACAGTCTTGGAAACATTTCATTTGGGCCTGATAATTTATGCACTTTCAAAGATATTGAACCCTGTCCAGCTATGTTAATTTTATTTAATATTTTACAGTCCTTCCTCATGATTGTAATGTCCTGTATCATCTACTTATTGTGAAAGCAGGCGTGAATTATTATTCATTCAGAACCATACTAACACCCTTTGCCTCCATGCACAAGTTGCCCTATGGTCTCTAATAGGCCCTATTTTTTCTTTAGTTATCCTCTTATTTTTTTATGCATTAATGAAAAATATCTTTGATCTTGTTTGATTTTACTTTCTTTTTCATGTGCTCTTTCTGTTTTCCTATTTTCCTTTGTAATTTAACCTCTGTAATTTTAGGGCAGGATTTCCCAAACTGTCACTGGAGAATTCACCTGCACTGATACTGGCTGTTCCATAACCATTTAACATCCCGTGGGGTGTTAATCAGCTAAGGACAGAACTTCCACCCCAAACAGGATTGATAACTTTGCTGAATAAAAGCTCAATAGGCCCAAGCACAATTGGGCTGCCCAACAAGTCAACAGCCCCACTAGATGAGAGATAGGTCAGCAGTGAGTGATAATGCAGCCTGCAGTTCATCCATTACATTTTACAAACCTCTTCTGCTTTCAAACCAACCAGTAAGGGACTATAAAATTCCATCCCTATAATCGTCCAGAACTTCTGCAGTGTTGAGTTCTCGATTTTTGTCATAAGCTTCCATTTTCTTTCTGGATATCCACAGGGCTCCGGATTTATTCTCCGATCATTTTTCTTAAAGAAAACAAACTTTCTCTCAACCCTCACTATCCCTTCCTTTAATGCCTCCATAAGAAGTCTCACAACACCAGGTTAAAGTTCAACAGGCTTATTTGGAATCATGAGCTTTCGGAACGCTGCTCCTTAATCAGGTAAATGGCCCCACTCACTCCGAAAGAGCTCCGAAAGCTTGTGATTCTACAAAAGCCTGTTGGAATTTAACCTGGTGTTGTGAGACTTCTTACTGTGCCATCTCAGTCCCAACACGGCATCTTCACTTTAATGCCTTCCACTGATTTGGCATTGAATTATCTTCAAGTGCCTTTACCAGTCTAATTGTGTGTGTGTGCATGTGTGTGTGTGTGTAGGGGGTGGGGGGGTGCATTTTGACGCCACACTCTGAGATCCTCTTCCATCTCCCTTGCTTAAAACCGACCACTTCCGCTTGTTTTTTAGTCACCTGTCCTCATATTCTCTTACACAGAAACATAGAAGAGGGGGGAGCAGGAGGTGGCCATTCAGGCAGCACGGTAGCACAGTGGTTAGCACTGCTGCTCCACAGCTCCAGGGCCCTGGGTTCGATTCCAGGTTCGGGTCACTGTCTGTATGGAGTTTGCATGTTCTCCTCGTGCCTGCGTGAATTTCCTCCGGATGCTCCAGTTTCCTCCCACAGTCCAAAGATGTGCGGGTTAAGTTGACTGGCTATGCTAAGAAATTGTCTTTTGTGTCCAGGGATGTGCAAGTTAGAGGGATTAGTGGGTATAATATGTAGGGATTTAGGGGTAGGGCCTAGGTGGGATTGTATTTGGTGCAGATTCAATGGGCTGAAAGGCCTTTTTCTGCACTGTAGGGTTCCATGCTCCACCATTCATGGCTGATCATCCAATTCAATAGCCCAGTCCTGCTTTCTCCCCATAACCTTTGATCCCATTCTCCCCAATTGCTATATCCAGCTGCCTCTTGAATACATTCAATATTATGTGATTCTGGCCACAATTTTATCGGCACGCCTGTCCCAATTCCGGTGTAGGCAAGGCTCACAGAACGTTCTCTGTTAGCCTCAGGTGGGATCTTACAAGCCTCTTGTAAAGTACCCTGCAGTATCAAATTAAAGGTGCTATATAAATACCAGCTGTTACTGTTCATTGATACTAGAAACTACATGTGCAGAGTCATTTTAGATCACTGACTGGTGACTGTACTGCCAACTGGCAAAATCCAGTTATGTTTTCTGCAGACACTCCCATTCCAGTCTGACTGGTTCAAAGGCTTGTGAGTACCTGCAAATCAAACTGGACTAACTCCTGAATCCAAAAATGACATATTTTGGAGTGGATCTGTTTGAGTGCTGCAATCCAAAACAGGTTAACATTTCCACCACCAACTGTATCATCGTTTAGTTAAACATTACTTTCCCAGAGCAAAGACACAGAGAGAGGTGAAGGTGCAAGTTACGAGAAAAAGAGATGAAGGGGAAATAAAAGGGAAAGGAAGCACCAAGAAACAGAAGGTTTGAAACTGAGGAAGACGTTACATTTTTTTGTTACAAGATCTGACATGCCAGTTTATTCTGGGCTTGGACACACTTTGCCAATTTTAGTGCATCTGCTTCATGGCAACAAATTACAGGGCAGGTTTTGAACCTCTGACATGTTTCAGTGAAAGGAAATTGCCAGAGACTAGATAATGTCTAGGGGTGGCATGGTGACACAGTGGTTAGCACTGCTGCCTCACAGCACCAGAGAACTGGGTTCAATTCCCAGCTTGGGTCACTGTCTGTGTGGAGTTTGCACATTCTCCCCATGTCTACATGGATTTCCTCAGATGCTTTGGTTTCTGCTCACAGTCCACAGATGTGCAGGTTAGGTGCATTGGCCATCGTGAATTGCCTTTTAGTGTGTGGGTTGCATAGGTTAGGAGGATTAGTGGGGTAGTGGGCAAAGTATTGGAAAGAATTATTAGGGATGGAATTTATAGTTACTTAGAGAGAAATGAATTGATTGGGGATAGTCAGCATGGTTTTGTGAAGGGTAGGTCGTGCCTTACTAACCTTATTGAGTTTTTTGCGTCTCAGCTTAATAAAATTTGTTTTTTCTAGTTGAGAACCTTTACTTCTTGTCTATCATTGTATATCACTAAAACTACCCTAAATCTAACTGAATTACAATTACTTCGACCAAAGTACATGCCATGATACGCCTTCCACAAACCCAGCTTTATTCTCTAAAACGTGAATAGTCTAGCAAATTCTTAAATCATCTAAACATCTTGGTTCATCCATAAGCCTTCCATTTTCAAAAGAATACGAGTTGAGTTTATGTATAGTACTCCCATAATTGAAGCTCTTTATCTCTAGTATCATTCTGATAAATCCCACTGCCACCCTTCCCAAGGCCAGTATTTTCTTCCTGAAGTTTGTTGTTCAGAACTGAATGCAGTAGTCTGGCTGCAGTCCAATTGAAGCTGCGTGCAACTGTTAATAACTTTCACACCTTTGTATTGCAAACTCCTTGAGATAAAAGTTAACATTCCATTAGTCTTTTCACTTTCTTTGTATCCTAAATCACTCAACACTTAGAAAATATTCATCTATCTTTCTTAGGTCCAAAGTGCATGTGTTTATACTTACTCATATTAAACTTTGTCTGCCGCAGAGTTGCCCATTCATTTAACCTAACAACATCCCTTTGGCAATTTGCTATTCCCATCGACACTGCATACTGTACCTAATCTAGTTTTGTTAGCAAACTTGGATATACAGTTTCTACTCCTTTATCTATGTCATCGATAAACATAATAAAAAGCTGAGGTGCCAGTATAGATCAGTAGGGAACACAATTATTCACATCCTATTAATTTGAGTACAATTTATAGATCAATGCTTAGACTAGTTTGGAGATATAGCATGCAATTTTGGATACAAACAAACAGGAAAGGGTATAATCAGGATGATTCCAAAGGTCTAAGATGTGAAGAAAGGTCAAGTCTATGTTCTTTGGACTAAACATTATGGGGAGACAATCATAACATAGAAGTAAACACATTATTGAACTTGAGTAATGGAATTAAGGGAAACAGGAATGCAATTCACAAATCTTGAACAAAGTTTGAGATTGGAGTCAAAAAATTCTGACAAGATAGTTGATATGAACAACAGTCTCCAGAAAGGATCAATCCCTGATCATAAATTATACAGTGCAGAAGGAGGCCGTTTAGCCCATTGAGTCTACACTAACTGTTCGGATGACTAATTCAAGGCTACTCTACCTAACCTACGCATCTTGGAACACTAAAGGCAATTTCGTATGGCCAATCCACCTAACCGGCACATCTTTGAACTGTGGGAGGAAACCACACAAGCACAGAGAGGATGGGCAAACTCTACACAGTCACCCAAGGCCAGAATTGAACCTGGGTCTCTGGCGCTGTGAGGCAAAAGTGCTAATCACTGTGCCACTATGCTGCCCCATTAAGATTAAACACTTCAAATGTTTTGGCAAGCCACCCTATTGCTTTTACATGTGCACTTAACTTATAATCCATTACAAAAAGCAACAGAGAGAGAAAGAAAAGCAGCAAGCAAGTGGAACCCACAGAAATTAAACTGTCCATACTCGTGTTGGTACATTTTATTCAGGCACCTTGGGTGGGTGGGAGGAGTGTGAGGAGGCATTCATTACATTGTGCTTCTTTAGAAAAATTATATAAATATTACAATTATAATAAGGCATGTACTTTTTGTCCAGGAATCTGTATTGTATTGCACTATCACCATTTTTGATAATACTGAAACAATTCAAATTAGCTTTTCATAATGGGAATGTTCCAATGTGATCAATTGTCTGCCAGAATGAAATTTGAAGTTTCAGCACTACGTGGCGATGTAGTTCAGTTCCTCAGATCTGCCAAATTCATCATCAATCTTGTTTTTCATTTCAAGCTTTTTTTCAAATCAATTTATTTCTATTTTAATCAATACATATGGTTCATAACTTATTTATAGCTGACTCCTCATTAAATGAACATCACTGTTCACACAAATTCTTTTCATTTTCTCCCAATCTTTTCAATTTACTGCTTATGCTAAAATAATACACTTTAGGCTAAATCAACCTTTATTCAGTAATGCTCATTACAAGATCCCTTTTTTGTTTATCCAAATGTTTACTTAACAGTTGGTTAGTCAGGTCAGGCTGCATGCATAATGTTTTACTCCTTTTTTTGCTCTTGTTTGATGTACTTTTTATGTACCAGTAAATATGTTCGAATGATGCTTGCTCCTTTTATTCAATGTATGAATTTGCATATAATGTGGTTTATTTGCATAAACCTCATCAATTCAATTGTCATCAAATGGGTACTGCTTTTATTCAGTTAATACTTTTTGCATCTAATTTAATCCATTCAATGGCAACTTCTTAATATTTTTTAGTTTGATAACTTCAATAAGTAGCCATAATATTTACGTACTTAATAATTTTTTGATAGTTTAGGTCACTTCCACCAAAAATAATGAGAAGGCCGCTAACATTTCCATCAGGACAGAGGTGATAATTGTGATAAGCTGGATGTGCATAAAGATTGGCAATGGTAAAGCAGGTTTAGGAATGATGGAGGAAGCCTGAAGTTTCTGTACAAGAGCAGGTCATTGGCAAGATAAAAAAATACACAGGACAACAGAGAAGGAGATTACCCAAGCACAACACATTTATAAGGGTGTACTAACCTCCAGAACATGCAGCCTAGTTCTGCCAATGTGCAAAGTTTTTTGTAAATGATAGCAAAGGTGGCACTCAGAGCAGTTTGTTGCATGCAGATGAACATATAAATTAATAGGAGGAGCTGGCAATTTGGCCTCTCAAGCCTGTTCTGTCCCTGAATAAGATCATGGCTGACCTGTTAGTGACCTCAGCTCCACTTTCCTGCACCCTTCCCCCACACAAATCTCATTCTGCCAAGCACTGTTCCCTAGGCACTGCCCCTTGCTACTGACCATTGGCACTGCCTGATCATGACCCTGTCCCTTCAGAGTGACTTACTCACCTAAGCTTCTCTGGTAAGTCAATTTGCTAACTACATGCCGTGTAAATCACACCAGCATGAATGATTATCTCATGGGAGGATGACCAGGTGTAGAGGTCTGATAATGAATAGGAAATTTATGATAATAGATTTCTCTACATTGAACATTGGGATTCCTGTTATATCACTGGCAGGAATGGAATTGCAACAAGACTTCCCGCCAATGTAAATGCGATTCGGACCTCTTAGATGTTCCGTTCCCATCACCAAACCCATCTGAGAAGAAAGGGAATAGAAAATCCCAGTCATGGTCTCATCAATTTCCTACATAATTGTAGCAAAACTTCCTTACTTTTATATTCAATTTCCCTTTCAATAAACAACTTTCCATTTGTCTTTCTAATCATTTTGTGATTCATGGACCAAGAAATTATATCCTTTAAAATCACAGAGTTCTGCAATTTTTCTCCATTTAATAATCTGTTTTTCTATTCTCCTTGCCAAAGTAGAGAACTTTACATTTTCTCTCATTTTATTCTCTCCTTTTCATTTACATTTTCCCTCCATTTTTGCCCACACAATTAACCGATCTAAATCACTTTGCTTATCTCAGCATGCCTTCTTTAAAAGAGGTGATGCTGGGCTATCACTGGCTCTGCAGCTAATAGGCAAGATATTCCCCCATCATTGCATTCACTAAATCCAGCTCCAAATCTCTATAACAAAATTCCTCTACCACTTAATGCTGAGCTTGCCATGGTACAGCTGAACTCCATGCACCTAGCTATTCCTGTTAACAATCAGCGCTTGGAAGTTTTGAGAGTCTAGCACTGAAATCCTGATTGGAAACCATTGGAAATGGGAGAAACCATGGTGTGTTGGTTCTCCAAAATTTATGAGTTTCCTTGTTGCTTTTTAACGTGGAATTTTCATCTTCTCCTTGAGCAAATGATTTTGATAACGGCAAATTTTGTTTGATCACTTGTAGTGCCTCGGAATGTTTTATAACGTTATAAGAGAGCGACAATGGGGAGCTAATAATAGATATGAAGGAAATGGTGGATGAATTGAACAAATATTTTGCTCCTGCTTTCATCACAGAAGATATAAAATACATTCCAGTAATAGCTGTAAATCAAGAGGTAAAAGGAAGGAGGGAACTTGATGAAATTACAATCACTAGGGAAGCCTTACTGAATGATCTGATAAAGCTGCAGGCTGACAAGTTCCCAGTGGATTTTGTCTTAATCTCTTGAAAAGGGTGGTGCAATGGCACAGTGGTTGGCACATATGCCTCATAGCACCACAACACTGTTTCAAATCCCAGCTTACATCATTATCTGTATGTAGTCTCCCTATGTCTGCATGGGTTTCCTCCGGGTGCTTCAGTTTCCTCCAACAGTCTGAAAGATGGGCTGGTTAGGTGCATTGGCCGTGTTAAATCCTCCTTCAGTTTAATCAAACAGGCGCCAGAGTGTGGCGGCTAGGGGATTTTCACAGCAACTATGTTTCAATGTTAATGTCAGCCTATTAGTAAAAATAAACTGAAACTAAACTGAGGTAGGAGATACATTGGTGCTAATTTTTCAAAATTCATTAGATTCTGGAAAGGTTCCAATCGACTGGAAAGGAGCAAGTATAATCCTTCTATTCAGGAAGGGAGTGAGGCAGAAAACAGGAAAACGTAGGCCTGTTAGTCTGATGTCTGAAATGGGGAAGTTTATAGCTGGGCATTTGATGATGTTATTAAGGTGGTTATCGCTGTGCCCTTAGAAAAACTCGAAGTAATGGGGAAGTGGTTTTGAGAAATGGAGCTTTTTGATGGAGTAACATGTACTGTGGATAAACGGGAGCCTATAGAAATACTGTACTCAGATTTTCAGAAAGTGTTTGTTAAGGTGTCACATCAAAAGTTATTGCAGAAAATAACAGCTCATAACATAGGAGATAACATACTAGCATGGATAGAGGATGAGTGGAGTCCCGCAGGGATCTGTGCTGGGGCCTCAACATTTACAATTTATATCAATGACTTAGATGAGAGGAATAAAGATAAAGTGGTTGAATTTGCAGATGAAGGCAAGGACTCCAACAATGCATTGCAGGCCTGCATCCTAAAGCATAAAATATCTGTTTTATAAAGGAAACGTACCTTCAATTGTTTCCACTGTTCATGGCTGATCGGAGAAATGCCAGTTAAGGAAAAACTGCTGAATTTCCACTGGTATGAACACGGACAATTGCCAAAACTTTGGGATATGTGTAGCCATCTGCCAGGTTAATTTGCTGTACGCTGATCATGTAAATAATACTGGGAACAGTATTGGAAAGCACAAGCGGGGGCAATTTTGGATATGTTTTTCCCAACAGAAAATGGGCAGAATTTTTCCAGTTCAACCCGCCCTTCGATAGGTGGAACAAACTGGAAAAATTGCACGAGAGCCAAGAAATCAAGATCGCCCCATTTTGTGGATGTCATGATCTTCCCAAAGCTGGATTTCTGGCGACATCAGTCTCTCGCCCATTTCCAGTGAGAGGCTGAATAAATCATTAAAATTTATTATAACCTAGCGTAACATATGATTCATGAGCCTTGCGCTCAATCGCGCAGGTCACTTGCCTTTATGACCTCACCGGGAGATGTTCTTTCAGGTGAAGAAAACCTCTGGTCCCCATGAAAGGAGAACAGTCATGTTGGCTTCACTGTAGGACTGAAGGCCATTGAGGGCCTCTGCAGAGGCTGAGGACAATGGAGGTACCTTTGGGCAGTGCCAGCCTGGCAATGCCAGCTTGGACAGTGCCAGAGAGTGGAGGCTTTGGGGCAGGGGAATGGAGAGTGCAGAGCCTATTGTGGTGTGGCCTATGGGAGTGGGGAATTTAGGGGGTGGAGCCAGGTCGGGGCTACCCAATCTGGGAGCGGAGGATCCCACTGCCAATCTGCAGCTCCAATTGGTGAGGTGAGGAGACACGATCGGTCTGGACAGAAGGGGGGGGTGGCGCAGGCTATACACTTGAGTGGTCTGGGGCTTGCAATCTGCCACAAGCCCCCATAATTTGTGAAGGTTGGGGTGTTGCTTGAGGCTGGCAGTAGCAGCAGAGGCCTGACAGTTCTTTCTGTCAGGCCTCTGCTATTGCTATTGCGCACATGCAGACACAGTATGTCTGCACATACTCAATAGTTCCCTCTGCCGCTGGCTGGCAAATCAAGCCGTGCCCACTGCCTGAAGCAGCTAGAAATGGTCTCGTCCATTCTTTCATGCACGATGTGCACAAAATTGGGTGTAAAAGCCTGCCCAAAAATTCATGCTAGCTGGAAACTTAGAAATTTTCTCATAAAATTCCATCTAATGCATTTTGAACTTTAAATAAAAAGGTAACAAGTGAAGCCCCGTTATTTATAGGAAGAGAAATTATCAGCTGTGTGCTGTTTCTGACAGTGAAACTGAAAATATACCCCACTTCTGCTAATTTGCTTTCTCCCATTGTCCACATGATCACAATAAAATTTAAAGTGCGGTGGTGTGTCTGTGAGACACAAACGAACACACGGTGAAGGCAGCTTGTCAACGTGGAGACCCACCATCTGTTGACAATGCTGTAGCTACAGGTAGACGAGAAAAGAGCTTGTATCAGAACCAAAACTTTCCTGTCCAATTCCATTGTTATTAACAGGAGACTTTTTTTATTCATTCATGGGACATGAGCATCATTGGCTGTCCAGCATTTATTGCCCATCCCTAGTTGCCCTTGAGAAGATGGTGGTGAGCCACCCTATTGAACCGCTGCAGTCCACATTCTGTGGGTTGACCCGTACTGCCATTAGGGAGGAATTTCAGATTGACAGCACTAAGGTGGCACTGATGTATTTTCAAATTTAAATTTCACGTCACGTAAATATTTCACATTACATTAATTTCACTCTATTAATCTGGCCATTGTGACTATTTGTTGAGATAAATAACAAATAATTTAATCAGAGAGCTACATTTACTGACACACCCCATGTTTGGTATATATTGATGGTTCCAGAGAAATTAGGGACATTTCTTTGCAGGTAAAATGGCCAAATGGCCTCTTTTTACCCTGTAACAAATCTGTGGTTCTGTGATTTTTCTTAAATACGAGCAACACCGTACGGTGTAATTTCAGTTTGAGACGATTAGGCTAAGAAAGTATTGATTAATATTAAAGCACCAAGCACTCGTAAGGGATTGTGTTCATTTATTTGGATTAGGCTTATGAGAAAAACTATACAAAAGTAGAAAGTTTGAAGATCACAGCAGCAGAGCTGTAGGTGTTTTTTTTTCTGCTCACAGGCCAAAGTGAAACAGAGGTTTGATCACAAAACTCACTTCCCCTCTGGTGATGCAATGTTGCCATCTTCTAAAAAGTACATTACAAAACCTACTGCAGCCCATGCTATCAGCACAATGCTAATCAGTTCTCTGCTGAGTGCAGAGGCAATCAGCAGCAGAAAGAGGATTCAGCTGTGGAGAACCTGCTCAAGCCCATGTCGAAATCAGGAGGACAAGTAGGGAATGCCAAGTTTGTGTACTGCCCAAATTTGAATAGAATTAGCAAGTCACAAATTGCAACCCTCATACCCGAAAATGAGGGCAAACAAATTTTTAGCCCTTTGTCTGCACAATATTTAGGACTGCATAGTGGCATCGTGGTTAGCATTATTACCTCACAGTGCCAGGATTCAGGATTGAATCTGTTTGTGTGGAGTTTACACGTTCACCTGTGCCTGCACGGTTTCCTCCAAGTGTTCCAGTCTCCTCCCACAATCCAAAGACGTGATGGATTAGCCATAGCAAAACGTATATGGCGGAGGGAAGGGAGGATCAGAATCTTGAATTCAATGATCATCAAGATCAAAATAAATTGTGGAGCAGGTTCGAAGGGCCGAATGGCTAGTTTTTACATTTTTATGTTGTGGAGATAGTGTGTGTGATGGGCCTAGATAACAGGGGTGGTGCAGACTCAATGGACCAAATAGCCTCCTTCTGCACAATAGGAATTCGATGGTTCTAATAATTCACAGCTAGTAAAACAATAAATTTGAAACTAAAACACAGAAGCTTCAAAACAGAAATCAAGATTTGAGAAAGTGTGCAACTGGTTTATTTACTTTTTTATATGAGATAAACACGCGTCATTTCATATATAACAGTTAAGAAAAGATGATGTTGGAATAAATTACATGTACTGATGTTAGTAAGGTTCATTCCATTTTTCATCTGATGATATTGGACAGACTGCTAAATTGTGTTACACATCCACTGTGCATTGGCAGGACATTGCAGTTCTTACTGTGTTTTCTGCAAGTAGGTCAGATTGCTTTAAATGCAATTGCACAATTCTGTGGTGTACATTTCTGGGAAAGAACAGTTAACATCAGATTAACAGCCGTTGGGAATTTCCCCATAATCTTTGAGGAATTTGAATGTGATTAGCAATGATTCATGCTGACAGATGGGGAGCGAAAGAAAAACATTAGGAAATCCAGAATCATACTGCCAAGTATTTAAATTCAAAAAGTTGAAAACCAAACAGATAAGCTTGCACAGAAGACCAAACAAGTTAGCAAATGTGAGCTCCTAGCCATTTGTGTGGCAACAAACAGACTTCATCTTGTGGTGAGTTGGATCATTCCGGTTAGAAAAAGTCTTTCATAAATGTACTTATTTCAACAATTTTGTCTAAAGTAGTTGGAAATAATCAGATTTAATGTCGCAAGATCATCAAATGAATGAAATGTAAATTGTCAATGTTTCATTGCTTTTCATTTCTATTCCTTTTGATTCCCTATGCTGATGACTTATACAAAGTTATAATGCTAAAGATTTTTAGCAACCTTTGGATATTCTATTCAAGCAGATATTCTTCACAAGTGAACAGACAGTGATATCAATGTTAAATGCCTCCACCCAAGCAGAACAGTAATGCTGCAGAAATTACCAAGCTTACGATCTCGCTGCTGACCTATCCATCAGCTTTTTGATGGCAATCTCTCTGAGGATGTTCCCTGAAGCAGGCAGGAGCCTTGTTACTTTATGTTTAAGCAGATCTAAGATTTTGATCGAATCCAAAAGATACTTTTACTGGAAAGTGGTGAAATAGAATACAATAGTCATCACGCCCTTTACCACCAGGTGATACCGTTTGAAATAGCGGGGCGTAATTCTTCCAAAAGTTTCAATGGGCGCGATCTTACCGGCCGCTCACACCACGCTCCCACTGCAGCAAGATTGGAGAATTTGGCAACCAGCTGAATCTCTGTTTACCACAGCAGAATGAGAAAATTCCACCAGTGTGAACAGCAGTAATATTCCGGCCTGTGTGTCATAACGCTGAGAAAGTAGGATCTGCGTCAGTCTTTTTGGCTGGCGCCACACTGCAATACTCCAACACTCAGTGTGCTGAAAGATCCTCCATGTGAAACCCAAAGTGGTCACAGCTGTGCACCTTTAAAGGGGGAGCTGCATTTAAATTTTTTGGATTAGTAAATTTGCAGATGACACTAAAGTCGGTGGAGTGGTAGATAGTGAAGAGGGGTGTTATAGTTTGCAGAGGGACTTGGACAAGTTGCAGAGCTGGGCCGAGAGGTGGCAAATGGAGTTTAATGTGGAAAAGTGTGAGGTAATGCACTATGGCAGAAATAATAAATGTGTAGAGTATAGGGCAAATGGTAGGATTCTTAGTAGTCTAGATGAACAGAGGGATCTTGGTGTGTATGTGCATAGATCCCTGAAAGTAGGCAGTCAGGTCGAGAAGGTTGTTAGGAAGGCATATGGAGTCTTGGCTTTTATTGGTAGAGGGATTGAATTTCGGAGCCGCAACGTCATGTTGCAACTGTACAAAACTCTAGTGCGGCCGCACTTGGAGTATTGTGTGCAGTTCTGGTCCCCACATTATAAGAAAGATGTGGAGGCATTGGAGAGGGTACAGAGGAGGTTTACCAGGATGTTGCCTGGTATGGAGGGCAGGTCTTATGAGGAGAGGCTGAGGGATTTGAGGTTGTTTTCGTTAGAAAGGAGGCGGCTAAGAGGGGACCTTATCGAAACATATAAGATGATTAGAGTTTAGATAGGGTGGACAGTGATAGCCTTTTTCCTAGGATGGAGAAAGCTAGCACGAGGGGACACAGCTTTAAATTAAGGGGTGATAGTTATAGGACGGATATCAGAGGTAGGTTCTTTACCCAAAGGGTGGTTCGGGAGTGGAATGCCCTGCCTGCAGCAGTTGTAGATGCGCCAAGTTTGGTGGCGTTTAAGAGGTTAGTTGATAAGTATATGGAAGAGAAGGGAATGGTTTAGTTTGGAGGGGCATTGCTTTTTATATTGGTCGGCGCAACATCGAAGGCCGAAGGGCCTGTTCTGTGCTGTAATGTTCTATGTTCTATGTTCTCTGCACCCGCAGACACTAATGCCAGGAGGATGGCAGCACAAAGACCAACCCCATGTTTCACCGAGGGAGACTGAGGATGCTGCTAGACACCATGGAGAGATGGGCCATGCTGTATCCCCAAGACAGCAAACAACCCAGGGCAGGAAATCCAATGCGGCCTGGGATGTGCTGGCCCCAGCAGTCAGTGCAGATGAGCTGGCATTGGGGGCCTGCGCCCAATGTTGGAAGAAGTTGAATGACCTGATGAGTGTCCCTCCATCATGTCCTGGCATCAGTCCTATCCATCACACCTGGAATGTGCACCTCGATGTACTTTCTGGCACTACCCGTCAGAGCCCTTGCCTGCCAGGACATGATGCCAACATATGCCACTTGCTGCCCCAAGTCCATCAGCGATCAGGCTTTCAATCATCCCCTTTTGTCTCCACAGGAGAAGAGGGCCTATGACAGAAGGAAGCAGGAGGAGATAGGTAATGGAATTCCCGAGTTGCGATTCCTGACTCCTTCAAGGAATGAGCGATGAAGTCCTCAAGGGAGGAACCTAAACCAGATTGCCACTGAGGTCAGCAAGTGCCAGGGAAGTAGGGATCCACAAAACTTTCATCTACATGATCTTTTTCAATTAAGTTCCAAGCTGCCCAGATGCTTGTCCCTTCCGTGTACTGAACCATGTGTCTTCTCAAGCGCCTTGGAGCAAAGCACTGACCAAGATGTCACAGGCATCATTCGCACCATCCACCAACACAGAGACACACACCTTGATTAGTGGAATTAGCAGACAGGCTTCAGAGTCACTTGCTGGCGAGCACCACATAGGTGAGGCAGGAACGTCAGAGTGATTGGGCATACGGCAGTCTGCCAAATCCAAGAAAAAAGCTGGCACCCAGCCAGATGACAATCCACTGGAAAAGTTCTCACAGAGCAGCTGAAGATGCAGAAGCAGAGACAGGAAGGCAGAAAGGAGTGTCTGTGACATTCCAGCAACTGTGAGGCTGTTTGGAGAAGTCCCACAGCAGGAGAAGGTGCCAGCATTGCATGGCACCCAAGCCCATACTGCAATGATGGCGACCACGGTGGAAAGCCTGGTGCAGGAAATGTAAGCACCTGATCGTAAAAGATGTGAACACCACTGTTAAAGAAGCCTGGGATGGAACGGGTCCATGATAAACAACACAGCCTGATGGCAGGACAGAGGGTGAGCTCAACCTCATCTGAAAATCCTCAGGGTCTTTCAGCAGGCAGGGAGAATGCTCGCCAAAAGAGATCCAGCCCGGTGCCGATCCCTCAAATGAGGGGCCCCAGAGCAAGACCCTGAGTCCCTGTGCCTATGGGGCTCCCCACTATATCAGGGGCTGACCTGCCTGCCCTCTTGCATCCTGGAAGTTGGTGCTCAATGGTACTCATCTCATCGCTCACCCTCCCTCACAACTCTTGTGCCTGAACTATACTTTACAAGAACCACTAGTGATTCACACCCATGTGAATGCAGGCAGACAGCGATCCAGTCAATCTTCTGCAAATTGGTCTTGCACCCTTCCTGGGCACAAATTGGTTTGCGCCATTGGAAAAGGGGCCGGGAGAATCGCAATTTGTTTGACACTAGAAACAAAACTGATATTTAGGCCCTAATGCTATTGGCACAATCTGCAACAGGCGCAGTCAGTGTTTTAAAATTGTTATTTTTAGGGGTATTACCTGCAAGCATTCTGATCATTGTAGTTTGTTTACAATTCACCTAACTGTATTTATTCAGACATTTCTGCTTTAGAAATCACTCCGTTTCGGCTTAGTCATCTTCAATGCATTCACAAAGCTTTGTGAGGGAGTGCTCAATGTGGAAGTCACCTTATTTCAAATCCTAACATCTCCACTGTTCCTTTTCACTTACCCCTGCTCATGCTCACTTCTTATCTGAATTCATCATCCCCAAGAAAGAGCTTGCAGTTACATCCTTAGGATATCCCAAAGCAATTTACAACCAATGTTTTGCAGTGTAGGAAATGTCACAACCGCTTTGTGCCCAACAAGGTCCTGATTGCAGCTCTTAAATGAATGACCGGAAAACTATTTTGGGCGTTTATTGAGTGTCAACAGGACACTGGCTTCTTCTAATCATAGAATCCCTACAGTGCAAAAGGAGGCCAAAATCCACCCAGGCCTATCCCTGTAACCCCATGTATTTACCCTGCTAATCCCCTGGCACTAAGAGTCAACACATCATGGCTAATCCGCCTAACTTGTATACCTTTTGAGTGTGGGAGGAAACCAGAATACCCAGAGGAAATCCAAGCAGACAAGGGGAGAATGTACAAACTCCAAACAGACAGTGCCCTGAGGTCGGAATTGAACCCAGATTCCTGGCACTGTGAGCAGTGCTAACCACTGTGCCACCATGCCGTCCATGATGCCATGGGATCCTTTACATCCATCAGGGGTTGGTTTAATGCCTCATCCAAAGTCAACAAACACCTCCAACAGTGCTGCACTCCCTCAGTACCTGGATCATTTGGTCAGTTTGCTAGTGTGGAGCTTGTTCCTATGGTCTGCCAATTCAAAGGCAAGGAAGTTGCCTCTGAGCCTAGACTGACATCTTTTAAATTATCCATACTGCTCAGGGTGTCAGCTTCTGTGCTGATGATTGGGAAAGTTAGAGTGAGTGTTAGTCCACACAACTACAGGGTTTCAGTCATCAGAATGACATGGTGAAAGGGAAGAGGAATAAGGGCCAGCACGGCACAGGAAAATTGTCACACTGGCTGAATGTACTATTTCTTCAGAAAGGAGAAAAGCTGCAATTAACTAGACCAACTACCCTCCTGAAGTTAACATTCATTGTTGAAGTTTCTGGAATTGCCTGCTCCACTTTTGCCAATGGTTTTCTGGCCTTCTGGGTAAGGGCATGGATGAAGGTTGTCCACTGCAAATTTCCTGCTCCGCTCCCTCACATGAGATTTTTACAAAACGTTGTGCCGAGCTGTGAAGAAACTTCATATAGTGCACAACATGAGAAGGAGCAGCACTAACTTCTGAGCAGGATGGAGAGGTAGTCCTGTCTGAGAACATGGCTCATGTGCGAAATGGGAAACAGTAACCAAAGGAATAAAATGTTTTCCAATTGCTACCAGGCAAAAGCAGGTGACTGCATATGCCAGTTGTGCGCAGTAAGTGTCTGATTGGAATAAGGAGAGAATTTATTGCAGTGTCGCACTATGATTGAATTACACGGAATGAGTTACCAATTGCTGGGGTTAGGAAGGAGGAGGCACTGTGCTTCAGTGGAATATGGAGAAATAAAGAAAGCAATAAATCACTTTACATTCTTGGTGTAGTTGCAGAATTAAATCCTGAGTTGATTATCCTACACTGATATTGTTTTGATACATCTTTCCAAAGCCTCAGAGGGCACTCCCACAACCCTCTGCTCCCCCTCCCCACCCTGCCATTATGTCGCCCCATTCACCACTCCCCCAATCCTGTCCTGCAACATCCTGCATTTAACAATCCACCTAACCTACACTTCTGAGACTCTCAGGGGCAATTTAGTATGGCCAATCCACCTTGCCTACGCATCTTTGGACTGCGGGAAGCAACTTGAACACTAAGGTGAAGAGAATTTGCATATGACTTGTCAACTTCCAGTTGCTCAACAAAGACTTCCATTCTTTTGAAGTCCTGGGCCAATATCCTTTCCACAATCACACAACCAAACAACAATTATCTGTTTTTTTTAATCACACTGGATCTTATTGTGCACATTGACTGTTCATATCTTTACATTGCAATAGTGCTAAATTGTGGTTCAAAATGTCTCATTGAGGTCACATATTCTGAGATACTCTGAGGTTGTGAAAAGTGCTATATGAATTGAAACAGTTTGAGGTTGCATTCTAATCTGTGGCTGAGCCATTCAAGTAATCAGATTGTGAGATCTCCCACCAAAGCTTCTGAAACCAGCAGGCCTTGTATAGCTCAGGCCCCCTGAGTGATGATTTCAATCATTCCCCCTTTTCACTTCCGCTGTCCTACCCTCTCCCTTTCTCTCAGTGTCCAGGAAACTGGCAAAATGTCCTACATCATCATTGGCACCTGTTTGAATTCTAAAATCCAGGTTTCATCTTTGTAGGCCTGGCCCTAAATCCAAAGGCCAAAATCAGCAAGAGGCAAAAGTGGGTGAATTGGTGTCTGCGGACAGCAGAGTGACCAGCAGTCCCAGATTTTGTGGGATCATCCCGTAATTGAGGTGTATGTGTCCCATTTGGGGTTAAATGTTGCTGGGATGCTGGCTTTCTATCTTCCCACTTCAAAAGTTAACCAGAATTCTCTGTCTGCTCATAGGGTCCCCCATGCCAAAATGTTCCATAATTTTTTGACAATTCTGAACCGGTCATAAGGTGGTAGTAGATGTAGAAAATTGAGAGAATGGTGATTCACTAGAAAGAGATTCAGATGAGTCTTACTCCAAGTGTTCCAGTTGCCTCCCGCAGTCCAAAGATGTGCAGGCTAGATGGATTGGCCATGCTAAATTTTCTCTTACTGTCCCAAATAAGTTAGGTAGATTGTTTAATGCTGGGGTGTTGCAGGGAGAGGACAGCAAGGTGACACAATATTGAGCACAGCTATGTCACAGTGCTAGGAATCGTAGTCAATTCCTGCCTCTGGTCACTGTCAGTGGAGTTTGCACATACTCCCCGTGTCTGCAAGGGTTTCCTCCAGGTGTTCCAGTTTCCTCCCACAGTCCAAAGATGTGCGGGTGAGGTTGATTGACTGTGGTAATTTGACCCTAGTGTCAGGGGATTAACAGGATTAATATGTGGGGCTACAGGAATAAGCCACGAATGGGATTGTGGTCATGCAGATTTGATGGGCTGAATGGCCTCCTTCTGAACTATAGGAATTCTATGATTCAATGAGTAGCCCTTTGTAAGATGTTCTTTCTCAGAGTTGAGGCAATCCTTATGATCTTCTTCTGCACTGTTGGGATTCTATGGTTACAAGCATCGGAAAGCAAGAGTAGAGTGGGGAGGCCTAAGCTTTCCTTGTGAGAACCAGAAAAGTATCGGTGCCCAGAGATACAGGTTAAGGTTGAGAACTGTGGAAAATCACTCATGATTTCAATTCCCTGCCTGCCTGCCTGCATGGTGAAAACTTCAAAGCAGTAATTTAATATATTTTTAGATTATTCAATATACAATTTCATTTGTTTCTTTTTACAGATAAAATGGCTGCAGTTGGTGAAAATGCCCATAAGCGGGACACAGTTTGCATTTTTGGTACAGGGGACTTTGGAAGATCCTTAGGCATAAGGCTGCTCAAGTCAGGTTACCCAGTGGTATTTGGGAGCCGAGATCCAAAGAACTCCGTCCTGCTGCCAAATGGAGCGCAAGTCTTTAGCCACGCGGAGGCCCTGAAAAAATCTGAGATCATTTTCTTGGCAGTTCACAGAGAGAACTATGATTTTATTCCAGCTTTGTCAGATTTGCTTGATGGAAAAGTGCTGGTGGATGTAAGCAATAACCTCAGAATGAACCAATATCCTGAGTCCAATGCACAGTATCTGTCTCAGCTGGCTCCCAAAGCCAATGTGGTGAAGGGATTCAACACAGTTTCAGCCTGGGCCCTGCAGTCAGGCAGTCTGGATGCCAGCAGTCAGGTAAGATTAGAATTTTCGAATTAGGGGCAGGAATATATCTTATGGCTCCTTGAACATGCCCCATCCTCGAATAAAATCATCGCTCATCTTTGACCTCAGCTCCAATAATCCTTGAATCCAAAAATATATTTAATTTTGAATACATTCAACAACTGAGCATTCACAGTTTTCCATGGTAGAGCTTTCCAAAGGTTCACTGCCCTCCGAGTGAAGAAATCACTTCTCATTACAGTTGTAAATGGCCAATCCACTATTTTGAATATACTTTCTAGACCTGGATCTCAAGCTGGGAAGACAATCTCTCAGCATCTATCCTGTCAAGCCCTCTCAATATATCGAATGTTTCTGTGAGATCACCAGAAGACCATCAGTGCTCAGAGGTACAGGTTGAGGTTGAGATTAAGCTCTCTAAAATCTAAAGAGTATAGTCCCATCCAATTGATCACAGCGATTAATTGAGGCAACCATTTGTAAGGCAACTAAGAAAGGAGCAGAGAAACAGATCACTTAATGAAGATATTCTAAGCAGCAAGAGCGTTGTGGATTGGTTGTGCAACTGGAACATAGGAGTGGACCCGACAACTGCTTGTTAGTCCAATGTTATGGAAAATGTTGAGTTAAAGGAAACCCTGAGAGCTTTTAACAGTTAGTGCGTGCAGACCAGAAAGTGGAGGCAGAAGATTTGATCTCTCCATTTGATCTCTTTAGAGGAAAATATAACTGGATTGATTATAACTTTGCAGACAACACAAAAGTTGGTGGATTTGCAAATAGTGATGAGGATCATCAGAGGATACAGCAGAATATAGATCAATTGGAGACTTTGGCGGAGAGATGGCAGATGGAGCTTAATCTGAATAAATGGGAGGTAATGCATTTTGGAAGGTCTAATACAGAAAGGAAATATACAGTAAATGGCAGAACCTTTAAGGGTTTGATATGCAAAAGGATCTGGATGTACAGGTACACAGGTCATTGAAAGTGACAATGCAGGTGGAGAAGGTAATCAAAAAGGCATACAGCATGCTTGCCTTCATTGGCCAGGCTATTGAGTTTAAAAATTAGCAAGTCATGTTGCAGCTTTATAGAACCTTAGTTAGGCCGTGCTTGGAATATTGTGTTCAATTCTGGTCGCCACATTACCAGAAGGATGTGGAGGTTTTGGAGAGGGTACAGAAAAGACTTACGAGGACATTGCCTGGTATGGAGGGCATTAGCAATGAGGAGAGGTTAGAGAAACTTGGTTTGTTCTCACTGGAGCGACAGAAATTGAAGAGAGACCTGATAGAAGTCTACAAGATTATGAGGGGCATGGACAGAGTAATAGTCAGAAGCTTTTTCCCAGGGTGGAAGAGACAATTTCTTGGGGGCATAGGTTTAAGGTGCGAGGAGCAAAGTTTAAAGGAGATGTATGAGGCAGATTCTTTACACAGAGGCTGGTGAATGTTTGGAACATGTTGCCAGAAGAGGTAGGGGAAGCAGATACCGTGGTGACTTTTAAAGGATGTGTTGACAAATATATGAATAGGATTGGAATAGAGGGATATGGCCCCTGGAAGGAGAGGGGGTTTTAGTTAAGTCTGCAGCATGGTCGGGGCGGGCTTGGAGGGCCAAAAGTCCTGATCCTGTGCTGTAATTTTCTTTGTTCTTTATTCTTATTCTAAGTTTATATTAACAAATTTGTTTATGTTCAACTCTGCTACTTCATTTGAGTCATTAATACAGATTGTACTAGTTGAGGCTCCAGTGTTGATCCCTACAGCACCTCATGAGTAACAGCATGCCAATCAAAAAAATTACTCATTTATCGCTATTCTGTTTCCTGTCCTTCAACAAATCCTTTAACCATGTTAACAAATTACTCCCAACCTCAAGCATTTATTTTGTGTAACAACCTCTGGTTTCACACCTTATTTAATGCATTGGAGAATTTATATATGCAATTAGCTGTGAAGAGAGTGATGTTAGTAATGAGCAACTAAAGCTATTGCCTATACTGATTAACTGATATTTAATTTGTACTGAATATACTACATTGCAGCAATAATATCCATGCCAGTAATAAAAATGATCATTCTCTGTTTCAGGTCTTTGTCTGTGGGAATGACAATAAATCTAAACAATTGGTGATGGATGTTGCCAGGGGTATAGGCCTCACCCCATTAGACCAGGGATCCCTTCTAGCAGCAGAAGAACTGGAAAACTACCCACTTCAGCTATTTCCAATGTGGAGACTGCCATTTGTGATAACGGCTGGTCTAACGGTGTTGTTCTTCATTTACTCTGTGGTGACTGATGTAATCTATCCCTATGTAAAAGACAATAAGGATGTCTCTTACTGGCTTGCAATTTCTGTTCCAAATCGCATATTCCCAAACATCTCCCTAATCTTACTTAGTTTGGTTTATCTGCCGGGTGTGATTGCTGCATTCATTCAGCTCTACAGAGGGACAAAATACAAGAGATTCCCCAACTGGCTCGACAGGTGGCTGTTGTGCCGAAAGCAGCTTGGGCTTGTGGCACTTGGCTATGCCTTCCTTCATGTTCTCTACACATACATCCTACCCACAAGGTACTCAGTTAGATGGCGCTGGATAAACTCAATGATTCAAGAGGTAATATACCATTTTCACACATGCGTTGTTATTAGTTTTTTTTAGCATAAACAATTAGAGTATTAGGATTAATTGTTAGCATGATTAAATACACACCAGAAAAGGTACCATTTTTGTATAATGACTTGGTTAGAATTCATCCAGAACAGTGTCCCATTTTGATCTGCCTACATGGTTGGTGATACAAAGGCCCTGGAAAGGATTAGAGCAAAATCACTGGACTATGCCTACTCTACAGTGGTTTATGGACCTTCATGCTCTGGAAGAATATAAACGTATTGAAGATTTGATGTCTCTTTAAATTAATGAAAAGATTAGATTCGGTACTTGTGGGCAAGGTATTTGAGTAGTTAAGTTAGCGTGGCACGACGATATAAGTATAACTTCTGTAAGTGTAAAGCTAGTTTAGCTGTCAAGAGATACTGCTCTTCACGGAGAAATTAGGGAATAAATTGTTGGCTCATGCAGGGTGTGCGGCCTCACTGCAAAGATTCAAAAACAGGGCAGAAACTTTCCTGAATGTGGTTGACATTGCTACAGATAGTAGGCATCAGCAATGTGTTTCCCAGTCACAACATTCTCCTCAAACTGGGATTGGAAAAGAATTTTCTAAATTTATCAAAGTTTTTTTTCCCAACTTATCAATGATTTCTCTTCCTTCTTGTTGTTCTTACCTCTCTCATGGAATTCCATAAATAGCTGATGGGGAAAGCAGGTGACAAGCAGAAATGCAGCACAGGTCAATGATTTGTCCCTTACTTTATTTTCATTTGTGAAATTTATCATGGGAATGTTGTTCACATTGGGAGGAAGAATAAAAATGCAGTGCATTACTTAATCAGAAAATGACTGTAGAATTCCAAGTTGCAAAGAGATCTAGATGTTAGTGCATGAGCCACAAGAAGTTAGTATGCAAGCTCAAGTAATTAAGAAGATTAAAGGGGGTCGGGGGAGGGTGTTTCTCACCACTAAGAGATAAACACAGGGCATCTCCCATGATTAAGTAGTCCCACCCACTACGTTTCCCACAGCAACTGTCTGCATTAAATCCAGCCCGATGTATTTTTTGTACTTTGTAGTGAGGTCATTGCCATTTAAAATAAGCAATGTATTAAAAACATCTCAAGATGATGTCCTAATCATTCTACATGTTAATTTTATTCCTGTTTGAAACTAAAAGATACTGGGGCAAGTGGAACATTCAAGAATGAGATCAAAAACATTTTGTTTAAAAAGGTCTGGAACTTAGGAGGGTAAATGATGTTGAGTTACAGCTCAGTCATGATCCAATAGAATGTAGACTCAAGGGGCTGAAGGGCTCATGTTCTTAATCCAAAGGTTATACTGCACCCAATATTATATACACATCATTGTTTTGATATTTCTCTTCTTTCTTGCAGTCAAAGGAGAATAAAACTATGCAGATAAGCCAAGTGTTGTCCTGGCGTGTTGACCTGTATTTTGCATTAGGAATGCTGTCATTTGCTCTTTATGTTTTGTTGGGTATCACTTCTCTTCCATCAGTCAGCAATGCTGTAAACTGGAGAGAGTTCCGATTTGTGCAGGTATGTGTGTCTGTTTGTGTGCGCAGTCAACTGCTCAAATTGCCAAATTTGATTTTTAAAAATTTGCATTATTATTACAAGTGTCACACTATACAATATTTTCAGGCATAGTATGCCTACCTCTCCTTTGAAGACATACAAATTAACATCTCCAGCAAATTCCATAATAGAATTGGAATGAATATTAACATTGAGTGTTCCTTTTTTGAGAAATCTGAAGCCAAAAAGAGAACTTTGGCTTCGTAATGATGTAGTAAGTGGACTGCATTTGAAGAAAGAAATGTAAGGTGCCTTATCTAACTCAATGGCCAGGATCTTGTCAAGCTAACAATGACCATGCTCATAAGTTGGAGAACCAGTGAGAATCTATGGCAGATTCATTTTGAATGGGTGCAGCTTAAAGGTTATGTTTACTTTTTCAGTTAATAAAGAAAAATGCCACTTATATAAAGAATTCATAATTGAATTTTGTATCAAAATGCACAATTTTATTTATTTTCTGAAACATATTCATTAAACTTATTGAGATAACTGAAGTTATATCTGTGACAGAAATTGTCTCAGGTGGAAAATGTTATTAGCAATTGGGGAGGCAGTAGCATAGTAGTATTGTCACTTGGACAAGTAACCCAGAGACCCAGGATAGTGATCTGGGGATCCAGACACAAATCCCACCACAGTAGATGATGAAATTTGAATTCAGTAAAAATCTGGAATTAAGTCTTATGATGGCTATGAAACAATGTCATAAAAACCCATCCAGTTCATGAATACCATTCAGAGGTGGAGGGGGGGGGGGGGGGGGGGGGGGGGGGAGGGTAATCTACCATCCTGAGCTTTATCTGACTCCAGACCCACAGCAATGTGATTGACTCTTAAATAACCTCTGAAGGGCACTCAGTTGAGGACCAATTAGGGATGGGTTCATCCCATGAATGAATAAAAGAAATCAAGTAAAATGTTGTAAAAGAGCATATTTTACAATTGTATACAAGAACTGACTAAAATGATTTTTCCATTGTCTTACAGTCCAAGCTGGGCTATGTAACACTCCTGTTGTGCACTGCACATGCTGCAGTGTTTGGTTGGGACAGATTTCTGCAATCAAAGCGATACAAATGGGGGCTTCCACCAACTTACATGTGGGGCATGATCATTCCCTGCATTGTGCTCGTTCTAAAGCTGATTCTCATAATACCTTGTGTAGACAAGATGATCACCAAAATCCGACTGGGATGGGAGAGAAAATTGGAAGATAAAGTGTGTGATAACAAATCATTTTGCATATGAAGAATATTTGGGGGCAGTTTTCCATTCCTTTGAGCTAAGGAAACATTGATTTTGTGATCACAGATCCAAGCACCATGGGTAGCAATCCAAAGCACCATGTTTCTGATTCCTTGTCCATGGCTTTCTATGTTTTTCCTTGAGGTGCACCGGGACCAAGCCAAAGCATTCAAGCAACATTTAAATAGTGGGCTGGAGTAAAAGAACATGTTAAGCATATTTACTTGTCTTTATACTCACCCAAAGATCTTCCCAGAGATGTGTGTAATTTGTCCCTTTTGTTTTTATTTTTAACAGTTTTTTTTCCTTCACAGTGCTTCTTTTCAAGTAGTCTATGATTCTGGGATTTGGGATCAAATACACTACAAATTGATATGAACACATGAACATATATATAAAACAAACACATTTGGAGAAGGTATAGATTCTCCCTAATGAACTTGCTCAATCAATTGATAAGATTATGGCTGATCTGATTATGGCTTTAATTCTATTTTCCTATTTTCCCACTATGCCCTTTGACTCCCTTGTCAATCAAGAACCCATCTAACTCAGTTTTAAAAATGCTCAATGAACCTGCTCTCTGGAGAAGAGAATTCTACACACTAATGAGTCAGATAAAAAAAAAGCTCTCATCTCTTTTAAATAGAAGATTCTTTAGACAAAACTCTATCACCTCGCTCACCACAGAATCGGTGCGGAAGAGGGTCCGAGAACGGAAATCTCCAATGACCTTGGGCGAGAACTTCCAGTCATGCCCGAGCGAGGCCGTAAAATCCTTCCTTCTATTTTCAAACTGTGTCCCCTCATTCTAATCTCTCTTATAAGGGAAAACATTATCTCAGCATCTATCCATTTAAAATCCTCAAGATCTTACACACATTTCGATAAGATTGTTCTCACTCCAATGGATACAAGTCTGGCCCGTCCAACAGTTCCTCACTCGCAGCCTTTCTGCCATTCTGCACGGGGATCAGTCGGGGCTGCAGGGAGGCAGTGATCAGGGCAGCTTGGAGATGGGAAGGTCTAGAATGGACAAGCGAGAGTTTAGGAGGTCATTGGGACTGGCCCTCGAATGGACAGGAGGCTCCGATTAGCCCGTGGTGAGGTTGGGGCTGGGGCTGGCAATATTGCAGGAGTCCCAGGTTGTCCAGCAAACAGCAAGCTGATAGTTTGGGGCCACTGCGCATGCACAGAGACCCGGAACTGTCAAACTATTGTCACACATACAGGGATACAGTGAAATGTATTGTTTAACTCTGGCATGAATAGACCCCACCTCCTGAGCTTTTAATGACATTCCTGATTGACCTCTGCAGTGCACAGAATGTGGGAGATTCATGTCTGAAATCGCACTGAAAAAAAACAGCATGGTTTTACAGCAGTTTTCAATACTTAGAATTTTTTTTTAGGGAGAATCGCGGCCCCAATCTTTAAAAAAAACAAGTTGCTAGCGAAGCCTAACTCATCAGCGTGATGTCATGCAATCTGATCCTTGTCATTTTTTTTTATGTTATGACAGAGAAAGCTACCTTTGGGACCAGCAGCTTTAATTCCCCTTTCCCCAATGCTGTGACACTTCGCAAAAACGAGAAAAATCCTGCCCAGAGATTTTCACACTGTATGCATTTAGGAGCAATTCAGCAAATATCCTCAGTTTTCTATTAATTAAGTTAGCAAGTAATTTCAACTGAGGTGAACACAAAAATTTCCAAACTGCATTTCACATGGTAGTATATTGTACTTATGCCTTTTTCAATTTTTACATATATGCTAATAGAAAGACAATGATAATGAAAATAATGCTGTCTTTTTAAGGGCCTGAGTGAAATAATTTATAATGTGATGTCCTGACAGCAAAAATTTAAATAGCATTGTCTTCTTCAGTAATCTGTACATACGTAATACTATGCAATTATAAATAAAGCTTTTGTATTTGTACACGCATTATAGGAACAGAAAGGCATATGGAACATTCACAAATCTTTGGCAGTGGCAGGATAATAAATATGTTTTTAAAAAATGCAGGATCCTAGGTTTTGCAAATAGTGGGGCAGGGTGCAAAAACAAAGTTAAGGTAAACCTTTATAATTAACTTAACTGAAAAAGTGTCTCATCTAAACACCATACTTAAGGATATCAAGGCCTTGAAGAAGATGCGAAGATTTTTTAGAATGAAAAGGAACAAGAGATTTCAGCTATGTAGAGAAGAAGCCAAGATTTTCCTAGAGCAGAGAAGGTCAAGGGAAAATTTAATAGCCCGGTCCAAAATTATGGCTGAAATGTTACAGCCATTCACACCAGAGAGATTTTTCCATCCCGATGGATACCAAATTCTGACTTCACTGCAATAAGACCATGGTGTGAATGACTGGTAAGATCTCACCCTATGAGTAGATGGGGTAAAACTCTTTGCTGGCAAAGAGAGATGGTAACTAAAGAATGCAGATTTGAGATAACCAGTAAAACAAAATGGAGGGTGGGGTAATGACAATTTCATTTTTAACCCACATGTTGCTGTGATCTGGACAGGCCAAAAGAGTGGTGGGTGCTGATTCAGATACAAGATTCAAAAATGGAATTGGAGATAAATATGGAAAGGAAAATTTCAGCCCATTGGAGAAAGAGTGGGAAGTAGGAATAATTGGATTTCCCTTTCCTGGAGCCAACATAGGAGACAATAGATTGAATGGCACCCTATTATGCTCCACATTATTGATTTGATGATTATGTAGAATGATAAAAGCATAACATTTAGGATGTTAATTAACAGCTATTTGAAATGAATCTTAACATTTTATGGATTTTCTGTCAGCAGCAAAATATTATGTTATGTCTCTTGCAAATGAAATGAATATAAATATGTGTGAAGAACAATGTATGGCCACAAGTTTGTCACATTACTATTGTCATGCATTTAAAAATCTCAATAAAATATTCAAATGAAATGTTTGTCAGTGTTTGCAAACCAAATTTATTTGCATGTAGATGAAGTGAAACAACAGCAATCATTCAGTGTTCTGCACTCACCAAAAGGTGTCCTGCAGCACTTTATCCCATGAAGAGAAACAGTGGACCCAGATCACCTACCCATTCCAGAAAGTGAGCAGACAATTTTCATAATTAGGGGTCATTAACTCAGGCCACTGGCATTTTGTTGACTATAGGTTCTGTCACCATTGTGTGGGGAAGGTGCAGTTTCATGGAGCAGCCACCCTACCAGCGGCTTGAGGGGACAATTAGGTGCCTCACAGGAGGGTCGTGGAGGAAAGTTAACCTGCATTCTCCAGTAATTCCCCTTGCAGGTTCTTTCTATCTGGTTCGCATGGGCTTCAGCCACAGACATCATCTTTTTTAGTTACACTTTCAAGGCCTGAGGCCTTCTATCTGCTTCAGCAGCAACTGCCTCTCTCTGTGGTACTACTGAAGTTTCAAAGCTTTAATTGGAAGCCTGCCTTCAGTCCTTAATTAGATAATAAGCTAAGATGTGGAAGACTCATCTGGGAAGTTGTCAAAGAGGACGTTGCTGCAAGGCTTCTTCAGGATAGTGCCCTAGGGCCAATCATCTTCAGTTGTTTCAGCAATAACTACCCCTCCATCATCAGGTCAGAAGTGGAAATGTTTGCTGATGACTGCACCATTTGTGACTCCACAGATACTGATCAAAAGCTGTTCATGCCTATATTCAGTAATAACTGGATGACATTCAGGTTTGAGCTGATAAGTGGCCATAAGATCTTGCTATACAAGTGACGTACAATGACCATCTCCAACAAGGGAGAATCTAACCCAACTCCTCTTTCAATGGTTCTACCGTGAATCCCCTACAATCAGCATCCAGAGAATAACCGTTCACCAAAAGCCAATTGGACCAGACATATAAATACTATAGTCACAGAGCAGAGCAGATCAGAAGGTGAGAATTCTGCATGATTAATGCACCTCCTATCTCCCCAAATCCTGTCTATTATCAACAAGGAATAAGTCAGGTGGTGTCACCACTTGTCTGGGTAAGTCTAATCTTAATATCATTCAAGATAATCAACATTTAAGACAGTTTATATGCCAGCTCACTGGTGCCAATGGAAGTTCTGCTACAGAGGAACTCTTTACCTACAACAAATGAACTGTAGTAGTTGAAGAAGGTGGCTGACTACCATTGTTTCATGGCCAATTAGGGATGTGCAATAAATGCTGGCCCAGCCAGCAACACCTCCATCCTATGGATAAATACATTATAAAAACCACTAGGTTTGTTGAGGTACCACCCCACCCCAGGAGAGTGGCTCAATGGAGCACAGATCTACTGTCCTTTCTTCAGGGTGATAGCATTCATCTTCCCACCACTGCTAGCAAGATAGCTTACATTCACCAACACGATGTTCTATGCATTGTCACATATCTCTTGCTATGCTAGTATATCCTCACATTTATATATCTGGGGCCCACCAATCCATGCATGTGCAGTCACTGGTTCCCTGCAATGTTGGGAATACTGCAGCTTTGAAAAACCCATTTGCCCATTTTCTCTGCTTCTCTTTGATTAAAATAAAAACACAAGTTCCTCTCCTGGCGTAGTGACCCTGTGTCAGTTCCCTGATTATAGTGTTGGAGGGCAAACTGGGAAATGTTGACTATGCTGCCCACCCTTGTCTGAAAGGAGGCCCTATTGAAGGAGGTGACACAATTCAGTGGCCACTTCCTTGCTGAAATGGAAGCCCTTTCCCAAAGCTCCTGGCTGAGGTGGGAGTATGAGAAATGCTCCTGAATGCCATTGGTAGATAGTAAGTATTATGGAGAGAACTCTATCTTCTGCACACAGCTTCCTCTGTCTGCCACTTGTGCTCCTAGGTCCCAATTGTATCATGACCCAAGATAAACTTCAACTATAGTTCCCATAAATCTTTCTGTTGACAAGGCATAAAACACTCATAGTTTCCCGGTCAATTGTATCAGCAATCCTTTCAAATTACAATAAGTCACCAAAAGTGCACCACAGTTGTTCAGTATCATTCCAAGAACAAAAATGAGTCAAATCACCTTAGTTACATGTTGGATGGCTGGTCCTTTAAATAGCTCCTGTGGATGGGGGGGCTTGGGACGGGCAAGTGGTCCTTCATTTATTCAGTGCATGTGCAGCTATCATTGATTATGAGACAGCGTTGACTGGACCTGTGCTGTGCAGAATGGCTGAATGCACTTCACATACTATTTAACATCACTAATCATCCAATCTGCATGTTTTCTGGCAGGAGTGAGTTAATGATCAGTCAGGGAATGAGGTTAGCCAATTGCACTAAGGATGTGCTGATCCCTGCAATCATGGTTGAGCTAAGCTGGGCTAGAAATAGAGGATCAGGGTAGGCAAAGAAGTTAAATCCAGGTTTTATATGATGCAAATTTTCAAAATCATCTTGGCCTTTTGGCTAAGATGAAGCATTAGCTTCATTGAGGGGATGCAATGCTTCATCTTAAGGTCCTGTCAGCCTGGACTTTGTATCATCAAACCCAAGATGGGATGCAATGTCTTGTCTTGTCAGCTTGGATCCTCATGTGAAGATCATAACTGCACTTAATTTAAATTGGCTTTTTTGATTAGAATTAAATTTTCGAAGAAAAAAACTCTAAATGTATAACACAGTGTGTAAACCATGTAGGAAATAGCCCGAAGAGGTGTCACCCAGCACTTTCAATTATTCCAATTTGCACGTTTTTGGCTCCAATGGCACCAATCTTTTTGGCAAACCAAATAAACTAACTCAAATTAACGAGGGGATAAATTAAAAGGAGCAGCTCCCAAAAGGAGAGGAACCACCCAAAGTAAAGAGAGAATAGAGCCAGACTTCTGACTAAGGATCATCTAGATTCAAAACATTGGCTCTATTCTCTCTCCACAGATGCTGTCAGACCTGCTGAGATTTTCCAACATTTTCTGTTTTTGTTTCAGATTCCAGCATCTGCAGTATTTTGCTTTTACCATGCCTTTGCTATTGGCCATATTTGCCAAACAGCTACAAATATCTACCAAATGGTCTGAACTGTACCAAGTACAAAATAACTTTCTCTGACTCCTCTAGTCATCGTGACTTTGAACTCTCTGCTACTGCCGGTAAATTTTGCAAAATCGACTCCTAATCAACAGAATCTCGGACATGAATTGTTTAACATAACATGGATTTGTGACCTTTCTCGTTACTTCACGATTTTGTTTATCTGCACAAAACATTGTGTACATCATTTCACTGATTACAGGTCCATTGTCCACTTATCGACGGTTTTCAGAGAAAAAAGCTAGGAGAAAGCTTGGAGAAAATGTCATAAAAATTTAAAAAATTTCTAAACAAATATTTTAAAAATATGAAAGGTCCGATGCAATTACTGGAACAGAAGGTGCTCAATATTTGCACTATGTTGCCATACTGCTTACTGGAGTGCTCATATGTGAGTGTTCACAGTTATTATGATGCCATTTGTGTCTACAGTACAGTACCTGGGTTATCTTTAAGTCACCATAATTGCAAAACAAGTGAATCTGAGCCAAGCCATAGATGTTATAGAAAAATAATGACACCTGCTATAAACATTACAATATTAGATGAGCTGGGAAACAGCATAGATGCCAAAGAATACAGTGTTGTCAGAGAGCCTTTTACTATGAATATATATTTCGTACTGTGTCAAACAGCAGCACATCTTTATATTATTTAAAAACATTGTCTTTGTTGTCTTTTATTCTCTAGCAAATTATAGCAATTTTTTGGATGATTGATATCCACCTAATTGAATCCTATTATAAAATACTTTCACCATTTGCAAAGTATTTCAAGAAGCTAACACCAGTGAATGGCAAAACCTTTACTCTATACTTAATTTACATCCATAGATAGTTCAAGATCTTATAGGATGTCAACAATATTTTTGCAGTTTACAAATTCACACTTTGAAAACCCTGCTGAACATTGTACAACATTTGCCTGTGGGAAAAATTATCTGGCACCCAAGCAGTGCAAACATTTGTGATGTATCTGCTTTCTTAGCTATGAACTCTCCATGTTCAAATAAAGTGACATGGAAAATATTGCCTCATTGAGTCTTGCTTAAAACTGGTAATACATAAAATTAGTCCAATAATTGAACAAGTTCCACAAATACAAAAGGATCTTTTCAGCTCAGCAAAAAAAAACAGCAATTACTTGTTCTGAAGAAATGAACATAGAAGGGCTCAGAAAAAAAAGAGAAAGAAAGTGATTCACATATACTGTATTGAACTAGTTCTGAGTCTAACCATTATTGTGTAGAAACAAGATGGTCATTTTGCAAACAACAGTGATCCCACAGGAAAAAACTGTATTAGCAGTTAATTTATTTTTAATGGGGACAGATTGTGTGGAATGTTTGTACCGCTCTATCTTGGGGATGCTGAACTCTGGCTAAGAACAAATAACTGAGCACAGGCCAGGAATTAATCTGCGACTGCCTGGACAGCAGATGTAGCTGAGAGTTGAGGAAGTTGTGGAATGTAAGAAATGGAGAGATCTGGGGAAAGACAAAATGAGCAAAGATAGGAATAAAGAAGAAAGAACATGCCTAACTTCTGGAATGGGGATGGAGAACCTGGCAACCATTCATCACGTGCAGGCAACAAGGTGAAGTAAACAAAAATGCTAGTATTAAAATAATACCTCAGCCACTTTGTCTTTTGATGGTTTAATGAATAGGAGGTAAGAGAAACACACTGATGGCATATCTCCAAAGTGCTGGTAAGAGAAGTACACTGATACACTCAGAAACACCAAGAGATTTCAGAAGCCTTACAAGTTGTCTATTAAATTTGTGATAAAATTAACTAAAGCTAATTAAAAATCATTTTAAAGAAATAGACTCAGGAAAACTGGTAAAATGAAATATTTTATTTGTACGTGTTCCTTTATAGCCAGATTAAAATATGAAGATGTAAATATTGGAAGAAGTATTACCACTGAACAAATCTAATTGTTAACTGCTTGTAATTGTTCCATGGCAGAAACTAAATTTCAGAACAATCATGATGTCATGGAGGAACTGGTTGGTCAAATTTTTAAAATACATTGTTGAACAACATGTGAAAAGGATATTTAGCCTGAAAATTTGATACTTTCCAGCGGTCATGCTTGCTCTTTAGAAATCACACATTGTCAAGTATTTGCTGCAGGGTTCCAGTTTTGGCAGAAATGCAAAGAGGTGGAGCAAAAGGCACACTAACTTCAGAAGCTGGATCACAGTCTTTAAATATGAGGCTTGCTTTGAAAGATAAACAGCCAAAGGCTTTATCTTCACATCATTTCAAGAGAAAGCTCTGTTTATTCTTTAACTGTCCTCAATTTCCAGCCAGCCAACCAAAATAAGGAAGGTAAGAACATTTAATATATTATGTACTTTCAGAGTCTAAGATACAATTTGTTGTACATTTCAATAAATTATTTTGTTTAAAAACTTCTATGAACTTATTGGCTTTACCACTTGTTATTAACAAGCAAGTGTTTGATTCTCAAATAATTTCAACACAACTACAAAATCAAGACTATCTATTTTCCAGTATTTTTCTTTGTGTTCTTTTCTTGCTTTCACTTGAAGCATCACTGGAGTGGATGCAACTTCTAATTCAGCACAAGAATGCAACTTCTAATTCAGGATATCTTCATTAGACAATTAGATAACACATTTGTTACTTCTGGGATACCTTGTCTTTCTGACCTCCTCTCCATTTCTAGAAACTTTCTGCTTCTGTTTCATAATTAATGAAAGCTTTATATGAGCTTTATAATTCTTGAGTATAAAAGCATATAAATCCACCATTCTCAAGGTACAAGGGAGGAACAACACTAAATGAGCCAAAAATTGGTGAATTTGTCTGCAGCCTGATCTTTGACCTCAAGTTATTTTTGATTGTTTGCTTTGGATGCTTTCGCATGACAGCAATTTTCTTTGAAACTATTTATTGAACCATACAGCTCTTTTCATAAATGAAAGAAATGATTGCCTGTATTTAGTGGAATGTTGTGTAGTGCTAACAGTTCACCAGCTTTCCCCTCCAGCATAACTGTGGCACAGAGAGAGTTGCACCTACATTTGAGAGACAAGCCTAGTCTCTCCAGAGTTTCTGGGGCAGACTATTTCCAAAAAATACAGGCAATTGCCAGTAGTCAGAGTTTGTTCTTCATGCCCTTTGTTGGATAGAAAACAATGTGTAGCACTTGCTGGCTACTTACAGGCAAAGTTGTAAAAACGACTTAAGATAGTTAATAAAACGAGTTTCTTTGTTCAAAGAGTAGATTTCACCTGGTCACATATTTACTTTCCAGATTGGTTAAGGGCAATAGAGCAGCAAAAATGCTACTTTCATCACTGCCTTGATTACTTGTATGAACTCCATTTACAACTGCTTCATAGTGCTAGATATCCTGCTATTGCCCAATACTTTTGGCTAAAAGAGATGGAAGCTGAGAAGATAGATGTGGTTCAGATCCAGTAATATCAAGTTAGCAACTTATTTTCAAAACTTTGGAATTGATCAGTATTTCATCTCCTCATGTCAACAAAAACAGACCGGTAGGGTCTTATCATTGCAATTTCCTTTGTAATCCTGATTCAAAAGGATCCTTCATCAGTTAAGCCACATACTCAGATATAAGATATAAGGACAGCATGGTGGCATAGCGGTTAGCATTGCTGCCTCACACCGCCAGGAACCTGGGCTCAATTCCAGTCTTGGATGACTGTTTATGTGGAGTTTGCACATTCTCCCACGTCTGCGTGCGTTTCCTCTGGGTGCTTCATTTTCCTTCCACAGTTCAAGATGTGCAAGTTGGCCATAGTAAATAGCCTCTTAGTTTCACGAGATGTTTAGTTAGATAGATTAGCCATGGTAAATGTATGGGGTTAAGGGGAAGGATATGGTGGTGGGTCTGGGTGAGATACCCTTGGAGAGTTGGTGCAAACTCAATGGGCCAAATGGCCTCCTTCTGCACTGTAGTTATCCTATGAAGATTTTGGTCTTCTGAATGTTTAAAGTTCCTCATGAACCCATCAGCATCAGTGATCATGGGTGATTTTAATCTGCACATAGATTGGGCAAATCAAATTCGCCACAATGCTGTAGAAGAGGAATGTTTTAGGGATGGTTTTCTTAACGAATATGTGGAGGAACCAAACTAGAGAGCAAGCCATCTTAGACTGGGTATTGTGTGATAATAAATGAATCATTGTCAATCTCGCTGTATGAGACCTTTGGGGAAGAGTGACTATAACATGTTAGAAATTTTTTATCAAGATGGAGAGTGAAGTTATTGATTTGGAAAGTAGGATGCTGAATCTTAATAAAGAAAATATGAGGATATGAGGCATGAGTTGGTCTTAATAGATTGAGGAGAGTTACTTAAAGTGATGACAGGCAATAGGCAATGGCAAACATTCAAGGAACACGCAGGGGAACTATAGCAACTGTTTATTCCTATCTGGCACAAAAAGCAAAATGGGTAAGAGGGCCAATCTATGGTTACAAAGGAAATTAGAGAGACTATCCAATCTATGAAAGAAGCATACAAATTGGCCAAAAAAAAATAGGTCTGAGGATTGGGAGCAGTTCAGAATTTAGTAAAAAAGGACCAAAGAATTTATTAAAAAGGGGAAAATACAGTACGACACTAAGCTTGCAGAGAACATAAAGACTGGCACAAAGAGTTTGTATAGATACATGAAGAGAAAGAGATTGTGAAGATAAATGTGAATCCACTGCTGACAGAAACAGGGGAAAGTATAATAGGGGGACAAAGAAACGGCCGAACAACTGAATACATACTTTGGTTCTGTCTTCACAAAAGAGGACACAAATAAGATACCAGAAATGTTGCAGAAAGCAAGGTTTAGTGAGACGGAAGAACTGAGGGGGTTTAATATTAGTAGAGAAATGATGCGTGGAAAATTGATGGGATTGAAGGCAGATAAATCCTCAGAAGCCTGAAGAGATCAGAAAGGCACTGAACAAATATTTCTCTTCGGTATTCACGCAGAGAGACGTAAATGTAGTTGTGGAGAACACTGGGATACAGGGTTGTAAACTGGATAGTATTGAAGTAGATAAGGAGGATGTGTTAGATATTCTTGAGGGTTTGAAAATAGATAAGTCCCCTGGGCTGGACGGGATTTACCCTAGGATTCTCTGGGAGGCAAGAGAGGTGATTGCAGAGTCTTTGGCTCTGATCTTCAGGTCGTCGTTGGTTACAGGTATAGTGCCGGAAGACTGGAGAATAGCGAATGTTGTCCCATTGTTCAGGAAGGGGAATAGAGACTATCCTGGGAATGATAGACCGGTGAGTCTTACTTCTGTTGTGGGCAAAGTTTTGGAGAGAATTATTAGGGATAGGATTTATAGTCATTTAGAGAGAAATGAATTGATTGGGGGTAGTCAGCATGGTTTTGTGAAGGGTAGGTCGTGCCTCACAAACCTTATTGAGTTTTTTGAAAAGGTGGCCAAGAGGTGGATAAGGGTAAGGCAGTTGACATGGTATATATGGACTTTAGTAAGGCGTTCAATAAGGTTCCCCATGGAAGGCTTCTGCAGAAAATGAAGATGTATGGGACTGAGGGTGATTTAGCTAATTGGATTAGGAATTGGCTAGCTGATAGAAGACGGAGGGTGGTGGTTGATGGGAATTATACATCATGGAGTTCAGTTACGAGTGGTGTACCTCAGGGATCTGTTTTGGGGCCTCTGCTGTTTATAATTTTTATAAATGATCTGGATGAGGGTATAGAAGGATGGATTACTAAATTTGCTGATGACACCAAAGTTGGAGGAGTGGTAGATAGTGAAAAGGAGTGTTATAGTTTGCAGAGAGACTTAGACAACTTGCAGAGCTGGGCCGAGAGGTGGCAAATGGAGTTTAATGCAGAAAAGTGTGAGGTAATTCACTTTGGCAGAAATACCAAATGTATAGAGTGTAGGGTTAATGGTAGGACTCTTAATAGTATTGACGAACAGAGGGATCTTGGTATATATGTCCATAGATCCCTGAAAGTTGGCAATCAAGTCGATAAGGTTGTTAAGAAGACATACGGAGTCTTGGCTTTTATTGGTAGGGGGATTGAATTCTGGAGCCGCAACGTCATGTTGCAACTGTACAAAACTCTGATGCGGCCGCACTTGGAGTATTGTATACAGTTCTGGTCCCCACATTATAAGAAAGATGTGGAGGCATTGGAGAGGGTGCAGAGGAGGTTTACCAAGATGTTGCCTGGTATGGAGGGAAGGTCTTATAAGGAGAGAACAAAGAACAAAGAACAAAACAGCATGGGAAACAGGCCCTTCGGCCCAACGAGCCCTCACCGCCACCTCGATGTTCCCACTTCTACACGCGATCCCTGTCCATGTTTATAGATCTATGGAGGCTGAGGGATTTGAGGTTGTTTTCATTAGAAAGAAGGCGACTAAGAGGAGACCTTATTGAGGCATATAAGATGATCAGAGGACTAGACAGGGTGGACAGTGATAGCCTTTTTCCTCGGATGGAGAAAGCTAGCATGAGGGGACATAGCTTTAAATTAAGGGGTGGTAGTTATAGGACGGATGTCAGAGGTAGGTTCTTTACCCAGAGGGTGGAAATGTATGGAATGCCCTGCCTGCAGCAGAAGTAGATGCGCCAAGTTTGGGGGCATTTAAGTGGTCAGTGGATAGGTTTATGGATGAAAAAGGAATGGTTTAGGTTAGAGGGTCATTCCTTTATCTCAATTGGTCATAGAACATAGAACAATACAGCACAAACAGATCCTTCGGCCCACGAGTTGCGCCGATCACATCTACCAATCCACAGACCTATCTATAACCCCCTATCCTATTCTTTTCCATATATTCATCCAGAAGTCTCTTAAAAGACCCCAGTGAGTTTGCCTCAACAACCTCTAACGGCAGTCGGTTCCATTCACTCACCACCCTCTAAGTGAAAAACCTACCCCTGACATCTCCTTTGTATTTGCTTCCCTGCACCTTAAATCTGTGTCCTCTCGTATTGACCATTTCCGCTTGGGGAAATAGTCTCTCAGAGTCCACCCTATCTATTCCTCTCAACATTTTATAAACCTCTATCAGGTCGCCTCTCAACCTACGTCTCTCCAGTGAGAAGAGTCCTAGCTCCCTCAACCTATCTTCATAAGGCCTGCCTCCCAATCCAGGCAGCATCCTTGTAAATCTCCTCTGAACTCTCTCAATAGCCTCTACATCCTTCCTATAATGAAGTGACCAGAACTGCGCACAATACTCCAACTGGGGTCTGACAAGAGTCTTATAGAGCTGCATCATTACCTCCTGACTCCTAAACTCTATTCCTCGATTAATGAAGGCCAGTACACCGTACGCCTTCTTGACCACTTCCTCCACCTGCGAGGCCAATTTAAGATTCCTATGGACCCGGACCCCGAGATCCTTCTGCTCTACAACACAGCTAAGACTCCTACCCCTTATATTGTACTCCTTCATCCCATTATTCCTGCCAAAATGGACCACTACACATTTATCTGCATTGAAATTCATCTGCCACTTCTCCGCCCAGTCAGAGCAACATCGAGGACCGAAGGGCCTGTTCTGTGCTGTAATGTTCAGTGTTCTATGTTCTATGTTCTAATCTACACCCCAGAATACTTAAGGAAGTGGCTGCAGATAATGGGTGCATTGGTAGTCAGCTTCCAGGATACTGTAGATTCTGGAACAGTCCTGCAGATTGGAGAGTAGCTAATGTCAGTCCAGTACTCAAAAAAATAGACGTGGAAAAAAAATGGGAATTATAGACCAATAAGCTTAACATCAATAGTGGGGAAAATTCTTGAATCCATTATCAAGGACTTTATAGCAGAGCATTTAGAAAGTAATGGCAGGTCAGACAAGATCAGCATGGATTTATGGAAGGGAAATCATCCTTGACAAATTTGGAATTCTTTGACAATGTAACCAGTAGAGTTGACAAGAGGGGGAACCAGTAGAACCAGCATAAAAATTGAGTATTGAACCAGTATTTGGACTTTCAGGAAGCATTTGACAAAGTCCAGTAAAAGAGATTATCATGCAAGATTAAAGTGCATGTGACTGGGGGAACTGTATTGAGATGGATAGAAAACTGGTTGGCAGAGAGGAAACAAAGAGTAGGAATTAATAGGTGTTTTTCAAATTAGCAGGCAGTAACTAGTGAGGGACCACAAGATTCGGTGCTGGGACCCCAGCTATTCACAATATATATTAATGATTTGGATGAGGGAATAGAAATGTAACAAGTCAAAGTTTGCAGATGATACCAAGTTGGATGGAAGAGTGCATTCTGATGAGAATGCAGAGATCCTTCAGAATGATCTGAACAGGTTGGGTGAGTGGGCAGATGCAGTATAATTTGGTTAAATCTGAGTTTATTCACTTTGGAAACAAAAACAAGAAAGCAGATTACTACTTGTATGGCTGTACGTTGGGAGAGGGCAGTGTGCAGTGGGACCTGAGTGTCCTTGTGCACCAATCATTGAAGGTAAGCATGCAGGTGCAGCAGGCTATAAAGAAGGCAAGTGGCATGTTAGTCTTTACTGCGAGAGGTTTCGAGTACAGGAGCAGCAATACATTGTTGCAATTATATAAGGCCTTGGTGAGTCTACACGTAGAATATGGTGTGCAGTTTTGGTCTTATTTTCTGAGGAAGAATGTTCTTGCTCGCGAGGGAATACAGTGAAGGTTTACCAGGCTGATTCCAGGGATGGCAGGAAGGAGATTGATAAAGTTAGGATTTTTTTTGCTGGCAGTTAGACAAATGAAAATTGAGATGTATAAAATTCCAACAGGACTAGACAGGGTAGATGTAAGGAGGATATTCCCGATGGGGGAATCCAGAAACAAGGCGCATAGTCCGAGGATTCAGGGTAGATCATTAAGGACAGAGGTGATGAAAAATCTCTTCACCTTAAAAGTGGTGAGCCTGTGGAATTCATTACCACAGGAAATAATTGATGGCAAAACATTAAATGTATTCAAGAAGTGACTAGATATAGTACTTGGGGCAAATGGGATCTAAGGTTATAGGAGAAAGCTGGATTAGGCTATTGAGTTGGATAATCAGCCATGATTGTGATGGACGATAGAGCAGGCTTGAAGGGCCAAATGGCCTCCTCCTGCTCCATCTTCTACGTTTTTATGTTTCATTGAAGGATGTCATCATATACGATGAGAAAAACTGAGTTGTACAGTGTTCCTAATAGTGCCACAACTAGCATCACACACTGGCAGAATCTTCCAGACCTTAGGAGGTGGGGGCATCCTGGAAACCTGCGAAAACCACCCCAGAATGGCTTACCCACATTCGAATGCCATCAGGTTAGTTTCACGAGGGCAATTAGGCTGAAGGAGGCAGGCAGATGATAATTAAGACCTCCCCTGAGTAAACAGCCATTTTCTGAAAAAGATGAAATTATCTCAGCATCACACACGCTCTGATCCCCACCCACCTGCTATGTCAGGAAAATATTCTTCAATGACAATCTGTCAATGGGAGATCATAGAGCCATTCGAGCTTGAATGAAATGCCTGTATGAGGGCTCAATGTAGTCTATTCACAGCCACAGGTATTCTTGTGCAAGGGTTTCCACTCCAATCTAAGGCCCCTAAATGTTCTCAGCCGTGTTTCATTAAACAGGTTTTGGAGTTTTTTGTCAACATTTTGAGATGCCTCCAAGGCCTCCCTCATCTTCAGCAATGCTCACTTTTCCACCAGGTGCTCTGGTTTCCTCCCACAATCCAAAAATGTGTGGGTTAGGTTGATTGGTCATGCTAAAATTGTCCCTTAGTATCCTGAGATGTGTGGGTTAGAGGGATTAGTGGGTAAATATGTAGGGATATGAGGGTAAGGCCTGGGTAGGATTGTGGTCAGTGCTGAGTCAATCTACCAAATGACCTCTTTCTGCACTGTAGGTTTTCTATGATTCTATGAATTGGGTCTCTGACTGGACATTTCTGCATACTTTCCAATTAACCAATTCACGTCTATGTTCTGCCCACCACCTTTAATCAGACAACAAGTGTGCTTATTGTCAGCCTGCTTATCTGCCAACTCCCAGAAGATCTCAACAGCTATCACAATGCTGACCTGTACAGGGTCAGAAACCAAAAATAGTATCACTGCTTGAGGTGTTGGTGCAGAGGACTCCAGTGCTCATATCCATGCTGGAACAAAAGGACTTAAAAATTATATCGAAAAACATGTGTAAGAAAATTTTATAATATTAAGATTAAAATTAAGAAAAAAGATACAAAATGGAAAAACATAGATATCAGTTTGGTTAATGCTTGGTATGTTCTAACTTATAAGAGCTCTTTGATCTGAGTATTGTAAGATTCCTACTGACTTTATTTTGCAGAGATGGACAACAATGCAGCAGGCCAGATCCCTCTTCATCAGACCAGCAGCAGAAAAAGATTGGATCATAAGCAGGACACAATTTGCATTCTTGGTACAGGAGATTTCGGCAGATCCTTAGGCATAAGGCTGCTCAAGTCAAGTTACCCAGTGGTATTTGGGAGCCGAGATCCAAAGAACTCCGTCCTGCTGCCAAGTGGAGCGCAAGTGTTTAGCCACGCGGAGGCCCTGAAAACATCCAAGCTCATTTTCTTGGCAGTCCATAGGGAGAACTATGATTTTCTCCTGCTGCTGTCTGATTTGCTGGATGGAAAAGTGCTGGTGGATGTAAGCAATAACCTCAGAATGAACCAATACCCTGAGTCCAATGCACAGTATCTGTCTCAGCTGATCCCCAAAGCCAATGTGGTGAAGGGGTTCAACACAGTTTCAGCCTGGGCCCTGCAGTCAGGCAGTCTGGATGCCAGCAGTCAGGTAAGATCAGTGTTATATGAAGAAAATGAAGTTAGTAAGGATCAATTAAAATTATTGTCTACACTGACCAGTTAACTGTATTTCAAAAAGAATATTAGAGTGTGCTGAATATATTGAATTGTAGCAACAATATTTTTACCAGTTATAAGAATTATTATTCTGTGTTTCAGGTCTTTGTCTGTGGGGATGACAATAAGACTAAGCAATTGGTGATGGATGTTGCCAGGAATATTGGCCTCACTCCTTTGGACCAGGGATCTCTCTTAGCAGCTGAAGAACTAGAGAGCTACCCTCTCCAGCTCTTTCCGATGTGGAGACTGCCATTTATTATAACGGCTGGTCTCACAGTATTCTTCTTTTTGTACTATGTTTTGCTTAGAATTATCTACTCTTATGTAAATAAGAATGATGATCAGACCTATCAGATAATGATTTCCATACCAAATAATGTTTTTCCAAGTGTGTCTCTCATCCTGCTTGGCTTGGTTTACCTTCCTGGTGTGATTGCTGCATTCCTCCAACTCCACAGAGGGACAAAATACAAAAGATTCCCAAACTGGCTTGACAAGTGGATGCTGTGCCGAAAGCAGCTTGGACTTGTATCATTTGCCTATGGCTTCCTTCATGTTTTTTATTCACTGGTCAAACCACTTCGATATTCATCTTACTGGAGGAATGTTCGGTATGTTGCATCCATGGTAAGACTTGTTCCTGTATTAATACTGTATTTTTATTTTAATATTGTTCTATAGAAGTAGGATAGTTGATTGAATTTGGAACGTAAAACACTGTGATGTGAGTCCGGTCTCACCTAATTATTCTGGGAAGAGCAGGAGGTCTACAATTCCATATGGGGACGCAGAGAAAAATAAAAGGAAAATAAGACATAAATCCTCTGCTCAGCTCAAGAGTTCTGTGATTTGGAAAGACTACAAAAGAGGAAATAACCAGGGGCAGTATTTTTGGATATATATTTAATATCAAAACTTATAAAATGTTATAATTGTATTACTTTGTTTTTGTTAATTTTTGATCATTCCTTCATTTGTGGTGCATGCAAGTCTTAAGCAGCAGGCCTGACAAGCAAACTTCTTCAATCCACATTTTCTTCATCCTGTTTCTCCAATCCAAATTATTCCCATCATTTCTTAAGCCAAAGTGTAATGGAGAATATTAAAATTTTTGTTCATTCATTCATGGGATGTGGGTATCGCTGGCTAGCCCAGTATTTATTACCCATCCATAGTTACCCTTGAGAAGGTGATGGCGAGCTCTCTTCTTGAAGCACACAGTCCATGGGGCACTTTTACCATTTTGATTCTAAGAGCTGAATCTGGACATGATTCAGATCTGACTTGTAACCTTGTTCTCCGGCGCTCCCATAAGCACTTAGTCTGAAAAAAAGTTACGAGCCTGAATGGCGCTGTGAGCGGGGTTTACCACACCCAATGAGTGCCTTCATCTATGAATGTGTAGTAAAAAAAAATTTGAAAAGCGGTCCCCTGCTACATCACTCCTAGGCTACAAAAAGCAGATCAAGCCAGCCCTGGAGAGATGGCTGCCACAGATATTGTCCCAACCCCTCAACTAGGGAATGATCTGGCCTGTCCCCCCCCCCCCCCCCCCAACACCCCCTTTCCCCACAAAGAGAATGCTCTGTCTCCTTCCCCACTTCACCACCAATCTGAGTCAGAGAGCCATTGGAAATTCTGAACTTGCCTCTTCAGAAGTTGAAGCATGTCTGTTTTACACTGAATCTGGACGGGCGAATGTGATGGTAAAATGGAAAGTGCTGGTAAGTTTGGGCAACCAGCCAATTTAAATGCATGCAAATGTATTTAAATTGACATCCCACCCGTTTCGGGTGCAGTTCCGATTGCGGTCATTTTCGGGCCTTAGTAAGCGGAGAAAGGCAGGCGCAAATCACGCTATTCACCTCATGCCCAACTTTACTACGTTTTTGCACCCAAAATCGGGCGCAACACAATGGTAAAATCAAGCCCCATGTGTTTTAGGTACACCTACAGCGTTAATTCGAGAGGGAGTTCTAGGATTTTGATCAAATGCAGTGAAGGAATAGCAATATATTTCCAAATCATGATGATGATTGGCTTGGAAGGGTGTTGTTCCCATATATACAAAGAACAAAGAACAAAGAAGAACAAAGAACAACACAGCACCAGAAACAGGCCCTTCGGCCCAACAAGCCCGCGCCACCGTCCTAACATCTTAATGACATATAGGGACCAATTTGTTACCCAATCAGCCTAAGAGCACATTTTTGGGATGTGGGAGGAAACCGGAGCACCCGGAGAAAACCCACGCAACCACGGGGAGAACGCGCAAACTCCCGCAGACACAGGCCCAAATCCATGTGTCTGCACAGCAACAGCGATAGTCTCTGAGCTGTCATGGTGCCCATCAGATGGTCCAGTTTAAGCATACACTAACGACGTGAAGCACTAGGCCACTCCTGAAGCAACCTCCAAGAGCAGCTTTCGCACGACATGCCGCATGCATGCCCCTTGGTCAACAAGGTGGATCGAACATCCTGCGGAAACAAATAGGATAAGATCTGTAGTAAAGTATGTTAGACGTGGCAGATTTATCAAACCCTGAAGATGTGCAAATGCAAGAACATATCAAGATCTAAAAAAGAGATCTATAGAATATCTGATTAGGACTAAAATTTCAAAAATGAACTGGACTAGAAATGTTAGACGGACAAGAAGTAAAGATGGAAGTAGATACAGAAGTTGCTGCATCAATTCTTCCAGAAAACACAAACAATCTGAAATTGAAATGTTGACCATTAAAACCTTCAGACGTAATCCCGTGAATTTATACTGAGGAAATATTTCCACTAAAGAAATATATCATGGCTCAAATAGAAGCTAATTGTCAATCAGCTAAATGCCTCTGCAGGCAGTAAAGGGAAATTTTCCTGCACTCTATGGAAGAGTGCGGTAACACAAAATCAAGCAAAACTGGGGAGCAATTAACCAATTGGTTGACAGCAAAAAAATGCTACAAAATTGTCTGGAGAAATATAGCGATGTGTTCGAGAATATCTTGGATCCGTGACAGGGGTAAAGGCAAAGCTCAAGATCAAACGTGATAGCAACCCTAGATACTTCAAGGCAAGAACTGTGCCTTATGCAATTAAACTGAAGGTAGAAATGGAACTAGAAAAATTAGTCAAGGGTGAAGTGATTGAATCTGTAATGATGAGTGACTGGGCAATCCCAGTCCGAATTTTTATACCTGATGGTTCTGAACATACCTGCGGGACTTTAAGACAACGATAAATCCAGTACCAAAAGAGAAAATCTCAACAGTTCTGTCAGCATTTGTAAGGAGAGGAAAGATCTAACATTTTGAGTCCTGATGACCCTTTGTCAAAGCTAAAAGGTATAGAAAGTGGAAGATATTTATGCTGCAGGGGAGGGAATGAAAGATGAGTCATAGCCATGGAAACCAAGGGAAAAGACTGTTAATAGCTATCCACACACAGAATAAAGGGTGTGAATGGCCAAATAGCAAAAAAAAACTGTGAGCTGTGACAGATGAAGGTTTGGGAAGGGAGGGTGCAAATGGGATAGAGGTAAAATATAGAAAAGGGGAAGCAGTGGGGAAGAAAAGGTAAGGGAAGGGGGGATGAAGTGAGGGAAGAATGAGGGGGAAGAAAAATGAAGAAAATCAATAAAGAAATAAAAGTTGGGGAACAATAAAAAATTAAATAAAGTTGAATGAAAACAAAGGGGACCAAGATGGGGTAGAGCAAATTATCTGAAATTGTTGAATTCGATGTGATAAATCCAGTACCCTTTGTCACTAATTGAGGACCTATTCACTGAACTGGCTGGTGGGCGGATTTAGTCATTTGAGTCGCACCACTCCTAATGATTGTTACCCACAAGGGATTGTTCCAATATAAGCACCTACCATTAATCAATTAGTTAATTGCTTCTCAGTTTAGCTTGATTTTGCATTACCACACTCTTCCAAGAAGTGCAGGAAAATTACACTTTACTACCTGCAGAGGCAATTCAGCTGACTGACCACTGGCTTCTATTTGAACCTTTAATGGAACTATTTCCTCCGTATAAATTCATAGGATTACATTTGAAGATTTTAATGGTAATGGTTCCAACTTCAGATTGTTTATGTCTCTGGGAGAAGTAACACAGCAACTTCTATATCTACTTCCATCTTTACTTCTTGTCCATTTAACTTTCCTACTCTGGTTTCATTTTTGAAATTTTCATCCTCATCAGATATTCTGTAAGTCCCATACACCTTCAGTTCAGCAAGATAGATTTGTCCCAAACATACCTCCACATGAGGGTGACAACTGAGTGGCACCACTTGCTAATGAAACAAGGGATTGTTCCAATATAACTGCCGACCATTCAAAATGACATCAGCAACGCCATATTCCAGAAGTCAGTGGACCAAATCTTAAGTGGCCTCTACAATATCCAATGTTATTTGGGTGACATTCTAATTACAGACAAAAGTGAATAGGAATAAACTTTAGAGGAAACACTGGAATGGCAAGAGAAATGCAGCCTGAATTTTTCAAATTAACCATCAGTTATTTAGGTCATGCAATAGACAAGGGTGTTCTCCACAGAAAATGTAACAAAATGACAATGATCCAAGATTTGCCAAGAATGCAGAACATGTCTCAGCTGCAATCATTTTAGGACTAATCAATTATTATGGGAAGTTCATCTCAAACCTTGCAATGCTTCCAAAGTCACTTCATACTTTATTGTGTTTGAGCCAACAACGGATTTGGAAGAAAGAGTGTGAAAGTTTGTACTAAGCAGGACATTCTTAAGCAATCCAAGATATTGTTCCATTTTAACCCTGAGTTGAAACTAATACATCACCCTACAAGATTGTTGCTGTCATACCTAACACTATAGCAATTTGGGAGGAGCGACCAATAGCATTTACATCACAAACACTATCAAGTACCGAACAAAGTTATTCATAACCTGAGACAGAAGCGTACAGCAGATTTTTTTTGCATTAAGCAATTTCACCAGTAGCTGTATGGTCGTCAGGTCCTATATATTTATTTCTGCTAACAACTCATTCATTTTGTTACAGATGCTGCAAACATTCAGATATAGAGTGTTTAATTCTGTTCATTTATCATTTTGTAATCTTTGACATCTTAAACTTGTACACTCCATCCCTTTCTGCCACATTCTGAGTATCATTACTTGCTCTATAATAATCTACACAATAGATATTTTAACAAAATTGCAACTCATGGGATTAAAGGGTGAAGTAAAAAATTGGCTAAGGGAAAGAATACAGCTCAGAAACATATAAAAAAGAGAAGGATAATATCTAACTTCAGGAGAATTAGTGAAATGGGCAAAAAAGTTTTATCCATTTGTGGAACATGGGTGTCGCTGGCTAGGCCAGCATTTAACGCTCTCCCCTAACTGCCCTTAAAAAGCTGATAGTGAGCTACCTTCTTGAAACACTGCAGTCCATATGGTGGAGGAACTCCAGCATGCCCAATGAAATTTTACTTGGAGAAGTGTGAAGTGATCCATTTGGTTAGGAAGGAAAAGGACTGATTAGATGGTGTCAACAATTTTAAAGAGGGCCCAGGAACCAAAAAGACAGGCGGTGTATGTATACAAATCTAATGACAGAGGCATAGGTCCCCAAATTAACTCTGAGTTGGAAAGAGATGATGGACATGGCTTACACATGTGTTCACCAAACATAATGATAATGGTAATCAATTGTCCCTTATTTTTTTCCACTGCCCTGTGTCTCAACCTGAGTTTGGGATGTTGTTTGTCCTGTAATTTGGACCTTTAAACTTTTTACATGCACAATGTCTAACCTCCTCCTGCATCTGCATTCTAACCCATCCCCTAGTAGGACCCCATCCCCATCATTACAGATCCCTTGGGCAGTCATCTCTCCACAAGGAATGATCAGCCCAAACAAGACCAGATTTATTTTTATACAGGAAGTTTCCTCACAATAAGCTTGGCAAGTTGACAGTCTGGCTATCTATCAGGCAGAAAGGCAACCAGGGAGTGGAGCAATGATAAGTTCATTTGGGATAGGAGGTCATACATCATGGTGGGTGGGGCTGGTGAGTGCTGACTAATCACCAAGATCCCATTGTGGGGGCGGAGTCAATTATCTAGAAAGACAGGAGAGAATAAGTTGATAATGAGAGTCACATCAGAGGTAGTTGGCCAGTTTTGGATGTCCCATTGCTGAGTATTGTTTAAATCAATTAGAAAACCTCGAAGCCTTTTCTAAAGCTGAAGCCATTTTTTCCCACATACTCCAGCACCACCACCTACATCATGCCAATTTCTTCAGCCATGATTGTGTTCTATGTACAGATGAATAATGACCCTTTCATCAGCTGGAGCTTTTCCTCCTTTGGCAGTATACCAATGGGCAGTATACCAATATACCAACCACTTCCCTCCTCAATTAAACCTCCAGAAACTTGCATAGTCATCACATGGCCAGGTCTTGACTTGCTGTTCACCCACTAGTGGGAGGAATGTCTCACCTTACAAGGCATGTGATGTAATATCAGTTCAATAAATTTCAAAAGCGACAATATTAGGAGCCTGCGTCTGTTTCAAATGTCACTGTTATCTCAGGCAATGAGTAACTCATTGGAAAAGTTGTTTATGATATTAGCATATAGCGTTTAATATATTTGTATGACATTGTCTTTAATTATCATGTAGCCCAGAAAATCAAAATAATGAATACTGTAATGAGCAGACTGTAATTGTTTTTCTCTGGAGGAATGAACAAGGATAACTGTCCTCATCCATAGCTGCTTCATGGTCTCATGAATTGTATGAGTTTTGCCTTGAACACTTTGGATATATCACTGGCCTCAAATACACCCCTCAACATCGCCTTGGATGAATTTCAAAGCATGCTGACTAGCCTGTGCTCTTTATCCAGTGGCAGCATTAGATACAGAAAATATTCACTTCAAGAAACTTCAGCTTTGAATTTTGTCTCGTATGTTGTAATTCACTTCCCAAACTTCATAGGGATGAAATTGATCTTAGTTGGTGATACAAAGTGATTATTAATGACTTGGCATATGTGATACACAGTTCAGTTTTGTTTCCCACTTTCTGCTGCCGTTTACTGATTTCACTTACCATTTGTGCTCATGTTGGCTACCAACAGAATGTCAACACCTTGCATATTGCTTTTATTTTTTGAACCCTTTGTTCATAGTGCATTGTCCTTTTTGTGTGTGCTTTTAATTCCCTTTGTGCTTCAGACAATCCAAAATTCTCAGCATAGCTTCAACTGTTAATCCCAAGTGCCAACAACACAGTAGAACATTTTTCCTGATATCACAAGAACCAGCAAAGTCTTCAACATTACAGCTCATTTTACCCTGTTCCATTAATGCCATTTTCAGTTCTTTGAGTTACAATACACTACAGGTAGTATGTGCGGGGAATTTCCTCAAGGCTTTCTCCTAAGCAACCACTGTAATTTAAGCAAAATATTGGAAAAGGCTCTCTTTATCCACCACATTTACAATCAGGAGAACCCCCTGAAAAAACATGATGCAAGAAGTTCAATGGAAATAAAAAGCAGAAGTGATATAAAAGTGCTGCCAGCATGTTAATAGAAACCCTACAGTGCAGAAAGAGGCCATTTGGCCAATCAAGTCTGTACTGACCACAATCCCATCTGCTAACCTATGCATGTTAGGGTACTAAGAGATAATTTTAGCTTGGCCAATCAACCTAACTGGACAAATTTGGGGGGTAAACCGGAGCATTCAGAGGAAACACACACAGACACAAGGAGAATGTGCAAACCCCACACAGACAATGTGGAGCTGGCAATCGAATCCAGGCCTCTGGAGCTGTGAAGCAGCAGGGCTAACCACTGTGCTACCATGCCACCCCATCCATTCTGCACTATTGCATAAAATTAAGATCTATCCCACATTTTGAGGATCCCACACTTCACTGTATTATGCATTGGGATTAAGAGAATTCAACTAGTGGCTTTTTGAGTCATGGGGCCAGATTTTTCATAGTGTTAGAAAGACTCTTTGGACTTTTAAAGATGGTGGGCATAAAGTCTACTGAGTTCAAGTAGACTTTATTTTGGCTGTTATAAGTGCTTTAATGCACAGTATGGGAGTTAGGAATTAATGGAGCAGACATAAACAGTCTTCAAGGTCTGTTAAGATACATATAACTGTCATGAACTGAAGTATTTTTATATTGCCTGCTCTTTAAACTTTAATAAAAGACAGGCTGCAACTGTCACTGAAAGTTGAAAAAAAGAATCACTGCTGGATTGCTGTGACTGACAAGCCATCTGGTACGGGTTAAAAAAGAATGCACCATCTGATCATGCAGATTCAACAGTTATTTGTTGACACCTCCCCCCAGGGATATTATTATGTCATCATAAATGCTTGCAATCCTGAGTTTACAATTTGATTGACAGTTTAAATAGGTCATTCAAGGATTCTGTGTCTTTGATACGGGGTGTGAATAGAAGTGTATTCTTAATGGAGGTTTAAAAGCTTTGTATCAATTTTATGAATGGGAGCTTTGCTTCTCTATCAAGTGTGTAAGATTGGAGAAAGTTTGTTGAAATCTCCTGAGTTTTGCCCATAATGGATATTGGATGAATGGCTTTGGTGGTGGCGTAGAAGCTGTGCCGAATCGTAGAGGTGGGTGAGGGACATTGGTTGGCACTGAGTTGCATAGAGGTTATGGGGAGCCATGGAAAAGAATGGGAGGAAGTGCAAGGTGTGAAGGATAGAGGGCCACAGTTTCTGAAACAATGGGGGCAAAATCCCAGAAAACCAGGACAGGCCGCCTAACTCACCCGCCTCTGCTCCCATGGGCATGCTTAGCTTCTGGGGTCAACGATTCTCTCTCCATCCCACACCTGCCCTCCAATTCCATAGCAAAAATTATACAATTCGTGGTACCTGTAATCAAGGCCAGCCCAGCTTGAGCTACCTGGCTTGATAGCCACCACACCAGGACTGGGAAATCTGACCCAAAAGTCAACTGACATCTTGCTGGTCCCTCAGATATTCTGTTGGTTGTTATGGTGGAAGGGCCTGGTTAAATCCTGCCCATCACATCCACACAGATTCCCTGTAGAAAAATCCAATCAATCCATTTCCCCAGTGGTTCCGGCACATTGTATATTTATTTCTCTGAAGTGCTCATTCAATTTTCTTTCGAGATCAGTGATGGTCTCCACTTCAATCATCCTTTATGGCAACAAGTTCCAGCACTTGCTGCATTAAAATAGTTCTACCTCACCTCCCCACTGTACCTCTTATCTGAAGCATTAACCCTGGCTCTCCTTAGCCCATCAACTAATGGGAACAGTTTCTCTTTGCTTACTGTAGCTAATCCTGTCATAATCTTGAAATCACCCCACAAGTTCCTTTGCACCAAAAAGAACAACTGCAGCTTCTCCAACCTAACCATGTAGCTAAAACACATCATGTCCTTCTGAAAGTGTGGTGAGCAGAACTGAGCATAATACTCAAGTTGTGACTTAACCAGACCTTTATAAATATTCACGTGACTTCCTTACTTTTGTACTCAGCATCTCCATTTATACCAATGAATATTTTATTCAATGATTGGTAGCCTGTTTGTAGCATACATAAGAGAATTGGATCAATTAATTCTGATTTAGCAAAGAGCACTACAAATTGCAGATATAGCTACATGAAATGGTCAAATTTAGTCCTCTAACAGGGCATGATTGACTGAATAAGTTGAAAGAAATGAATAGCTTTTGTTCAAAGTTCTATTTGTATAGCAATGGTACCAACAGGATTGCTGTTTTTATCATTACAAAAAATCCAAGTATTGTGATCCAAGAAAATGGTTAAAAGCCCAACCTGGTCAAAATAGAACTGTTTCTCTCTTAAAGTGCAATGTCAAACTGTCAAGCTACTATATAGATAAGTAACACATATTTTTGTATCTTCATGCATTTTATTTCTTGTTTTCAACACAGGTAGGAAGCAATGCAACTTCAGAGATGGAGATGAAATGGGTCTGGCGCAGTGATTTATTTTACGCATTTGGAATTTTGGGCTTTTTTGTCTTCTGCTTGCTTGGAGTAACATCCCTTCCATCTGTCAGCAATGCAATGAATTGGAGAGAGTTCCGATTTGTTCAGGTAATTCATTAGTCACTCAGAGACGTTCATTCATTATAATATATTTATGTTATATAGTAAGGAGTCAAGTAAACAGGAACATAACTAAGGAGCAGAGTATAACTATCAATATAAAGTTTATTTATTTATCTCACAAGTAGGCTTACATTAACACCCCAAAGAAGTTACTGTGAAAATCCCCTAGTTGCCACACTGCAGCACTTGTTTGGATACACTGAGGGACAATTTAGCATGGGAAAAACACCTAACCAGCATGTCATTCAGACTATGGGAGGGAAACGGAGCACCTGGGGGAAACCATGCAGACATAAGGAGAACGTGCAGACTCCACACAGACAGTGATCTGAGCCGGGAATTGAACTCAGTCTCTGACACTATGAGGCAACAGTGCTAATCACTGTGCCAGGTATCCAAGAATAACATTCCTTAGCCAATGAAAGGAATTTTCATTCTTCAAACATCCTTTAAGTTGGAAGTTCAGGAATTTTCTCTCACGAAAGACCGTGGATATTAGATCAAGTGATTTTTCAAGACTGAGAATTCAGATTTTGAATACAAACACACAAAATAGGAACAGAAGGAGATCCCTTGAGCCTGCTCCACCATTCAATAAAGCATGGCTGATGTGTTTGAGTTCCCAATCCCATATTCCCATTTATCCCCAACCACTTTAGATTTTCTTGCCTAATAAGAATCTATCTACCTCTTGTATGCAGGTGCACTGAGTGATTAGGAAGGTGTTTATTGCAAGGGGAATGGAATATATAAAGTAGGGAAGTATTATTGCAGTTTTAGAGGGCATTGGTGAGATGACATCTGGAATCTTACATGCAGTTTTGGGTCTCCTTATTTAAGAAAGGATATAATTGCATTCAGAACAGTTCAGAGAAGGGGATATCTTAGGAGGAAAAGTTGGACATATTGGGTCTGTATCCATTGTGGTTTAGAAGAATGAGAGTTGATCTTATAAAAATCCTGAAGATCTTGACAGAGTGAATGCTGAAAAAATATTTCTCCCAGTGATGGACTCTAGAACCAGAGATACAGTTTAAAAATGAGGGGACTCCCACATAAAAAGGCAATGTTTTCTGTTTTCTCTCAGAGTTGTTAGCCTATGGGATTCTCTACCCCTGGGAGCCATGGAAATAGGTTTATTGAATATTTTTAAGACTAAGGTAGATTTTTGATCAATAAAAGAGTCAAAGTTTATGGAGTGGGAGCCAGGGAAGTAGAGTTGAAGCCACAGCCATGATCTTATCAAATGACAGAGGGCCAAATGGTGTACTCTTCTTCCTAATTCGTATGTTTAATTCATATTGTATCAAGTGATATGACTAAGATGGGTTAAGTAGTGCCGAGGTAAATTTCAGCCTAGCTCAAATTTAGTGATAGAACAAGGTAAAGAAGTTATATACTCTTGTTCCAACATTTCCATGTCCAGGAGTCATCATGCAAGAACATGAGAACCAGGAGCAGGATATTGGTAATTCAACCCCTCCAGTGTGCTCTTCCATTCAATACAATTATGCCTGATCTTGTCTCAGCCTCAACTCCACTTTCCTGCCCACTCTCCATTACACCTCAGCTCATTACTAATTAAAAATCTGTCCATCTCCTCCTTATATTTACTCAATGTCCTGGCATCCTTATACTGGGGTATTGAATTCTACAGACTAATGAAAATCTGCTATCCCTTATCCCAAATCTTGTTCAAAATTGCGCCATAAGAAGAAGCATCCGCTGTACGTCTACTTGGTCATTCTTATCTTATATCCTGCAATTAGATTTCCTCTTATTATTCTAAACTTTCGAGTATGGGCCTAAAGTGCTCAATCTCTCTTCATGAGATAAACACTTCATCGCTGAAATCAATCTAGTGAACCTCCTCTGTACTGCCTCTAATGCCACTACATCTACAGGATGTAGATGTACAGAATGCCACTACAGGATGCCCTGGTAATTATCTTTCAAAATTCGCTGGACTCCAGAAAAGTGCCGGAAGATTGAGAAATGGCTAATGTTACGCCGCTGTTTAAAAAAGGTAGCAGACAGAAGGCAGGGAATTATAGGCCTGTTAGCTTAACGTCTGTAGTAGGAAAAATGCTTGAATCTGTCGTCAAAGCAGAAATAACGAGATACCTGGATACGAACTGTGTGATCAAGCAGACGCAGCACGGATTTGTTAAGGGGAAGTCATGTTTGACGAATTTATTGGAGTTCTATGAGGAAGTGACTAGTGCGGTTGATAGAGGGGAATCAGCAGATGTGGTGTTTTTGGATTTCCAAAAAGCATTTGATAAGGTGCCTCACAGAAGATTGCTGCAGAAGGTTAAGGTACAGGGAGTCGGGAGTAGAGTGTTAGACTGGACAGAGGATTGGTTGTCTAATAGAAAGCAGAGGATAGGTATTAATGGGTGCTATTCTGTTTGGCAGCTGGTGACTATTGGAGTGCCCCAAGGTTCGGTGCTGGGGCCTCAACTATTTACCATGTACATAGATGATATGGAGGAAGGGGCTGAGTGCAGCGTGATGAAATTTGCTGACGACACGAAGATGAGTGGAAAAGCAAATTGCATGGAGGGTGTGGAAAGCCTGCAGAGGGATCTGGATAGGTTGAGTGAATGCGCGAGGACCTGGCAGATGGAGTATAATGTTAGCAAGTGTGAGGTTATCCACTTTAGTAAGAATAATGGTAGGAAGGATTACTATTTAAATGAAGAAAAGCTGCAGCATGTGACGGTGCAGAGGGACCTGTGGGTCTTTGTGCACGAATCGCAAAAGCACAGCCTGCAGGTGCAGCAGGTGATTAAAAAGGTGAATGCAATGTTGGTCTTTATAGCGAGGGGGATAGAATATAAAAGTAGGGAGGTTCTGTTGCAGCTGTATAGGTGAGGTCGCAGCTGGAGTACTGTGTGCAGTTTGGTCGCCGCATTCCAGGAAGGATATATTGGCCTTGGAGGAGGTGCAGAGAAGGTTTATTAGGCTGATACTGGAGATGAGGGCATTGGATTATGAGGAGAGACTGAATAGGCTAGGTTTGTACTCTTTGGAGTTTAGATGGCTGAGAAAGGATGTTGTAGAGACATATAAGATAATGAAGGGGATGGATAGGGTAGAGGTTGAGAGACTCTTCCCGCTTAGCAAAGATAGCAGGAGGGCACAGCCTCAAGATTAGGAGGGTGGAGTTCAGATCGGAGTTGCAGAGGGGTTTCTTCAAGCAAAGGGTGGTGAATCTTTGGAATTCTCTGCCTGATGAGGTGGTGGAGGCTTCCTCGCTGAATATGTTCAAATCAAGAGTGGATAGGTTTTTGATTGACAAGGGAATTAAGGGTTACGGGGAGAAAACGGGAAAGAGGTACTGAACCACTACAGATCAGCCATGATCTTATTGAATGGTGGGGCAGGCTCAAGGGGCTGGATGGCTTACTCCTGCTCCTATTTCTTATGTTCTTATCTTTCCTCAAATAAGGAGACTAAATCTGTGCACAGGACTTCATATGTGATCTCACCAATGCCTTGTTTAGTTGCAGCAACACTTCCTTACTTTTATGTAATAGCATGACAGAGATTTGAATAATGAATCCCGCCTAACATATTTCTCTTTTTCTTCCAGTCGAAGCTGGGTCATGTCACATTGCTACTGTGCACAGCTCATACCGCAGTTCTTGGATGGAACAAATTTCTGAAGCCTACAATGTATAATTGGGGGCTTCCGCCAGGATACATGCTATCTATGGTGATTCCCTGCATTGTGTTAGTTTTAAAGCTGATTCTCATAACTCCATGTGTAGACAGAACGGTCACAAGAATCCGACAGGGTTGGGAAAGAAAAGGACGAGATTTAGTCAAGATAAACATTTGACCAAAGGCATTCCACCTGAATAATATGTTTTGAAAACATACGATTAGTCCATTCTGAATAGAAATACTGCAGAAATGTTCAACACTGGAATTTTATATTCCAAACCTCTTGGAATAATGACATTTAAGATATTTAAATAATTCCTGACCCACATTTGGAAAGTAGGTTGCTATCCTAAACATCAACCTTATCCCAGACCAACTGAAAATAGAATCATTCCTGGTGAAGTAAAGTTTATTTTCCTATTTTTGATAGTTTTATCCATCCCTCCCTGCCCTTTCTACATCCTCTAAGAGTTAAACTTGCCCCACTCCCAATAATACATGTCTGTTGAGTTAACAGTCATCTACTGTCTCACTTTAACATAATTGACATTATAAACAATACAATGAATAATACTTATTAGATCCTTATTATGATGAGATGTCATCATCATGAGGTTATTCTTTAACACTTAATGACAGTGTCAAAGTGACAATAATGGGTTAGGCAGTGAAATCAATGTAAAGAGGGATTGGAGAGGGTCTTAAATTGGAAGCAATCTGCCACTGTCTATTCTGCACAATTGGAAAAAGATCCCTTAAGTGTTTGCTATAGAAAATTATTTGCTCTCTTAAACATACATTAGTTGTTTAATGCCATTTTGATGCTAGTATATTTGGTATCCGCGGTACATGTGCCCTATTAATCTGCATATTAACTGGTCAAGCTAGCAGACCCAAAAAGTGGATGTAACTTCAAAATTCCTCAAGTAATTTTAAGGGTCCTCCTGATCCCACAAGAAATGCTATGCTCACTGCTGGACCTTACACAGTAAAGTTTAGTCCCCATTTCCTTCTCCAACCAAAACCCTTCATTTTGCCTGGAATCTGATGTTTAATGTGAAAGATGGATCTAGTGTGGAACTGTTGGATTTCTTACTTTTTACAAACCCAACATGCATCCCACTACAATCAGGAAGCTGCCTGTTAGTGCTGAAAATGCACAGATAGCTCACTGATAGTGTTCAAATGAATCCCAACCATGAAATAACTTGGACTTCCTTGAAACATCATCAGATGAGTAGTGGGCTCAATATGCCATCATTCCTACCCACTTCCTATCTGTGTAAGATAAGTCACTTGAATGGGTCACTTGAAAATCAAGTTTTAACATTAGATATTGCAACGGTTCACCATTCGTATACTATTGCAGTGACCTTAACAGCATGAGACTTAGGAACAAAAGTAGGCTATTCAACACATTGAGTCTGCAATACCATTAATTTCACTTTCCCGCTTATTCCCATAAGCCTTGATTCCCTTACTGATTAAAAATCTGTCTATCTCAGTCTTGAGCATGCTTAACAAACTCAACCTCTTCAATCCTCTGCTGTAAAGAATTTCATTGTTTCACTATCTTCTGAGAGAAGTTCTTCCTCATTTCCGTTTTAAATGGATCTGTCTCACATTAACATAATTGACACCTTAAATAATATGATTTTGTCAGTGAGACAGGTCATTAATTCTTCAAATTCAGTGCAATGTAATCTTCAAAAATATAGTCAAATCAGTCAAATACAATATACATTGTGCATCAAAAGTTATAAGCCATATTTAGTTGGAACATAATTATACAGAAATGATATGATAATTATTCAGATTCTTTCCTGGTTCTGTTATACCAATTATTTTTCAATGATCCTTTCATTGCTGCTGTTCAAATGCAATACCATAGTTCAATATAATCCAGTAGCAGAAACTAGCTGCAGATCTACAATGAACTTGACCTGGGAATTTGAACTATGCAATACAGGGAACATTGATGAATTGAGGTATTATGTAAATTATTGCAATACTTAATTGAATTCATGTATGTTTCAATTGTATGCATTTTCAATATCTGATATATTTACAATAAAGTTTTTTACTCATATTTCACCACTGGAATTTAGAATAAAATCATATAGCCAATCTAGATGATACATTGCTCATAGAATCATTGATTAGACATACCAACCAATCTCTATCAATTATTCTACTACAGACCTAGACATGATCCAAGGAAACCCACACATGACAATATTGGGTTTTTATACATTCATTTCACTCAGGCTGGGTGTACAGCAGCCCTCATAGGTACACTGCTCCCTTCCAATTCCCATGTTGTGAATACTTTCAAAATCCTTTCATTAATAAATTAACTGAAGTTTAATGACACTTACACTTACACTGGAATGACACTAACTGGTTCTGTCAGCTGATGAATCTCCTCACACCACCAGAGTATCTGGATCCTGGGAGGGCACTAAATTTGCAGAGGGTTGAAAATTGTACAGATCAATGTATCATAGAATCACAGAATCCCTGTAGTGTGAAAAGAAACCATTTGGTCCATTGAATCTGCACCAACAACAATCCCACTCAGGCCCTATTCTCATAAGCCCATGTATTTACCCTATTAATCTTCCTGACACTAAGCGACATTGGAACATGGCCAATCAACCTAACCCACACATCTTTGGACTGTGGGAGGAAACTGGAGTACTGAGAGGAAACCTATGCATACACGAGAAGAATGTGTAAACTCCACACAGGTTGTTATCCAAGGGTGGAATAGAACCCAGTCCCTGGCATTGAGAAGCAGCAATGCTAACCATTGTGCCATTGTGCTGCTCATCTATTAAGAAACCTTATTTCACCATTAAGTCTAAGAATGTCTAGCACTGCCCCCTCTGCTCCTCCATCTCACAACCTGATAAACACGCAAAATTCCACACAGTTACAGTTAGATAATTACGAGAAAAAATTCTAATTAAAAATCTTCAGGGGGCCTCTGTGATATCCCAGCCTGGGCCATTGTCCCTTTTTTCCCTTAAGTAATAAGAGACTAAAATAATAATCAACTTGCTGTAATTCTTAATTGAATTCATGTTTTTTCTTCATTATATATAGTTATAATATCTGATATATTTACAAGACAAAAGACTAAGTCCATCTATTCTACTCATATCATTATGATAAGTTGCTAGTGTAATAGTTGGTTAATCAGATGGAACAATTACTCCACCCTTCAAGATGCTGTCACAGTTATTTCTTCTGTCTCAGTTTACTGGCTTCCAACCTTATGCTGAGTCCCTGTTAGGGTAATCACTGAAGTGGATGAGAAATTACACTATAACCATTGGCTTAAGCACCATTCCCTGCACAGCATAGTTGCAAGATGCACAATCTGCAGGATACACTGCAGGAACTTCCTATGGCTTCTTGGGCAGCATTCACAAGGAATGATGGCAACCTCCAGAAGACAGACTCCTGTTTTGCTATGCTATTGCTGAATTGGGCAAAGAGCTAGCACCAACTCTGAATTGGACTTAGTCGTTGTTTATTAAGAATAAGCCAAGTTGGACAGTTCTTTATGAGTACCCAAGCTAAAGGAGTGCCTCAATCTTGCCTCCAACTCTTGCCTCCATTGAATTGTTATAATCCAGATCAGAAACTCCAAAGTATTTTATGAAGTCAGCCTAGGTAATAAGTTTGATTTGAATTTGGCTGGGATAAGCATGAGATTTTTCACTTCAGGTGTGATTCAAATGAACCATTAGGGAGCTGTTTTCAAACAAAGTTTATTTAAGAAAACAGTTAACACTAGAAAGAAAGTTAGCAATAACTTTTACCAATTACTAACAAGGAGAAAGAAACAACCATGATATTGTAATAAACCTTAATAGCTAAACACCATTCCAACCGAACAAGTCCTATAAACAAACAACATTTTTAGGATTACTACAGGAAATAACAATACTTACATGATTTTGCAACTTGGTCCTTTGATTGGAGAATTGAAACTCTGACTTCCCAGCTTGTAACTTCCAGCAGACTTAAGATAGAAATAATGCCACTGCTGGCTTTTACCTTTTAGCCAGCAAATCACTGCAAGAGACAAGGGCAATCCTTGCTTCTCGTTACTTGCTAGCAAATCACCAACAGCAGAACTTTCACTACAGGAAGGCAGGATAACTAACCAGATAAATTTATAATACCAGGGAGTCAAACACAAACACTGTTGTCAGTCTGGATTCCCCACAGCTTCTAACTAAAACTGAAAGTAAAATTTAAAAAGAAACTGTCCCACCTGGCTTGTCAATCATTCTTCCCCCGGACAGTTCAAAAGGATCATAAACTCATAAAATGCCAGGACATCACATTGGGCCCAAGTTAAAAATAAACAAAACCCCATTTAAAGCATTTAAGCAGCAATAAAGGGCTTCTAAGCAGACAGCTCAGCAATGATGAAATAAACAAAGCTGCTTATAAACTGTAGAGAACAGGATTTAAAAAAATACATTTCTTAAAGTCATAGTACCATCATAGAATTAAGGTATAATTAATCTCTGCAAACTTAATAATCACTTGAAAAGAAAATTGGAGTAAAATTTCAAAGACTCAGAGCATAATCCCAGACTAGCCCCACATGATCCCCACATTCACTGTTAGATCAGCTGATATATTGGGTCTCATTGGTATGCCTGTGCTCACTAAAGATAAAGCTACCTATAATCCCACATTACATAGGTAACTCTACCCTTTGAGGAGTAGTGCTGACTGGTGACAACTTGGTATGGCTCCTGCTCTGCCCAAGATCACAAGGAACTACAAAAGGTCATGAATGTAGCCCAATCATCACAAAAACCAACCTCCCATCCATTGACTCTGCTATACTTCCCACTGCCTTGACAAAGCAGCCAGCATAATTAAAGACCCCACAAACCCTAGGCATTTTCTCTTCCATCTTCCTCCATCAAAAAAAGATTAAAAAGTCTGGGGTCACATACCAACCGACTCAAGAACTTCTCTGCTGCCGTCAGATTTGTGAATGGATTTGCTGTACATTAAGTTGATCTTTCTCTACACCCTATCTATGACTGTAACACTACGTTCTGGACTCCCTTGTTTCCTTCTCTATGAACAGTATGCTTTGTCTGTATAGCACACAAAAAACAATACTTTTTACTGTATGCTAATACATGACAATAATAAATCAAATCAAATCAAAGCATTTTCCCAACATTTGTCTGAGTGTCAAGTCCTGGCTGAAAATCAGCATGTTGGTCTCCAGAAATACAGTCAAGTTTTAAGGCCATACTTTTTGACAGAAAGTCTAGGGGCAGGGTTTATAACATCACCGTGATAGGATAGGAGCAGATAGAGTAAGGCCGACACCACAGAAATCAGGATGCCATGATCTGCATTTCAAATGTAGTTACCTAACACCCCCTCCCTTCCCAAAGATATGGAAGATCACCCCCACAATCATCAGGACACCCAGCCACCATCACAGAAGTATCAGGACACTCTCCCCCCTTCATAACCATTTCCTCCCACCCACCACCTCCAAAGGCATTGGCACTCACCCGTCTTCTCCATGGAGGAGAGTTACCATTCCTTTCAGAGCCCACATGGCAATGCCATTTCATATGCCCCTGCTATTACCCATATGACACTGCCAAAGGGCAATGCCCAGCCTTGCCCCTCAACCCCTGGGACCTCTAGGCACACGTGGCATGGTCACTGTAACTGGTTTTTGCTTTTGAAAACCAATAGTGATTTGTGCTGGCATAATGCCATGCAGTCAGTGGGGACAGTGGGGTGGTGGGGCGGATTTGTAGCTGAGGAGGCGGGGTGGAGAAGGGTCTGTGGTCTGATGCTAATTACGTCAAAATGTATTTAAATGGTTGGAAATTAAGATCATGTCCTCGTTCGGCCTAAGAGGTATATCTTGCTGTCCCTCCCACCACGGGGTCTATCAAGAGCAGGACAAAAGATCCACTAACATCGGGCAGGAATTTCTGGCAATCAGAAAATCACACTCCAAAAGTTTAACTAATTTACTTGAAACATAAAATATAAGGAAAAGCAAGAGAAATTACTAATTAAGTGCTTGCAAGATTTTACAGTAAGTGAAGGCACACTACTCTTTTACCAATCTTTAGCATTTTTGCAGACCATATGGCTGGCTGAAGTGTATCACAAGCCATTTGTGCGATCAATAAGATGTGATTGGCTTATTAAATTTGTTTCCTTTTCTCCTTATTCAATAGCCAATATATACAGTTCTAATTGTGTTAAGACTAATTTCTTGCTATTTCTAAACCAGTTTGCACTTTAATCGCTTTAGGTGATTCCTGGAATGATTGGGACATTCTGCTGAAACTTAGAAGTGACTTATTTTCCAGAATTCTATTGCCCCACCTGCTATAGGGATCAGACTGGGGCGGACAATGGGATGGTCCGTTGACCTTGGATGGGATTTTACAATCTCGGGTTGAGTAAAACCATAAAATCCCACTCATCCCACAACCTTTAGATTCAAGTCTATCAAATATGAAGTTAAAGGTAACAGGAAGCACCATGTTAGTATTAAATTTCTCACAGAAATATATGGACACAAAAGGCAGCATTAGAAAGAAGTGAGCCCAATTCTAAGTTTGTTTCCAATTCTCATCAGTGTCAAGTTATCCAATGAAACTTCCATGAATATTTGGAGAAAGCACCACAAAATAGACTGACTGAACACTAATTTAACAGGGAAATTTTAATTCTCCCAAACCAGTGTGAATGGAGCAGGGGAGCAGTCAAAATGGAGCCACTCCATTTATCACTCCTGTGCTGGTTACTCATTTTAACACTACTGCTTTGGTAACAGACCAAGGCTGAACTCTAATGGGAACCTCCTTAATAAATCAAGGTAGTGTGATTTACAGAACCACTCCAATGACAATGGGTGGCATGGTGGCACAGTGGCTAGCACTGCTGCCTCATAACACCAGGGACCCAGGCTCGACTCTTGGCTTAGCTCATAGTGTGCGTGGGTTTCCCCTGGGTACTCTGGTTTCTTCCCACAGTCTGAAAGATGTTAAAGTTTATTTTGTTAGTCACAAGTAAGGCATACATTAACATTGCAATGAAGTTATTGTGAAATTCCCCTGGTCCCTACATTCATAAACACATGATTGGATCGATGCACCTAACCAGATTAATTCTCCCTCATTGCAGTGTTAATATAAGCCTACTTGTGACTCTAATAAATAAAAACTTTAAAATTAACCTTCTGACTGTGCTGGCCATCCTCCAGGTAAAAGTCAATAAGGCGATTAGAGTTAAAAGCAAAAGCTTTTTTAGCAAGATCAGAACTAGCAGGAGCATTCCTTCTGGTCTTATAAGGATCATGTGAAGCTCAGTATCACAAATCTTTCCACAACCTTGTTGCCCCTGCACTCTGGTTCCTTCCTGTCACTTAAGCCATTTGTCAATGCAGCTTGGGTCATTGTCTGTGTGGAGTTTGTACATTCTCCCCATGTCTATGAGGGTTTCCTCAGGGTGCTCCGGTTTCCTCCTACAGTCCAAGGATATGCTGGTTAGTTGCACTGGCCATGCCGGAGTATGGCAACTAGGGGATTTTCACAGTAACTTCATTGCACTGTTAATGTTAGCTTACTTGTGACAAATAAACTTTAAATGCTGGCAGACAGCCTTCAGTTCGCCCACTCATCATGTTTCCCCATAGGCTAGTTGCTGCTTTCTGCCTCGAATAGGAGAGCCGCTGACCAGCAATGGTCAAATAAGAGCCAATTGCTAAAATCTGTCAGGCCCCATTGTCAAACTTATGAATGCCTCAGGCACCAAAGAATGTCAATCACAGAACATCAGTCTTTCATTTATACTTATCATGTTGTCATTTAAGTTTCAAGAAAAATTAGAGTAATCTTAAATCAGAAAATGTAGCTGTGAATAACACGTACTTGGCAAAGCTGAATGGAGGGTTTGGTAGGATTCCATGAAATGCAACAGTTCTGCCAAAATATATATTGTGTGATGTATTCTGCTGTACTGATTAATAAAGGAGGAGAAATTATACCATTACTTACTTCAACAGTTTGCATATGATAAACTCAGCACTTGAAAATTAGAAATAGCTAATATCTGACATTGAAAATGTGCCAAATGGCCAAAGATTCCCTTAAAATCCAGAAACCAAACAGTAGGTACCATTCTGCTCTCCTGATGGGACACTATGTTTGCAAACATTGTGCAAGTAGTTTCAATCGTAGTTAAGGAGTAATAAAAAAAATCACAAAAGAGAAGGGATGGTTAAAGCAATAGGAACCAGGAAGTAATCATGTGTTTAACAAATGCCTTTAGTTCTCAGTCACTTGTAAAACTCTTGTATTTCTGTATGGTTCTCTTCTTTCATACACACCAAATCAAGAATGAGATTTCAAAAGAGTGTTTTGGTTTCCTAAGAAACCTGAAGCTTGATTTTTCTCTCTGAGCATTTTTAATAAAGCATTCTTGAGCCAATATTTTGGCCTTTGACCAGAAATGAATGATTAACTCGCCACTCCTTTGTTTAGCTCTCAGCATGAGCAGGAACAGCTTGTATTGTTAGGAATCTTAGTGGTTAAGGTAACTGGGACTTCAGCGTGCCAAAGTACAACTTCAGAGTGGGGCCAAATGCTAGGACCTGCCCACTGCAAGTTATTACCCACCAGGCACTAAATCCCTGTCAGCAGACATCATTAGCACAGGAGAACACAGGACTGAGAATCAACTGGGCCTGAAGACCCCTCTCAACACAAGAAGTGAAACTTTTGACAGGCTGGGATGGTGTCTGGAATGAATGTCCATGTCAGAAGTTTGATTCTCTGAGTTAAGCTCTTCCATTAACATTTGTAAAGATCTGATGCCAGTTAAATAAAAAAAATCCTTGTTTTCTAACCTTCTTGCAGTCCATGTGCTTCAATCCCATGTCATATACAAGGAAGCAAATGATAAGTTAAATGCTCAAAATTAGATGCAAAAAACAGGAGTTTTTAGAAACACTTCATAGGTCAAGAGATGTGGTGAGCTTTGTTAAAATTATGAGAGAAAAATAACCATACAAAAGTGAAATACAAACTTCCCTCTATGTACTCTGACTAGCCTTTTGTGTGTTACCAATGTTTACTTTTCATTTTCCCAGCCAGGTTGCTGTTTAGAGCTTTTCATACAACAGTGGGTATTCATTTTAATTGACTCATGACCATTCCTTAACCAGAAATGGGTTCATTTGCATTTTTACAAATCTCGCAATCATATTTATTGTTGAGAAATTCAGGAAATCCCTGCAGGCATCAAAACAGATTCCAAGCATGGCCTTTCCCAACCCATTCAGGCAAGATATTGGTCACAATGAGAAGTCATCCCACCCAGCTGATCAATGTCATGAAAAATGTGGATCAAACCAATAGCACATTTGTTGCCAAGATAAATATCTAGTTTATTCCAAGGTACACACACACACACACACACACAATGCTTTTAATAGAACTTTCCTCAGAGAACAAAACCAAAATATTTGCATTATCAATTTAAAGTTATAGTTAGTGCATGAGAGAAACCAGAAAAAGATTGTCATTTAGACAAGAGAGAGAGCAACTAGAATAATTTAATTTTGCAATGCGATGCAGGCAGCTTTTATAAAATTGAGAGTATTTTTTACACAACATGCCTGTGAACAGAAGAAATTGTTTTGTGCTAACTTCTTAGCAGTAATGATCGGGAGGACCTTTCAATTGCAATAAGTGTAGCATAATCAAAAATATATTTATGAATAGTGTGCATGCTATTTTCTCCACATAGCACATAGAGGAAATTTCTCAATAACTCTTCAAGCATTGTGCACAGTAGAGTCATTCCCATTTCTAAACTTATGATATTTTTAATTGTTGTGTGAATAAGCTTTTCTCTGCATCACCTTCACAATCCAGGGTAAACAATGGGTAACATCTCCCACCATGAGCACGTCTTGGCAATGCCCAGGATTTCCTGAGAAACACTCCATGTGATGCTGCTACCCGTCGAAAAAGCCTAATGATGGAATCGCTCTTTCACGGAATCTGAAATGAGTACAGTCTTTCTTCACCTTTTTATGAATACAGAGCAACATTGTTCTTACTTACAATAAAATAAAAATCAGGCGGTTTCTATCAAGAATGGACAATCCATTCTTCTGGATTAATTCATAGATGACAAAGTTGAAAATATAACTCAGTGATATACACAATTTATTGACATCAAAATATACACTTCACTGCTTTGTTGTTTTGACTGGCATTTTCTGCCTTTTACCGCTGTAAGTAAGGACAAACTTGTTCATTAACAAAAGCTGAATAATAGCAGTAAACTTTCTATTTCAATAATTTGGCATCCTGCCAGTTGTACTTTAAGAGAAAGCAAATCAGAATATTGGCGATTAGAAGCTCATTACCACACTGAATCAGTGCCAAAACCTGGGACTCTTTATTGTCACTGTTGTTACCCAGAAACTCCCTCCTGCTTTTTTTTTATTGTCTTTATTCGTATTCCATTTGTGTTCGGATGACTGAAGCTCCCTGACGGGAAATCATTTGCACAGTCTAATTGTACAGCCAGCACTGTACAATTTGTACAGGATGTAAGTGATGTTACAACACAATGGTTTTATTTTGTTATTTTGCTCCAATTTGGTAGCTGTGCTATTATAATGACTAGTTCACCCCAGCTGGGAGCAGCTGCACTAAACATGGTGCAAGCTTTTTCCTGAATGATAGGAACTTTATGATGAAGCAACTTGTACAGGACAGTAAGTTAATTTGTCAATATCAAGTTGACACATGTATCAACCCTGAGGAATCTGTGCCTTAACCAAGTTCAAAAGGGCACTGCAGGGCACTGCGCAATGACTGTTGCCCTTTAAAAGTACTGCCTTGACTCTGACCATGTCAGGGTTACATCTAAAACCTATCTTTCTGTTTCAGATACAAATCGTGCATTTCCAGACTTAGTTTCACTTCAGGCAAAGCATTTATAATACTTAATAACATTAGAGGCCATTAATGTTATGATCTTTCTAGGAGAACCGAGGCCTGAATTTTGCAGTAAGGTTCTAACAGTGGCACCTGGAGCAAGTGCCATTTCCGCTCGATGGTTTAGCGGCAGGACACACTGAATCATACGATGGCCAGCTAATTAACAAGGCATGGGGCCGTCAAATTCAGGGCCCAGGTCAGAATGGCAGGCATTCATGTTGGCATCTGTTGATGGCCCTGTAGGTGGTGTCACCATACTTAAAGGACTGCTTGCTCTGCATTCACTGCTATGTGCACAGAGAAATCCTCCCTTTGACTGCAGACTCAACAATTCCACTGCTGCTGCTGCTCCTTGATTGCTGCCTCCAACCAACCAAGGAGCTGACCATAAGGCAACACCAACTGTGCAAGAAGGGGCACCAGTCTATCATTGCTGACCCCCATGGGGTCCCCCAAGCATGGTAGCACGCAAGTGGTATTCACGTGTCCTGATCGCTGACTGCTTAGCTGCCACCGGCATAGGCATTGTGCTCGTCTCCATGGGCACACTTAATCTTCCTTTTTGTGCTGGCAGGCGAAGACAGTATACAATAACAAAAAGAAGGCCAAGACTGGTGATGGGTTCTCTACATTCTCACCTTCATGGAGTAGTAGGAGGCCTTGGAGATTGCAGGGCACCTGGCTGCCCTACAATCACTGATTGCAAGATTGAAGTGCCAAATCAAGAGGGTGAGAGAATGAGTGAGGGTGCTCAAAGGTGCATCTGGCTCACATGGGACATCGTGCACATATGACCAACATCGGAGACATGGAGACCCACAGCAGACATGGTTGGAATGAAAAAATGGGAATCCTTTAAACCTTACACATTTATATTCTCTCAATAAGGTCAGAGTTACTCCCAGGTACAAAGAGGTAAATAGATCAAAGTCCAGCCAGCCAACTCTGGGGAGGAGGTGGAGGAGAGATCCTCAGAGGCTACAACATCACATCATTTCCCCTACTGTCAAATACCCTCTATTGAGTTGCTATGCAGGCATCTGAGAAAGGAATAAGCTGGAGTCAGTCCTTCATCAACATAGATTTATTCATCAAACCAATATAACATAAATACAGACTGCTTTTCTCTTCCTTGCGCAGATGGAAACCAGTTCCTATAAAAGTGCCCTAAGCTTTCCCCAATTAGTATCAGCTTCCATAAATCACAACTAAAATGTGCAATTCATTGTCACAGCATTTGGAACATTAATAATCTCACCTTGGTGATTGGACATTTATGAGTAGATTCAGGGTCACAAGTTGGTGAGCACATCTTAGATGTGCCCGAGCAACTGACGGAGGCTGTAACAGCCAAGGTCAGTGGTCATAGAGATCACAATGATCTCAACTGGCCTCAAGATAGGAAAATCAACAACATTCCCTCCTCCCTGGCCTCATCAGGGTGACGATGTAGAGATGCTGACGTTGGACTGGGGTAAACTCAGTAAAAGGTCTGACAACACCAATTTTAAATCCAACTGATTTATTTGATAGTAAACTTGCAAGCTTTTGGCCTTTGTAGCCTTCGTCAGGCAAATGAGGTCCTCATTCGCCTGACGAAGGCTACAAAGGCCGAAGGCTTGCAAGTTTACAAATAAATTGGTTGGATTTAAAATTGGTGTTGTCAGACCTCTTATTGAGCTCATCAGAATGAGTCAGGAAGACAAAGGACCCTGGTTTTGTTGAGGGTATAATGCTTTTTTGACTCTAGCACTGCCATTTTTGATCTCAACACTTTAATTAATGACTTCTCATGAACACATACAACTGATTATGTAATATTCAGCAGTAGGAAGGACCTCCTCACCATTACTATCAATTCTCTCTGACTGGGAAAATGTAGGTGCAGCGTGCCAGGATAGCACACTGCACATTTGACTTTGTGGATGGAACATAGTGCAAAGATGCATGCCAACCTTAAAAGATTGCACTATTTGAATGTACAATTGGTATGAGACTATGCCAACACATTGTGCTTGTGAATGTCTGGTTACTCGGCAGCAGTCATGCTGCCTTTGTTCTGTGTCAGGCAGCAGCAGGACCTGAGACCACCAAAACTGAACAACCACATCAATCCAAAGGATGTCTCATCACTCCGTTGCACATATGACTAGTAAACATGTATCTATAGCCATATTGCCACATATAATATAATTGATGAGCAATTGGGAGGCTTATGTAATGCATCTATTGCCAGGATGGATGTGGAGGAACCCTGCAATATTCATCAAAACATGCATCATGATTCATCAGGCTGTTGTTAGCTGCATCCTGCACCATTATTAGTACACAATCCTCTCCATCAGCCATGTGGCAGGCAGATGAGGAAGAAGAGAGGAAAGACAGGACATAAACTGTACGTTCACTTTCCCACTGAGTCGGCAGGATCAATTCATCTTAATGCAGCATCAGAGAACACACTCCAGTTCCTGCTACACTCATCTTATTCTGTTATTGACCATCACAGCATGCTCTTAGTGAAATAAAAGGCAGCACAAATTACATGCTTCCGAACAACTTTATGAAACATATCATCCAATATCCAAACAAAAATCAACTAATCACCATTAGAGCCTGTCTTCCATGTGCCTTTGCTGTCCTACTGTTCCTAGATGGTGTTACAAAGTGGCTGCAGGGTGCCTGGTGGAAGGCTATTGACTTACAGCGAAGGGTCTGCAGGTGAACTTGCATCATAATCTCAAACAGCTCTAACTGCAGAAAGTCCAAACTGTACATTGCACCCATCCAGGCATGAGCAGTAGCAGTTGGTGCTGGTTAACTGACAGACAACAGTCAGGGCAATGGGAGAGTGAGAGGAGTGGGAGGCTAAATTGTCTCAAATTTGGTTCCGGTGCATAAATCTATAAACATAGACAGGGAACAGGGGTAGAAGTGGGAACATCGAAGTGGCGGCGTGGGCTTGTTGGGCCGAAGGGCCTGTTTCCCGTGCTGTTTTGTTCTTTGTTCTTTGACACATGCTATTGTCCTGAGCATGGACAGCAGCTTTGTACTTTGCAGAGCCACAGCCAATCTCTGGGAGAGGCACTTCAACAATCAAACCTCCCAGAGCACAGATTTCTGGACTGCTACAAAACCCTGTAAGTCCATTTGGGCACTCGTAAACATGCCCTTGGTTGCAGCAAGCTGAGCATGCATGACTTTAGCCTGAGCACTCAGCTGATAGGTGAGTTCTGCTTGTGCTGCAATAGAAACATTGCCATCAGACATCGCATCAATGTTGATCCAAGAGTATTCTTATGGATTTGGTCACCACTTCCCCAGGCCTTCATAGACCTGAAGAGTTTCTGCAATGTGCTCCCAGCTGTATATCCTGCAACACAGCAGCCATGCACAGTTTTGCAATCCAAAAATGTTTGAACATTAAGATCCCTGAAGAAGAGGCCCTTTGGAATCAGAGGAATATGGAGTAAAGAACCGGGTTGAACAACTGCAAGAAGCATCAGGATTCAACTTAAATTATCCCTAGAAATCAAATGCTGCAGATGCTGGAAATCTGAAACAAAAAACGGGAAGTGCTGGAAATACACCATAGACCTGGCAACATGTATGGAGAAACAAATTGAGTTCAGCTTTCAGCTTGTCAGAACTGATGAAAGATCATTGAACTACATTTCTCTCTCCACAAAAGCTGTGGAGAATTTCCAACATTTTCTGTTTTAAACAATGAAATGCTCACATCTGCTGTGTTTCACTTTGTCTTTGTGACAGTGGCACCATTATTCCCACCTTCACTGTTATTTCCACACTTAACATTACTCACACCTTCACTATTACTTTCACCTTCACTGTTAATCCCATCTTCACCATTATACCCACCTTCATCATTACTCCCACTTTCACCGTTACTCCCACTTTTGCTGTTACTCCCACTTTCACCATTACTCCCATCTTCATTGTTACTTCAATCTTTACCATTACTTCCACCTTCACTGTTATTGTCACTTTCACTGTTATTCTGACCTTCACCGTTACTCTCATCTTCACCATTACTCCCGTCTTCACCGTTATTCCCATCTTCATCATTTTTTCCACTTTCACCATTATTCCCAATTTCATTGTTATTTCCACTCTCACCATTACTCTTATCTTCTCAACAACACCTCTACATTTTCAGAAGATTAAGGAAATTCAATATGCCTGCTACAACTCTCACCAGCTGTTACAGATGCACCATAGAAAGCACTCTTTCTGGTTGTATCACAGCTTGATATGGCTCCTGCTCTGTTCAAGTCCACAAGAAATTACAAAAGGTCATGAATGTAGCCTGATCCATCATGCAAACCAGCCTCCCATCCATTGACTCTGTCTACATTTCCCTCGGAAAAACAGCACCATAATTAATGACTACGTATCCCAGATATTCTCTCTTCCATCTTCCTCTATTGAGAAAAAGATAGAAAAGTTTGAGGTCACATGCTAACCTACGCAAAAACAGCTTCTTCCCTGTCTGCTATTAGACTTTTAGAACATAAAAAATAGGAGCAGGAATGGGCCATCTAGCCCTTCGAGCCTGACCTGCCATTCGATAAGATCATGGTTGATCTGAAGTGAATCAGTTCCACTTTCCCGTTTTCTCCCCATAACCCTTAATTCCCTTGTCTATCAGAAACCTATTTACCCGTGACTTAAATATATTCAGCGAGGTAGCCTCCACCACTTCAATGGGCAGAGAATTCCAGAGATTCACCACCCTTTGAGTGAAGAAGTTCATCCTCAACTCCATTCTAAACTGCCCCCTTATATTGAGGCTGTGCTTTCTAGTTCTGCTATTCTTTCCAAGCAGGAAGAATCTCTTTACCTCCTCCCTATCTGGCCCCTTCATTATCTTGTATGTCTCTATAAGATCCCCCCTCAACCCTCTAAACTCTAACGAGTACAGACCCAGTCTATCCAATCTCTCTTCATAAGCTAACCCTCTCATCTCTGGTATCAGCCTGGTGAACCTTCTCTGTACTCCCTCTAAGGCAATATATCCTTTCACAAATACAGGGATCAAAACTGCACACAATACTCCAGTTGTGACCTCACCAGCACCCTGTACAGTTGCAGCAAGACCTCCCTGCTTTTATATTCTATCTCCCTCGCCATAAAGGCCAACATTCCATTCACCTTCTTGATCACCTGCTGCACCTGCAGATTGAGTTTTTGCAATTCGTGCACAAGGACCCCCAGGTCCCTCTGCACTGTCACATGCTGCAGCTTTTCACCCTTTAAATAATAATCCCTCTTACTATTATTTCTACCAAAGTGGATAACCTCACAGGGATCTCAAGAAATTTTATGTAACAACTTATTATGTGGTACCTTGTCAAAAGCATTGCTAAATCCATGTAGACAACACTAATTACACTTCTTGACTGATTAGAGAGATAAAGTGATAACAGAATTGACAGAAAAGTAGAGACCACAATCAGATCAGCCATGTTCTCATCAAGTGGAAAAGCAGGCTGCTCCTAATTCATGTGTTCATATGAGAGTGTCTCCTCAACAGGGTATGGCTATCATAGAGTCATCATAAGCAGCATGGTGGCACAATGGTTAGCACTACTGTTTCACAAAGCCAGGGGACAAAGTTCAATTCCAGCCTTGGGTCACTGTGTGGCGTTCGCACGTTCTCCAAGTGTCAGCATGAGTTTCCTCCAGGTGCTCCAGTTTCTTCCCAAAACTGCGCAGGTTAGGTGGATTGGCAATGGGTAATTTGTGGAGTTATGGAAATACGATAGGGTAGAGGACTTGGATGGGATGCTCTGTTAAAGAGTTGGTGCAGACATAATGGGCCAAATTGTAGTGATTCTGTGAATTCCTACAGTGCAGAAGGAGGCCATTAGACCCATTGAGCTTGCACTGACATCAATCCCACCCAGACCCTATCCTTGTAACTCCATGTATTTACCTTGCTAGTTCCCTGACACTAAGGGTGAATTTAGGATAGTCAATCCACCTAGCCTGCACATCTTTGAACTGTGGAAGGAAACTGGAGCACCCAGAGGAAACACATGCAGGCACTGGAAAAACATGCAAATTCCATACAATGACTCAAGGCCTGAATTGAACCAAGTTCCTGGTGCTTTGAAGCAGCAATGCTAACCACTGTGCCACCATGCTGTCTCATAAAGTGTCAGCTGTCAAGCACCTTCTTTGAGCTCTTGCCTTTTACAAACACTGGGAAAGATTTTCCTCAAACAGGATTGAGTGCATTAACAGAATGCCAGGATATCATAGAAACATAGAAAAACTACAGCACAAACAGGCCCTTCGGCCCACAAGTTGCGCTGATCATATCTATACCTACTCGGCTTACCTATAACCCTCAATCCTATTAAGTCCCATGTACTTATCCAGAAGTTTCTTAAAAGACCGCATTGAATTTGCCTCCACCACCACCTATGGCAGCCAATTCCACTCACCCATTACCCTCTGAGTGAAAAACTTACCCCTGACATCTCCTCTGTATCTACTCCCCATAATCTCAAACCTGCGTCCTCTCGTAGCAACCCCTTCAGCCCTGGGAAAAAGCCTCTGAGAATCTACCCGATCAATACCTCTCAACATCTTATACACCTCTATCAGGTCACCTCTCATCCTTCATCTCTCCAAGAAGAAAAGACCAAGCTCCCTCAACCTATCCTCATAAGGCATGCCACCCAATCCATGCACCATCCTCGTAAATCTCCTCTGCACCTTTCAATAGCTTCCACATCCCTCCTGTAATGAGACAACCAGAAATAAGCACACTACTCCAAGTGGGATATGACCAGGGTCTTATAAAGCTGCAGCATTATCTCCCGACTTCTAAGCTCAATCCCTTGATTGATGAAGGCCATATCAGTGATGTCTTCTGAAATTAAGCAGGTTTCATTTGTTACAGTGGAAGAAGAGACTTTCAAGGCTCCTCATGCAAGTCATGGCTGCAAGAATTTGTGCCAACATGTAATGCAAGATACAGATTATAATATTTATCAACAATTTCAAAGGCTTAACCTGTTAAAGTGGATGAAGGGTAATTAAAGCTTCTCATGCAAATCATTCTTGTAAGAACAGCTAGCACATTAAGCTAACTCTCTCAAAACATATTGCAATGTCTTGTGAAGTTTGGTCTAATACAATAAGAAGTCTGACAACATCAGATTTTAAGTCCAACCAATTTATTTGATAGTAAACTCACAAGTTTTCGAGGTGGAGAGAATGGAGAATTCTCTCTATTCACCTGATGAAGAGGGAAACCTTGAAATCTTGTGAGTTTACTATCAAATAAATCAGTTGGACTTAAACCTAGTGTTGTCAGGCTTCTTACTGTGTTTACCCCAATCCAATGCCGGTATCTCCACATCATGACTACTATTGAAGCCTGGTCTATGCAGAGAGTCATTGGCCTGAATTTCATCACAGGCACTGGGGCTACAATGTTGGGGTGAAAAGCATGTCCTGAGCCTGCACTTACCAACTCTAGGATCACCTAAGCAGTTTTACCGCAGCTGGTTGCCTGCAGGTTCACCCTCCAATTAAGGAAGACATGCAGTCTATTTCTGTTGCTGGCCTATTTAGAGGGCAGACAGCCTGAAGCCTCAACACCACCCCTGGGAGAGTGAACTCGGCTGAATCATGCAGGAGAGTTCAGGAGCTGACGCAGGCAAACTTAAGAAAAGAGAACCAAAATTTGGAGGGAAATCCAAGCAGATCAATGGGTATGTGGAAGGCAGCCTTCCTGGTCCATTGCTTGCATTTTGGGCCATGGATTCTCCGGCTTCAATTGTCCCCTGTGTTGCCACAGAAAAACGGCCTCTGATAAGCTGGTGACTTCCCTACAATGGCGGTAGGTCATCCCACCATTGACAAAAGGCTGCTGGCCTGTAAATTCACCCTTACTTGGGTTTTAATCATACTATCTCCTTGAACTTGGAAGTTATTTTTCTTCTGGTCCTGCCAGTTGCAAAGTGCCTCAACTGTGAGACTGCACTGGGGAGTTATCACAACCAGCCCTCTATGATTTTACCAGACTCCTATTCCATTGCCAACCCTGTGTCCTCTATGCCATTAGAATTCTGTCCATTGTTTCTATATACCAAATATTTGCTTGGTGGTGGTGGTTCTACTTTTTAAAATTCATGGAAGTTAGCATTTGAGAGAAATCAAATTTAAATGAAGCTGTAGATTTCAGTGGTAGACAGGCTAAAGTTGAGTCAAAATTGCACAATAACCAACAATAATATGTAAGATCATTACATTGGTCTCTATAATGAGCACTTAGCACAAACACATTTCATCTCTTTGTCAAAACTAAACTGACTCAGCCATTGATCATACATATTTTGTCACATTGCCTTGATTTTGACAGTGAGGGGATATTATTTTCTGAATGATAGGTTGCAACATTTTATCTTACAATATTAATTCTTTTATATTTGTTAGGTACCTATCTGTGTCCAGAAATATGTCCTACATCCTTGCCACTGGTCTTGAGTAACAACCTCGAGACACAAATTTCAGTTAAACAACCACAATGCTTTATTCCACTAAAAGCAACTTACTAACGAAATACCATAATTGCATAAACTAAAACTATTTTTGTATGAGTGCGTGCATGATATCACAGTTGATCCAGCCTGGGTCAAGGTTACTTTTTTGCAAAGTCTCAACTTTGGGCTATCTTCTGGAGAGTTGGCCCCAGTCTCTGATTTCTCCTATCTCGAACAGTCGTAAGCCTTCTTTTATCTTCACTTCTTCCCAGCCACTGAAATTTGACTCATGATTGTATTGTCCTCTTAATCAATTTATTTCCTGGATCCATCCTGTTGAATGGCCATTCATTAGAATCCCTTATCTCTTGTTCTATTTTACCCAATAAGACATGATGGTCCATCTCATGGTGAGAGCATCTCCAGCTCCCAATATAACAAATTGTGTCATTACAGTACAATACTCCAGGAAATACCATATCTTCCTGTTTATTTCCAATGATTTCAATGTCCTTCAAGAATGTAATCAGCAATCTCTAATAATGAAATTAATGCCTTACTGGGTATCACACAGGGCCTTCATTCATCAGTCGATGTGAAAGACAAAGGCTTCTCAGTATGGCTGAATTCATTTGAGGATGTATTGCCATTGGACTCGTGTCTATCATGCGCTTTGGTGAAATTTTGTGGACAGGTAGTTGGGTTTTCACCAGGTGACAAACATGCCATCAGATGAGCAAGGGTAGGTGGTAGCAGCAGGGAAACAGTGGAGAGTCCAAGTTGGTGGCACAGTCTTTACGCCAGCAAATAACACCCAGATCTCATAAACAAAAAAAAGCTAGACCTGGAAGTAAACAGCTCGGTGTTGGCTTCCCCAACTCCTATCATTAATTATTTGGGAGCCACCTGCTCCCAAACTGTCAAGGTTGAATTTCCCCTCATTATTTTGATATCCTATGTGTTTACTTGATTAGGTTTCTACCTCTTGTTTGAGTTTCTTCCCAGATTTTGTACTGAGGGATATGTTGTTTGCCTATTTTGAAGTTGGCAATATGTCTGAGTAAACAATTCATTTTCCTGAGAAGTCAACTGCTTAACATTTTGCCACATCGGAATAAATCAGGAATCTATAATTCCTCACAGTTTAAATGTGTTAATTATATTAAAACATTCCATAATCCAAACACAGCGAGATCTTGAATGATATCCAGGTGTGAGTAACTCATCTCCTAACTCCCCAAAGTCTGTCCACCATCTACAAGGCACAAGTCAGGAATGTGATGGAATACTCTCTGCTTGCCTGGATGAGTGCAATTCCAACAACACTCAAGAAGCTTGACACCATCCAGAACAAATCAGCCCACTTGATTGGCACCCCATTTAAAAACAAAATCTATCTTGAAGGTAAAAAACACTGTACTTCATAACGGAAGTAAACAGGTGAATGCGCCCATGTATTAAAGAAGAAATAAGAAGTTGTCTGAAAACTTGATTGAAACAATTTTTTTGTATTTTTTTGAGTTTTTCTGTTTTTTATAAACAAAACAACACATGCTTAAAATTGTGACAGTACAGCGCTATCATTTTACTATGCATATACAAAAATGAGAAACTGATTAAGTTGGTTCACCTGACCCAGCGATTCCATATAAAAGCAAGGTCAAGAAAATGAGTAACAGGATGGCGAGATAAAGCAAATAAAGGAATGGAAAGAAAGGAACACATCCTTGCATATACTATGTCAGAGATAGCGCTGCATACTCTACAGAAAACTTTCTAGGAGTAAAGCTGACATTACGGAACCTGTATATTTAAGATGGAGGACCCTTTTGGAATTTGTCCAACTTAGATCGAAGTATATAAATTAGAAATTCCACTGAGTACACTCCATAATAATTTTGTGCCAATTCTGTATCTGTGGAAGTTAGGCTACAAACAATTGTGAAAATTAAAGTTCCATAATTGTCAAAAAAAATTCTGTCAAGTAATGGAAAGTGATTATTAGCCAAACACGGCTTTCAGTCAGGCCTTCAGTAAGGCCAATGCTTTCGTACTCAGGATAAGCGAGTATATCTAAAACCTTGTTCCATGAACACAGCATTCCAGGCTAGGACAACAGATTGAAAACAAAAAACACTTTACTATGACAATATTCACCGCAAGGTCTTTTTTCAAAATCTGCAGAATCTCTTGCGTAAAACGTATTCAGTAATCGCTTTGTTTCTGGGGGCAGTAAAATTTTTCCATCGGGGAAATGCTGACATTAGGATGCAGTAATGTTCTATTAAAAGTAAAGGGTAGGATTTTCTGGTTGCGCTCACCCCAAAACCAGAAAATCTCACCCAAAGTCAGTGGACTTCTGCATGGTTGCCCCCCAACCCCATCGCCTACTACAATTTCCGTGGTAGGCATGACAGGAAAACTCCTCCCAGAGTTTCTAAGTTGTAAATATCTTCTAAAAAGAATGTTTTGGGCTATTATTGTTATAATGGCAGTTAATTGATTATGGGGTGAGCTTGCTAAGAATAGGTGTGCTTATCCCAACTTTTACAGCAGGGATGGAGAGCGTGGACCCTGTGTAAAATTTAGACTAGTACTATTCTGATGCATTATAGGACAATGCAAAAAATAATTGGTGTTCTGGTCCTAAGGGAATGGTGTGAGTCAGAGGAAACTGAAAGAGTTTAAAAATTTCCAAAATCATGTGGTAGGCCATACAATTTTATTCCTGCATTTTGCAGAGCTGTTGAAGGAAATTAGTATTTCTTAAAATATAGTACTGGAGAAATTAATGGGACTGAATATCAGTGAATCGCCAGTGCCTAATGATCTACATCCCAGGGAATTAAAGGAAATAGTGAATGTGTTGGTTGTCACTTTCCAAATGTTTGTAGTTTCTGGAACAGTCCCGGCAGATTGGAGGGTGGCAAATATAACACTGCTTTTTAAAAAACGTGCGGGAAAACAGGGAATTACTGACCAGTAAATTTAACATCAGTAGTAGAGAAAATGCGAGAATCTCTGGTGAAGCATGTGATAAAAGCACACTTAGAAATTATCAATGGGATTTTACAAAGTCAGCATATATTTATGAAAGGAAAATGAGGTTTGACAAACTGACTGGAGTTTTTTGAGGATGTAACTCATAGAATATATAATGGTGAATCAGTGGATTTTGCATTGATAAGTCCCACATAAAATCTTAGTGTGCAAAATTAACATGCTAGCATAGATTGAGAATTGATTAGCAGACTGGAGACAGAGAGCAGAAATAAGAGAGATCTTTTCTGAATGGCAAGCAATGATTAGTAGGGTCCCACAGGGATCAGTGCTTGGGCCCCAGCTATTCACACTGTACATCAATGATTTAGATGTGGGAACAAACACAGTGGGTGAGATTGTTTCCTCACGGCAGAAGGCGATGTGTTTTTCATTAGTGGTGGATTCTCTGGCCCTGCTGCTATCAATGTGATTTCCAATTGATATCACCACACACCATCATGAAACCCAAAGGCAGGGCTGCACTGCTGGTGGGAAAATCCCGCCGATGTGTGAACAGCCAGAGAACTCTAGCCAATATTTCCAAGTCTACTGATGACACAACACTTGGTGAGAAGATGAATAATCAGCAGGGTATCAAAAGGCTTTAAAATGATTTCGACAAGTTGAGTAAGTGGACACTCATTTGGCACATGCAGTAACACATGGATAAATATTGGGCAGAGAAATAGATTGGCAGAATATCATTTAAATAGTGATAGATTGGGAAACGCTGATGGCTGTCCGAGTACGTCAGTCATTAAAAGCAGGCATGGAGACACAGCAAGCAGTTAGGAAGGCAAGTGGTATGTTGGCCGTGATTGCAAGATAACTTGAGCAAGAATGACTTACTGCAGCTATAGAAAACTTTGGTGAGACCACACTTGGAATAGTGAGTGCAGTGATCTAAGGAAGAGTATACTTATCATTGAAGGAATGCAGCAAAGATCCCCTGATTGATTCCGAGGATGGCAGAATTGTCATATGAAGCAAGATTTTGTTGAGTAGGCCTGTATTCACTAGAATTCAGAGGAATGAGAGGAGATCTAATTGAAACATATAAAATTCTGACATTGTTGGACAGACTGGATGCAATGATTTTGTATCCTCTGGTTAAGGGGACAGAGCAAAGAGTCACAGTCTCAGGATATAGGGTGGGTCATGTATTACTGAGATGAGGAGAGATTTCTTCATTCAGAGAGTAGCGAACCTGTGCAATTCTCTACAAAGAAGACTGTGGAGGTCAAGGCATGGAATAAATTTAAGAAAGAAATAGATTTCTAGGCTCTAAATGTGTCAAGGAGTATGGAAGAGCGTGGGATTTGAGAAAAAAGATCAGTCCTGATCATACCGAATAGCAGAAAAAACTTGGAAGGCTGAATGGCTTACTCATGCTCCCATTTTCTATCTTTCTATGGGATGGCAGAGCACCTTTTTGCACACACATTGGTGCAAGTAATTGGTGGTGAATAATTTATTAGCTGCTAACTAATGTTTTTGCACAATCAGTTCCTTAAAAATGGTTACAGTACATTGTCGCAAAATAAGGTCAGACTGAAACCATATCCTGTCCCTGGTAAGATCCTATAATTTCAACTGTTATTTTTTTCTTTCCTGCCATATTGATGATTACAACTTGCTGGCCCTGTCAAGTGTATACAACATAAAAATAAAACGCTTTCATGCGATTTGAACTGAAATGTTTCCTGTTATGGAAGCCATCCAACTAAAGTTCATACTGTTAATTTGAGTCTTCAGATGGAGGGTAGGGCAGTAAGGTTGAAGAATAACCCTATCTGGGGCTTTGCAGTTCCTGGTAAACTACATCATGTTTAGGTGAGATTGTTGTTGAAATACACCTAAACGGCTCTTTCTGTTCACTCTTCAAAGCAGCGGCAGCATTTGTATTTCAGCATTTGAAATGCTTGTGTTCATGATTTACATTGACGTTGGCTGCACAGTGGCACAGTGGTTAGCACTGCTGCCTCACATCACAATTCCGGGCTGAGGTAACTATCTGTGTGGAGTTTGCACATTCTCTCCATGCCGGCATGGATATCCTATAGGTGCTCTGGTTTCCTCCCAAACTCCAAAGTTGCGCAGGTTTGGTTGTTTGGCTTGGCTAAATTGCGCCTTAGTGTCAGGGAGATTAGCAGAGCAAATACATGGAGTTATAGGGGTAACGCCTGAGTGTGATAGTTGTCTGTGCAGTCTTGATGGGCCAAATTGTCTCATTCTTTATACAGTGATTTTATGATTGGCACTGCAGAGATTCAGCAAGCAAAACACCCAGCTCTGTAGCAAAATTTTCTGGCAAATAACAATGTGTGAGTCCAGGTTTGTACTAACTGAAGATGAATTGAAAAGGTGTCACATGTTTCATGCTTATGGCTTTCCATCCACTGACCTTTCATCGTAAATAAGCCATCAAGCTTGAACACCAAATAGAGGCCATGCATTTACCCAGAGAAGGAGAGAAAAGTAATGGAGTTTGCCTTCTCACAGCTAGTCACAATCACACTGAGAGATGCGCAGGCACTTGTCATCCAATCATCTGTCCTTGCCAGAATACAGTGTATATTCGGAATGATTAGAATTTGAGGGAAAGGAAGTAATGCACATATTCTTGAAATACTTCAGCTGACAGGTGACAAATAACATTTGTGCCACACAAGTGGCAGGTATTAGGAATGGGTTAACAGACCTTCCAATTAAGTCTTAATTTGATGTCAATTATTTAATAGAAGTCACTGATATATGAAGTGGTCACAGATGACCATATTTTGTTGGTGGAGAACTGTGTGTGAAGTTGGACCAAAGAAATAAGGGTATTATATGAAGGACTTGAGCTTCCTTTACTCAGAGCAACCATGAGGCTCAAACACCAGGCAATGATCAATGCCAACAAGAGAGAATCTAACCATCACCCTTTGATGTTCAAATGCATTGCCATCACTCATTCCCTCACTATCAACATCCTGGAGGTTATCATTTACTGTGGCTACAGGAGCACATTAGAGGCCAGGATTCCTGCAGTGAATAACTCATCTCCTGAATCCCCAAAGCCTGTCCACAGTCCACAAGGCACATGTCAGGAATGTGATGGAATACTCTCCACTTGCCTGGATGAGTGCAACTCCAACACTCAAGATTGATACCATCCAGGACAAATCAGTCTGCTTGATTGACATTCCTTCAACAAACATTCACTCCATCCACCACCAATGCATAGTAGCAGCAATGTGCACCATCTACAAAATGCACTGCAGCAAAGCTCCTGAGATAACACCTTCCAAACCCACAACTTCAGAAGCACAAGGGCAGCAAATACACAGGATACCATCACCACCTGGATATTCCCCTCCAAATGACACACCATCTTGACTTTGAAAATACATCGACATTCCTTCATAGTCACAGGGCCAAAACCCTGGATCTCTCTCCCTAACAGAGTATACCTATGCCATATGGACTGCGGTTGTTCAGAAAAGCAGTTCAGCACCACCTTTTTAAAAGCAATTTGAGATGTGCAATGAATACTGGCCAGTGAAGCCCACATCCCTTGACTGAATAAAAAAATGTACAATTTGGAATTTTTTATGCAGAGATGTACTCCCTGATGGAGCTTAAACTCAGACTGCAGCAACATAATTTCACCTGTGGTCTTTAACTTCACAGGATCATAGAATCCTACAATGCAAAAGGTAACACCTTGTATTTACAATGTTAGTCCCCCTGACAATTTTTGCATGACCAATCAATCTAACCGGAATATCTTTGGACAGAGGGAGAATGTGCAACCTTCACACAGTCACCCAAGGCTGGAATGGAACCTGGGTCCTGGCACTGTGAGGCAGCAGTGCTAACTGCTGCACGACTGTGCTTTCAACAATAAAAAAACTTCATCTTTTTTGTCTTTTTGCTGCCGAATCTGAGTGCAGACCTCTAGATCTTTTTCTACACCCTAGCTATCTCTGTAACACTACATTCTACACTTGCTCCTTTCCTTCTCTATACGTGCTATGCTTTTCATTATATATTAATACATGTGACAATAATAAATCAAATCAAATCAAAGATGTAATATACATAAAGACAGGAAAGGAAACTGAGCCCATTTTTAAAATATATTTATGGGATGTGGGTATCATTGACTATGCCAGCATTTATTGCCCATCCCTAATTACTCTCGAGAATGAGATGATGAGCTGTGTTCTTGAACTGCTGCAGTCTCTGTAATACAACTTTAATGAGAGTGCTATTAAGAAGGGAGTTCCACGATTTTGACCCAGCCACAGTGAAGGAACTGTCCCAAGTCAGGATCCAAGTCAAAGTGGTGAGTGACTTGGAGAGGATCATGTTCCCATTTGTCTGCTGCCCCTGTCCTTCTAGATAGTAGTGGTGATGTTTGAAAGGAGCAGTCTAAGGAGGCTTCTGAGTTTCTGCAGTGCATCTCGTAGATGATATAAACTGTTGTGACTGTTCATTGATTATGAAGGAGATGGATATGGATAGAATGGATAAGGCAAGAATAGATTTTTAAGGCAAGGATAGATAACTTTTTAAACAGTAAAGGAATTAAGGGTTATGGTGAACAGGCAGGCAAGTGGAGCTGAGTCCACAAAAAGATCAGCCATGTTCTTATTGAACGGTGGAGCAGCTCGAGGGGCCAGATGGCCTAGTCCTGCTCCTAGTTCTTATGTTCTTATAAGGTAGAAACAGGGAGGTTATTTCTACTGATGGGTGAAACTAGAACTAGGGGGTATAGCTTCAAAATAAGGGGGAGAAAATTTAGGACTTTGTTGAGGAAGAGCTTCTTCACCCAAAGGGTTGTGAATCTGTGAAATTCTCTGCCCAGTGAAGCAATTGAGGCCACTTTGTTCCATGTTTTTAGGGCAAAGATAGATAGATTTTTGATCAGTAAAAGAATTAAGGGTTATGATGTACAGGCGGATAAGTGAAGCTGAGACCACGAAAAAAATCAGTCATGATCTTATTGAATGGCAGGACAGGCCCGAGGGGCAGATGGCATACTCTTGCTCCTAGTTCTTATGTTCTTGTGGAAGTGCCATCAATCAAGTGGGTTGCTTTGTCTTGAATTGCATCAAGTTTCTTGCATGTTGATAGAGCTGCACTGATCCAGACAAATTAAAAATATTCCATCACAGTCCTGACTTGTGCCTTGGTCGTGGACAGGATTTGGGCAGTCAGGAGTGATGAGTTAGTCGCCACAGGATCTATAGCCTCTGACCTACCGATCAAGTCTATGGCATCATTTAGTCACTAAATCTAATCTAATTTTCTTGCACATTTTCCCTACTCTTTTTAGCTCTGCTAAAGCAGCAATTTCATACCTGTTAAAATAATTTATGGACCACGCTTCACCAACACATTGTAACAGAAAATTTCACATTCTGACCAATCTCCATCTAATTCTCCTAATTTCTCCCTTTAATTCTTTTCATAATTAGATCAAATTTGCTACCATTGCGCCAACCAGTTGAAAAATTTACTTTATCATCGTCTATTTGAGTCACATACCTTGTTAGTTCTGCAGAAAAAACATTACCTTCTCAAGTCTTCAAAACTGTATCCTATCTCGAAATATCCTAGTACAGACTGCCTAAAACTGGACAGAGTAATCCAACTGTAGACCAACAAAAGTTTAAATGTCATCATATTGTTTGTGTGCTTTGTACCTCCAGTTGCAAAGCCAGAAATTCCATTTGCATTACTAAAAGTGTTATCTATTTAAGCCTGCATACTTGAACATTAGGTCCTTGTGCTCATATTATTTTCCCTTCGGTAATGTCACTTTCAGGCTGTCTCAATTCACATTAACATTGAATAGTATCTCCACCCATTTTATTACCCTATTTTTGTCCACCTGCAGTCTTTCCCAATCTTTGTCATGATTTGATACATTCTGTCCCCAATTTAATGTGATCAGCAAACTTCACAGTTGTTCCCACAATTTCTAAGCCCAGTTTCTGGTATAACAGCTGGAATTGCAGACAAAGATATCCTCCAGCCCACGCTGCCATTAGAACATCAGTAAGGGCCTGGCATGCAAAACTTTGACATCTGCATGTGCCATGCCCATGAGAACTTTAACCCATCCCCAATGTTGGGATGGGGAGTTTATCTAGCCCTATCCACTATATAATTGATCTCAACTACCCTCTCTTTGGTGATTCAGGCTGCTTACTTAGCTCACATATCCCCTTGTGAAAGCTGGTACGAAAGATTTTCAGCTCATTTGTGCTGATTGTGAAGTGCAGACACAGAAGAGTGAACTTGGCCCATCCATGTTGGTACATTCAGTAAGTATTTCACTGTCACGTAAATGTCAGCTCCCAACTGAGGAGCATAAGCAGGAACTCCCAGCTTAGGGAATTCTACGCTTTGCATTTCAATGTCAATATTCTGTTGACAGGAAAAGCCTCATTTCCAATTCTTCTTGATCCAAGAATGTCAGTGGTGAATCCTATGATAAGAGCTTCAGGGAAGCAATGGTGGGAAGCAAACAATTACTTCCCAGAAACTGCTCCAAGCTAATCTCTGAGTAGTTCAGGAAGAACTTTTATAATCATGCAGAAGTTGGACAAAGGCCGAGGACACTCAAAGCCTATGAGCATAATCACTTCCTGGATTCACTAGTCAACAAAGTAACTTATTTCTCCTTCACAGACTTAACTAAAATTGGGAACGAATGTAAAATAAGCAATGAGTTTTACCCATTTATCTAGGCGGCACCCAATTTCACCAGGGACTGCTGTGAGCCAGATGTTGCAATCAGTGGTTAAAAAAAAGCAATACTTGCTATTCATCTTGTTGACAGCAATCCAGAAAAGGACTTTTAATCAGAGAACTGGTCTAAGACAGTGTCTATTGGAAGGGTGTGCAAAATAAAATTTTCAATGACCTTAAATTGGCAGTGATTATCAGGCAATATGCTATTGTTGAGTATCTAATACTCGACATCAGGTGGCTGTGGGTTGAACCAAGCAAGTTTAGTGATGAATATACATATACAGGAAAGCTCCAGTAGGCATTTCTCCAGTACAACTTTCTCCCATATATCAGGAGTAGTTTTGTAGATATTACAGCATTTCTTATGATTACAAAATGCATTGCTATGATGGCCATGAAGGGCTTGGAGGATCATCAATAGATCGCACTGCAGGCTTTGTGGAGTGCAAGCTTCCTTACTGAGCAAGTGGAGGCATGCCCAATGAGAAACAATGAGTGGGTTTTTTAAACCTGCTGCACAATCCGGTTTGGTGTTGTTGGTCCCGAGGTGTAGACTGTCCAGCTGTAAGCTACAGGCTTGAGTTCACAATAAAACGTGTTCGGGAAACTGACATTTGGCAGAATTACTATATGCATCATATGTCCTCATTTATAGATTTGTTCCTGCGCCTTCATGCCCATGCAAAAAATTATATGCCCCCATATCTAGTTCCACTATTATTCTCATCCCCACATGCACTTGCACTAATCTTCTCAACTTTCTGGTTCTTTCTTACTGGCTTCATTTCCAGTAAAAAAAATGTTAACGATATCAATGTAAAAATAATATCTAACCTTCTAACTTAGGCACGAATAAAATGTCCTTTATGTCTCTACTGGACATCTATCCTTTGGATTTAATTATTCTGTTTAGCTCTAAATTAATTATGTCTATGCTTGCAAATTTAGCAAGGCTAAGCAACTTTATTAACTTTAAGCACAAAATCATGGATGACTGTTTTAGCCTAAAGGCTCTAACACCTAACTCATGACAGGGTTGAATATTGTTGGATTATCATGGAGTCCCTGGGGGACTCAATGTCAATTATACTGTCTATTTCCCACTGTAAATGTGAATTGTCTTCTGTAAGTCAAATCAAATAAATCCATTTGCTCTGTCTAGCACAGTGAATATTTATTATTCCAGCTTAACGTTACCAAATATTGCAGCAGGACAAGCCATATTTGGTTACTTATTACGAGTAATCTCATTAAGTACAGCATAATCATTCATCAAGCAGTACAATCAATCTGGTTCCTTAACTGGCCATATGGGTGAGTTAGTGATCGAGAAGTCACTAACTCACCAAATTGCAGTTAGGGAGTCAGTCCAATATGTGAGTTACACCCTTTTAAAATATCTTGGAATGGGTGTTCCATCAAGAATAACTACCAGTGCTCATTATTATGAAGAAGAAACTGGATAGCAACTTTGGTGTTTACATATGTGTACCTAAAGACAGAAATCAGATAGTTGTTGTCAATGATACAACTTCTGTATCATTGAAGAACTTCTGCCCTCTAAGGAGGATTGCTGGGCCCCAGTTTCTGTAGCCTCTCACCCTTATATTATTCCTTCTGCAGATCTTTTTCTGAGAAAAGATAGACTTGGAAACTTGGAGGTGGGGGTAGAGTTGGCAGGGGGTTGGGGGCACGGAGTGGAGGGGTGGTGGAGGGGCTTGTTAAAGCAGCAGTGATTGACTTCAGCCGAATGAAGAACAAACTTGGCCACTGGTTATATTGCCAGTTTTACACACTGTGACAGAGTTGTGGATCGCTCCCGATAATCTTATTGCTCTTCAACAAGTGATAACTCAGACTTCCACAGAATAATGTGAGATTCAATATTGCACTGACATGCACTAAATAACAAAAATCCTTAGTTTGTAAAGGGCACTCTAATGTCCCTACATCAAGCCAAAATATTTAATTTTAACATCTATCCTGTTTACAAGAGTTTGCCAGATTAGCACTTTAAACGAGGTTATGCCTGATAAACATTTCTCGGCCTAGACAATCTTCAATGAGCGGCACTGATAAGCAACATAAATAAATAGCGAAATGAACTTACTGCTTTTACATTGAAGAATTTAAGTTATTAAAAGCAAATTTATTGCCTTGGCACTTAGAATTTGAAGCATTATTATTTACAACAAATGTGCATTATATCATGCTTGGGATTTTGCTTCCATAGAGTGGCTGAAACATTTTATTTTAAACTGTACAGAAAATTGCAGTCTGAATAAGCCACCCCATTCACTCCTGTCTAATTTTTCTCACTCACATGGTTGCAATTATGCTGTCACTTTTGTGTTACTACAAAGCAATTTAGTTGTAAAAATGTTGTTACAAGTTAACAGTCTGGGGAAAATGATCATATGCACTGAAGCCAAATGGTGTGATACACCTTCCAGGGTACTGCATCCATGGTTTTCCATCAAGTGGGATATAATGGCAAATCTAACTCACTCTATCGTCACTGATCTATATATCATAGCTCTTGACTTAAATCAGTTTTAACTGCTGACTGATGCCATGATCTGCCCACCCTGTAAACCTTTAATACCCTCATCAAGATAGGATTTGGCATAGAGCATGCTGGAAATAAATGGAAATAGCACCCTCAGTTTTTCCATATTAAAGCAACGTTCAAGGTGTCAAAACTGCTGGTGTTCCAGAGCTAAATTTTGTGAAAGCAGTCTGCATAACTTCCCTGTCAAATTTCCTGCCTGTACATTTATAACAGAAAATCTTATGTAATCTTCCCCTTTGTAATAGCACCTTCCTATTAATAGTGAAACTATGGCCAGAACTTTACCATCCCACCTGCTGCAGGAATTGGTTCAGGTGAACAGCGGATCATGGAAAGATCCACTGACTAGGATTTTCTGGTTTCTAAACGAGAAAAACCGTTAAAACCTGCCCTGTATCTCAATTTTGTGCATCACTTCAAAAAGAAAGACCTGCATTTATCTAACACCTTTGATAAACACAGGGAATCCTGAAGTGTCTTTCAGTGATTTAATTCGATTTATTATTGTCACATGTGTTAGCATACAGTGAAAAGTATTGTTCCTTGTGCACTATACAGGCGAAACATACCATACATAGAGAAGGAAACGAGAGAGTGCAGGATGTAGTGTTACAGTCATGGCTAGGGTGTAGAGAAAGATCAACTTAGCATCAGATAAGTCCATTCAAAACTCTGGTGACAGTAGGGAACAAACTGTTCTTGAGTCGATTGGTCCGTGACCTCAAACTTCTGTATCTTCTTACTGACAGAAGAAGGTGGAAGTTACAGAGTTTAAAAAAGTTAAAAATTTAAAAGTTTAAACAAGAGTAGAAGATACAATTAGAGGGTACAATTAGAGCTTGCAAGTAGTCACCACGCTCCAGCATCATCTTGGAAATGAAGTGTGCAGTCTAGTGATGTGGGAAATGAATTAACCAATCTGGACATAAGAAATGCCACAAATGTGATAACGACCAAATAGCTGTGTCTTTCTGATGTTTATTGCGGGTTAGATATTGGCCAAGCCACTGGAGCTAACTCCACTCATCTACTTCAAGATAATGCTGTGGGGTATTTTAAGTCGGCATGAGAGAGCAGGCAGGGCCTCATCACACATCTCATCAAAACAAAACAGTATCTCTGACAATGTAGCACTTCTTCACTGATCTTAGCCTTGGATTTTGGAGTAGGCCTCAAGCTATCTGCCACAAAGTTTAGAGTTCTACCAACTGAGCCACAACTGATGCTTCAGGAAATGGAACATAGATATAAGCCATTTTGCTCAACAGATCAACACCAGTTTTTATATTTGACACAGGTTTCCTTTCATCTACTTCATTTAATCCTACCAGTACATTCTCCTATTGATTTCTCACACATTGGTTTACCTAACTTTCCTTAAACATATCTTTACTATTTGCATCAACTGGTAGCAAATTCCAAGTGCATGGAATCTTCCAACTCCTAAGCCTATTATATGAGGAACTTGCTCCATACTTAGAACATAGAACATAGAACAATACAGCACAGAACAGGCCCTTCGGCCTTCGATGTTGTGCCGACCAAAATAAAAAGCAATGCCCCTCCTAACTAAACCATTCCCTTCTCATCCATATACTTATCAACTAACCTCTTAAACGCCACCAAACTTGGCGCATCAACAACAGCTGCAGGCAGGGCATTCCACTCCCTAATCACTCTTTGAGTAAAGAACCTACCTCTGATATCCGTCCTATAACTCATACCCCTTAATTTAAAGCTGTGTCCCCTCGTGCTAGCTTTCTCCATCCTAGGAAAAAGGCTATCACTGTCCACCCTATCCAAACCTCTAATCATCTTATATGCTTCAATAAGATCCCCCTTAGCCGCCTCCTTTCTAACGAAAACAACCTCAAATCCTTCAACCTCTCTTCATAGGACCTGCCCTCCATACCAGGCAACATCCTGGTAAACCTCCTCTGTACCCTCTCCAATGCCTCCACATCTTTCTTATAATGTGGCGACCAGAACTGCACACAATACTCCAAGTGCGGCCGCACTAGAGTTTTGTACAGTTGCAACATGATGCTGCGGCTCCTAAATTCAATCCCCCTACCAATAAAAGCTAAGACTCCATATGCCTTCTTAACAACTTTATCCACTTGACTGCCTACTTTCAGGGATCTATTGACACATACACCAAGATACACTTGCACAAACACTTGTACACAAGATACACTTGTACACATACACTTGCCAAATTGTCTTTTTTTTCTCTGTTAAACTATTAACGATATCACATGAAAGTAAGAACAAAATTATTGCCTTTAAATTATGGACAGAAATACATCAGTGAGCCATAGCCAACTATTTCCCAATGTCAATTCTCTGTGTATAACACTATGAAAGGTTAGTTAATGTTTGGACATAGATTAACATGATCTGGTATGATGATTGGGATGAACATTCTTTTCGATCCAAAATGTACTAAAAACTCCAGACCCTACACAGAAAGCCTGGTGCAAAGCCAATGTGAAATAACAGCTAAATTTTGACCCTTCAGAAAGCTTCTGATGGAAACATATGAGAAGCGTTTTTTAAGAGCAGATTATTTCTTGATCTTCTGCATTTTGTGTGACTAAGAGTGAAAGTCTATGTCAGCAGGTTTAAGATAAGCACCCTTCCACTGACTTCATCTTCTTCTTAGGTACCATCCAGGCTCTGCAGTGTTTTTTTCTGGTAGCTTCACTGAGATGGGTGACTGAATGTGTGATAAATCCAAACAGTCAGATATCCACAACCACTTTTGGGTTAATCAGGGACATTTAGCGTTGTGCCTCCTCCACTCTTTGTGTCCTCCAGAGCACCACACTGGCACTGAAACTCGGATACTACAAAGAGAAATAGACTGGACACTTTACAGGGCCAATCATGATTACCCTGGAGCTGGTTCGTGAATTTGCATGGTATGCAGCACAAAAATGATCTGTTCAGTGCAGCCATTATCCCAGAGTATGCCTTTAATGCTAATGCTGAAACAGGGCAATTAAAGGCATCCTGAAGGAGAATGGCTACTCTGATCAAATTATTTCACGCTGTATACCACACAAACCATGAACAAGCCTAAGGCCCAAAAGTGTTCAGTTTCCCTCTGATTGTGGTACATGAATTTTATTGCCATTGTCATGCTAGGTATGTAGGCAGTACATCCTAAAGTGTGGAGGATCAAATCAAACAGCACATTTATATATCTTGGAAGCCGCATACGTATTAATTTATGGAGTTCTTTTTTTCAGAAAGATTTACACAATTACAGATATTTCAACTAAACTACAGGAATGACAGCCATTTGCTGGTTTATTCCTCAAGGAAATATCTTGTCTAATGAGAGTCAAGCTGTCTAGTTTAAATTTCAAGCAATGCTTGGCAGTTAACTGTCAATCAACATCAACTGATGTGCTCTCCAAGTAACACCTCTAATAATCAGAGTGTATTTGCCAACCAATCAGCTCTCTCTTCTCATATAGTGTAAATTTGTTGTCTCCCTTGGATTTGTATTCTTGTACAATGACCTGATGAGGGTAAGATGGAAATCTTTAACAAAAATACCCCTTTTTTCAACAATACTCAATTTCTTATTGTGGAGGCAGTAACATAGTGATATTGTAATTGGACTAATAATCAAAAGATTCAAGGCAATGCTCTAGGAGAAAGATTCAAATCCCATCAGGATAGATGGTGAAATTAGAGTTCAATAAAAATTTGGAATTAGAAGTCTATGATGACTATTGTCAATTTTCATGAAAAACTCATTTGGTTCATCAATGTTCTTTAGGGAAGAAAACTGCCACTTACTTGATCTAGTTTATATGTGACTCCAAATCCATACCAATGTGGTTGACTCATAAATGTCCTCAGAAATGGCCAAGCAGTTGAAGGGTAATTATGGATGAGCCATAAATGTTGGCCCAACCTATGATGTCCAGGTCCCATGAATGAATAACAAAAAATTCCTTTTTGTCCAAAATATGGTCAAAATCCCTTTTCCATTGAAACTTTAATGCTTACTTTCCAATCACTTATATCATCCATTCTGTTGGTGGCAATAGTGATCCAATAGAGTGGAAGTTTAGTGTGGAGTCACTTTATTACCTCTGAGACCATCAGTTAATTTTATTGCTTGTTTGCAGGTCATGGTTCAAAAGTTAGAACAGGTCAGAGACCCTGTCCTGTTGATATCCCATATAAACTATTTCTCATTGAATCCTTTTGTATCTCTCCTCTCTTATCTTAATATTAATGATTTAAATGAGGGAAAAAATACTATTCTAAATTTGCAGTCTGGGTGAAATGGTGAGCAGTGAGGAGGATGTAGAGATGCTTCAGTATGATTTGGATAAGCTGAATGAGTGGACAAATGCATGGTAGATGCAGTATAATGTGGATAATTGTGAAATTATCTACTTTGGTAGCCAAAATAGGAAGGCACCTTATTTTCTGAATGGTTATTGATTAAGAGAGGGGAATGTGCAATGAAAACTGATGGTAAACATGAAGGCATAGTAGGCAGTATGGCAAATGGTGTTTTGATCTTCATGGTGAGAGGATTTGAGTACAGGAACCGGAAGCAAGACATCCCTGCTCCTACCACCTTTAGTGACGTATGCAACTACACATCTAGGTCCCTCTGTTACTGCACACCTTTATTTTATGTTGGCTCTCCATGCTTTTCCTAGCAAAATTAATTACTTCATATTTCTTTGCATTGAACTTTATTTGCCACTTATCCGCCCTTTCCTCTAACGTGTCTTTGTCCTTTTGCAGTTCTATCCCATCCTCATAGTTCACAGTATTTCCAAGTTTTGTATTGTTGGACTACTTTGAAATTGCAGGAACTAGGTCATTAATATACTTCAGAAAGATCAAGGGTCTCAATACTGATCCATGAGCAACTCTACAACAAATTTTCTCTCACCGAAAAACATCCATTAACCATGATCCTTTTGTTCCTGTCACTTAGCCAATTTCACATCCATGTTGCTCCTGGCCCTTTTATTCTGTGAACTATAACGTTGTTCAGAAGTCTGTTCAGTGACTCAGTATTAAATGTTTTTTGTGAGCTCATGTACACTACATTAACAGCATTGCCCTCATCAGCCCTCACTGTTATCTCTTCGAAAAATTCCAGCAGGTTAGTTAAACACAGGTTTCCCTTAATAAATCCATTCTGGCTCTCTTTAATTAACCCACATTTGTCGATGAAACTATTAATTTTGTCCCAGATCATTGTTTCTAGAAATTTCCCAAGCACCAAAGATAAACTGACTGGCCTGTTATGTTTTGGATGAGGGTTTAATGTTTATAATGCTCCAGTCCTCTGGCATCACATCTAAGTCCAAGGAGGACTGGAAAATTATGACTAATGCCTCCAAATTTCCACACTCAATTTTCTCACTATCCTTAGGTGCATCTCACCCAGTTCTGGTGCTTTATCAATGTTAAGTATAGACAGGCCATCCAATGCCTCATCCTTATCAGTTTTAAATCCTTCTAGTGTACAAATTCCATGGCTCAGGTAACATCTTCTGCCTTACTAAAGAAATGCAATGTATTCATTTAATACCTCAGAGATTCCCCATGTTTTCATGCATAAATTCCCTTTTAGATCCCTAATCTTCCCTGCTCCTCTTTTTAACCACCATTTTACCATTATATGCCTACAGAAAATTTTAGGATCCTCTTTTATGATGGCTTTCTCTTCATACTCCCTCTTTGCTTCTCTTATTTGCCTTTTCACTTCCCCTTTGAACCTTTTACATTCAACCTGGTTTTCCATCATATTATTTAAATGACATCTGTCATAAACAGGCTTTTTCTTCATCATCCTAATCTCTCTCTCTTTTTTCATCTAAGAAGCTCTGGATTTGTTTGACCTACCTTTCCACTTTTTGGGAATACACTTTGATTAAGCCTGCATTATCACTTCTTTAAAGGTAGCTCATTGTTCAGCTATCATTTTCCAAACAACTGATGATGCCAATATTCAGCCCAGATCCATTCTTATCCCATTAAAGTATGCTGTAGAAATGCCAGCACTGGATTGTGGTGGGCACAGTAAAAAGTGCTCGCAACATCACGTTAAAGTCTAATAGATTCATTTGGAATCACGAGCTTTCAGAACACCTCTTCATCAGTTGAGTTAAAGTTGGACTTTAACTTGGTGTTGTGAAACTTCTTACTGTCCTAAAACCCCAGTTAATTAACCTTAACCTAGATCGTTTTTTGTCCTTTTCTCGTAGACAGACAATGATTACGGTGTCCTGATATTTTTCTTTTCATTAGTGGGACATGGGTGTCGCTGGCTGGCCAGAAATTATTGCCCATCCCTAGTCAATGTTCTCTTACTGCTATTAGATCCCAAAACCCAGATCCTGCAATGGCCTCCTCTTTTGTTGGATTGGAAATGTACTTCTGTAGAGAATTGTCTCTTGCCATCCCTTCTGTTTTGATTTCATTCTTGAAGAGTCCTTCTCAAAAAATCTGACAAGAGTAAACATTTTGTAGCTTTCTTGTCTTCCAGAAAGTTGAAAATGCATAAATATTTGAAGAAAATAAATTACAACTCAAATTTAAAAACAAAACAAAGCAGTTGAAGCAGAAAATGGTGAACAAAAGGTTTAGTATTTAGTATTCAGAAAATACTGAACCTTTTGTTCAGTACTTTCTTATCTTGATGAACCAGCATGGGTAAAATATGAAAATTATATCCTGAGTTGCGTAGTTTTTCCTGTAAATGGCAGAGTTATTTATGAGAAATTTGGACAGTAAACAGAAATGTCATTGTTTCTTGGCAGCTTTTATGTTTACACACACCACCGTGATTGTGAAACAATTCTCTTCTCATGTCGAGTAATGGACAGTGCTAATCAGACTCACCTGAAATAATACGTGTGTTCTTCTGTTTACCAGCATAGCTGACAGTAATATATTGTCTGGATTGTATTGAATGTTGATTACACCTCCTCCCTTCTGCAACACATCCAAACCTTTCAGTACCTGTATCCTGCAATCACCTTCTTGAAAAAATACTTGGCTTAGCTGCTCACCAATGAAAAAGTAAGAAGTTATTTGTTTTCCAGATGTGGTTAACAGTGGAAAGGCAGTATTCATTGCCTATATCTTATTGTCCTGGGTATATTAAGAATGAAACATGACGACAGAGTTCAAGTCACAGAAGCAAGACCAAGAAGTGATGCTAGGGACATTTCCCTGAAGGTGGTCTCATAAGAAACATACATTTGTCATTATAGTGATTGCAAGGATTGACGACCACCAATTACAATAACAAACTAACAGTTTATTTACACACATGCCCACACAGAGTACTGTCATGGTGTTCACACTTCCAGCTCTGGATCCACTATGGCTGCAAAAGCACACTCTGTCCCAGATCCCCATGTTCATTCTTAATTGGGTAATCTGATCACATGACTCTCTCAACGTACACCCCTTAAAGAGGCCAGTGATTATATCCCTCCTCATTTAACTCCCTTATTATGCAGTACATAAATAATGCATACAACTTCCAAAACAATAGCGATAATGAACAATTTTAACACAACTTATCAGAAACTCAGTCTATCAGGGACTTTCTCTTTCTCTTGGAGAAACGACACTCAGCTGGTTGAGTTTCGACTGTAGAGGTAGGTTTGGATGAACTTGCTTCACTGGGATCCTCCTCTGGAATCTGTGCTTCACTTTCCTCTATTTCCTCAGTTTGATTGGGAGAAATACTTTGGCCTGACACTGGCTAATCAGCCACTTCAACACTCATACAACAACAACACTACTTGCTGATACAATTGATAATTTTTTGATACTTGCGTGGCTTGCATATTGCCATTTATCAGTTTCAGCCTGAATGTTGTTCAGGTTTTGCTCCAGGCAGGCATAGACTGACACAACATCCGATGAGTTGCAAATAGTTAGAAAGAGTGTAATATTCAGCAAACATCCACACTTCTGTCCCTATGTTGAAGGGAAAGACACCGAAGGAGCAGCTGAAGATGGTTGCCTTTAGGACACAAAGTGATTTCCTCAGGCTGAAGTGATTGGCCACTAACAAAGACAACCTTCTTCCTTTGTGCCACACTTAATCAAAACAAGTGCCATGGATACTAACTGTCTGTTCTGCCTGAGACAATGATCAGAGGTGGGATCAAACTGCCTAGGAGTAGAGTTTGTAGTGATTATTAAACAGGGGTGATGAGCGATGAAGGCAGTTGTGAAACAGAGGAGGCCTCGACCTGAGAAGCCAATGTCTGCTAGCAGAGAGGGGCAGGAAGAAAAGTTGGCGGGGCAGGTCAGTCACTTAGTGAGAAAACAATTGAGGAAGCCGGAGATGGATCTCACAAACCAGATGAGTACAGAGAGGGCATCAGGGATAGATGGAGTAGTAGAGAAAGATGAGAATTTGTGGCTAAACCTCAAAGAAAATATGGTTTGCTATGGTGAGCAGGGGAAGTCAAGAATGGCAACAGAGACAGCTGAATAAATGGCCTCAATTTTAAGGACAAAGAATTTCACAAAACACTTTCTCTTATTGGACTTGAAGATTGAGGGAGCAAGATTCTAGAGTTGATAGTGGAGAAGATAAACTGGAGAAAAGAAATGTTTGTTTTCTAAGAAGATATAGTAATTAATAATTTAAATTGAAGTGAGTAGGTCCAATAGTACTTGATGGATTCAGCTTGATCTGAACATATTGAGATTAAGGTTGATAGATAACAAAGAAATTAATTTTTATTGCGTTTTGATTTCATATTAACCTCTTTCATTCAAACATGTAATTCTGCAAATGATTAACGATAAAATTCCCAAACTGTTTCAACTTAAAGGAATGAAGATTGGAGTCAGATCAGAAAAATGAATAGAATTGAAGAGAGCAAGAGTCTTACTGGAGACAAGACTATCAAATGTCTATGAATTAGCATATATAACTGCAGAGGCTATTGCGGTAAAAGGAGGACTAATGTTTGGACAACTGACAGCTTGAAAGCATCATTGTAAGTGACATGGGCAAAATATATTTTTGGGGCAGATGCAGGATGAAATGTCAAATCAAAATACTGCTGATGCTGGAATTTGAAACAAAAATAAAAAACGCTGGAAAACCTCAGCTGGTTTGACAGCATCTGTGGGGAGAGAATGGAGCCAACGTTTCGAGTCTAGATGATCCTTAGTCAGAACTGCAGGAGCAAGTGTGTTTGGAAGAGAATGGAAAGGAGCTTGAGTGGTTGCCGAAACATGGAAGTATGAAGAGCTGATCTTGTCTGTGATTGAGATGATAGGAATGGAGGAGCCACGTGTGATGACAAGATTGAGGGAATTACCATAAAATGGCTAGGAGAGTTTATGTGGAGAGATAGCTAAAGATTGGACAAGGAAGTGAACATTCTTGGCTTTGAAAATAATCTAACATCTTTTTGTCATTGTTTCTACTGTCAGATTACTCAAATTCAATTATCAGAAATTGCCATAGGATGGAAGTGGACTTGAACTGTCAACCACCAGGTGAAGAATCCATCCAAGTCAACCACAAAGCTATTAGACAACAAAAATAAGCCACATTGATTAATTACTCTGACCTAAAGGAAATGCCTATAAATAAAGATAATGATTTGTTAATACGAGTTTGAGGCCAAAATTCATTCTCCCACATATGCTTCTTATCTTAGCTAAGTCATCAATAACAATTGGTTCTCTTGAGGGTGAGTTGGCTGCTGTTCTATGCAGCCATGAACACAGTCACAAATTGTCACTGCCAAAGGTCATGAGAACATCAGAATCTTTTGTGAAATATGTAATTATTTTTATTCATTCATGGGATCTGGCATTGCTGGCAAGGCCAGCATTTATTGCCCATCACTAATTGCCCTTACAAAAGTACTAATGACTCACCCTGAGATGAGGCACTCCAGGACTGTCAAATACTTCCTAACTTCCCAAGTGCTTCAATCTTCCTGTACCCAGATGGAAGACTCAAAAAGACCTTCTCCTTTTGTGTTGCCTCAAACTCAATCATTTCCTTGAGTATTGCATAAAATGAGATGTGCTATTAAGCTTTCTGTCTTATACTCATCAGGACAGATGAAGAATGCCAAATTTCAAAGGCAGCAATAAATTATATTGCCTGAGAAAAGGACGCTGATTGCAATTCCACTGTTCTGATTTGGCATCTGCTTCATCACGCTGTCATGTCATTTATGTTTGCACTTGAGACAATCTTGGGTCAAGGAATATGCTGAGGATTTCTGGAGGCTTGCATGTACTGTCAGGTGGGTAATGTGCTTAGACATTTTAGCCAGAACTTTCTATCCATTCATGCTGGTGGGATTTTCTGGTAACACCAACAGTATACCCTTGCCCTTTAGGGTGGATTCAATAGGAAATCCCATTAACAATAGCAGGACCAGAGGATGCCATCACCAGCAAATGGCATGCCTCTTCCTGTTGTCAGGAACACACAAGAGGTGGTGTGGAGTTGGGGAGGGGGAGTGTTAAAAGGGTGGGGGGGTAGTGTGGGTGGGGTAGTTTGTCTGATATTTAGGGCAGGATTTTCTGGCTGTGCTCATCTCCAAGGCTGGAAAATCCCACCCAAGTCAATGGACCTTTGCAGGATCAGTATTCTGCCCACTACAATTCACGTGGTAGGCAGGACGGTAAAATTCTGCCATCAGGTTGGGCAACCCATCACCAGCATTGGCATTTTATCTTCCTCGACTTTTCAATTAAATGTACTCTGCACTACTGGGAGAATCAATGAGTAATGATTGTGGAGGTTTGTCTTCACTTTTGTCAGTCAAACTGTAATTCCACAGTATGATTAGATATGTAAGTTCAGAACTGATGCATATGTCCAATCCCAACTTTGCTGTCAGCTGATAGTCTTCATTGCAAAGTTAGGCGGTTATTGAGTCATAGAATCATAGAGTCATAGAGGTTTACAGCATGGAAATAGGCCCTTCGGCCCAACTTGTCCATGCCACCCTTTTTTTTAAAACGCCTAAGCTAATCTCAATTGCCTGCATTTGGCCCATATCCCTTTATATCATTGTATCCATGTAACTATCTAATTGCTTTTTAAAAGATAAAATAGTACCCATCTCTACTACTACTTCTGGCACCTTATTCCAGACACTCACCCGCCCTGTCTGTTAAAAAGTTGCCCTTCTAGACAGTTTTGTATCTCCCCCCTCTCATCTTAAATCTACGCCCTCTAGTTTTAGACTCCCCTACCTTTGAGAAAATATATTGACTATCTACTTTATCTATGTCCCTCATTATTTTATAGACCTCTATAAATTCACTCCTCAGCCTCATACACTCCAGAGAAAATGTCCCAGTCTATTTAGCCTCAATCCATGAAGTCCCGGTAGCATCCTAATAAATCTTTTCTGCACTCTCTCTAGTTTAATATTATCCTTTCTATAATAGGGTGGCTAGAATTGCACACAGTATTCCAAGTGTGGCCTTACCAATGCCTTGTACAACTTCAACAAGACATCCGAACTTTGCAATGTTCTGACCAATGAATCCAAGCATGCCGAATGCCTTCTTCACCACTCTGTTCACGTGTGACTCCACTTTCAAGGAGTTATGACCATGTACCCCTTCTGGTCTTCTCCCAGTGTAAGCACAGGGTTTCCAATGGCAATTCTTTCGGTGTATGATCCTCATTATTATCTTCACAATAATCTAGATGATGACTCAGGACAGGTCCCTGCATGATGGTTGGCCCATGGTTACTGGACCCCAGGTGTTCAAATATAAAGTATCTGGAGGTGACTATGTCAAGTTGTTGTAGCAACGTTTGCACATAATGGATCTCAGGGAAGAATGTCCATGATGTTATATGCAGTGAGTATGGCAGTGGTTGGTTGAACTGCCATTTGCTACTTCTGCGGGTGCAGACATTTCAGTTTGTGAAGTGGAAGGATGCATTTGTCTGTAGCAGTATCCAGTTTTGTAAGCAATTTCTACTGTCCTCACATCTGTTGAGGCTGCTGAGAAAAAAACTTCCATTATCACCAATACACCATGTGAAATGTCTGTTAATTTTGGGTATCAAAGATGTACTATCCTTATCATCTGACAATGTAACATTGCAAGAGATTTCATGGAACCAATTGTGTAATAGTATTGTCACTGTACTACTAAGCCAGAGAAGCAGAATAATACTCTGGAGAATCAAGTCTAGACCCACGGTGGCAAATGGTGAAGTTTGAATTAAATAAAAATATTGAATTAAAAGTTTAACAATGACCATGAAATTTTTGTCATAAAACAAAACCAGGGAAGGAACTCTGGTCTGGCCTAGTCTGGCCCAATTCCTCAGTGGTTGACTCTAAATCCCTCTGAAATGATCTGAACAATCAATAAGTTGTGTAAAACTGCTAAAAGGAATAAAACCTGAGGACCATCCAGCATCAATCTAGGCACCAGAATCACCAATCCAAGGGCTTGTGGCAAAATTGGGAGAGATTTCTCACAGACTAGTCAAGCAATGGCCTGACATACTCACAGAATCATACCTTACAGATAATGATCCATTCATGCTCTGTACCCAACATGTATCAGATGTCCCCAACGTCACAGATGCCAATGTTCAGACAGTTCAATGCATTCCACTTGACATCAAGGAACGGCTGAAAGTGTTGAATAGTGCAAAGACCTGACAATGTTCTGACAACAGTACTGATGAATTTTGCTCCAGAATTTGCCACACCGCTAGCCACGCTATCCCAATACAGATACATCACTGCCTAAAACCCAGCAACGTGGGAAATCGCCCAGATATATCTTCAACAGAGAAAGCAGGACAAACACAATACCACCAACTAACTTCCCAAAAGTCCACTCTTGATCATTAGTGAAGTGACAGAATGGGTTAATACCAGTGCTATCAAGTATAATTTTCTGAGCAATAGCCTGCTCTTTAATGCTCAGTTTGAGTTCTGCCAGGGTCACTCAGCTCCTGATCTCATCATGGTCTTGTTTCCAACATGGACAGAAGAACTGTGTTCCAGAAGTGAGGTGAGGCAAACCAGGCAAAGGGCATGTCTCTTTATTCAGCGATACTCCAACAAGAGAGAATCTAACCATCAATCCTTGACATTCAATGGCATTACCATCACTATAGACATCCAAGGGGTTATCATTGATCAGAAACGAAACTAAAATAGCCTATAAATATTGTAGCTATAATTGCAGGTCAGACACTATAATTCCTGTGATGAATAACTCACCTCCTGACTCCCCAAAGCCTGGTCACCATCTACAAGATGCAAGTGATGAAATACTCTCCACTTGCCTGTTTGAGTGCACCTCCATAACACTCCAGAAACTTGACACCATCCAGGACAAAGAAATCTACTTGATTAGTATCTCACCCACAAGCATTCACTCCCTCCACCATTGTCGAACAGTGTCAGAAAAGTATATCATTACAAGATGCACTGCAAAATCTCACTAAGCCTCCTTAGATAGAATCTTCCAAATTCACGCCCACAATCTTCTAGAAGGACAAGGACAGCAGAGTCATGGGAACACCACCAGCTAGAGTTCCTCTCCAAGCTACTCACCATCCTGACTTGGAAATATATCAAATAAGAAGTCTCACAACACCAGGTTAAAGTCCAACACATTTATTTAGAAACAAACACCACTAGCTTTCGGAGAGTTTTTTCCTTTGTCAGGTGATGAAGGAGCAGTGCTCTGAAAGCTAGTGGTGATTGCTACCAAATAAACCTTTTGGACTTTAACCTGGTGTTGTGAGACTTCTTATTGTGTTTACCCCAGTCCAACGCCAGCATCTCCACATCTTGGAAATGTATCACCATTTCTTCACAGTCACTAGGTCAAAATCCTGGGACTCCCTCTGTAACAGCATTCTGGGTTTTGTACACCAAAGGACTGACGTGGTTCGAGAGGGCAGCTTACCACCATCTTCTCAAGGGCAATTAGGTATGGGCAATAAATGCTGCAGTAGCCCATGAATGATTAACAAAAAAGGCTTGGAAGATAATGATTCTCTGGTGATTTCTCCATAGAAACATTTTGACTAATCAGAGTCAACTTGCCAACTGATCAACTCTCTTTACATATAAAGAATAAATTGTTGCTCCTATTGAAATCTGGCATTGTGTCTGAACTGATGAGTGCAAGACATAAAGCTCAACAGCATGTTTCTTTGTTCAGCCATATTCAAGTTCTGTACTTCCAAGTGAGTTCGGGCCGGGTGAGGTATATCAGTGCTAGTCCGAAGAGGTCCAGGACAGCAGCAATGGTGGGTTGGGGGGATCAGGGAGCAATTTTGATGGAATGTGGGGCTGGCCAGCAATCAAGCTCTCTAACGATCAGGAGATCGGCAGTGTGGAATCACTCTGCACATGCCAATCTTGCTGCTGACAGATCGGTGCATGTGCAATGGTCCACTCAGGGCTGCCTGTTTTTTCAGCAAAAATAGCCTCTGCCCACGATTTTCAATGTGAATCTCGCTAGGACACTCTGCAATGCTCAGGGTGTGGGAGATTCATTTTGAAACTCTCCTGAAAAAAAACCAAAGGGAAAAAAACTTCAGTTTTTTCACAAAATCGGCACTTAGATTCTTTGGCAGAATCACGTCCTTGCACTTTGCCACTGTTGCATCTTCTCTCAGACTCAATTCTAATATATTGTAGCAAATATTTTAGAATGAGTATAACTGTGGGGTGTCTGACTTACATCAGTTTCCTATATTGAAGCTATACTTAAGTCGCTCCCCTCAACACAAATTACTCAGAATTTTGAGGCTGTATAAAACACAGAGTTTTTGTTTGATGTTGAAAAACATAATATTACGATGTCAACACCAGGACCTTGCTCTTGGCCTGATCGAGATGCACACAGCCATTTTATTGGTACTGTATGGCTACTTTCTGCAAATATGACACAAACTCACTTAATTGGATGTATTTGTACACAACACTATATCTTTTGGATTGCTCGCACAAGACCAGTTTTGCTGACCTTGTGAAGATGTAACATTACAATTAAAAATAAAACTCTGACAAAGGAATGTTGGGACAGCTTGAGGAGCTCCAAATGCATTACATTAAACGAGATACAGCATTGGGAAGACAATGATTTGTTTCATTAACTTTTGGCTAGGAAGGAGAAAAATCCACCAGCACTTCACATCTTAGTTAGTATCTAGTGATCCTTGCTGAAAGCATAGCTGGGTACAAGTAAGGCAAAGACAGGGTTGACTAGCCTGTGATGATCACCAAACAGCTGATTAGTCTGCTGGCACCAAGCTCAATGCTGACATTCGACACCATATGGACCTTCATTGAGAGTGCCTGTTGGGATAGTGAAACAATGCTCCTTTCAAAGGAGTAATGGATAGAGTTCATCAGTCTTAGCTGATATAGTACACATATTCCTCTGTTCACCAGAACAGTTGACACTAATCTATTTTCTAGCCTGTATCAAATGTTGATTTCCCACATTTCCAGGTTTTGCAAAGCTTTAAGCATGAGTGCCCTGCAGTTACCTTCTTGTAAAAATACTTGGCTTTACGTAGTAACTTGCAAAAGTGTGAAGAAATAATAAGTTAACTTATTTGTTCTCAGAATACGGGTAACACTGGGCAGCGCAGTAACCCAGCCAACTCACAGTGCCAGGGATCCGGGTTCGACTCTGAATTTGGGTGACTGTGTGGAGTTTGCATGTTCTCCCCACGACTGAGAGGGTTTCCTTTGGGTGCACCAGTTTCCTACCACAGTCCAAAGATGTGTAGGTTAGATGGACAACCATTCTAAATTGCTCCCTAGTGTCCCAGGATGTGTAGGTTAGATGGATTAGCCATGGTAGATGCAAAGAGTGACGGGGATAGGGCAGAGAGGAGGGCTTGAATAGGGATGCTCTTTCAGACAATTGGTGCAGACTTGTTGAGTCTGATGATCTCTTTTTGCATTGCAGGGATTATATATGGAAAGGAGATTGTTCTTGTTAAGAATCAAACACATATTCTGAAACTGGAATCTTAAATGCAAAACCAGGTTGGGGACCAAGGGTCTTAGCTTGAAAAAATCTTAAAAGAACATACTTAAATACAGCACTCTAAGTGCACAGGATCATTGTTGGACAAAAGCTGAAACCGAACTAAAGAGGGGGATATTAGAACAGGTGACTAAATGATTGCTCTATCAGCTAGTTTTATGAAGCATCTTAAAAAGAGGAGGAGCGGAGAGACAGAGAATTGCAAGACATTGGACCTGGCTAACCAGAGGAAAACTATCAACAGTGAGGTGAAGGGAATGGGAATGCAGAAGGCCCAGAAATGAAGTAATACAGAGTTCTTAAGGGTTGCAGAACTGGAGAAAATTCCATAGATAGAGAGGGGAAAAGACATAGTGAACTTGAACATGAGGGCGGAAATTTTAAAATTGATGCTAGGCTGGACTAGTTGCCAATGTAAGTTGACAAGTATAAGAATGATATATAGCTGGGACTTGGTGTGCATCAGGATATGGAATGAAGACTTGCCTGAGCTCAAGTTTATGGAGGGTGAAAATTGGACAGCCAATTATGAGAGCCAAGTTTTCCAATCCCATCAGCAGCAAGCATCAACACTAGCAGGACAGGAAAATTTGCAGCGTGGTCAAAAGTCATTCTGATGATGGTATCCACCTCAGCAGGAGTGAAAAATTCCAGCCAAGAGCTTTGGAAGTCTGGAGGTAACAAAGTCCTGGACAAGGATTTCAGCAACCAATAAACTGACACTGAGGCAGATAGAAGTCAGCAGACTTGGCAATGGTAAGAAAACCCAGCTCAATGTTGAATGGGAAACTATCAGGTTCAGCCTCAGGAAATGTCCAGAGATGGGATTGGTGGCAAGGAGCAGTGTTTGTGCTGAAGAGCAAATACAGAGGCTTCAATCATTGCAATGGTTAATTGGAATAAATGTCAATTCCTCGCAGGCTGGATGTCAGATCAGCAATCTAACTACAAATGGAGTCAAGTTAGTGCAAAATGGTGATGAGGTAGAGCTGGATCTTGACTTTGGCTGATGTCACTGCATGTGGCAACATGTGGAAGAGAAATGGAAGGCTGCAGGGAGCTCACAATAGACAAGGAGGCAGAGACACAATGGTTACAGTCACAGAAATAACATTTGCAACTGATTTAAACGGGTTCAGTGCTGAGGCAGGGACAGAAAGCGATGCTGAGACTCAGGCATTGAGCTCCAGGAAAGATGGGCATTATCATGGAGAGGGGTTGGCAATACATACAAAGACTTTGAAGAAAAAAGGTAGGGTGCTACACTAGGAGTAAAAAGTGGATTTCTTGAGGAGGCAAGTGATGAAGGCAGTTATGAAAGGGTGTGGGGACAATATCTGAGGAATCAATATCAGCCAGCAAGGGAACCAAGAGGGGGAGTTGAGTAGACAACAGTTGAGTGAGAATGGGATGGAGAAAACAGTAGGTGAGTATTATAGACAAGATGAGTACAAAGCGAATATTAGAGGAAAACTGAAAGAAATTAAAGTTGCAAATACAGGACTGACACAAATGAGGCTGACACTTTAGCCAAGGCATGGCTTGGTAGATGGGGAATTGAGGAGGACAGCAGAGGCAGCTGAACATAGGGTCACAATTCAAATGACAAAGAAGTTCATGAAATTTTCGCACTTGAAATTGAGGGAGCAGGACGCAAGGGTTGGCAATGGAGAAATAAAACTGGGAGTTAGCTCTCCCGCATGATGTAGACTGACAGCCAAGTTCCACACACATGAGGACAGTCTCAACCAGGATCTTGGATTCATGTCACACTATCTGTAACCTCCATGATTTGCCTGGGTTTGCAAAACCTCACTTACTATACTGTCTGGAGACAATACACATCTCTTTAACTAATGCCTAATGCTCTTTCTGCTCACATTGTCTGCATCTTTAAAACTTGAATAGCAGATTAGTTGTAAAGACTCACATTCTAATCAGTAATCTGTAAATTGTGTGTTCTGTTATATGCTCTGTTTGAGGCCAGAACTTTCCATTCACCTGATGAAAGGGCAATTTATCTGGTATTGTGAGATTTCTTATTGATGTAGTAATTGGCAGCTTTGGCAGCAGACAACAGACCTAATAGTGCTTAATGTGATTCAGCTGGATCTGGTGACAAAGGTATTGAGATTAATATTGGTAGATGGTAAAACTGATAGAATGTTCCAATTTCATACAAACCTTTATTGTGCAAATGCTTAATAATACAATTTCTGCACCCTTGCAACTTACAGGAGGGCATCATACGGAGGAGAATGAAAAGTTCATAGAATCCCTACAGTGCAGAAGGAGGCCATTCAGCTCATCGAGTTTGCACCAACTACAATCCCACCCAGGCCATATGCCTGTAACCCTACATATTTACCCCACTAATTCCCCTGACACTAGGGTCAATTTAACATGACCAATCAGTCTAACCTGCACATCTTTGCACTGTGGGAGGAAACCGGAGCACCTGGAGGAAATTCATGCAGACACAGGGAGAATGTGCAGACTCTGCACAGACAGTGAACGGAGGCTGAAATTAAATCCAGGTCCCTGGCGTGGTGAGACAGCCACTGTGTTACCATGCTGCCCAGCTGTACATTTGGTCATGAGACAACAAGGGTGTTTTTGGGCATAAAGACATCAGACATGGAGTGACTGTACAGATAACTACATATATCTGCAGAGGGTTCCATGCTGAAAGGAGGGCTAAAGAAGATAAACCAGCTTTGCTTTAAAACAGCTAACAACTTTTTACCATCATTGTTTTACTGCCTAATTTATTGAAGTTATTATCACAATTTGTTATGGAAGCTTTAAACTCACAAACTTTAGATTATTTGTCCAGGTCAACCACTGAATCAAAATATCCTAAGATACAAGCCACAAGAGTTAATTTCTTAAGTAAAGGAAATGTATCCAGTGTTTAGTAGAGAACTGTTGTTTGTGGCCAAAGTTCATCCTCCCACAGATGTTTCTCATATCAGCTGGGTCATCTGCGGCCACTGGTCTCCCTTGAGATTGAGTTGGCGGTTCTTGTATACAGCTATCAAGTTGGCTGTTCTCGTACACAGCTATTGACAAACTGACAATACAAGAGGGCTGGGTACAGTTCATCAGAATATCAGAGTCTTTGCTACATTTATTGTCCAATCAATTTCCCTTACATTGACCTTGTGAAAATTTAATGTTACTATTATGATTGCCACGAAGGGCACAGAGAATCATCAACAGATCTCCCCATGGACTTGGTAGAGTATGAGCTGCATTATTGAACAAGCAGAGTTGTAGATCTCAAAGTGAAGACTACCTGACTATAAGCAGAAATAATTTTTCCTTTGATGCACAATAAAGGATGTTGGTGAAGGGAAACTGGTGTTTTTTTTATTCATTTGTTGGCCAGCATTTATTGCCCATCTCTAGTTGCCCTTGGAAGGCAGTTCAGAGTCAACCACATTGCTCTGGCTCTGGAGTTACATGTAAGCCAGACCAGGTAAGGATGGCAAATTTCCTTCCTGAAAGGATATTAGTGAACCTAACAATTGACAATGGGTTTCATGGTCATCAGTAGATTCTTAATTCTAGATATTTTTTATTGAGTTCAAATTCCACCATCTGCCGTGGTGAGGTTTGAACTCGGATCTCCAAAACATTAGCTGAGTTTCTGGATTAATGTCTAGCAATAATACCACTTGGCCATCACCTCTCCAAGACACTACATTGGGGACAAGGAGAAGAATTCTTTTTTCCTCCATCTTTCTCTTGGACAACTAATGTCTAGAATCTTCTCCAGTAAGAAAAATCCATAATGCTTCATTCCAGCAAACTTAAACCTAATAATACTTGTGGGAAGACTGGGCCCAATACACTGAGTGCACATGTTCCTTCATCCACGAGGACAGCATTGAAGAATACAAAAAGCAAAAAGTCATATTGTTAAGTGTATGCAGAGCTTCAATTTTCAGTGTGATAAGAAGTCAGACCTACCTGGATGGCCCTGACTCAAAAACTTTTAATGAACTAGTCGACTTAGTGACTAACAAAGAGCAAAGAACAAAACAGCACCAGAAACAGGCCCTTCGGCCCAACGAGCCCATGCCACCACTTCGATGTTCCCACTTCTATCCATGATCCCTATCTATCTTTATAGATCTATGCATTGGAACCAAGTTTTCCAGACAACTTTGGGAGAATTTGTTTTGCCAATCAGCCTAAGAGCACATCTTTGGGGTATGGGAGGAAACTGGAGCACCCAGAGAAAGCCCATGCAAGCACAGGGAGAATGCGCAAACTCCCACAGACACAGGCCCAAATCCATGTATCTGCACAGCACAGCGATAGTCACTGAGTTGTCATGTTGCCCATCAACTGGTCAAGTTCAAGCGTACAGTAACGACGTGAAGCAATAGGCTACTCTCGAAAAATCCAAGAGCAGCCCTCTCACGATCCATCGCGTGCATGCCCCTTGTTAGACAACAAGGCAGAACAAAGTACCTGTAGGATAAAACAGAAATACATCAGTATCATTGACAATTTACACGCTTCCCAGGGAACTCGAAATGTTCATGGTCCTTATTTTAAGTCAATCTTCTATATCCCTCCATTCCCACTCTGTTCTTGTGCCTATCTAAGTATCTCTTAAATACCTCCGAGTGCCTGCCTCCACCACCTTTCTTGGCAGTGTGTTCCATATCCCAACAACCCTCTGTGTGAAAAAACTCCCTCTAGCATCCAAATTAACCTTACCCTCCTCACCCTAAAAACTACTATGACCTGAAGCTCCCAGTAATCGCCCCAAGATACTTCTTCAACATGATCAGGAGAATTGCTAGGAAATCTGTCACTGAATTCTTGCTGAACATTGCGAATTTGAACTGTCTCTGAATGAAATGTTGTGGGATAGATTGGTATGTGGCATAAATGACCTAACCATCCAAAAGAAGCTGTTGGCAGGACCCAATCTGGACTTTTAAAAAGTCATTGAGATGGTCTTGTCACTTGAGAATGCAGAAAAAGGGCTCAGAAGTTACAAGGGGCATCAGGCAGCCATGTCTTCCAATCTTTGGAGGAACTTCATGCAACCAGTCTTCAGTGGAGAGTGTTTATGTCAATCAAGTGTTAAAGGACCCCATTTGACGTAGGAACCTTAATGTCACCACCAGATAGTCAAGGAACGGAATGCTGGCTCCAAGATAATCAAAGAATATACTTCAGGAAGGTGATGGATTACCACAAGCACTGTCAAAGCACACAGCCACGGTGATGTTTCAGGAACAGGTAAAATTTGTGTGCTGTCTGGGAAAAAAGCCAATGTTACCGCCTGAGCTATTTATGCAGGTATCCCTTCTTCTGGAGACAAGGACACTACAACTGACTTGTATTGTACCAACAAAGGTTGATTCAATGATGTTGAAATTGTTCATAAATGGCCATCATTTGACAATGGAGATGGACATGAGAACCACAGTCCCTGTTATCAGAGACCAAATTTCAAATCAAGCATCCAACTCTTGAGATTAGAAGATACAAAGACCAGGCTAGCCACTTACATGGGGCACTTTACAAATAAAAGCACCACAATGGCCTCAGAGATTTAGTGGCGGCAATCAGCTCATCTCTCATTCATTGGTGTACAGGGGACATGGATTCAGGCTTACAGGGGGAAATTGGTTTCAGCCCAACTGGTTAGAGATTTCCAAGTTACATGGGGGGGCTGTATGAAGTTATCAGTAATTACCCTTGTTTTTCAGGAGGGCATAGGGGAAATAGAAGGAACAAGGCCATGATCTATTTTAACCTCAATGTTTCACCTTGGTATTTCAGAGCTAGACCAGTCCCTTACTACTTGCTGAAGAAGAAGGAAACTGAACAAAGGCACCATGAAAATTTAGATATAACAAGACCTATGCAATTTGCAGAATGGGCTGTGCCTTTTCTTAAGTCTGATGAATCAGTTCACCTTTGTCGGGAGCAAAAAATAAATTGGATCTCCAAACTAAACCTTATGCCCCAAATTGAAGATGTGTATGCTAAGCTATCAGGCAACAAGAAGCTCTCCAAGTGGGACATGAGCCATACCTATCTTCAGCTTGAATTGGATGAGTCCTCCCGAAATACGTGACAAACACATAAGGGATTCTACAAGCATATCCATTTGCCTTTCAAAATCTCGTCAGCGTGTGCCATCTCCGAAGAGTTATAGAGAACATCCTTCAAAGGCCACCCAAGGTAACAGTATACTTAGATGACATCGTGGTCATTTGGGGCTCAGACCGGAACACTTGGCCAACTGTGAAGAATTCTTGCAGTGATTTTCCAAAGTAGAAATTCACATGAAGAGAGAGAAATGCATCTTCCAAGTAGCTTACGTAACCTATTTAGGTTACTGAGTAAGAGACAAAGGGTTACATCCAGTAGAGAACAAGGTAATGGCCATTAAGGAGCACTGACCCCAAGGAACACAATGGAGTTAAAATCTTTCCTGGGGTTAGACAATTATTTTGGAAAAACTGATCCCGAATTTGGCTTCCATGCTGGCTCCCTTGCATACAATATTCCGAAAATACCACAGATGGTCCTGAGAAGCTCCACAGCCAGAGGCTTTTTCTAAAGTTAAGCGTCAGTTACTGTCACATTTCAACCCAAAGAAAGAACTTATTTTAACTTTTGACACTTACCCATACGAGATCTTGCCATACCACCCACCTCCCCCCTCCCCAATCTCCTGATTACCCCTGATAGTCCCAACTCCCCCTCTCCCAATGATCATCACTGAACCCACCCCCCTGACCTCCAGTAGGTCCAACATCCCCCCCCGCCAATGCAGATGGCCATCCCCCATCACCCTCTTCCTTCCATTCCCCACTGATCCTCTTGCAGGTGACAGTAAGCTCCCCTCCCCACCTATTGACTCCCTTATAGGCCTGTCTGGCCTCATCCCCTTGACACTACCTGATACCCAGTGGGCACTGTTAAGGTGCCCCTTAGGAAGTGCCAGTTTGCTCCTTGGGCAGTGTCAGGGTGCCAACACTGCCATTACCCCCGATCTCCTGGGAGTGGACTCAATGGCCTCTCTTCCCTCCAGCAGAGTCACGCAGTGCAGTGGGCTGGGAGAATCACTGCTATTGTAGTCCTCAGGATTTCTGTACTTTCCCACCAAAGTCAGGAGTAGCAAATGGAAAATTATCATGCAAAAATATATCCCAGATGGGTTCAAATCTCACTTTGGCAAGTAGTGAAACTGAATTTAAAAAAATCTCATAATTTGCGACCTAGCTCCAGAATGATTTAGAAAAGTAAGCTGCCTGATTATAATGGCTCATTAATGCCCATCAATTGTGCCCCCATAACTGTGCCTATACACTATGCCAATATACCTATACTATGCCGATTGCTTAAGATTGCTTGTATGCTTGGGTCATAATGGGTCCAGAGATGGGCCATAAATGAAATGTTATCCATATTCTAAGTGCAGATAAAGAAAAATAATAAATGCTTGCAGCTTGAACATCAGTTTTTAAGGGGAGTTTGTAGGTTATCATACAAGAAGTAATAATGTGGACAGAAAATGGGAAATCTTTACAGATTATCTTTTCTATTTAGTAAACAGAAATACAAACTGATCACTAGTTGACATAACTCAGCTCTGACGAAGGGTCATCCAGACTCGAAACATTGGCTCAATTTTCTCTCCACAGATGCTGTCTGACCTGTTGAGATCTTCCAGCTTTTTTTGCTTTTGTTTCAGATTCTCGTACCCGCAATATTGGCATAACTCTATGTTCTCCAAAGATTTGTGACATTGATTTCAGTAAGTACGATTCAGAATTTTACAAGGGGATTTGAAACGAATTGGACTGTTTATTCAACCTTTGGATTTAAACTCTAAACAAAGAGCAATGTTGACTTGGCTTTGGAAATTGTCAAATATGTGAAGGTCTTCTGAGGTTCATGTGAACGTGCTGCAAATGTTTCCTGTCAGAATTGAATGAGGAGCACTATGTCCGATGTTTGTGAAAGTCAGTGTGGATAATTCTTGGAACACTATTACAATTTCCTGCTGTTTTTATAAGTTAACATCTTTCATCGTGCTAATGGAAGAAGAAATACAATTTTTCAGATTGCAATTCACAGGAAATGTGCTAAAAGAGGAAAATCCAAGCAAATACTATTTCTTTGTTAATATATCTACCCGACATTTTCTCATCAATCTTCAGCAGTGAGGATTATTAAGACACCTTAAAACCTCAGGCCACTGAGCCTCCCCCATATTCTGTAAATCAAGATGACTCAATCTCTTCAGTTTGGTTTTGTTCAGAGTTTTCTCCCCTGGGTTCCTTGTAACTGGCTCAGATATTTTTATCCCCTTCTTTTAGATTTTCCTATTTAGAGGAAAGAATAATTTCCTAAGTGCTTGGTCTATTCATTCTGTTGCTTTGAACAACTCAAACAGGTCACTTCTTAGTTTTATACCTTTGCAAGTATTGCATATACAAAGCTCAGGAAAAAATATCCCAAGTTGCTTGGGATAGCAAGAAAAACAAAATTAATGCCAAGACAAAAAAAAAACAGGCGCAGGATTCCGCCAAAAAGATTATAAGTGTTGAATTCGCATGAAAATAATTCACACTTCTTTTTTCAGTGGGAGCTCAGACAAGAATTTCCCACACTGCGCAATGCAGAGGTCACCAGTGTAAATATAATTAAATTTCAGGAGAGAACCTATTCCCACAAGAGATTTTGAAATCAGTGCGCTGAGTGGGCCACTGCATGCACCAATCTGTCAGCACTGAGATCGGCATATGCACAGTAGTCTCATGCTGACAGTCTCACCGATTGCTAGGCCAGCTCAATTGCTAAGTGGCCCCGCAACCCCAAAACACCAGCTCGCTGTCCCCCCGCCCCACCATGGCCTGATTGCTGTCCCCCGACCATTCCTGGGCCTAACCCTGAACCCCCCCCCCTCTCCCAGCCCACTGCAATTACCCGCATTCCCCCTCCAACAGTAACCCCCACCACCCCACTCAGATCCAACTCTCCCCCACCGCAGTGCCGAAAACCACTCCCTCCCCACCCCCCAAGCAGGCTGACCCACCCAGACTGGCTGAAACTCTCCCCCACCCTCCATCCTCTAGCCTGTCCTGATTGCTGATCTCCCTCCTTTCCTGACCAATCCTGACTGCCAAATGGCAGCAGGACCTCTCCCCCTCCCACCCCAGGCCCTGACTTGTATGTGTGTGCTGAAATTCTGACACAGAAACAGGAAGTGCTGGAAATACTCAACAGGTCAGGCAGCATCTGTGGGGTGAAAGAAACAGAATTAATATCTCAGGTCACCAAAAGGTCATTGACTTTAAAATGATGTTAGTACTTTGTGCTGGAAATACTGTGTTGTTTGACAGCCTAATGAAGGTCATAGTATCATTGATTCAGCACAGAAGATATTTGTATGCCTATGCTGGTGTCCTGAAACAGCTATTCTGTTAGTTCCACATCCCTATTCTTTCCCACAAAGGCTGGTAATTTTTTAACCTTCAAGTATTTTTTCAGTTCAGAAGAAACAATAGAGTCTGCTTCCATCACCCCTCCAGGCAGTGCTTTGCAGATTATGCATCGTATAACAAAACCATTCCCCATGTTGTTCTGGCCCTCTGAGTACTGACCTTTCTTCCAGTGCAAAGTTTCTTCTTATTTACCCCATCAGAATTATTCATGATTTTCACACCTCTATCACACCTTAAACTTCTTTGCTCAAAAGAGACAACCTCAGCTTCTCCAGTCTCTCCACTTTATTGCTGCCATCCTGGTACTCTGTTCCGCACCTTCTCTAATGCCTTCACATATTTTCTAAAAATGTTGTTCCCAAAATTAGACATGATGGTTGAGCTGAGCCCTATGCAGAATTCTACTGTCCCATTCAACACAGCAATCGGAGCAGGCGGGGGCGGACAATGGAGAGGTCCATTGACCTCAGGAAGGATTTTACAGTTTTGGAACGAGCAAGGCTGTAAAATTCTGCCCCTAAGTTGTGTTTTTATGAAGGTTCAGCATAATTTATTTTCTTTCTGTTCTACACCACTATTAATAGATCTAAAATTCTTGCTATTGCTTTTTCTTTATTCCAAAGAAAACAGTGCTGATTTTTCCAACATTATAACTGAAGTCCCTTATCCCTTCTAAACTTCCCTTGCAAGTTCTTTACATCTTTCCTGAAATGTGATTCCCAGAATTGTCCATAATATTCCAACCAGGGGCAGCATGGTGGCATAGTGGTTAGCACTGTTGCCTCCCAGTGCCAGGAACCCAGATTCAATCCCGGCCTTGGGTCATTGTCTGTGTGGAGTGTGCACATTCTCCCCATGCCTGTGTGGGTTTCCTCCAGATGCTCTGGTTTCCTCCCACGGTCCAAGGATGTGTTAGGTTGATTGGCTATGCTAAATTGTCCCGAGTGTCAGGGGATTAGTAAGGTAGATATGAGGGGTTATAAGAATAGGGCCTGGGTGGGATTGTGGTCATGACAGACTTGATGAGCTGAATGGCCTGTTTCTACACTGTAGGGATTTATGATTCTATGGAAGCCTAATCAGTGATTTATAAGTTTTTATATAATCTCCTTGCTTCCATATTCTCTATCGCTATTTCGAAAACCAAGCAACCCATATGTGTTTTTTAAAGTATGTTATCAATTTGTGTATATAAACATTACACAAAGAATGATCATTGCATAAGTCCACTTGTGCAGTAAGTGAATTTGCATTGATAAGGGCATTCTGGACATCATTGTGAGCAACTGGTGTTGCATTGATTTTATGTCCTTTTGCCTTTTGTAAATCCTTGCATGCAACGTAAACATCCACCCTCCTACAAGTTGAAATCTAGCTGCTGTGTATTGTTGTGCAAAGTGGTGCATGCTAAAAGGTGCCTGCAGATCTGTCCAGGCATCCACAATGTTCACTTGAATTGTCACAATCACAGCAAAAGTAGACATAATTGCTGATTGGTGTTCACTCATTGCACAAGTAGACTAATTCAATGGTCAAGTTTTCCTGCTCCACCCAGCCATGCCACAGAGAGAAAGCAGTCTGCGAACAACCAATCATTCCTTGCATATGCTCCTATTGGTTCCCATCAATGTCTTTTCATTAATCACTGAGTAAGTTGCGAATGGTTATAGGCTTCAGAATTACTTAGATTGGATGGCAAAAAGGGCATAGGCATTACAGATATAATTCAATGGAAAGTAGTGTGAGGTGATGCATTTTGCAAGGTCTATTAAGGAAAGGTGTGATTTTGAAACATGTAGATGAGCAAACTTTAATGTCGATACACACAAATCACTTGTGCATTTACTTGCAGCCAACTGAAAATCCTGGGTATATCTCTGGCAGTGGCCGGGAAAGATTTGGAGTGATCACCAGGTCCAGAAAGAATAGATCATCTTCTAAGAAACTGCAGTCTGAATTTATGTGACAATCTGAGCCTCTTAATGCTCTGAAATGTCATGAACCTTGTAGCATCTCAAAGGATTGGTGACCACCAAATTTGGTAACTAAATCACCATTTACTGTAACAAATGAACAGTGCTACTGACTTCTTCAGCTCCAGTCTCAGGCCGACTAGGAAAATCCCCACTGAGCCTCACAATTCACGCACGGGTCGAATGGTCTCCTTTGGAACTGTAGAGATCCTATGATTCTAACTGAACACACTTGGGTTAAACACTAAAGTCAGCAGGTTGGAGCTGGCTTTGCAACACACCCACATTTTTTTTGTTTTAATCCCTCCCCACGCCCACACGTCATGTGCACCTCCAGATTAGAAGTGTGCTTTCTCCTCACTAGTGACGTTGTATCCGTTGGGAAATGACTGTAAAGCCACCTGCTGTTCACTTCCAAAATGTCCTTCTATTGCCACCTTGTGGTCCTTTAATGCAAGTCATAGCTAAATCAATCTATCTATCTTTAACCAACTGAATGCTGAAGTCCCATGTGATTCCTGAAGTGATTTTAACAGCCATGAGAATTTTTTGATGTTTTAGAAATGAATCTGAGCCCCAAAATCAGAATGATTCCCCTTGTCTAGTCATGACAACGACATCCAAATTGGTGTTAGAGGACCCAGATTACACCAAGATAAACAGCTTTCAGGAATTTAGCTGCGAATCAGATCCACCCAAGACACAAAATTCCAGTTGGATTTATTGGAGCATAATCTCCATTCATCCCAAATATGAATGGACCAATCATATGTGAAGTTGATCTTTCTCAAACCCTATCAGTAACTGCAACACTATATTTTCCACCCTCTCCTTTCCTCTCTAATATAGTCTATGAATGGTATCTTTTGTCTGTACAATGCAATAAACAATATTTTTCATTGGATCCCAATACATGTAAAATAATAAATCAAAACAAATCAAAACTCAAATTTGACGTTGGTGGAGGTGGAAGGAATCTTGTATCTGGAATCTCAGCTTCTCTAACACCCAGCAATCTGAACATTGGCATACACCCAGAATATTGAATCTACTTGGCCCCCCAATCAAAATCTCAGCAGCATATTTCTTTCTGTCTCTTTAGAAAGGGATCAGTTGGCCAGTCGTAACCATTCTGCTGGCATCGGCTGTGTTACTAATAACTGGATATCACTACATTATCCATCATTCCCCTCATAGCTTGAGAACCATTGCAATAGACTATAATGACAGTGTCTCTGTTCTGATGTCAGATAATCTATCAGACTGCAGCTGAGTAATTATCATGTAACCATAACTGCATGTTCCTCATTAACAGCAATCTTATTATTATGATGTTGGCCTCTTATTTGCACAGAAGTCCAAAATATTTATCAATAAGTGATTATTGAAAATAAAAACCTCATTTTGTACAGCTCCATAGCTTTCAGGAGAGTGAGTCGAGAGGTGAGACATACTTTGTTTTTTCATCATGTTTGAATTTGACAGGCAGGGAGAAAATGTTTCCACTTGCATGAGGGTCAGTAGCTAAATTTATGTCAATTTGCAAAAAAGAGTCCAGGATGATATGAGATTTATTTTTAATGCCATAGGACATTATAATCTGGAATGCACTGTTGGAAAGGTTGGTGAAAATAGATACAATAATCATTATCAAATGTGATTTGGACAACTATTGGATAAATTGAATGGGATGTATTAGACTGAGAGGTATGGACAGAGTGAATAGGAAGCAGCTATTCCTCATAGTTAAAAGGAAAATAACGAGATGGCATAATTTTAAGATGAGGGCAGGAGGTTGAGAGAGGAATTGAGGAAAATTCTTCTCACCCAAAGGGAGTCTGGAATGCACTGCTTGGGAAGGTTATAGAGTTGGGAAACTTTGCAATCTTTAAAAAGAACATAGATGAGCACGTGAAATAGCATAACTTTCAAGGCTATAATGATCAAAAGTGGGAGTAGTGTAGATTTAGTGCAGCTTTGTCGGTGCAGACTGGGCCAAAGGTCCTCTTCTGTATTCCTTGACTCTGCGAAAAATAGAAATTTATAAGGATATGGGGAAAGAGAAAAGGGCAACATGGTAGAACAGTGGTTAACACTGTGGCCTTACAGTGCCAAGGACACAGGTTCAATTCTGGCTTCTGGGACTGTTTGGAGCTTGCACATACTTTCTGTGTATATGTGGATTTCCTTTGGGTGCTTCAGTTCCTCTCACAGTCCCATAGAATTGCACTCAACCAATCTGTAACTGCATGATCTGGCATAATCCCCCATTCTATCTTTACAAGCAAGCCAGGGGATCAATCTTGGTTCAATGAAAAGTGCAGGAGGGCATGCCTGGATTAGCACCAGGAATACCTAAAAATGAGGTGTCAACCTGGTGAAGCTACAGCACAGGACTACTTACATGTTAAACAGCATAAGCAGCAAGTGATAGATAGAACTAAGCAATCCCACAACAAATGTATCAGATCTAAACTCTACAGTTCTGCTATTCCAACGTGAATGGCGCTGGACAATTAAACTATTCACTGGAGGGAGAAGATCCACAAACATCCCCATCCTCAGTGATGGAGAAGGTTAGCACATCAATGTAAAAGGAAAGGCTGAAGAATTCTTCAGCCAGAAGTGATGATGGATGATCCAACTTGTCTTCCTCCTGAGCTCCCCAGCATCACACTTGTCAGACTTCAGCCAATTTGATTCACTCTACGTGATGTCAAGAAATGGCTGAGACATTGGATACTGAGAAGACAATGGGCCTTGATAACATTCTGGCAATAGTGCTGAAGAGTAGAATTACATCTACCCGGCAATGTGAAAAATGAATCAGTATGTCCTGTGCGCAAGAAATTGAACAAATCCAACCTGGACAATTCCTTCCCCATCAGTTTACTTTCAGTCATCAACAAAGTAAAACACTTGCTCAGCAATAACCTTCTCAGTGATGCCCAGTTTGGGTTATGCCAGGGTCACGCAGCTCCTGACCTCATTACAGTCCTGGTTCAAACATGGACAAAAGAGCTGAATTCCAGCAACACCATGTACAGAAGTAAATGGGATCCATACATAGTTAATAATTAGGGGATAGTTACACATAAATGGTTCATGTTTAAACATACACGCCTCAAGATCCCATCAAGAAATATCTAATGAACACAAAGTGACATGCTTCCTAAAGTTTGGCGTATAGTGTTAACCACAATACTTCAGTTGAGTCTACTCAGTACTTTATGCAATGTTTGCACAATTAGTTTTTGGACATGTTGCAGAAGTATGTAGATGAAAGAGAATAAAATCCCATACTGATCACAAGGGCATATTATTATTACACCTTGGGTTATACTATCATCATTAGAAATTTAGCTGTCCACACGTACACCTAAATAAAATATCCTGAGCTTTTTTCGTAACTGCCACTGTAACCCAACCTTGGGACTAATTGTTTTTGTAGTGGTTTAGAACCTGCATTTCTGCTCTAGTGGGGTTATATTTATCTACTCATAGAAATTCAAGCACAAAAGGAGGCCATTGGATATCATTACACTTGTATCTCTTCCAGCTATCAAGCAATCAACTCATGTTATTATTTTCCTGCATGCATTTTGTACTTTTCTTTGAAGCTTTTCTCTTTTTCCTTGTTAAATGTTGTGATGGAACTAGGCTGCATTAATACAGTCAGTTTTCTCGTAATTTTTTGCCTGCAAACAATTCAAGCCTGACCCTTTATGTTTCCAATACTAATCCTAGCTATGCACCCCTTGCTCCGGATTCATTAATCATACTTCCACTACGCGCAAAATGTTTCACAATTTTAAGCATTGGGAAAACAATGGAACAGAAAAGGCCAAGAGAATGTGCAATTTAGTCTTGACAGCAATGACTGGGGCATGGGAGCAGAAATCCTCACTTATTTTTATTTGATTTTAACCTTAAAAGTTAACGCTGTTTCTTTTTCTACACATGTTCTCAAACCTATTGAGGTTTTTCAACATTTTGTTCTTATTTCAAACTTCCAGCATCTGCAGTATTTTGCTTTCATATTACTGCTTAAGCTTGTTTATTTCACACTTAATTGTGTTCTGGTCTCAAACATTATTACTGAATTGATCTCATAGGTTTGACATTATTATCCTGTGGTAACGAGGCTATCAGTTGAACAAATTCAAATTTATGAAGCAGAGATTTGTCTTGAACAACAAGATGATTGAAGTGTGAAAGGGCAGGAAAGCAGAAGTGGTGACAGCTTTGAGCTGTAATTGGTTTAAACTTGTACATGACAATCTCTGCTCTCCTGTATCAGAAAGTTGAGCATTAAAGGCCAAGTCAAGAGCTAAGGGTCTATAAGTTAGACTGAGAGAGCGTTACACTGTCTGAGCTGGGGTCTTTTCATTGAGATGCCAAATGAAAGCCCATTCAGCCTCATTAAATTACTGTCAATAAAAAAGAATACAGCAACTCTCCCAACCAATATTTATCCCTTCACCAATATGACTACAGCAGATCATCTCACCATTCAGCTAACTGATCTTTGGGAAACATTGCTGTGCCCAAATTGGCCATCATATTTCTGTACATTTTCCTTTTTTATTTGATAGTGAAAGTCAAATGTCATTAAAAACCACTTAATGTAGCGTTGGGGGGCGCAGGGGGGTGATTGGCTAAAGTTGGTGATGTGTGGCACCTGCACAATACGAACAGTGCTAGATTTTATGGGGAAAATTTTCCCATTCTGCCCATCACAGGAATTGTAGTGGGTGGAGGACAGACCATGCAAAGGTCCATTAACCTTGGGCGGGATTTCCCAGTTTTGGGGAGAGCGAGGCCAGAAAATCCCATTCTACGTGTCTTCCTAATGACCATATATACAGGACATCTAGGCTTGTGCACAAACTTGGAAAACACCCAGTTGATGGCACCCTTTAAGATTCCAGCAAATAGTTATTCTACAGTGGGTTTGATTGATTGGGTTAGGAAAAGGAAATAGGATGTAGTGAAGTGATGCTATGGATGTCTTGAATTGACACATGGATGTTTGTATAGATCATCTGTGACAATGATAATTAAGAAAGAATATGACCAGGAGCAAAAGCATAGCATTGTGAAGCAAATAGTTGTCAAAGATGGAAAAATGGGTTGCCAGAAATTCAGAAGTAATGATCAATTCTATAGTCAGGTTATGGACAGAGACTATAAGTAGCAATGTGACATTCCATTACAACACAGAATATAGGGATGTTAGAGGACATGCTGCATTAGATGAATCTATTTGCTTAAATCTAATAAAAAAGATGTATTTATTATCCTGTAGGGAGTATATTATAGACAGCCAAAGAATGGAAAAGAGTTAAAGGAAGAGATAAATTGACAAATTAAAGAAAAAGCAGGAATAACAGAACCAATATAATGGATAAGTTTAATTTCCCACAGTAGCACTAATATTACAGGAATGTAGGGACACAAGTAGATCATTCAGGCTGTCAAACTTACTCTGCCTTACAATAGATTCATAACTGGTCAGACACTTTCATACCTTTTACACCCATTATCCTCACAACTCTTTACATTAATATTAATAATCAGAAACCTATCTACTTTAAACATATTCAGTAACTGAGATTCCAAAGCCCTCTAGTGTAGAGAATTCCAAAGATTCATGATCCTCTAATGGAAAAATTTTCTCCTCATCTCAGTCCTAAATAGCTTCTCCTTTATTTTAAAATAGCGCACTCTGGTTACAGACTCTTCAACCAAGGGAAACATTTTACCTTCAGTACCCTTTAAGTATTCCTTTAAGTATTTTGTAGCTTTCAGTCAGATTGCCTCTCATTCCTCAAAACTCCAGAGGATGCAGCCTACTTTGCCCAATCTCTCTTCATAAGACAGTCCCACTATCCCAAACAAGTCTGATGAACTTTTGATGCATTTCGCCTTTAGACTGACAGGCTCACCTTCTTAGTGGTTAAAAACTGTGCGGCGTGAACAAGTTGGGTCGAAGGGCCTGTTTCCATGGTGTAAACTTTTATGACAACAGGAACCTCATCATATGTACATAATAAACCCTATCCCAATTGGAGAAACCTGTAAAGATGTAGTTCCATGTGGGGAAGCGGGCAGTTATTCATTATGAACATAAAAAAGATAAATGTTAAGGAGCTAGAAACTGAGAAGAAGCCCAGATAGTGAGGGGTCCATGGACAAAAATCACTAAAATGTAGCGAACAGATACAAAATGTAACTTAAAAATCTAATAAGCGTGTTAGCAATGCGGTGACTGAAAAGGGCCAACTTGTGCTCAGCCTATATGAGAAGCTGTAAAATGTGTATTTATGCATATGTTGCCATGACTTGTACATAGGAACTGATGTATCAATAGCATGAGAATCCTCACCAGTGGGGCTACAGGCATGGCTTGTTAGAGCTACTGAAGATCTTATAGTAAAACCATTTAAATTATAGTCCTTTGTCATCAGTTCTACACAAAGCAGCAACTTTACATGGTGTCTGGAGCTGGCTGAGATGGCACAAGGATTTTGGTGCATTGACCCATTCATCTTCAATGAGAGCATTGCCAACAATTGTAAAAAAATTGAAAAGGAATGGAGTGTATATGGTCACAGCGATATCTCCGATAAATTAAAATACAAATATACACGCTGTTGAACCAAACAGGCCTAGAGGCTGTCAAAAGACTTTAAGCTTCATCTTCCACAAGGAGGAAGACCAAATGAACCCTGAGGTATTATTAAAACAATTTGAACAGATTTGCATACCCATAATGGATGTAATCATGGACAAACACATTTTTAACACCACCACCTGAAAATTGATGAATCATATGTCTCAACTTTGAAAATTCTTTGAAAAATGTGTGCCTTCAGTTCACCTTCTGTCTATGAACCAAGAAGAATATCCAATGCCATGAAACAGAAGTTTTTGACGAACTCATAAGAGACCGTATCGTGTGTGGAATATACAGTAATGCTGTGTGCGATTTCTGTGAAAAAAAAACTCACATTAAAATCTGCCATTACTATCTGCATGCTAAATGAGTGGTCCAAGGAATTAAGGAGAGAAGTGGAAGTTTTCCCAGTACACAACACACCCTGCCTAAACTGCAGTGTCCAGAAACAAAAAGAAGCACGTTCTTTGCATTTAATAAGTTTTGCAATAACTGTGGTGAATGGAATCACTTTGCCAAGTGTTGCAGGTCAAAACCACAGCAACTTACTGCTGCCACAAGTCATGTTGCAGCCAGCTAACCCTCCAAGGTTTGGAACATGAACAAACTGAATGAGCTGGGGGTAAATCAAAACAATCAAGAGCAACAAGCCACTTAATATAGACCACTGTGAAAGTGTTGGCTTTATCAGGGAAAAGGCGAAATACTCACAATGTTAAACGTTGCTTCCAGCAATACCAAATTTAAAGTAAAAATCAACACCAGAGCAAAATTTAATACATTGTCGAAACCACTTTTGCAGGAAATTGAGCTCTGTGTATTACCAGACCAGCATTCAACCTTCAACCAGCAATCTCACTGCATATGGTAAGCAAATCATACACATGGAAGGTGCAGTTACCCTGCACTGCATGCAGAGCAAGTTCTAGTTCCATGTAGTTGACCAGGATGTCAAATCGTTGCTGGATATCAAGGACACCATTGCACTGAGACTAATCCACCTTGGGCTGGACATACTCATCCTACAGCACCAAGCAAGAGAGATGCTAAAATATAAAGACATGTTCAACTGTGATGTTATTGGGAAAATGGCTGTCAAATATCAAAAGAGACTGGAAGACTCAGTAACACCTGCTGTCTGTGAACTAAGAAGAGTACCCATTGCCATGGAACAGAAGTTTTTGATGAATTGGTTAGAACGGCAAGTGTCTATGTCACACCCCCATAGATAAGGCCAAAAAGTGAATAACTGTGGTAAAAAAAAGACGGCGCAGTCAGGATCTGCATTGACCAAGTTCACCTCATTAAAAAACTTCTGAGATCCACCATCTTTTGAAGATGATTGAAAAGGTCATAGCCAACATGCCCAATTCTCAGGTTTACAGCACCTTGAATGCATAATGCAGATTTTGATAAATCCTGTTGGATGAAGAATCTTCAAAACTTGCTATGCTCATGTCTTATTTGGCAGATACAGGCTCACCGCATGCCCTATGGTTTTTCCACTAGTGGTGAGGTCTTCTGAATGTCTGTAGAACAGCCCTTGACATGACCATCTTGTGAAATCATCACTGATGACATCCTGGTTTGGGGTCGTACAATTTGAGAATGTGATGTAGGTCTGCCCTTGTTCTTGCACAGAATCAGGACCAGACAATTGAAGCTCAATCTTGTTAAGTACAGATTCAGGGTCAGTCACATCCCCTACCTGAGTCACTTGCTTACCACCGATGGTGTGAAGCCAGACCTGGACAAGGCAACAGCTCTTTAGCAAATGTCCACTTCTGGGACAAGCATGGCCCTGCAGCATTTCCTCAGCATAACAAATCATCTATCAAAGCTCATTCCCTGTTACAGCGAGGTAACTGGATCCTTCCTTCAACTTCTCCACCAGGATGTAGAATGGTGTCAGCAGGACTACCACAATGCTGCATTTAACAAACTCAATGGTCTGTGGTCAGCACCCCACCCCTCAGTGTTATAATACTTCAACATCTGAGCACCTGTACCCTTATCAGCAGTAAGACCTGGAGCAGTGTGTATCCAAAGTGGCAAGCCAGTGGCTTTTACATAAAGGGCTCTCACTGAGGGGCTCTGATAGAAAGTCACCGTACCCAAATCAAGAAGGAACTTGCATGTTAGAAAAATCATGATTTCATCTAAGGCCATCCTACCAAAGATGAAACTGATCACCAGCCATTCATCACCACCTTTAAAATGCACATCCCTACTGCATCAGCAAGACTGAAGCGGAGAGAATCGTAGAATCATGGAGGTTTACAGAATGGAAACAGCTCTTCAGCCCAACTTGTCCGTGCTGCCCAATTTTTACCTTTGAGCTAGTCCCAATTGCCTGCATTTGGCCCGTACCCCTCTAGATCAATCTTACACATGTAACTACCTAAATGCTTTTTAAAAGACAAAATTCAACCTGTCTCTACTTACTACTTCTGGCAACTTGTTCCAGACACTCACCACCCTCTGTATGGAAAAAATTGTCCCTCTGGATCTTTTTGTATCTCTCCCCTCTCACCTTAAATCTATGCCCTCTAGTTTTAGACTCCCCTATCTTTGGGAAAAGATGTTGACTTTATCTATGCCCCTCATTATTTTACAGACCTCAAAAAGATCACCCCTAAGCCTCTTACGTTCCAAGAAAATAAGTCCCAGTCTACCAAGCCTCTCCTTATAACTCAAACCATCAAGTCACGGTAGCATCCTTGTAAGTTTTTTTGCACTCTTTCTAGTCTAATAATGTCCTTTCTATAACAGAGTGACCAGAATGCACACAGTATTCCAAATGTGGCCTTAGCAATGTCTTCATCAAGATGTCCCAACTCCTGTATTCAATATTCTGACCAATGAAACCAAGCATGCCATATGCCTTCTCCCCATGTCTGCATGGGATTCTTCCAGATGCATTAGTTTTCTCCCACAGTCCAAAGATGAATTAGATGAATTGGCCGTGCTAAAAAAAAGTTGCCCCTTAGTGTCAGTGGGACCAACTAGGGTAAATGCAGGGAGTTATGGAGATAGGGCCTGGGTGGGATTGTGGTCAGTGCAGACTCAAAGAGCCAAATGGCCTCCTTCTGCACTGTAGGATTCTATGATTCCACATTATAGACTCAGTGGGCGAATCCTCAGGAATATCCCCTTTCAGTATTGCTATGATGTTTTCCCTAATCAAAAATGCAACTTCTCCTCCTTTCTTACCTAATGTTCTCTTTCTTATAACACTTGTACCCTGGAACATTGAGTCCTCTCCCTCCCTTAGCCATGTTTCAGTAATAGTTATAATATCTCAATCTTATGTATCCATCCACACCCTGAGTTCATCTGCCTTGTCCATTAGGCCTCCTGCATTGAAACACAGTTTAATCTGGACCTCCCTTGCTGTCTGCCCTGCATTTGCCTTACCTGTTTAGCACTAGGATTACTGACACTGCCTGTACTATTTAACATGCTCTCTTTAACTTGTATACTATCCTCAACCTTCTCTTCTATATCCTTTAGCTTTGGGTCCCCTCACCCCGGCCAAACTACATTAAACCCTCCCGAGTGGCTCTAGCAAATCTCCCCACAGGATATTAGTACCCGTCCAGTTCAGGTACAATCCGTCTCTCTTGTGAAGAGATCCCAATGATCCACAACTCTAAATCTCTGCCCACTGCACCAGTTCTCAAGCCATGCATTCATTCACCTAATCTTCCTATTCTTACTCTCACTAGCATGTAGCACCGACAGTAGTCCAGAAATTACTGCCCTCAAGTTCCTGTACTTTATCCTTCTGCCTAACTCTCGATATTCACACTTCAAGACCTCATCCCTTGTCCTTGGTACCAATGCATGCAACAACTTCTGGCTGCTTACCTTCCCCCATAAGAATGCCTGCAACCTTCAGAGGCATCCTTGACCCTGGCATCAGGAAATCAACACCCCTTCCTGGAGTCTTGATTGCGGCCACAGAAATGCCTGCCTATGTCTCTAACTAGCGAGTTCCCTATTACCACTGCTTGCTTGATCTTTGCCCGACACTGCCCTACAGCAGAGCCAGACATAGTGCCACAGGCCTCACTGCTGCCGGAATCTTCTCCTGAGAGGCTATCCCCTTAACAGTATCCATAAAGATATACCTGCTTGAAAGCAGAATAGCCACAGCAGATTCCTGCACTATCTGCCTGCCTCTCTTGGTAGTCACCCATATACCTGACTGACAACCTCGCTGTAACTAGTGTCTATCATACTCTCTGCCCTCTGTATGTCCTGCAGTGCGTCCAGCTGCTGCTCCAACCAAACAATGTGGTCTGTGAGGAGCTGCAGCTGGACACACTTCTTGCAGACAAAGTTGTCAGAGAGACTAGAGTACCTCCTTGATTTCCCACATCTGGCAGAAGGAGCATACTACTGCCCTAACTGCCATTTTACAGTTAGAAGGATAACAGAATCTCAACTCACATTTCCCTTGCTGGATGATGCTCAAGGTCTAACACTACAACTTTTAAATCTTTTGTTCTCTGTTTTCCAATCTATGTGATGCTGGAAACAGTTCTCCTTATTTACTTGGTCAGCATGATTCATGATTATTACATCTCCCTTCAATCTCCTCTTAACCTTCCCTGCTTTATGATAAATAATCCCAAATATTCTACCAAAGATGCTTTCCCCACATAGCTAAAGTGCTGCATCACTGAAATTATCTTTTTAGTGAATCTCCTCTGCTCTCCCTCTAATTTCCACAATGTCTAAATTGGATACAGTGTTCTAGCTGAGGCCTGTTCTATGGTTTATAACTTTTATCGTACAATTCTTGCTTTTGTACTCTATGCCCCTGTAATTGTGGACAGAGAAAGAACAGCTGCAACAGTAATTTAACAACAATAATGTCAATAGTGACTTTAAAATGGCTATTCAGGCTGAGAGCTAAACATGCTGGGAATTTTGATCAATTTATAAATTAAAATCAAATACAGGTCATAAAGAAGCTCTGGTGTGGGAGCTGTGATCTGAAGCATCCTGTGGTGGTTAGATCAGGAAAGTTGTTCACATTAACCAAGACAGTGTGGCTCCGATTTTTATAGCTGCTATGTATGTGACATGTAAAATGAACTAAACATCATGGCATCATTCAAAAATAATTTCACTGGATATTCAAGCCATATGATCAGTTTCTGGTTAGGCAGTTAGCTGAATGACAGAGAATCTTCTGGAAGTAAGTGTAGAATTGTGGCTAAAAAGACATGTGAGTTCAAACAGGTTGGCAGTGATAACTCGAAGAGATCAACCGTCGCAACAAGACCTTGTATCCTGAAGCATACTTCAGAGAGAAGATAGATTCTACATTGAGATTATTCCTTGGTCAAGGTTTTCCTGAATTTGGTTGTATCTATTTTCAATTAAATAGTCAAAGTTGATGTTTAGTTAAGATTAATGTTCAGTTAAAGTTAAAGTGCAGTTTAAGAGTTAAAGTTCAGTTTGATGTTAATGAGTTGCAACTGTTTATGTTTGAATTGGTATTAGAAGTGTTAAATAAAGAAATAATTGAATTGCAGTCCTTGTTTGTTGCATTAAACTGGAAGGGGTTTAAATTAAAGCTGTATAACATGATACAGTCAAGGGGTTCCATGTGCTGTTTTTAAAACCTTATCAAAGATTTGATTATCTAAATCATTGGGTCTCTCTGATCAGGAACCTTCTTTAAAATAGGATCATGTAATCCCAATGCTTCTCTCTAGTTTTCTTCCAAACTTCATTCCTTCAAATTTTTCTGCATGAAATGCAGTCTGTCATTTCACCAGCCTGTTTATCGCCTCCTGAAGATTATTATTCTCCTGATTATTTTAGATTTGATTTATTATTGTCACATGTATGAATATGCAGCAAAAAGTATTGTTTCTTGTGTGCTATACAGACAAAGCATACCATTCATAGAGAAGGAAAGGTAAGAGTGCAGAATGTAATGTTACAATCATAGCTAAAATATAGAGAAAGTTCAACTTAATGCAAAGTAGGTTCATTCAAAAGTCCGACAGTGGCAAGGAAGAAGCTGTTCTTGAATTGATTGGTACATGACCTCAGATTTTGTATCTTTTTTCCAAAGGAAGAAAGTGAAAGAGTGAATGTCCGGGTGTGTGGAGTCCTTAATAATGCTGGCTGCATTGCTGAGGCAGCGGCAAGTGTAGATAGAGTCCATGGACAGGAGGCTGGTTTGCATGATGAATTGGGTTACATTCACGATCTTTTGTAGTTTCTTGGACAAAACAGGAGCCATACCAAGTGTCATATAACCAGAAAGAATGCTTTCTATGATGCATCTGTAAAAGTTGGTGAGAGTCATAGCTGACATGCCAAATTTTCTCAATCTTCTGAGAAAGTAGAGGTATTCACTGCTTTTCCAAACTTTGTATCATGTGCTCGCTTTGAAATTATATACCTTTTTTACCAAAGTCCAAATTCTTCGTATGTATCAAAAAGAGAAGTGGACCAAATATCAAGAACTGGAACCACCTCCACATTTTATCTCTTGTCTGACCATGACCACACTTAGCTCTTGGTCTTTTGGCGAGATTTATATCCACACTATCACTGCCTTTTTAATCCTTTCAATTTTGTCAGAAGATTTATTACATTTTATTACGTCACAAATGCCTTTTGAAAGTTCATATATACATTAATGTTATCGACCCACTTCATTATTTCATCAAATAACTAAAACACTTGTCAGATAGAATTTGACTTTAAAAATTCAGTGTTGGATGGCATTTACTAACTTAGTTCCTCTCCCATTCTCAAATAGGGCTGCAACATTCACAATCTTACAGTCCTCTTGCACCAATCCCATTGCCACTGAGGATTTGTTCTTTAGGCTTCCAAGATTCAGTCCATTTTATGTATTTAAAGACAGTGGCCATTGCTTCTGCTATTTCCACCCTTACTTGCTTCAGAATTGCATCAAGACCAAATGATTTTTTTTACTTTGAGTATTCCCAATCTTTAAAGCACCTGCTATTTATTTATTTTGATCCTATTTAATTTTGCTCTTTCTTCTTTCTTGATTACATCATCAACATCATCATTTTTAGTGAAAGCGGATGCAAAGTATTCATTCAGTAACTTAGCCATGTTTTCTGCCTCCACAAACCAATTTCATTTTTAGTACCTAATTGTCCCTGACTCTTTTGTTTTTTGCTATTCATTCATAGGATGTGTATGTTGTTGGCAAAGCCAGCATTTGCTGCCCTTCCCTAACTTCCCTCTAAAAGATGGTGGTGGTGAGCTACCTTCTGCAGTCTGTTGCCACACCACAACACTCATCCCCTTCCCTCCCTCCCTCCCAGAATAAGGGTAGAGTTCTCTTTGCTCTCACATTTTACCCCACTAGCCTCCACATGCAAAACAAAATCCTCCACATGATGTCGCCATTAAACACAGCTTCTCTACACTCAGCATTTTGCAGAGACTATTCCCTCCAGTATAACCCAAAGAGCCTAACTGGAAAGGGTTATGTTTATATTCCTTCCTGCCAGTTGGAATTTACTGCGTGTGTTCAGCAGGGAGGAGCTTTGGATTTTTTTTACAGCTAGAGTTCTATGAAGGACATGTTGGGAACAGCAGTTCAGCCTGGAACCATCTTGTAATTTTTTTCACTCTGTCAAGTGTGAAGTGATTTAGTCGGGGGGGCTGGGGAGAGGGTGTGGGGGTGGCGTGCAGTGCATCCCATGAAAGAACTCCTGTGTCATAAAAACTGCAACTGTCAGATCAACCTGGGGACACTGTTCCTTTTTTCACCCAATCAAGGGTAAATTAAGGTAAGGAAGAAGAGTTCCAAATTGCAGCTCAGCTGGGAACCTTTTGCTGCTTCTGTTCACCCAGCTAAGGGTGAAGTAAGGTGAAACACAATCCATGTTAGAACTCTAGTAGATCGAACAGTAAGACAGCTTGATACATGGACCAAGAAATAGCACTCCAGGCTGAAGAAAGTAGGTAAGCCCAGGGATGCTGGCACTGGCAAAATTGCAGAAGGCAGACCAAAACCAAAGAGTGGGACCACAGGGACAGAGCGGCAGCCCCCACCACACTCTCCTAGAGTGGTCCTGAACAGAGCATGCTGGGCAAAACGGCAAGGGGTCTTGCAAAGATTGGACAGTAAGTTGGACCGGTTGACCACTGAGTTGGAAAGCCAAGATAGACGAGCTGAGGTAGGAGCTCAGATCATCTGTTAAATCTCTCCAAGGTGTCACTGTCACCTATGAGAACCTTGAAGGAGCATGAGGATTTGAAGGTATTTAATGGAAACACTATCCCCGAATTGAAGAGCCAAGTTATTCATTTGACATCAGTGGTTAAGTCCCTAAGGAAGAAAGGTGATGAAATGGAAGTCAAAATATCATCTGTCTGATAAGCCTTCAGAGAGAATCGAGGGCACAAATATCACAGACTTTGTAGCACAACTATTAAAGAATGTGCTGGAACTTAAGGATGAGCCACATCTATATTGCGCATACAGAGAGTTACGGGCAAAACGCAGACTAGAAGAAGCTCTTCGGCCCATTATTGTATGGCACGAGCACATTACAATTCAGCATGAGACAAAATCCTGCGGTAAGCAGCACAGGCACCACTCCAAGGGACCAGGAAAATAAGCTGCTGATATTTCCAGATTTTACCTCAGTGGTAGCGAGGTGAAGGGCGGCCTTCGCTGATGTCAAACAACTTCTGCGTGACTGTCCTGGGGTCAGGTTTGGGCTTCGCTTTCCAGCCTGCTTGAGAATTATTGTCAACAATGGAACTGAGCACCACATCACAGATCCAGCGGCAGCGATGAAATTTGTGGAGCAGACTTTTGAATCGATGAGATGTAAACTGATATTTGTCTTTTATGAACCTGCATGCTATACCCAGATTGAACTGTTGGCCAGGAAAGGATAATGGGTTTTATTGCTGTTTAGGTTAAGTGTTAAGCGTTTGATATTTCTGCAGACCTTGTCAGGTTATTGCAACTGTGACTGCAACGGGAATGGAGATGGAGACTGTGTCCCACGTGGAGTGATCTGAGTGGGGTCTCTACTGATCCATAGTGAATAAATGAACTGTTTAGGGACTTTTATTAACGGTCTATAGCTCGGAGAGTACCACCAATGAGCCAGATTTTCAGGAGTTCTTTGGGGCACTGAATCTCCCCCTGAGAGGTCATGTCACTGGAGAAACCAATCGACGATGAAAAAATTGTTAGGCCGGCCAGAACTATGCCGAGTGCAAAATGTCTGGGACTAGATGGGCATTCTGTTGAATTCTCCATTGAAATTTATGGATAGGTTGGCTCCCCTATGAATCATATGGGAACCGTTCTCTCTCACAGACTTTGAGGCAAGCGACTATTCTGCTTATCCTTAAAAAGAATAAAGACCCACAAATCTGCAGCTCTCATTGTGGAATGTGGATCTCAAACTGATCTCTAAGATTCTGGCCATTCGCTTGGAGGACCTTCTGCCCTCTACCATCCCGCCTAAAAAGACTAGTTCATTAAAAATAGACGTGTACTCGAATATTCAGCATTTGTTTAACATTATGTATGTGTCTGCCACCTCCAAGCCAGAGGAGGTAGTCTCGTTGGACCTTGAAAAAGTGTTTGATCAGGTAGAATGGGTTTATTTATTTTATGCTCTCAGGAGGTTTGGGTTCGGTCCAAACTTCATCTCCTGATCAAAATATTGTACTCTGCCCCTCTAACTTTGGTCCAGACAAAAAATGTGCATTCAGCTTTTTTTCCTTTATCACGGGGCACTAGGCAAGGATGCCCCCCTTCCCCCCGTTATTTGTCATCAATATTGAACTTCTTGCTGCAGTTTTTCAGTGCAACAAACGAGTAATGGGGATTGGTCAAGAGGGAATCGAGCAGAGATTATCACTGTATGCGGATGATCTACTATGGTACGTCAGTGACCTGTCCAATTCGATTCCCGAAGTCTTATCTATACTAAAGAGACTTGCTCATATTTCGGGTTACAAGCTTAACTTGAATTAGAATGAGCCCCTCCTTTTGAATGCAGCAGCTCATAGCCTTCCGCTCCAGAGTCTGCTTTTCAAGATTGTCACCAGGCAGTTTATTTACTTGGGAGCGCAAGTGTCTAGAAAATTTAATGGTTTCTTTGGAGCTAACTTGACCTCGCTCATGGAGCAGACGGGACAGGATCTCAAACATTGGTGCATTCTCCTGTTATTGTTAGTGGGCCATATCAATGCAATGAAGAATAGCATACTACTAAGATTTTATGTGTCTTTCAGTGCATCCCGTGTTCATTCCCAAATTCTTTATTCAGAGACTTGATTGGTTCATTTCAAACTTTGTCTGAAATAGGAAAAGTCCAAGAATGCGGAGGACAATCTTGCAAAGCCCTAAATAGGAGAGGGATATGGGATTGCCCAAATTTCTATTTTATTTTGAGAGCAGTAGTGTGTTGGGTGCAGAGGTTCCTTGATGGCTGCAGTTAGAATTCGCCTCCTGTGCTCTGTCTTCTTGGCTGCCTTGATATGTTCTCCAGTAAGTTTTCCTTCCTCCCAATAAACTAGAAGTGCATTTGTCAAGTCAACTCTTATAATGTGGATGCAATTTAGATTTAAACTTTTGATTTCAGGCCTGTTCACTGGCCTCCCCAGTATCGGCGAACCATTTTTATCCTCTGTCTGTTTTGAATGGTGTCTGCAACATATAGATCAAGCACAGGATCAGAATATTCCGGGACTTGTATATGGGCAGTGCGCTTGTGTCATTCCAGTAAATGGTGGATAAGTTTGCTTTACCTGCAATGCACTTTTTCAGATATTTGCAAATTTGAGACTTTGTGCGTAGGGCCAACCCTCAATTTCTGATGCTCCCATGTCATGCCTCCATTGATATCTTTTTAGTGCCTTCTATTACTGTGCATGGTATCATTTCTGCTCTTCATTCTCAAATTCTGTCCCAACAAAACTCTATCAATGGTTAAATCTTTATGGAACGAGGTTTGAAGGAGAAATTCTTGGAGGAGAATTGGGATATGGTGCTGCATCGTGTATGCTCCTCCTCAATATGTGCCAAGCAGGGTGTGATACAATGCAAACTCCTTCACAGAGCGTATTTAACTAGGATTAGACTCTCTAGAATGTATCCAGGCACAAGACCCATTTGTAAACGGTGCCAGTAAGTTCCTGCCACCCTCTTACATATGTTCCAGGCTTGTCAATCATTGTATAACTACAGAATATTGATATTTGAGACTATTGTGGCATCGTTAGATGGGACATAACTGCATGCCCCCCAGGCTGCCCTGTTTGGGATCGTGCCTTTAAATCCACCGCTGCCAAAATTCCAAGCAGATTTTGTAGCTTTTACTATACTCCTGACAGGACGACGAATCCTATTTAAGTGGAAATTAGAGGCACTTCTCATGCATTCACAATGGGTGATGGAGGTGGTAAATGCCATTAAGCTGAAGAAGATGAGGTGCACAATATATGGGTCCACTGCTAGGTTCTATAAGAGCTGGCAACCGTTTACAGCACATGTTAGGATGCTGCAGTTGGAGACAGGTGAGTAGATATTCAATGGCCCTGGGACCCCGGGTGCTCCCATAGAAACCCCCTCCCCTGATTGATGGATGCGCCCTGAGCCTTTACTCGAGTACATGCACCCGCCCTGCCGAGGTGTGGGGACCAACACGAGAACTTTTCTCTTTTCCCTTTCACTCTCTTTCTTTTCTCTCTTCCACTGTCTCTCTTTCACTGCTTACTAGTATATAGCCTGGGCTATTTGGGTGCTCAGTTGGTTCTCCAGTGGTGTTCCTGTGCCTTTTTATTTTAATATTATTACCATCATTATCTCTGCAATTAGAAGGGACTTGGGTGGGATGGGTGCCCTGTGCCCAGTCACATAGAAATGTACATGCAAGCACTGTATGGATCTGTATCTGTGTTTGTTTACCATGTAAAATATTTTAAAAAGTTCAATAAACATATCAAATAAAATCTAATCCACCACTATCAGGAATGAGTTGCTGTTGACAAATAAATCGATGCCCAGCCTCTCCCATGGATTGGGAGAGAACTTCAAGGAAGAAGGAACTTCCTTTGGTCCTTATGCTGTGCACATACCTGACAATTCACTGTCATGTCTTCAATTGCCTCAGAAATGCTGGCCATCAGTCAGTAGCTACACTTAGTGATATCCAGGTGACCCTAGTGTATTGGTTGGAGAATCTTCAGTTGAAGGTAAAACCGGGATGACCAGCTACTCATTGTTGACTGAGAGATTATCAATGACAGTATAAAGTTTTTTGTTGTTTGAACCAAGCTTTCATGGTACCATCATTTGGTCTCTGTTGCAACCACCCCTGTTAGCAGTGACAGCAGATGCAAGCACACTCCTCATCATATATTTGTTCCTGGTGAATCTGGTGGAGTTTACCTGCGATCATTGGAAGGTGTCTCCTTGTCAATTTGGAACATGCTTCAAGTTCCTCAATCAGACCGACATCCTCTTTCATCCTGTCAGGCAATTGAAGCAGAATCTGCCAACATGGGTAATGAATGTGGTCAGCAACCTCAACTCTTTGTCACAATGGAGTTGCCAAAAGCCGATGATGGCATCCCATTTTGAAAACACCATGTTCTTAGAAGTTTAGTCAGGTTTCATCCACTGAAGATTTGTGGGCCAAAAGATTCTGGGCATTCCTGCTGGCCCCTTCGATGTGACCCCTCTGCCTGCTGGATCCCTGGCAGTGGAAAACCTGTTCAAAGTGGCAGAGTTGGAAAATCCCACCATTGGTGAATGGCAAGCTGCCTCCACTGCCGCAGAGCGAACAGAAAATCCCAGTCATGGATGAGCTTCTCTGCTATGGTCCAAACCTGGCGAATCCTCTTGGGATCCTCTGTGCATTTTGGTGTTTTGGCTTTACACAGCATCCCAAAGTGTCCAATTTGGATATCTTTAAAGAATTGGGTTGAAATTGCCAGACTTTGAGGGTGTTTTTATCATGCTTGCAAGATCATTCTAATAGTTGGTTAAAATATTGTTTGTCCTAGCCTAGATTGTTCATGTTTCTGTATTGTTTCACTAACTGGACAGTGGGGTACACTTTGTATCACAGTTTGACTTTTCTCCTTAATCTAGATCTGTGCACCAAACGGATTTCAGATAGCCTGACAATCTGGATGGATTTCCCACCCTCGCCTGAAGCATGTTTGAGTCCACTCGCCACTCCTACATTCAGGTAATCACAGCCTTCAGCCATTCTGTACAACTTGTGAATAAAGGAGTCGACAAGCTCTCCTGGCTTCTGGACATGTTTATTAAATTTAGCCCTTTCGAGGATATTGTTACTTCTGAAATTGTGCTGAGTATTTTTTTAAAATGTATTACGTGCAGCAAAGGAATGAATCCCTTTCTCTAGGGTCTCCAAACTTGTGATTGTTCTGAGCCTTGGATAAGTCCAAAATGATCTTCTAATCTGTGATTAATTTAAATTTCAGGCCCAGCTTGAAGAGGTTTCTGAAAATCTAAAATAGCGCTCCCATACATTTCTTAACAAAGGGTTTCACGCTTGCTGGTTTTTATAGAGTCCCATAGTAATTGCGTTCATTATCATAGCATTTACAATTTTTTAACAATACCTGTCTGGATCAACAAGTTTGAATTTTCTCTGTTTTAGCACAATGTGCTCAGGTCTTGAAAGTGCTGAATTTTGGCTTTTGCTGAGTTCTGCATTCTCAGTTATGATTAATATTTAATTATTACTTTTTTGTGCAAATTAACTTGATTACCACATGTACAGGCATCAATTCAACAATCAATTTCTCAGACTGTGACTTAAACAGCAATTTCTGACCACTGCAGTATTTAGCTCTAATGTCAGTGTGCTAGACATCAGGACACTGGCAGAACTCTGCCAGGTTCTCCTCAACAATCCAAGAGATGGGATCCAGAGAAGAAGTGGTTAGCTGTTTCTGGCCCCTTCTTCTGCCTTGACCACCAAAACCAGAAGCTGTCTTGGTCCAACCCTGATCATCAAAACCTCCAGTTCAGAATCTGCTACAGACAAAACTAATATAGGACCTATTTGTTTGTTTCCCAGAGCTGCCTCTCCCCCTTACACTAGTGGCCAACATGCTTTCTCACCTGATGGCCCTGAGTCTCCACTACATACCTTACCCATACTGTGTCTTTGTTGTGGCTGCCGCACCTCTCCCTTGCCTTGGAGCATCCCACAAAGTGGCCTGAAGGGGTCACTTTGCTGCCAGTGCAAACCTTGACATTTCTTCTCCACAACACACTGTATTGTCCTCATGGCCTTGGGATGTCATGTGCCTGTTGCTGGCTTGAGAGGGTGTTCACTCTGCTGCCAGCCCAAACCTTGGCATTTCTTCCCCAGACTACACTGTGTCAAAGAACAAAGAACAATACAGCACAGGAAACAGGCCCTTTGGCCCTCCAAGCCTGCATTGCTCATTGGTCAAATTAAACCATTCTTCTGGATCCCTCCATTCCCAGTCTGCTCATGACCTTGTCGTTCTCATGGCCTTGGGTGTCACTGGCCTGTTGCTGGCTTGGGATGGTGTCCACTCTGCTACCAGCCCAAACCTTGGCATTTCTTCTCCATATTACACTGTGTCATTCTCATGGCCTCGGGGTGTCGCTGGCCAGTTGCTGGCTTGGGATGGGTGTCCACTCTGCTGCTGACACAAAGCTCAGCTTCACCACAACCACACTATGTGTTCATGGCCTTGGCGTCAATTGCTGCTCTGGGGTGGTGGAGCATTGCGGGATCCGCTCTACTGCTGACGCAAACTTTGGCTTCCCTTGTTATGGCCTGCAACCAAACCTCTCCTTTGCCTCATAGTCTTGCACATGCGTGCCTGGTGCCAGCCACTACTTACCTTCCTGCACTTTGGTTCTTTTTTTTCAATAATCTTTGATGCGACTGATACTTTTTCAATTATTTTCTGGAAATTAACATACAGCTTCTCCAATACCCAAAGTAACTCTGTGGTTAAATTTGACCTTCCTTTCATAAGGCCATTCGGATTCTTTCCAATTACCTGGAGCTTATGTAAGTGTCAAGCTATAACATCTTTAATGATCAATTCTAGCACCTTTCCCATAAGAGATATCAAATGTCCTGGCCTATAATTTCCTGTTTTTTGTCTCTCTCCCTTCTTGATGGGATTATATATTTGCCATTTTACAGTCTGATGGAATCTTTTCACAATCTACTGAATTTTGGAAAATTAACACAGCACATGATGATGTCCATTAGGATCTAGAGACTTGTCAGCCTGCAGCTCCATCAGTTTGCTCAGTACAGCTTCCCTATTGATTTTAACTTCATCAACTTCCTCTCCCCCTTCTACCTCATATTTACAAGTATTACTGGAAAGTTTTTATATCATCTATAGTGATGACAGAAGCAAAGGATTTATTATTCCTTCCACCTTTTCTCTACTATCTCCTGTTAACTCTCCATTCTCATTCTCCCGAGGAACAAATCTTACTTTTCTTACTCTTTTCCTATTTAAATACCCGCAGAAATTCTTGCTATCTGCTTTACATTCCTAGCCATCTTCTTTTCATACTCTAATTTCTTCCTCCTGATTAACCTTCCAGTTATTCTCTAGTGTTCTTTATATTCTGACCAGTCTTCTGACCTGCCACTCATTTTTGCATAATTAGACAATTTTTCCTTAAGTTTGATGCTCTCCTTAACTTTTTTGGTTAACCAGGGATGGTAGCTCCTCCCTTGATAATTTTTCTTTATATCTGTAATATACTTATTCTGGATATTATGAAATATTTCCTTAAATGTCTGCCACTGCTTCTTTTTTGATATATCTCCTAGTCTAATATCCCAGTTCATTTCAGCCAGCTCAATTTTTATGCCCACATAGTTGCCCTTATTTAAGTCTAAAATACTAGTCTTAGGCCCACTCTTTGCACTTTAAAACTGGATGTAAAATTTAATCATGTTGTGTTCACTACTACCTAGGTGTGCATTTACTCTGCAATCATTGACTAATCCTGTAGTATTACACAACACTAAATCTAATATAACCTGTTCTTTGGTTGGTTCTAGAACATTCTGTCCTAAGAAACTACCTAAAAAAAACAGTTTAAGAACTTCTTGTCCATCTTATTACCACACATCTTTTTAATTTATATGGGATAAGACTTGAAGTAAAAGCACAGTTGGGAGTCAGTCAAATATAGTCAAATTCTGTCAAATATATAAGGAAAACTAGATCAATCCAGTAGGCAGAGGTGATATGAACATGATAAGGCACATCAGAGGATTGGAATGCTAACTTGCTGTTGTTTTAATTAACTTGATTGGATGTATTCAGGCTCCTATGGGAGACAAGGAAGTTAACCAGCATGTAGAAATATGATCTTGTATTCACTGAGACATGGTTGAAAAAAGGGCAGGACTGGCAATTCAACATTCCATGTTATAAAAGTTTCAGGCATGATAGGAGGGTTTGTAAGAAAGGAGGGTGCATTTTTGATAAAAGAGAACATCACTGCAGTAATTAGGAATGTTATCTTAGGAGGGTCTTCAAATTAGGCCATGGGTAGAGCTTAGAAGTAAAAACAGGGCAATCACTTTATATATGTATACATAGACAAAGTGTCCAAATATGCAAGAGGAATAGGGTATAGCAGGAAGAGATTTCAACTTTGCCAATATTAACTGAAATGGCCTTAGTATGAAAGGATTTTATGGAATTTTTAAAATGCTTTCAGGAAAGCTTTTTGTGCCAGTACATAGACACTCCAACTAGGGATGAGGCAGTGCTTGACATAATCCCAGGAAAATGAAGCCGGATAAGTTCATAAGTTCATAATAAGTTCATAAATATAGGAGCAGAATTAGGCGATTTGGGCCATCAAGTCTGCTTCACCATTCAATCGTGGCCGATATGCTTCTCATCCCCATTTTCCTGTCTTCTCCCCACAAGTCTTCAACCCACTACCAATTAAAAATTTGTCTAACTCCTCCTTCAATTTACTCATTGTTCCAGAATCCAGTGCACTTTGAGGTAGCGAATTCCACGGATTTACAACCCTTTGGGAGAAATAGTTTCTCCTCAACTCTCTTTTAAATTTGCTATCCCTTATCCTAAGACTATGACCTCTTGTCCTAGAATGCCTCACAAGTGGAAGGATCCGCTCCATGTCTAGTTTATCCATACCTTTTATCATCTAGTATACTCCAAGATAAGTGATCAAAGTGTCAGTGGGTGAACATTTTGGGGAGAGTGACCATAACTCTGAAAATTTCAAAATCATCATGAAAAGGGATGAGGTCAGTCCACTTTTGGGTTATTTCTCCCAAAAGTGCTGGATTGGTGGGAAAACTGTTCTAAATACCATCTGTTCTGACAGTTCAGCTTCTCACCTGAATCTTCGCACTCCGAAGAGATCCCAGTCAGGAACTTCATTAAAAACCAGGGGGAGTGGGGAGAGCGCTATTCATGCCGGAGTTTGACAGTTCTGGAGCTTATTGCATGTGCAGTGGCCCCAAACTGTCAACCTCTGTTCGCTGGCCAGCTTGATCACTGATCAGCCTGGGGCCCCCGCAGTGCTGCTCCTGTGCCCCCCCCCCCCCCCCCAAACAGTTTGATTGCGGCTCCCACAGCAATTCCTGGGTCAGGCTTGGCCCCTCCCCTACCCCCTTCCCTGAGCACCCGGATGCCCAGGCCCCATCCCCCAGAAGTGGCGATCCCCCCACTCCCTTACGCCAACAGACCCCCATCCCATGCCGACTCCTCCTGGAGACAGCCCCCTCACCCCCCGGCAGACCATTCCCTCCAGCCCACCTCAATCACTGCCCTCTCTCCATCCCAATGCAGAGTGGCAGCTGGACACCCCACCTCCACCCAATCATATCTAGGCGCCACCCACAATAGATCCCAGCACTTGGCACATCCCATGGGCATAGGTACTTTTCCCCTTGGGCAGTGCCAATGGCACAGGCTGACACTGTCAGGGTGCCCCTGCCTAAGGGGCACCACCTCTGCCACCTAACTTCTGGGGGATGCTGATTGCCCCCTCCTTTATTCTGGGGGTGGGGGGGAATCTCTTGCTCGTTCCCTGTATTCCTGAGGGGGGGGATTTCAATCATGATAATTAACAAAAATACGTATTTAAAATTTATTTAAGATTAAAAACAGATTTTAATTATTAACTTGTCATCCCTTCGGTTTCTAGTGTGGTCTGGCCAGCAACTGTTCACCAGCTTTGGATATGCGCATGCATTCTTGGCACACAAGCAAACCTCCGTTAAAGACTGCAGACGTTCTTGCCCGCACCCACCAGAAAAGTCGCAATGGGAGAATCGCAGCCCAAGTTTCTGAATTGGAAGATTTCAATATCACAAAATAAGATCTGGCAAACAAAACCTGGGAACAGCTACTTGCAGATAAATCTACATTTGGAAAGTGGAAGTCTTTTAAAAGTGAAATAGTCAGCGTTCAAGACCAACATCTTCCTCTAAGAGTGAAGAGCAGGGGCCCTAAGTCCAGGGAACCTTGAATATCAAGGGGTATTGAGGGTTTGATAAAGGGAAAAAAAGAAAGCATTTGCTAAGTATAAAGCATTAAACATAGGGGAGGCCCTTCAGGAGTGTACGGAGCGTCAGAGTGTGCTTTGAAAAGAAATTAGGGAGGCAACAAAGTGGAGCCACAAAATATCATTGGCAGATAAGATTAAAGAAAATCCCAAGACAGTTCATAGGATTAACAAATTTGTGCATGGAATCAGTAGCGTAGGCGGAGTCTTAAATGAGTATTTTTCATTTTTACTTACTAAGAAGAAGGTACTAGATTTTTTAGCGGGCATAAAGGTGCATAATCCCCAGAGCCTGGTGGATGTACTCCAGCTACTCTGGGAGGCAAGGAAAGAGATTGCAGGGGTCCTGACGAAGATATTTAAACCTTTGTTGGCCACAGGTGAAGTCATTAAGAAGTCTCACAACACCAGGTTAAGCTTTATTTGGTATCAAAATCCACTAGCTTTCGGAGCGCTGCCCCTTCATCAGTTGACTGGGAGTTCTGTTCACAAATAGGCGACATAAAGATACAAATTTAATTTGCAAAATAATGATTGGAATGCAAGTCTTTACAGGTAATCAAGTCTTAAATGTACAGACAATATGAGTGGAGAGAGCGTTAAACACAGGTTAAAGAAATGTGTATTGTCTCCAGACAGGACAGTTGGTAAGATTTTGCAAGTCCAGGCAAGTCATTATGGGGGTCACAGATAGTGTGACATGAACCCAAGATCCCAGTTAAGGCTGTCCTCATGTGTGCGGAACTTGGCTATCAGTTTCTGCTCAGCGACTCTGCGCTATTGTATGTCGTGAAGGCCTCTTTGGATAAAACTTACCCAAAGATCAGAGGCCAAATGCGTATTACTGCTGAAGTGTCCCCCAACAGGAAGAGAACAATCTTGCCTAGTGATTGACGAGCAGTGTTCATTCATTCAGGTGCCAGGTGATTGGAGGATAGCTAATATAGTGAAGGGCAGCAGGGATAAACATAGAACATAGAGCACTACAGCACAAACAGGCCCTTCAGCCCACAAGTTGCGCCGATCATATCTATACCTACCTGGCCTATCTATAACTCTCAATCCCATTAAATCCCATATACTCATTCAGAAGTCTCTTAAGAGACCCCAGAAAGTTCGCCGCTACCACCACCGATGGCAGCCGATTCCACTCACTCACCACCCTCTGAGTGAAAGACTTATCTCTGACATCTCCTCTGCACCTGCACCTCAGCACTTTAAACTGTGTCCTCTCATAGCGAACATTTCAGCCCTGGGAAATAGCTTCCGCGAATCCACCCTGTTTATACCTCTCAGCATTTCATAAATCTCTATCAAGTCGACTCTCAATCATCGTCTCTCTAGGGAGAAGAGACCTAGTTCCCCCAACCTACCTTCATAAGGCATGCCTCTCAATCCAGGCAACATCCTTGTAAATCTCCTCTGCACCCTCTCAATAGCTTCTACATCCTTCTTGTAATGAGGCGACCAGAACTGCACACAGTACTCCAAGTGGGGTCTGATAAGAGTCTTATAAAGTTGCAGCATTACCTCCCGACTCCTGAACTCAATATCTCGATTACTGAAGATTCACACGCCATACACCTTCTTGATCACATCCTCCACCTGCGAGGCCGATTTAAGGTCCTACGGACCCGGACGCCAAGGTCCTTCTGCTCCTCAACGCTGCTAAGAGTCAAGTAAATACAAGTCAGTTAGTCTAATGTCAGTGGTAGGGAAATTATTGGAAAAATTTCTGAAGGACAGGATTAATCAACATTTGGAAAGTCAGGGATTGATCAGGGATAGTCAACATGGATTTGTTGGTGCAAGATCCTGTTGAATGCAAGAAACTACAAAGGGTCGTGAATAAAGCTCACTCCATCGAGTAAACCAACCTCCCATTCATTGACTGTCTACACTTCCCGCTGCTTTAGAAAAGCAGCCATCATAATCAAGCAGCCCATGTGCCCAGGACATACTCCCTTCCACCCTTTTCCATCTGGAAAAAGATACAAAAGTCTGAGGTCATTTACCGACTGAGTCAAGAACAGCCTTATTCCTGCTTCCAAGAGATTTTTGAATGGTCTTCCTTATATTAAGTTGACCTTTTGCTACGCCCTGGCTGTGACTGTAACATTGCACTCTGCACCAACTCCTTTCCTTCTGTATGCACGGTATGCTTTGTCTGTATAGCATGCTTTAAACAATGAAGTGACAATAACAGATCAAATCTAATTTTAATTGAGTTTTTTGAAAAGGTAACATTGATGAGGGTAGAACAGTTGATGTGGTTTATATGGACTTCAGTAGGCTTTTGTCAAGGTCCCACATGGAAGGTTGGTCCAAACGATTAGAGCCCATGCAATACAAGACAAATTGACAAATTAGATCCAAAATTGGCTTGTCAATAGGAGGCACAAGATAATGGTGCAAGGTTGTATTTGTGGTTCGAAGCCTACGGCCAGCGATGTAACACAAGGATTGGTGCTGGGATCCTTGCCATTTGTCTTATACATTAACGACTTGGATGTAAATGTAGAAAGTATAATTAGTAAGTTTGCAGATGACATGAAAATTAGTGGTGTTGCTCATAATGAGCAGGATAATCTTAGGCTACAGACTCATATTAATCAGCTGGTAAAATGGGCACAGCAATGGTAAGGTGGTGTATTTGCAGAGACCCAGTAAGGGGAGGACATACACAATGAACAAGAAAAAGAAATCTCAATGTACGTGTCCCTAGGTTCCTCAAGGTGGCAGTACAAGTAAATAGGGTGGTGAAGAAGGCACATGGAATGCTTGCCTTCATTAGCTAGAGCATAGAATATGGGTAAAGTTTCACAACACCAATTTTAAATCCAACCAATTTATTTGATAGTAAATAATTTGCCTGACGAAGGCACATAGTGTCGAAAGCTCATGAATTTACTATCAAATAAATTGGTTGGATTTAAAATTAGTGTTGTGAAACTTTACTGAGTTTACCCCAGTCCACTGCCGGCATCTCTACATCATAGAATATGGGAGCAGGGATTCTTGGCACAACTTTATAAAATATTGCTTAGGCCACAGATGGAATATTGAATGCAATTCTGGTCACCACACTATCAAAAGGACATGATTGCTCTGGGGAAAGTGCAGAGGAGATTCACCAGGATATTGCCTGGGATGGAAAGTATCAGCTATTGGGAGAGACTGGATAGGTGGAATTTGTTTTCCCTGGAGCAGAAGAGACTGAGAGAGGATCTTATAGAGTTATACAAAATTATGAGAGGCTTAGATATACTAGATCGTAAGAATCTTTTCCTCATGGCAGAGGTGTTGAAGTGATGTGGAGATGCCGGCGTTGGACTAGGGTAAATACAGTAAGAAACCTCACAACACCAGGTTAAAATCCAACAGGTTTATTTGGTAACAAAATCCACTAGAGATGTTGAAGACCAGAGGATATAGGTTTAAGGTGTGGAGTAAGTGGTTCAGAGGGGATCTGATGAAAAAGAATCGACAAGGTGGCACAGTGGTTAGCAGTGTTGTCTCACAGCGCCAGTGACCTGAATTTTATTCCAGCCTCAGGTCACTGTCTGGGGAATTTGCACATTCTCCCATTGTCTGCAGGTTAGATTGACTGATCATGCTAAATTGCCTCTAGTATCAGGGATTAGTAGGGTAAACATGTGGAGGTGTGGGAATAGGGCCTGAGTAGGATTGTGGTCGGTGCAGACTTGTTGGGGCGAATGGCTTCCTTCTGTACTGTAAGGATTCTATGATGCAAAGGATAGTGGAAACATGGAATGAGCTACCTGAGGGGGTTATGGAGGCAGGTATTCTTGCAACATTTAAGAAGCATTGGACGAGTACTTAAATCGCCAAGGCATAGTAGGCTATGAACCAAGTGCTAGTAAATGGGATTAGTAGAGATTGGTATTTGATCGTCAGAGTAGACATAGTGGACCGAAGGACCTGGTTCTATGTAGCTTAAAGTCACCCATGACAATTGCTGTCCCTTTATCACAAGCACTCAATGTTTATTGACATATATTTTGTCCTATGTTGTAGATACTGTTAGGGGGCCTGTAGACCACACCTATTAATGACTTATTTTCCCTATTCTTCATCTTCACCCAAACCAATTCCACATCATTATCTCTTGAACCAAGAATACAAAATATATAAATAAAACTGAGGTACAGCTCGGCCATGATCCAACTAAATACAGAATAGGCTGATGGGCTGACAGGCCTAACTGTTCTGTTGTGCCAATGACGGAATTTTAGACTGAAAGGCTTGAGTCTTTGCATGTACTAGGAAACAGATTTAGCTTAATTAAAACACACATAAAAGCCAAAAACTAAAAACAGTGAAATCCAAAAAAGAGAAAAACAGATGGAAATACTCAGCAGATCAGTCAACAGACAAGTTCATGCTTCAGGCATTTAGCCCTTCCTCAGAACAGATGTAGATGGAATTCTCACGAAAGGGCTGCAACATTCATGTATTTGCTTTTTCTCTTTCTACAAAGTTGACGGACCTGCTGTTTTCAAGGTTCTCTATTTTTAATTAAAACCTCGTCTGTTATTGTTGTCATGCCAAGAAGACATGAAATAAAATATATGTACTGTTATCAGCCAGGCTATTTTTAAAAATATAATGACTTTACACTGACTGAAACCATGATTTGATTTGATTTGATTTATTATTGTCACATGACTATTGTCACTGACTACACTCACATAAAAGTATTTTCTAACCTTCAGAAAATCACAGCAACCTTGTTATCTCCACAGAGGCAGTAATGACATCTCTGACTGCTTTTTAAGTTTATTTAAGTATTGTTATAAGTAGGTTTACATTAACACTGCAATAAGCTACTGTGAAAATCCCCCAGTCACCAAATCTGTTCGGATACACTGAGGGAGAATTTAGCATGGCCAATGCACCTAACCAGCACATCTTTCAGACTGTGGGAGGAAACCAGAGAACCCAGAGGCACAGGGAGAACATGCAGTTTCCGCACAGACTGTGACCCAAGCTGGGAATCGAACCTGGATCCCTGGCACTGTGAGACAGCAGTACTAACCACTGTGTCATCATTTTCTTTGCAGAAATCAACTTCCAAGAAAATGCACAAAGGTCCTTTTACATTTCTGAAGCAAAATCCTGGCCAAAGGAGCTGATCCATCTGCAAAGACAAAGGACCCTGACACCTCTGTTAAACGTATTAAACCATCTCAAGAATTCAGACCAGGAATACACATTCATTGTCCAAACCAAAGGAAGAAGTGGGAGTTATGTAACATGATCCTCCCCACCACTCCATCTCCCCCGCCCCCAATCCTGCTACAATGCCACTAGAACATTGTATGTAGAAGTGTGTAGAAGATTGTGTGCCATAGAAACAAATCCGTGTGTTTCCCAAGCAGCAACCATGGATGAAAGGGATATTCATTGCTTGCTGAAGTCTAGGTCTCAGGCATTCAAGTCAGATGACCCTGACCTATACGTATCCCGATCTGGGATGATCTACGGAGATTCATCAAAGATGACAAAAGACAGTACCAGCTCAAGCTAGATTCCCCAGGTTAGCCTAATGGGCTCCCTGCCAACTATAGCAAGATCTGCAAAACATATCAGGCTACAAGATGAAGGCATGTAAAATCACCAGCACGAATGAACCCTCTCCAATGAGTTCAATATACTCTATGCCCATTTTGAGCAAGTAAGAGCACATGTTCCACCCTAGAAGTCTCGGACAAAACAAGGGCACCATTGCAGATGTCAAACAGCCTTCTCAAAGGTCAATCCACGGAAAATGACTGTCCCAGATGGGGTACCCAGATAAGCAAGCAGATCCTGCCTCAGAAAATCAACCAGCATAATTAAGGACCCCTACACATACTGGACATTGTCTCTTCCATCTTCTTCCACCAGAGAAAAGATACAAAATTCTGAGGGCATGTACCAGCCTACATAAGAACAGCTTCCTCACTGTTGCTGTCAGATTTTTGAATGGACCAACCTCGCATTAAGTTGATCTTTCTCTACATCCTGGTTATGACTGTGACACTACATTCTGCACTCTCTCATTTCCTTCTCTATGTATGGTATGCTTTGTTTGTATAGCATGCAAGGAACATTACTTTTCACTGTATGCTAATACATGCAACAATAGCAAATCAGATCAAATCAAACATTGCTTTGTGCAGCTAAACTAAATGAATGTTTTCAACAAGCAGTTTGATATAGCTTTTAAGGTGAAGGGATCAAAGGAGAGAAAGATGGGATCAGGCTATTAAATGGGATGATTAGCCATGATCATAATGAACGGTGAAGCAGGCTCGAAGAACCAAATGGCTTACTCCTGCTTCTATTTTTTATGTTTCTATGTTTAAAGTAAAGAAGGCAATCTGCCATTTTCCAGCAATCAAGTAACAGCAGAGCCAGAGCTATGTCCATGTTTTAATTGTTTGGCCCTCATCTATGCTGTTTCTATAAGAACTTCTATACCAAGACTAATTCACCTCTGCTTGCTTCTCCCATCATAAAAGTCAGTGCTGCTGGAAAAGTGGGTTACCCTGATGTCAGCTTCAGCCTGCTGACCTCTCTAAAGGGATACACCATTAAACTTTTGATTTTGGACTCTAATTCTTTTTTTGGGTAAGTAGTCTTTGCTCTGTACCTCTTTCTCTCCCTTATCGCTTGTTGTGGCCATTTCAGAGACATGGATAGAGCAGGGACAGGAATGGTTGTTGCAGGTTCCGGGGTTCAGATGTTTCAGTCAGAGCAGAGTAGGTGATAGATGAGGGGGAGGTATGGCATTGTTAGTCAAAGACTGTATTATGGTGGCAGAAAGGACATTTGATGTCGGCCTATTGAAGTAGTATGGGCTGAGATTAGAAACAGAAGAGGAGAGATCACCCTGTTCGGAGTTTCTTATAGGCCTCCAAAAAGTTCCAGAGATGTAGAGGAAAGGATTGCAAGGATGATTCTGGACAGAAGTGAAAGTAACAGGGTAATTGTTATTGGGGACTTTCACTTTGCAAATATTGATTGGAAAAGCTATAGCTCAAACACATTAGAGGGGTCAGTTTTTGTACAATGTGTGCAGGAGGGTTTTATGACTCAGTATGTAGATAGGCCAACAAGAGGTGAGGCTACATTGGATTTGGTTCTGGGTAATGAACCAGACCAGGTGTTAGACTTGGAAGTAGGTGAGCACTTTGATGATAGTGACCACAATTCGGTTACGTTTACCTTAGTGATGGAAAGGGATAGGCATATACCGAAGGGAAGAAGTTATAGCTGGGGGAAAGGTAATTATGAGGCTATTAGGTGAGATTTAGGATACATAGGTTGGAGTAGGAAACTGCAGGGGCTGGGAACATCTGAAATGTGGAACTTATTCAAGGAACAGTTATTGCGAGTCCTTGATAAATATGTACCTGTCAGGCAGAGAGGAAGTGGCAGCGCGAGGGAACCAGGGTGTACAAAGGAAGTTGATTCTCTGGTGAAGAGGAAGAAGGAAGCTTATGTAAAGATGAGACATGAAGGCTCGGTTAGGGCACTGGTGAGTTATAAATTAGATAGGAAGATGCTAAAGAGTGAGTTAATAGCTAGAAGAGGACATGAGAAGATTTAGTGGATAGTATCAAGGAGAACCCTAAAGCTTTCTATAGGTGTGTCAAGAATAAAAGATTAGTTAGGGCAAAATTAGGGCCAGTCAGAGACAGCAGTGAGAAGTTGTGCATGGATCCTGAAGAGATTGGAGAGGCACTGAATGAGTATTTTTCATCAGTCTTCACGCAGGAAAATATCAATGTAGTCGAGGAGAATAATGGGATACAGGGTTGTAGACTAGACAGGATAGAGGTACATAAGGAGGAGGTGTTAGCTATTCTTGAGAGTATGAAAATAGATAAGTCCCCTGGGCTGGATGGGATTTATCCCAGGATTTTCTGGGAGGCTAGGGAGGAGATTGCAGAGCCTTTGGCTTTGATCTTCATGTCGTCATTGGCTACAGGTATAGTGCTGGAAGACTGGAGGATGGCAAATGTTGTCCCCTTGTTTAAGAAGGGGAGTAGAAACCATCCTGGGAATTATAGACAGGTGAGTTTTACTTCTGTTGTGGGGATAGTTTTGGAAAGAATTATAAGGGATAAGATTTATAGTCATTTAGAAAGAAATGAATTGATTAGGGATAGTCAACATGGTTTTGTGAAGGGTAGATCGTGCCTCACAAATCTTGTCGAGTTTTTTGAAAAGGTGACCAAAGAGGTGGATAAGGGTAAGGCAGCTGACATGGTATATATGGATTTTAGCAAAGCATTTGATATGGTTCCCCATGGAAGGCTACTGCAGAAAATGCAGATGCATTGATTGAGGGTGATTTAGCAATTTGGATTAGGAATTGGCTAACTGATAGAAGATAGAGGGTGGTGGTTGATGGGAAATATTCAACCTGGAGTTCAGTTACAAGTGGTGTACCTCACGGATCTGTTTTGGGGTCACTGCTATTTGTTATTTTTATAAATGACCTGGATGAGGGTGTAGAGGGATGGGTTAGTAAATTTGCTGACAACACCAAAGTCGGAGGAGTTGTAGACGGTGAGGATGGATGTTACAGTTTGCAGAGGGACATAAGTAAGCTGCAGAGCTGGGCCGAGAGGTGGCAAATGGAGTTTAATGTGGAAAAATGTGAGGTGATTCAGTTTGGTAAAAGTAATATGTGTACAGAATATAGGGCTAATGGTAGGACTCTTAGTATAAGTGTAGATGAGCAGAGAGAACTCGGTGTACATGTGCATAGATCCCTGAAAGTTGGTACGCAAGTTGATATAAGGTTGTTAAGAAGGCGTACAGTGTGTTAGCTTTTACTGGTAGAGGGACTGAATTTTGGAACCAAGACATCATGTTGCAGTTGTACAAAACTCTGGTGCAGCCGCACTTGGAGTATTGTGAACAGTTTTGGTCGCCACATTATAAGAAAGATATGGAGGCATTGGAAACGGTGCAGAGGAGGTTTACCAGGATGTTGCCTGGTGTGGTGGGTAGGTCTTATGAGGAAAGGCTAAGGGACTTGAAGTTACTTTCATTAGTAAGAAGAAGGCTAAGAGGTGAACTAATTGAGGCATATAAGGTGATCAGAGGGTTAGATAGGGTGGACAGTGAGAGTCTTTTTCCTCAGATGGAGATGGCTAACACGAGGGGACTTAGCTTTAAATTAAGGGGTGGTAGTTATAGTACGGATGTTAGAAGTGGGTTCTTTACTCAGAAGATGATAAGGGCGTGGAATGCCCTGCCTGGAGCAGTTGTGGACACACCAAGTTTAGGGGCGTTCAAATGATCAGTGGATAGGAATATGCTTAGCATTGGAATAGTTTAGGTTACATAAGATTGGTTCCATTGGTCGGCGCAACATCGAGGGCCGAAGGGCCTGTACTGTGCTGTAATGTTCTGTGTTCCATGTTATCCCTCTTATACGTGAACAATCCTCCTGCGTTTTGAGCATGTAAAATAAACTAACCCCCTGATTTTATCCTATCTCAACATATGAAGGGAGCAGAACTGGATCACTCCAAAACTGCAGAGTTGGGGGGACTTATAAAAGGGGAGAGATCAAAAATCACAAAAAACCTTTCTATTTATATACGATTGGTGAGGGGGGAAATCAGGGCTGTTTATGATTAACCAGTTGCCGAACATAATAAACAGAGCCAACAACTCACGCCAAGCTTTACCCCTGAAAGCTACCCCCTGTCCCTCCACTCAACCAGATAGCAGCTTTTCAATGGGAAACCGCACCCGAAGTGATACACTGTGGGAGATACCATAGTGACAGAGAGTGGAGGAGCGACTGAAGTAGGAAACCCGACGGACAAAGAAAATAGAACAGATCGACATCAAATAATTGTATCCCCAAATTCCATTTTGAAGCAATTGAAATCTATTGACACAAAATAAGAGGGCAGAATTATCCTCTGCCTGTGTACGTTATTTTTGGGGGGATGCTGTCCTCCCCTGGTGAGAATGAGAGCGCCTTATATGTTGCGAATTGTGGAAGAGGAAACGGAGCTGAAATTGTACCCGGAGGCTGATACCAGCTACAGACTGATACACTGGGACAATGGCTTATCCTGGATACGGGGGGGTATGTATTAGCTATCAGAAAGCACATCCTCGTTCGGCGCATCCGGAGGGGCTTTGTTACAACTGAACGGGGTAAATTGTGTAAAAGGAGACTGTGGGCAGTTGGACTTCCAAACCAGAAGTTGGATTCTTTTTCTGTTCGTGTGGCAACGTTATTTCCATTTTCGGTTTTACTCACTATGTAACTTCATGTTTAAACGATTCTGTGCACCGCATTGGTGATCTCCCCAGATAGTCGTCAATGTGCAACTGGCCACGGGGCAGAGCATCCTTCAAATGCTTCCGGAACTTTGGCCTGCATGTGAATGCTCTGAATTGTACGTGTGTATGTCTGTGTGTGTGTGTGTGTGTGAGAGAGAGAGACTGGAATATGGGTGTTTGTGGTAAGTGAGTGAATGCTGCGTGTCTATGCGTGTAAGACATGGGCGGCACAGTGGGTCGCTCAGTGGTTAGCACTACTGCCTCTCAGCACAGGACCAGGATTCAATTCTGGCCTTCAGTGACTGTGTGGAATTTGCATGTTCTCCCTGTGCCTGTATGGGTTTCATTCAGGTGCTCTAGTCTTCTCCCACATTCCAAAGATGTTAGGTCAATGTTACGACTAAGTCAATTGCTGTGCAAGCTTGCTGCTTAATGTCAAGGGAACTAGCTAGGGTAAATGTGTGAGATTACAGAGATAGCGATTGTTGTCAGTGTATTTTAATGTGCTGAATGGCCTCCTTCAGGAATTCTATGGTTCAGATGCGTAGAACAATATGGCCATTTCTGCTATTCTTTCCAGCTTGGCCTTGCTTACCCTTACTGAGGTTTTACCTATGGAATTCACTTTTTGGTGACAATTTGCATTCTATTGTGTTGTGCCTCCTGGATTTACTTTGACTTTTATTACGAAGATCTGGAGTCATAACTGCACAGAAGAGATTATTCAGCCCATTGTTCTCCAGAGAGCTAGTATGGACACAATCTAATTAATCTTATTTGCCTGCTTTATCCTTGTAACACTTAAAATTTATTTCTCTCAAACATTCATCCGATTTCCTTTTGAAATCATTCATCTCCATTTTTGCCATCCTCGTAAGGGAACAAATTTCAACTTGTTGCATAAAATAAGTTATTTGTTACGTTCACCTGATATCTGTAGCCCAAAACTTTCAATCTATGTCTGTTAGCCCTTGAATAATTAGCCAATTTCCTTGTCCAGTGCAGGCATTACGGGTAAGTCTAGGGGGCATTGGAGGATCAGGGGAAGGAGAGTATTTGGGTGAATTTTTAAAGATCAAGTCTTTTAACAGATGTTATAGTTTATTTATTAATCACAAGTAGGCTTACATTCACATTAATGAACTTAGTGAAATTTCCCTTGTGGGATGTGGATGGGTAAATGGTTAAAGAGGTTGAGGGTGGTCAGGTTTGGTGGGGAGATTTGGTCTTTCTGTCCAGCAAATGTCTGCTCCCCCATTGCATTATACAGCTACTCAAACAAATCCAGGGACTTCACTTATTCTAGCTGGAGGCCGGTTCCGTACGTGTTCGTTCAAAAGAAAAACTCAGAATATCTGTCTCAAATTTCACTCTTGTGGTTTTGAAGTTGGGTTTCTTTCACTCACTATCAGGTGGTGGGGCTTTGAGTAGTGTGTTGTATTTAACTCTCCAATAGCACTTGCTACTTTGTTCATTGATCTGTGACTTGCAGTGTAGTTGTACAATCAAACTGCAGCCTACCACATCTTTGCGGTGGAATTTTATCAGTCTTTTTGGGAGGGTAAGCTTACAGATAACAGTATTTCCCATGGTCCACTTAAGGTGTTATTCATTAGAAAAGTAAAGGAATCACTGTTGATTCTCCAGAGGGAACTGTTCAGTTATAGGCAATAAAATAATGATGTGGAGTTGCCAGCGTTGAACTGGGGTGAGCACAGTAAGTAGTCTCATGACACCAGGTTAAAGTCCAACAAGCTTATTTGGTAGCATGATACCAAATAATGGTGCTACCAAATAAACCTGTTGGACTGATTTCCTCCAGGTGCTCTGGTTCCTCCCACAGTCCAAAGATGTGCGGGTTAGGTTGATTGGCCATGTTAAAGAAGTTGCCTCTTAGTGTACTAAGATGTTTAGGTTAGAGGGATTAGAGGGTAAAAAATGCGGGTAATGTCGGGATATGGGGGTAGGGCCTGGGTGGGATTGCGGTCAGTGCAGACTCGATTGGCTGAAGGTCTCTTTCTATACTGTAGGGTTCTGTGATTCTATGACTTTAACCTGGTTTGTGAGATTGCTCACTGTGCAGTAAAATAAAGCATACTCCAACTTTTAAATTGAAGAAAATGTCTTTAATAAAGACATTTCATTATTCTAACACTTGAGGCCACCCATCCCAGACCATTCCAAGTTCCCCACAATTCCCACAAATTTTCATTTATGCTGAGTCAGCTGACCACCATATTATTTTGTCATTGGTTACATAGTTTAAGGGTCAGCTGGCCCTTGTAGTGTGACCAATGGTAACAAACTAACATCCAATGTTATCATTGCTTACATTCTAATAATCAGCAAGGTCCCTTCACAAAATAATGCTATTTACTAAGTTATCATACAAAAAATGGTGACGTTTATTGCTTCCATTATTGTACCTTCTAGCCATGTAGAACTAATAGCTTTGCAAATTCTAGGATACTTCTTGTCATCCATTTTAAATTGGTTGTCACGTTAACTTGTTAAATTAGAGTGATCTCCCCAATGTTTATGGTGACCATTGGTATTCTACAAACCTAATCCTTCTTTCCTCCCTTAGGATAAATATCATCCTGGGCGATTTCTTTGAGCCCCTTTACTATGTTGAGACACTCCATCTCATTGATGTCAAAATTGCCAGTTCCGCTTTGAATGCGGAAGGCCTGTTTGTGTTTTCTCTAATGAATAGAAGGAGGATTGTTCACGCTTGGTTTCAGCACATTATCATCTGTTAGGGTATTCTGACTGCCTTCCTACTGTTCTGCTGGGACAAAAAGCTGTTGTCAGTAGCGTCTGCAGCTTTTTGATTTCTGCATTGCCCTTTCGCCTGTAAGTCATGATTGTGATGTGATTCTGAAAGTTTTTCTTTGTTTCTGTTGCCCCCAGAAATGTTGACCTCTGATTTGTAATGTTTTGTTCATTTTCCTTTTCTCATTTAGCTGCTTAAGGCCATGAGTTTAAAAAAAAAAGTTCAAGGAATTTCTTCTTCGCAGTAACTCGAGATGGACAGGTTCATGCTTGTAATCTTGAAATCTGATGAATAACTAGTGAGCTTTGCAAAATGTGCTGGCCATAACATTATATTGCAGTCAGGCTAATTCTACGAAAGGCTGCAATTATTTCAGCTCCACACTGTAATTTAAAATAATCTTGAATTAGAGATTAGAAGTAGTATCAAGTTAAACTGACCTCAGTGATTGATTAGATGATGATCCAAGTTTGGACAGATGCTAGCATGTTGATAAGATGCTAAGTACTGTGTAGTCTATAGTCTGTATACTTTGAGAACCTGGGCATTCATGCACAATATAGAGTCATGGAATTATACAGTGCAGAAAAGACCCTACAATCCATCGAGTCTACGTTGTCAGTAAGTTGAATTTGATTTATTGTTGTCACATGTATTAACATAAATTGAAAAGTACTGTTTCTTTTGTACACTATGCAGACAAAATATACTGTTTTTAGAGAAGGAAACGAGTGCAGAACGTCATGCTTGCGTGGGTTTTCTTCGAGTGCTCCAGTTTCCTCCCACATCCCAAAGATGTGCTCTTAGGCTAATTGGCAAAATAAATTCTCCCTAAATTGTCTCAAATTTGGTTTTTTAATCCATAGATCTATAAACATAGACAGGGATCACGGGTAGAGGTGGGAACATCAGGGTGGCGGCGCGGGCTCGTTGGGCCAAAGGACCTGTTTCCCATGCTGTTTTGTTCTTTTGTAGTGTTACAGTCATAGCTAAGGTATAGAAAAAAATCAACTTAATGTGAGCTAGACCATTCAAAAATCTGACAGCAGCAGCGAAGAAGCTGTTCTTGAATTGGTTGGTACATGATGTCAGACTTTTTTATATCTCTATCCTGAAGGAAGAATGTGAAAGAAAGAGAATGCATGGGGTCCTTAGTTATGCTGGCTGCTTTGCCAAGGCTGTGGGAAATGTAGACAAAGTCAGTGGATGGGAGGCTAGTTCACATGTTAGATTGGACTACATTCATAATCTTTTGTAGTTCTTTGCGGTCTTGGGCAGAGCAGGAGCCATATCAAGGTGGCTACTACTAATGACGACTAAAGTCATGCTAATCCCATTTCCCAGCATGAGTTTCCTCTGGTTTCCTCCCACATTCTGAAAGATGTGTAAGACTTACTTTTGACTAATAAACTTTAACTTTGAAGGTTTTTCTAAAATTCACAAACAATATAAATTGCACTTTCCTCATCCAGGTATTTGATCACAAAAAAAATTCAATCAAATTTGTTAGGCAGACCTATGCTAATGATCCCTAACTAACCCATGCATTTTCATGTGGAGACTTCTCAGAATTTTCTCCAATAATTTTCCTACCACTGATATGAGACTCATTGCTCTATGTTTTCCTGGTAAGTTTCTACCATCCTTCCTGAAAAGTGGAAGCACATTAGCCATCCTCCGGTCCTCTGACATTTTTCCTGTGGTCAGAGAAGAATTAAAAAAATTGTCAGAGCGCCCCTAATTTCTTGTATCCCTTCCCACAGCAGCCTGGGATGCAACCATCCAGGTCTAAGGATTTGACCATTTTTAAGGCCATCAGTGCCTCCAGTACTTCCCCAGTTCCTGTGTCAAACTGTGTAAGTTCCTTACTGTCCTTTTTCCTGAATTCTGTACGTATGTTCTCTTTTTACTGTGGGAAGACCAAAGAGAAGTATTTATTTAACACCTTCAAATGTACCCCAGCTTCACACACACATTGCCCCCTTGGTCTCGAATGGGCTCTACTCTTTCCCTGGTTAACCTCTGTATTTATAGAATATCTTCGATTCTTCCTAATCTTGTTCACAACTCCAGAACTGATGAAGAATCATCCAGACAGTTTTGGCTCAATTCTTTCTCCTCAGATGCTGTCGGACCTGCTGAGTCTTTCCAGCGTTTTCGATTTTTGTATTTTATCGTTGGAGTGTGTATTCCTGTTAAACAATTCAGCAGCAAAATTTTGAGAGTTTAAAATAAGAAGGTTATGTAATTTCAGTTTTCCCTGAATTAACAAAACATCACTAACTCAGACACACATACACAAAAATTGGATACAGACGGTATATCTTACATACTCTTACAGTTTACAATTACTTCTGTTTCTGATGTCCCACTTTGCAGGCTTTGGGATTTGATGATTTAAATTTAAAGTGAAGGGTTCACAGCAGGCAGAGGTTTTTTGTTAATTATCTAGGATGTTGGTTCCCAGATGAGCTTTGAACCAGGAGCAAGTTCAATACTTTGGCTGCAATTGCAGCTGGTTTCAGAGTCTCGTTCTCAGGCTGGCTTGTGACTGATGGTTCTCATGGATCAGGTTCTGGGATGAGAGAAGTACAGACGTTGAAACTAGTTGTGATCGCGTGGCTGCTTAACATCCCTAAGACCTACCCAGTCTAGTTTGCATGGAAAGGCCACGGTAATGTACTGGTAAGTTAATAGTTATCATTGAGTTTTGATTTTCTCTTTTATCCATTTATGAATCTCACAGTTTGGCAACTCCATTGTCTTTAGGTGTAGGCCCATCCCTAAACAATGCGATATGAGGTACCTTCCCCATGTCTGTATTTCATGAGGTATTTACCAGATACTTAATGCTGTCTGGATTCCAACCCCAGAAGTTACATGATTTGCTGTAGGTATCTTGTTTCTCTGTGTTCAATTTTTAAAAGTATGGACTGAAAGTTCATAATTTGACATACCTATACAGTGAACTCTGGGCTGTCCCCTGGCTGATGACTAAATGTGCACATTTAGTAGGGGATTTTGAATAATGATCAAGAACAAAAACCATGGCTGCTACTCCTTGCTCTCAGCAATCTAGAAATGCTGAAAGCATTTGTGGATTACTGACATTTTAGCTTGGATAGGGAATTAGAAGCTGGACCAAGATTACTGAGCTATTCATTAGGCAAACTTGTTGATTATTAATTTCCATCTATCAGACCATTCTGTCAGTCTGTTTTATAGATTCATCACTATAAATGCAGCCATTTACAGATGAACATTATAAAACCTGAAGGATTTGTACCATAGGGACATGTGGATGAAAACTGTATGAACAGTCACCTTTGAAGAGGTATAGAATAAAATGGCTTCATTTTCTGAATGTGAATTCCACTGAGTAACATTTTTCATGCTATTAATTTTATAATTGTAGATTAAAAAGCTCAGGCTACAATCAACAGGAAGTTCTGATGGATACTGATGATAGTTTAACAAGTGTGATGGCATTTTTATTTGAATTTCAATGAGTCAATTAATATGACGGCTCATGGAATGTAAATTCAATTAATAAAATCAGGAATTGAAAGCTACTCTCAACAACAATGACTATGGAACTACCTTCAAACATTGTAAAGTCCCATCTGGTTCCTTTTGTCCTTTTTAAGGAAGGAAGTCTGCCATCCTTATCTGCTCTGGCTTTAGGTGTTAAAATGGATTGGGAATTGTTCTTTTATCTCATGATTTTAGGTTTCTGTGTAGTGCTGATATATGCCTTCTCTGTCAATTCTTAGTGTACTGGCAAAAAATTTCTGCTCAATGGAAAATAATGTTTGAGCAAAAGGTTGTCTGAAGTTTTTATCTGACTTAGTTTTGAAAACCATTGGCTGCTGTCGGAAAACAAGCCAAAACAGTATTTTGTATTCTGATATGGGGTAGAAAAGAAGGCAACATCTCATCTGGGAGGCAATGACCTAGTGCTATTATTGCTAGACTGTAAATCCAGAAATTCAAATAATGATTTGGAGATCTGGGTTTGAATCAAATTTGAATTCAATAAAAAAAAAAATCTGGATTTAAGAATCTACTGATGACAATGGTTTCATAGTCATCATCAGAAAAACCTATCTGGTTCACTAATGTCCTTTCGAGAAGGAAATCTCCTGTCTTTACCTGGCCTGGTCTACACGTGACTCCAGAACTACAGCAATGTGGATGTCTTTCAACTGCCCTTCAGAGGTAACGAGGGATAGGCAATAAATGCTGGCCTAGCCAGTGATGCCCATATTCCTTGACTGCATTAAAAAGAATCACTGAATGCGACACTCGGTGTGGGAAAAGGCCAATTTTAATTGACCATATGCCCCAGTTTCAGCACGTGACTTGTTATGCCAATTGCCCCTGGCTACTCAAATAACCTGTTCTCCTTTGAATAAACATCCTTGAAACATGAGGGTGGGTACACGTCTTAATCCTTTCAATTTTTCTCCTGAGTTGCTGACCTCAGTATCTTTAATAGCTGAAAGAGATTTCTGGCAGTTTGGCAGCCTAGTGCCCACAATGAGCAATTGTACTTTCCTGGTGTTTTTGTTCACACGTTACATAAAGAAGTTGAGGTCTGTGCAGTGTGCATTGTATGTTCAGACAGTCCTTGAAGCTGAAACTGTGTAGAATGTTCTTTTTGGAAGAGTCTGCATCTGTTTCAAATTTCAAATGCATAATTATGTTTTAAAATACTGCGAGCCTTCTATATTTACGTTTAACATGTAATAATGAAAGCTTAATTACAAAGTGAAACATAAAAGTTGCAGAACTATGGTTTTCAAACAGAAACTATTCAGTGACTTCAGTAAGCAGTTACACCCTTTTATATATCTGAACTTTATTTTTTGTGTGAAGTTGCATCTGATCCACAAAAGTTGTTATATAATTCTGCATAGTTTCCAAAGTATCGTGTTTAATTTAAAGTGTTATATTTTAATTTGTCATACAAATTTCCCATTATTTACAGTAGGATCCCTACAGCCCAGTGCCATTCTGTCTCGAGTGGAAAAGCTTTCAGATTGTAGTCTAGTTGTCGGTTCAATGGTGGTAATTTTAATCTAACTTGTCAGGTGAGAAATTTACGGAATCTGGTGGAATGGTGATTTTTGCAGCCTGTCCAATATTACTGTCCCTGGGTTTCAGAATTACATTGGGTGGAATGTAAAATTAACGCTGCATCTGATCCCATCAGTTTTCTGACGGGCAAGTTCACTTAATATTACCGAAAATGTGTCCAATGAAATATCAGACTCCATATAGTGAGCCTACATATTTATGTAAATTTATCAAAACCACTTTTTGTCTTATGCAACATTCATAGTGGAACTACTGCTTTCTGCTTCTCTCCAAATGGGGCATCTATTGGATAAGCTTTAGCAATTCCCCCTCTGCACTTAGACTGTAGCTAACTTGGGGAAGAGATTTTGATGTGGAAGATCAAGAGAAGTAAGGGGAGGTTTGTTTACATGGGCCCTCACTTTATTTGGCATGGACCCAGCCTCTGGGCCCTGGCAGTATCAACCAAAGAGTGCAAATGATAGGAAGCAAGTCAGAGACCATGTTCTCCTGATTTACATGGCTTTCCTGCTCACAAATGGGCAGATATGGTGAAAGATAAGGAGGTGGGGAAACCACCGCCACTCCCAGCCCCCCTCAAACTGGTTAAATGTGTTGATTTGGAAACTCTAGATAAGAAGCAATAACCTGTGCCAATTTTCTGAAAAATACCCTCTGACAGCTGAATTGGGCTATGCTGCAGGTTGGCATATGAACAAAAGTTTAAAAACTGACGTATCTTTTTTGATACTTTCATGGAATGTAATCTAGCAGATTTGTTGTTGTCCTTATTTTCTCATTTGGAGATAGTGGTGAGTTATCTCCTGCAATTCAGCTGGTATAGGTACAACTTCAGTGCTGTTAGGGAGGGGGTTTCAGGACTTTGACCCAGTGACAGTGAAGAAATAGTGATGTAGTTCCAAGTGATTGGATGGAGAAGAGATTATACAATCATAGAAACCCTACAGTGCAGAAATAGGCCATTCGGCCCATTGCATCTGCTTCAACCACAATCCCACCCAATCCCTACCCCCATATCTGTATGTATTTAACCTGCAAATCCCTCTAACCTACACATCTAAGGGGCAATTTTAGCATGGCCAATCAACCTAACCCACACATCTTTGGATGTGGGAGGAAACTGGAGCATCCGGAGGAAACTCATGCAGGCATGAGGAGAATGTACAAACTCCATACAGACAGTGGCCTGAGCCAGGAATCTAACCCAGGACCTGGAGCTGTGAGCAGCAATGCTAACCACTGTGCAACGGTATTAGTGTTTCCATGCAAGTGTTGTCCTTCTTCCTGATGGTAAAGGTCAAAGGTTTGAAAGGTGTTGTCATTGGAGGTTAGCAAAGTGCTACAACATATCTTGCCTACAGTACCCACTGCTGTCATAGTGCATTAGTGACAGATGGTGTGAATTTTTCGGCTGGTAGATGGGGCGCCATTCAAACAATCATCTCAATTTTAGGACATCTCTGCAGGTGTTTCTCGAGGAAGTGTTCTAAGCCTAACCATCTTCAACTGCTTTATCAATGACCTTTCTTCAGTCAGAAATGGGGATTTCACTAATGACCACATGTATGTTGGGCTTCATGAATCCTCAGATATTAAAGCAGTCTGTGTCCAAATGCAGCAAGACCTGAACAATATCCAGACTTAGGCTGACAAGTGGCAATTAACGTTAGTGCCCCAAAGGTCCAGACAATGACATCTCCAACTGGAGAGTATCTAACCATTGCCCCTTGATATTCAATGTTATTGTCATCGCTGAATCCCTCAATATCAACATTCTTGGAGTTACCATTGACCAGAAACTGAACTGGACTAGCCATATAAACGCTGTGGCTGCAAGAATAGGTCAGAGGCTAGGAATCCTGCACTAAGTAACTCGTTCCTTGATGCCTCAAGGTCCATCTATCATAGACGAGGCACTAGTCAGGAATGTGATGGAATGCTCTCAACTTGCCTGGATCAGTGCAGCTCCAGAAACACTCAAGAAATTCAACACCACCAAGACAAAATGGCCCATTTGATTAACACCCATGCACAAACATTCACTCTGTCCACCACTGATGCACAGTGGCAGCAGTGTGCACCATCCACAAGATGTACTGCAGGAGCTCACTAAACATCCTTAGATAGCAGCTTCCAAACTCTCATTTGCTTACTAGAAGGACAAGGGCAGCAGAAACATGAGAACACCATTATCTGGAAGTTCACCTCCTAATCACTTACTGTTCTGACTTGGAAATGGATTGCCGTTCCTTCACTGTAGCTAGGTTAAAATGTGCAAACTCCCTCCCTAACAGCACTGTGGGTGTACCTATACCACAGATTGCAGTGACTCAAGAAGGCAGCTCGCTACTATTTTCTGGAGAGCAATTCGGGATGAGCAATACATGCTGGCCTAGCTACTGACCCCACCGCTTCTAAATGAACAAAATAAATCAAGTGGGCTGCTTTGTCCTGAATGATATTAAGCTTCTGGATAGTTGTATGAGCTGCAGTTATCCAGGTCACGGAGCGTATTCCATCATAGTCCTGATTTGTGCTTTAGATGTGGAAAGGCTTTTGGAAGCCAGGGCGTGGTTACTTGCCTGTAGAATTCTGAACTGCTAGGACGGAATTTATGTGGCTGATTCAGTTAGTTTCTGGTCAGTGATAACTCCCAAATGTTGATTGTGGGGATTTAGTGATGGCAATGCCATTGGGTATTAAAGGGAAGTGGTTAGATTCTCTTGTAGATAACCATCACCTGACGTTGTATGCCATGAATGCTTCCAGCCATTTATCAAAGAACAAAAGACAAGTACAGCACAGGAATAGGCCCTTTGACCTTCCAAGCCTATGCCGACCATGATGCCTACCTAAACTAAAACTGTGTGCACTTACAGAATCCGTATTCTTCCATTCCCATCCTATTAATGTATTTGTCTAGTTATCCTTTCAGCCCAAGCCTGAATATTGTCCAGATCTTGCTGCATGCAGGCATGTACAGCTTCAATATCTGAGGGATCACACCTGTTACTAAACAGTCTGCAATCACCAATAAGTATCCCAATTATGATCTTCTAATGGAGCAAAGGTAATTGAAGCAGTTGAAGATATTTGGGCCCAGGACTCCTGAGGTACTCCTGCAATGATATCTTGTGATGAGACATTTGGTCCCCAACAACCATAGCCATAACCCTTTGTGCTTGGTGTAATTTCTGACAATGAGGGTTTTCCTTATTATTCCCTTTGACTTCAATTTTACTGAGATTCCTTAATGCCACACTTAATCAAACAGTTGCTCTAATCTCCCCTCTAGTAGTCAGTTGTTTTGTGCACGTTTGGACCAAGGCTGTAATGAGACTTGAAGCTGACTGGCCTTGACGGGACCCAATCTGAGACTTAGTGCAGAAGTTGTAGCTGACTAAGTTCCACTTGATAGCGTCAATGATTTTCCATCAGTTTGCCGAATGAGTGGGTGATAACTGACTGGATTGGAATTGTTCTGCTTTTTATGGATAGAACATTCCTGGGCAATTTTCCACATTGTTGGATTTCGCAGCTGCACTGGAATAATAGTTCCAATTAGATGAAGGACAGATGGAGGTTAGTTTGATCACAATATTGTTTAGAATTAATGTTCCATATCATCATGCTCCAATTTTCTGTCTGTGAGCTTGAGATAACTCCCGTTATCTTATTCTTTCCTGGGACTTGGGCATTGCTTGTACAACCAGTCTTTGTACCCAATCCTAATTGCCATTGAATGAATGCCTTACTAGGCCATTGCAGAGGGCAATCAAGAGTCAATCATGTTGCTGTTCTGGAGTCACGTGTAGACCAGACCTCATAAGGAAAAGGTGCGGTGTTTTAATACTATGCAAGAATGACCACTCTCTTTGTGTGAGCCTGAACAGGTAGTTTTGATTATTTGGCAATGGAGTTGGCACAATACACCACAGTATTGTGCCCATGTGACAATAGGCAAAGACATTCTAATACTGGGCACCTAATTGCCATCTGGATATTTCGCTGTCCTCAGTGAGAACAATTAATTAGTGCTGGCATTGACCAGCAGTAAGAAGTCTGACAACACCAGGTTTAAGTCCAACTGATTTATTTGATAGTAAACCAGGTTAGACTTAAACCTGGTATTGTCAAACTTCTTACTGTGTTTACCCCAGTCCAACATCAGCATCTCCACATCATTGACCAGCAGTGCAGTTAAAGCAGGGATCTTTTTCTTGTATATGACTTAGAACCACCCTAAGCAGCATATTTACCAAGGAAGATTGGAATTATTTTTTTCAAGTAGCTAAATGTGCTAGTGGGGAATGTTGATTGAAGCAGTGGGTTTTGAAACTGGCCTTTCGTCTTAGAGGCTTTGGTTAAAATCTAGTCTAGACAGGTGAGATGTAAGGCTCTTGTGTGAGAGGAGTTTAAACAGTTTGAATCATTTACTTATTGGCAAGCAGTAGATTGGCATAAGTTTGGAATGGATTGACCTTGTTATCACAAGAGGCCACAGCATAGCTGATGTGAGAAATGCAGAAGGAGACGATTTTGAGGTGGGGGGGGCGGGGGGACGCTCATTGCTCAAAGCTCATTGCAAGTTGAGCTTCACTCTGTATCTAGCTGTGCTGTGCTCTGAAAGCTTGATGCTAAGTGCTCGACTGCTCTATTCCCCAGTACCTAGATGCATATAATAATGAAAAAAAAAATTCTCAAACAAAACAAAACCTGTACAAATTTGTTAGTTTATTTTTAGTGTTTCACTAACATCTACTGCTGGCAGACTAGAATGTTAGTGTTTTGAACACTTACATTGAAGAAATAAGTCCTACAAACATACGAATTGCACCTCAGTGCAAATATAAATCCAGGCAATTTAGAAGATTCATAGGCATCACAATTGATGATTGCACAGACAATACTGTTGAGACTCAGGATTAATCTTGTAAACTGGCGGATTTGAACATTCTTCCACTTCAGTGTTTTGTGTCTCTAAAAATAGATTTCAGGCCTTATCAGCTGAGAGGAAAATATTTTTTCTTAAGGTTACTTGCAAAAATGCATTATTCCAGCTGCATCGGCACTTGTTCTAATGCTACATCTGTATGGGGTAGTTGGCTATTCAGCTAGCACGCATGATTAAGTCTCCCTCCTTGTAGGAAAATGGCAGACCATTTATCTAAACCTGGGCCAACAGCCAAATCCTCCATGTAGTGGCATGTTTAACTGAAAACTGTCTCACCATTTTTATGTACAAATGCATATTGATGTGTTGCAGGTCTTATCACTTTTTTTTGTCTTGATAACCATATCCTTAGTCTACAAAAACTCACTATAGTAACTTCTGGTAGCTAAATATTTCCACATCTTGCAAGCTAATCTGTAGATTTGCGTATTGCTGTACCATGCGTCATTAGTTAACCCACAAGGTAAGTTTAATTTCTTCTTGTATTACTGTAAGCATATGTTTACCTTGAATATTAAGTTTTTGGAGAAGTGTGTATGGGTAGTATGTGTGCTGGAGAAATATCTAAAGCACAAACACACTGATTTTAAGCAGATGTGGAGTTTGTATAATTCATGCTGTAAAGGGGAGGAAAACATTTTTTTATACCAATGAAGTAAGACTTCTTGTAATCCTGGATTGCCAGTAATTGGGTCTCGGAATTAAGGCATGTAAGGATGATGTGATGGGAGATTAGCCATTATGTTACTGAATGGTAGAATAGGCCTGAGTGCAGATCGTAGTGTTACAGTTGTATCTAGGATATTGAATAAGAACAACTTAATGCAAGGTAGGTGCATTCAAAAGTCTGATGGCAGCAGGGAAGAAGCTATTTTTGAGTCAATTGGTATGTGTCCTGAGACATTTGTAACTTTATCCAATAGAAGAAGGTGAAAGAAAGTATGTCCAGAGGCACGGGAGTCCTTGAGTATGGCTGCTTTGCTGAGGCATCGGCAAGTGTAGACAGAGCCAATGGATGGAATGCTGGTTTGTGTGCTGGATTGGGCTACATTCACAAACTTTTGTAGTTTTCTTGTATATCGATCTCTGTAGCTTGTGATAAAAGCATCCTGCCCTCCAGTCAAGGTGTTAGGGGACTCTTTGCTCAGCCTTTCTCCATCTTCCCTGGTCCATCTTCTATCTGAAGAAAGATGGCTGTCTGTTCCACACCACCCCTGGCATGCACTTATTCATAGAGGCTGATATAGACCAGGTGTCAGATTACCTGTTCAAACTCTTCTGACCAATGGATGCATGAAAGGTATCCAAGATGGAAGGGTAGTCATCTCCTCCATTGTTCCTCACCTTGGCTTGAGGTCACTGTGATATGCAGGGTGCCAGCAGGCTTTCTGCTCACAGTTTAGGAATGTTTGTAGAATCTAGTTTGTGGAATCAATGCAGGAAGTGCAGTCTCTTGTGACCTTTTATCTGTACTTTGTCTTGTTCCCTGACTCTTTGAAATTGTTCACGTATTTTTTTCAGAGACAGAAAATGGAATGTGGTGCTGGTTGGTTCTATGAGAGTTCTATACAGTTCAAAAGATGTCCCATAAAGTTTGCGTTAGTAAGCCTTATGGCTCTGGATGTTCCAGAGTCTACAGTTGGCTGTAGCTTTTTAATGCCATCCATCTGATGATGATGATATTGGGCATGGCCACAGTAGTCAGCATCAATCACATAATCTGATACTACTGCCATCTAGATTTAGATATGCAGAGTAGCCAATTGAGCAATGAATGAGGGCTGCTAGTATGGGATTCTGACCAACATAAATATCAATGCATTGGATCTTGCAGCACAGTGGAGGCCATTAGACCCACTGTGCCCGTGCTAAATCTTTAAAATAGCCATACAGTTAGTCCCACTCCCAATACTGCAGCAACGTTTCCCTATACAATCTCCTTTTGAATATTGCTACAATCTTCCTTTTAGGAAATGCATACTAGACCGGAATTCACTGCCTGAAAACAAAATCTCCTACATATCATTAAGTATAGGACACGGAAGATAAAGGGCACTCGCATTAAAATCATTTCTGCAGGGATAAAATGAGACCAGAAGGTGAAGGATGAAGCATTTTGTTGTTTTTTGTTATTCTTGAGGAGCCAATGAGCCATAGTGCAGATCAACACCAAAGTGAAAATTATTAAAAGATGATCATTTAGGATGTAATGTTTGGGTGTGACTAAATTTCTTTTTAAAGAAAGTGTATATCTGCAGGGAAGAAAGAAATGCCACATGAGCTCAGAAGAAATAAGGCAAAAGGTTTGATTGGGGATTAAGAGTACCATCGAAAGCAAGTCATAATAGTTGTTGGTTAGACTTGAGCTATGTAATGACACTATCTCTGAAGATCTTTCACATTCATCAGTGGGCCACACTGGAGATTAAGATGTAGACATCGACTATTGCACTGCCAGAGGAACAGAAGTTGAAGACACTGAATGTGATTTCTTTTCTCTTTCTATTTTGATGTAACGAAGAATCAACATAAGAAACAGTTAGATGATGAGTGGGATATGATTGTGACTGTAGACTAACTCTTCGGTTACTGCTAAAAGAATCACGTTTATTCAACATTTGCATTGAGATAAACATGGCCTTGGTGAGGACCTTTATAGTAACTTGCCCAGAAGTGCATGATCAATCAAATAGTTTGGGTACATGCAAGACAATTACTGGTGATGTGCTAACGTGTTAGACAGAATTGAATATATGGCAAGATGAGCAATAAGAAGACAAGTGTGCTTAAAAAAAAATGGCAAGCATGGATTAGGTCAGAACTTTCAAGGTGATAAATAATGGAACAGTAGCCTCTATAGCATGTGTAGTTAATAAATTTAGTTAGATTTAATATGTCTGGTTCTTCTATCTCATTGGTTATCACCAAAAAAAAGCAAAATATGCTACTTTTCTAACTTGATTAACTCCTTTTAGCTTCAAGTCTCATAACCAGAAACCAGCAACTTTTTAGAAGATATTTCAGGGTACTAAAAGGGATGGTGGGAGAAGTAGCAAATGCAATAGCAAATCCACCAAAATTTGCTGGAATTTGGAGTGATTCCTGCAGGTTGGAAAACAGTAATTATGACGCCACTATCTAAAAAAAAAACGAGGTAGACAAAAGACTGTAGGCCAATTAGCTTAATTTTTGTAGTAGAGAAGATGCTTGAATCTATCATAAAGGAAGAAATAGCAAGACATCTGGATGTAAATTGTCCCATTGGTAAGATGCAGCAGGGGTTCATGAAGGGCAGGTAATGTTTGACTAATTTGGTGGAATTCTTTGAGAATGTTCATGCGTAGTGGACAATGGGGAATCTGTGGATGTGCTGTGTCTGGATTTCCAAAAGGCATTTGACAAGGTGCCGCACCAAAGACTGATGCATAAGATAACGTATTAGCATGGCTAACTAAAAGAAAATAGAGTGGGGGTAAGTGATGTGTACATGAAATGAACTGCCAAAGAAAGTGGTTGATACAGGTACAATAACAACACTTAAAAAGCATTTGGATAAATACATTGAGAAAGGATTAGAAAGGCAGAATCATAGAATCCCTACAGTATAGAAGGAGGCCATTCAACCTATCAAGTGCACCGACCACAATCCCAGCCAGACCCTATTCCTGTAATCCCACGTATTTGCCCTACTAATCCCCTGACACTCAATTTAGCATGGTCAAGCAACCTAACCCATCTTTGGACTGGGGAAGAAACCAGAGCACCCGGAGGAAACCCATGCAGACGCGAGGAAGATGTGTGAACTCCTCACAGACAGTGACCTGAGGCTGGATTTGAACTCTGGTCCCTGGTGCTGTGTGGCAATGTGCTAACCACTGTGTCACCATGCTGTCAAATGTGAGCAGTTATGACTAGCTTGGAGGTCGGCATGGACTGGTTGGGCTGAAGGAACTGTTCCTGTGCTGTATTGCTCTATGACTACTGTCAGTGGGTAATCCATTATTGTGTAGAACTTTCATCAGGTAAACTTTTTTGTGATTTCCCATCTAAGCTGTCTGTGGCTCCACTTGAAGAATGGGCCCTATTTGTTAAAGTGGACCAGTAGAATCCAATAGGATTAGGAAAGCCTAACTTAAAGGGGCAACAACAGAAAAACTAAGGAGTTTCTCGTCCAAGCATGCTGGAAATAAATACATGATGTGAGATCTTTGAGGTTGTAGTAGTCAGAAAAAGAAAATTGAGCAATGCCCACTGATCAGGGAGTCACCTACTTAACTGCCAATGTTGTTCAGCACAAATTCTCCTTGAAAATATGAATGAACTATTAGTCGCCAGAGTGAGGAATTAACAGTTGGGTTTCACAGGCTTTTGCTACAGGAAGGATTAATCACAAACTCCAGTATGCAAATTCCACAACTGTGTGTAACTATTTACCAAAAGGGTGGGAGTTGTAAGCTGTTGTGTTGTACAACATATGGCGAACAGACCACAAGATTGAGAGGTGCTTAACCACTTAACCCATCTCTGGGAGTCTAGAGAGCAGGTGTGATACTGGACCTGTTGCCAAGGACAGCAGGGAGCAAGAGATGACTTTTAGAGAGAAAGGCAAAAATAAAATATATTTCCTGCTAAACTTTACAAATGGCTTCTTAGATTTAATTTGTAAATTCCAATTTCATAATGAAGTTGAGTTGATGTAAAGCGACAGTAAATTATAATCATTGGTCTGTGCCTAGTTAGAAAAATAGTGGCACTTGGTTTGTGCCAAATTTGATTAACATTCTTATATGTGCCCTTATTAAATCAGTTTAACTTTATTTGCTGGTGTCACACAAGTAGGCTTACCACTGCAATGAAGTTACTGTGAAAATCCTTTCATCGCCACATTCGGGCACTTGTTTGAGTAGCATGGCCAATGCACCTAAAGCAGCATGACTTTGGGATTGTGGGAGAAAACCAGAGCACATGCAGGAAACCCACAAAGACACAGGAAGAACATGCAGACTCCACACAGACAGCGACCCAAGCTGGAAATCGAACCCACGTCCATAGTGCTGGGAGGCAACAGTGCTAATCACTGTGCCATCCACTTTTGATTGTGCCCTAGTCAGTAGAAACATATAGCACTCCTATTCCTTCAATCAGGAAAATCTAGATGTTTTAATGCTCCACGTTTTTGTGATGTGATAAAATCCTTTTAACAATTGACATGGTTTGTTTTCCCATCTGATGGCCTGATTAAGGAGTGGATAATTGATAACATTCTCTGCTTCTGCGGGGACTGGATTTGAGATCTTGAGTCTATAAGTTGATGAGAACAGCGGAGTTGGTTTTGAATGTCATTGTTCCTAAAACTGGAAAGAATACATTGGACTTTGCTGCAACTAATTTCGCTATTACAGGAGAAACATTGGCATGTAAAATCTTAATTTAAAAATGCTCTTTGTGAATCATGTTTAATGCTGAGGTTGAATTCTTTCATGGCAGACATAGTTTTATTTATTTTGTTCTCTTTAGCAGTTTCCTCAGTATGGTGGAGCACCAGGAGCTCCAGGTGGTGGAGGATATCCGGGAGCTGGTGGTCCAGGCTATCCAGGGGCTCCTGGAGGAGGAGGCTATGGAGGGTTCCAAGGCCAACAGCAGGACCCACTCTATGGATACTTTGCAGCAGTGGCTGGTCAGGTAGGTTGCATTCAATAGGCTTTGTATGCTTGCACAGGCCCAGACACAGTATAAACCTACTGGAACCATTGGCTCTTTTTTAAATACTGATCTTTACATTGTAAAGTAACACTTTATCGGTAATTGCCAACAGATCCCAATCCCCCTCATGAATTGTTTGACGAATCACTATAATTATAAGATAAAGGATATAATTTAATTTCCAGAGAAACTGGATTAAGCAGAAAAGTTTGGGTGTTAAAGGCAGGGAATTTCTAGAATATTTTTGAGTCAATTCCAGATGCCCACCATCTCCGTATGAAAAAGCCTTCCCAGTAATCGTGGATAACAAACAAGGAAAAGGTAAATCAAGCTTAAAAGAGAAGGCTTTTCACATTCAAAGAAAAATGTCAGTCCAGCAGACTGGGCAAACTATTAAAAAGTGTCAGAGGTACAAAGAATCATAGGAAATGGAAAAAGGTGCACAAAAGTGACACTGAAGCTAACTGCCAATGCTAAATTGCCTCTTAGCATCAGGAGGCTGGCAGAGTAAATAGATGAGGTTATTAGGATGGGGCTTATATTAGAATTGTTGTTAGTGAAGGCTTGATAGGCCAAATGGCCTCCTTCTCCACTGCATGGATTCTGTCATTCTATGGAAATTTTTAAAAAATATTAAGAGTACTAAAAAAGACCTGTTAAAGACAGATGGAGATAATAATGAAAAGTAAGGAAATAGCAGATTTGCTGGGTGAGCATGCAGCATCGGACTTTGTTTTCAAATTGGTAAAAGAGGGTTAAGTACCAGAGCTGTATGTGAAAATAAAAATAAATCAAACTGTCACTTGATAGAATATAACTTGAATTTTGTTGGAAAGAAAGACATCGGTGAAGCATTTTGTTTTGCACTCAAGAATGCCAAATTTCAAACAATCATAACAGTTTATACTACAGGAGAAAATTAGTAGATTGATTGGCTAAGGTTTTGCCATGGAGAAAGCAGTGGGGGAATGTAGGCTCCCATTTGTTTGCAGAGAATGGACCCCTGCATATAAATATATATCACTTCTGGAAAGTGCAAGAGTTTGACTTAAATTAGTTGTTACTATAGCTATAAACACATTCAGGTTTGTTTGGTAAGTGCTACCCAATTGTGGAATTACAGATGCGAATTAAGATAAACATATCCCAAGTATCTGATGGTTCCACTTAGACTGTAGGAAAATTGCAAATGCTTTCATCAGAATTATTCAAAGTGCATATTAGATTCAGAATTCTGCCTATAGATTGAAACACTGCAAATGCCGTTCAGTTATTTAAGAAAGGTGGTGTTGGGGTGGGAGGTGGTGCTGATTGTGGGAGGCCATTAACCATCTGAATTGTAGCCAAATTTGCTGGTGATAATGGGATAGATATGAAAGAAATTTGTGAGGAGGAATGTAAAGAGCCTGCGTCTTTTCTGAAAAGACTTGAAATAAAGCCAATCTTCAAGGGGCCGACACGTCAAGTAGCCACTGTCTTTTTAATGTTCACACCATGAGATAGTCAAATTGCACCTAAAATCTCAATTACATTTTTTAATGGCTTCCCAAAGATATTACTTCTGTCTGTCCAGAATCTGCAAGCAGAAATCCTCTGACTTACCAGAATCCATTTTGTGAGGGTACAGCATTCATTATTCTATGTTGCTTTCTCCTTAAGAGTACGGTTTTCACTCCCCAAATTATCTTTATGGGACCATCATAGAGGTAATCCATTTTAGATTTAAGCTAAACAGAAATATTGATTTAATAGTGAGAGACTAGGAACTGTAGAAAAACAAGTGGATCTGCTTGTACTATGTGCACAGATCACTAAAAGCTAGGGCACATGCAGAAAAAAAAACTATCAAAACAGCATATGGAATGTTATCTTTTATTTCAAGCAAGCCAGAATGCAAGATTTGAGGAATTGAGGCTTCAGGTCTTTGTCATATCAATTTAGAGTGAATTTAGTTTTTGACATCCCACCTCAGGAATTATCCATTTACCTTTGAGTTTGTGATGCAGTTTCATTGGAAATCTTTGGTACATGAGTGGTTAAATTATGAGTAAAAATTGCCTAAAATTAAGTTGCATTTCTTTATATTTAGAAACTTGATAATTTGGATCAAAGTATTTAAAATGATAGCACTTGATCTGATAGATTCAGAGAAACTGGCCAAGATTTTACAAACTCGCTCAGGCAAGGCTCATAAAATCCTGCCTGAGGCCAATAGAAAATTCCATTCCATGAGCCTTGCCTGCCCTGATTCTGGGTCAGATGCCAGTAAAATTCCAGCCAACTATCTCTGGAGGAATCCAGAACAAGAGAACTTAATCTTTAAATTAGAACAAGACCAGTTAGAATATGAAGTCAAGAGGCATTAGGTCAATTGGCCAAGCTAAATTGCCACTTAGCGTCAGAGGGACTGGCAGAATAAATACGTAGGGCAATGTGGGATAGAGACTGGATGGGATTGCAATCGGTGCAGACGTGGTGGGCCAAATAGCCTCCTTCTGTAATGAGTGTGCAGTGCAACTTAAGTGGGACTGAGAACTGTACGAGTCCAAGAGTTGGGTACAAGATGGAGTGAACCAGCTTTTAATCATAACTATACTGAACCTTGGTCGACACTAATTTTAATCCTGAACTACCGATGGTCTTATCAATTGGTATTTCATTCCAGATGTGACATTTGGTGGGGTGGGGGATAGGCAAACTGATAGCCATAAGGAAAGAGCAACACTATTATTACAGTACAGATTCTATGATTTTTTTCTCACAAAAATCATAAGGATACTGAAACAATAGGGATTTAAATTATTTACAGATCCTTATTAGGCAAAGATATTAAGGAATATGAGGAAAGGTTAGAGTTGATGGTTCATTTATACGTAGCTAACAGAGGACCCAGAAGCAGGCTGAAAGGGCAGAACAGCTTTCTCCCATTGTTTTAAGTTTTTTCTGAATTCCTATAAACAGTACTAAGCATTGGAAGCTTCATTTTGCATCCATGTGAGTAAACCTGTTAGAACCAGAATTTGCATGTAGCTGCTCAGTTAGTAAACTGATATTTCGATCGTGCTTCACCTTAGCGACTATAATATTTGCCTTCATGTGATCAGAGCATTTTGCAGCAGAGAAGACATTTGGCTCATCACACTTGTGTTGGCTGTCTTGAAGGAGTCCCATTCCCTTGTCCTTTCCCAATAAAATTTTAAATTATCCACACACATATTAATAAAGCCCACAATTGAAATGTACAATGGATTCCTGAAATATGTTATGTATTCTGCCGCCAGCACTATTTCCAGTAGAATGTATCATGCTCTTCTAAGCATCCGCAAAAAACACACTCCAAAGCTGCCTGTTCATATGCTGATCTTGCATTCATGCCCTCCAGTTACTGACTACTGGATCACTGGAATAGAACTGAATTCTTCCTTTCCTGTTGGCACGTGTCCCTTTTTATATTCGCTGAACAGCTTGACACCCTTCCTATAACAGGGCGCTCAAAACTGAACACCATATAATTGCAGCAGAAATTTAACATTGCTTCTATATTCAGTACCCCACTTTGGGAAAACTTGGGATTCAATGTTTTTTTTCATGAATTCAATAACTGAATCAGGGTTTTAAAACTATTGCTTGGCATCAGTTAGTCACTGTTTCCTGAATAGTCCAACTTCTTTGTCAACCCTTTCCAGTTTTGTACTGTAATAATAGTGTTGCTCTTTCCTTATGGCTATCAGTTTAAGAAAATAATGACTTGCCTATCCCCCACCCCACCAAATGTCACATCTGGAATGAAATACCAATTGATAAGACCATCGGTAGTTCAGGATTAAAATTAGTGTCTACCAAGGTTCAGTATAGTTATGATTAAAAGCTGGTTCACTCCATCTTAAACCCAACTCTTGAACTCGTACAGTTCTCAGTCCCACTTAAGTTGCATTGCACACTCATTTCAGTTTCTTAACTAGCTCTTTATGTCCCCCTCAATCAATCTGTCAATCAGGCACATGCAAGGGAAAAGGAAATCAAAAACAATGATTTTGTTTTCAGTCCAGTTCCTAACAGTGAAAGCTAATTTGCTGCAACATCGCATACCCACCAGCTATTAATCAGAAGGAATTTTAAAATTCCTCACCAATTAGCTAGGAAGAAGATGGTGTTCCAATAATACTGCCACCACAGAGAAGGGTGCTTCAAGGCATTGTGCCAGTAACAGAACAGTATTTTGACGCTGCATCCAACAGCTAGTAGAATGAAAAGCAAAAAATGCTGAAAAATCTCAGTAGATCTGACAGCATCTGTGGAGAGAGAGAGAAAGAGCTAATAGTTCAAATCTGGATGACTTGAATCAGATCGGCTCAGATTTTCTAGCATTTTCTGCTTTTTGTTTCAAACTTTAGCATTTGCGTTGACTTACTTTTATCTAATACAACAAGGTTGCTCTAATATGCAACACCAATGGAAGGATAGTGCTCTGACCTTTTGCACACAGTGGCCAGTGAAATCATGCACTCCAATACATTGCACCTAGTAGTCAGTTAAAGAATACCTCAAAGGTATGAAAGCAGGCTGAATCCAATGTGTTACACCTTAATTTTTAAAGATGATAATTGTGGATTGGTAAATTGCTGAAGATAAAACCCACCTATATATCAGACCAAAAGATAATCATAGAATCTACGGTGCAGAAGGAGGCCATTTGGCCCATCAAGCCTGCATAGACAACAATCCTGCCCAGGCCTGTCCCTGTAATCCCACTAATCCCCCTGACACTAAGGTTCAATTTACCATGGCAATCAACCTAACCTGCACATCTTTGGAGTGTGGGAGGAAACCAGAGTACCCGAGGGAAAACCCGCACAGTTTAAGGAAGAACATGCAGACTGGAATTGAACCCTTGTCCTGGTGCTGAGAGGCAGCAGTGCTGACCACAATGCCACTGTGCTATAATCAACAATATGTCACACACACACAAACTCATCTCCCAGAATGAATGAAAAAACATCTTGGCTTCTTGGAGCTCTGCAAACATGTTTATTCTCAAATTGCAAAATTAACTTCAGCTAACTGTTCCTTGAATATACCAGGATTATTCAGACTTCGTGGAATTTCAACACAAACCTTTGCCTGCAGGACCCAATAAGCCTCAGGCTTGAAAGACTGTATCTTGTCATGCCGCTCAACACAGAAGCCAAGAGTGGGTGTCTGGCAGGGTCCGAATGAGATGAGGGAACGGTCCGAATGAGATGAGGGAACTGTCCAAATTCCTGTATTTGCCCTGGAAATACTTGGTCTGAAATCTGAAAAAAACATAAGTACATGAACAGAATGGGAATGGAGGGGTATAGAAAACTGATTTAAAATAGGGATCATGAGCCTTGGGAGTCCCTGGGAAGTGTGTAAATAGATGATATTGATGTACTTGGTTTTTATCCTACAGGTGCTTTGGTCCACCTTGTTGTCTAACGAGGGGCATACACACGATGGGTTGTGAGAGGACTGCTCTTGGATCTTTTTCGACAGTATCCTACTGCTTCACGTCGTTAGTGTACGCTTGACCTGGACCATCTGATGGGCAACACGACAGCTCAGTGACTATGCTGTGCTGTGCAGATACATGGATTTGGGCCTGTGTCTGTGGGAGTTTGCGCATTCTCCCCGTGCTTGTGTGGGTTTTCTCCGGGAGCTCCGGTTTCCTCCCACGTCCCAAATATGTGCTCTTAGGCTAATTGGCAAAACAAATTCTCCCTAAATTGTCTCAAATTTGGTTTTAATCCATAGATCTATAAACTTGGACAGGGATCGCGGGTAGAGGTGGGAACATCTGGGTGGCGGTGCAGGCTTGGGCCAAAGGGCCTGTTTCCCGTGCTGTTTTGTTCTTTGTTCTTTGAATAGCAGCCAGGCAGTTAAATGGACCACTGGAAACCATTGAGTAAAAGCTCCTGAAATGTTAAATTTTTGGGAGTTAGCAGCATTCCTCTTGACTTCACAAAAACTACTGTGGGCTGTCCCTTAAGTGAAGGCAGCAGCTACTAGAAACAACAACAACAACTTGCATTTATATAGTGCCTTCAGAAAGTTTCAAGGTGCTTCACAGAAGCATTGTCAAATCAAAAATTGACATCAAACCATGTGTAATAGATACTAGGAACAATGAACTAAAATTCCAGACAGAGATTTTAAGGGACCTCTTGAAAGAGGTAGAAAAGTTTGAAAAAGAGCTGGAATTTCAGAGACTATGGTTGAGGGCAGCAAGAGATATGGCCATTAATGGTAGAGCAGTAAAGTTCAGGCAGCAAGTGAGCTGAGGAGAAGAGAGCCACAGAGATCTCGGAAGGTCGTAGGGCTGCAGGAGATCACTGAGATGGGGAGAGGTAAGGACTTGGAGAAATTTCAAAACAAGAATTAGAATTTTTGAAAATTGTTTCTGGCCAGGAGCAGTGTAGAGCAACGAGCATGGTTGGTGGTTGAATCGAACTTATTGTGTGGTACGATACAAGCAACAGAGTTTACAGAGGGTTCAAGATGGAAAAACAGGAAACCATTAGAATGGTTGAGTCTAATAGCAACACAGATGAGAGTTTCCCTATGAGCTGAGGCAGGGGCAGAATTGGGAGATATCACAGAAGTGAGTTAGCATTAGTAGCCATAAGGATGGAGAGTAAATGGCATTGGAACCTGAGCTCAAGATTAGATAGGAAGCCACAATTACCAAGAAGAGTATGATGGACTCGCAAGACAAACTCAATCACTTTAGCTTCCTCAATATTTTAATTAGAGGAGACTTCTGCTCAGCTAATGCTGAGTGTTTAACTGGCAGTTTCTGGATACCTTACTGGTACCTGTAGAAATGCAGAATTGGCATGCTGCCATAACTGGCACAGCCTTTGCATCAGTACAGACTGGCTTAGGTTGACTGCTCCACTAACTTATTTCCTATTTTGGGCACAACTTCTCCCCATTAATGTTTATTGTGTTTTGCACTTTTGACCACCCTAATGTTAACCTTGTTCACATGGTGGACAATGATCTTAGGAGTAACTTTTTATGTGGTTGTTCATTGTAAAATTGACTTCCAGGAGGCTTGATGTTTGCTACCAAACATCATTTTTGTCTGCAACAAAAACAGAAAATGCTGGAAAATCTCAGCAGGTCTGGCAGCATTTATGAAGAGAGAATAGAGCAAAGGTTTCAAGTTTGGGTGCCTTTTGCCTGTTTTCTGATGAAGGGTCATCTGGACTCAACATTAGCTCTATTATGTCTCTCCAAGTATTGTCAGACCTGCTGAGATTTTCCAGCATTTTTTGCTTTTGTTTCAGATTCCAGCATCCGCAGTGATTTGCTTTGGTATTTATATTCTTTCTATCTAATTATGTTACTGCATGACATGCTTATATTTTCAAAGATACTTATTGATTTAACATCAGCTGATACTGAAGTCACGGATGGAGCCATGATTGAACCCCTCCCCCCACGTTCTAATTCTAAAATTGTCTTTTTTCCACTTTTTTAGAACAAAATTTTAAATCCTATTTAGGGACTTGAATTCAATTCTGCTATTACCAGTGTATCAAACCCTTTATGAATATTTTTCATTAATCTGAACCAAGCGCTGTCATCTTTCACATGAATATTTGGCCTTTCTTTTTTATAGGATGGTCAGATAGATGCTGAGGAACTTCAGAGATGTCTTACTCAATCTGGCATCAGTGGCACCTACAAACGTAAGTTGTAAATTTTATGAAATATATTACCTAAGATGATTATTTAAGTATTCTGTGGAAAATGCTCACTCATTCCAAAAGTCTGGGTGGAAAAATAAATTGGTATCTTAGTCATTTGTAGTTGTGAAGCTAATTGTTGGACACAGTATTGGTTGAGTCCCTGTTCCTTGTCCACAAGACTATAATCTGAATCTTCCAGTCTCACCTCCCGTGGGAATCTTCATGAGCTAGGCAGAGAATTTGATCTATAAGCAAAGGCCTGTTAACTTTGGGTGGGAAATTCTGGTCGCAGGGTGGGCTAGACTGGAAAATCCCACCCTATGAATCGTTCACAAAATCTGCAGCTGAAGAAGATGTGGCCTTTGCAGCATTTCTGTTTGCTTGTGGCCTTTCAATCATCTTTCAGTGCTCTTGGTAACCAAGTTTGCATAACATTTGTACTTGTTATAATTGACTCTACCTGTCTTATTGTATCCAGTCTAACATACAAAGGAAAATATGCACAGTATAAAGTGATTAGCTTCCAAGTATTACCATTGCAGTTTTACAAATAGGATAATTGGCTTTTTAAATTTCCCTTCTATGCATTCGCTCCATATTTGTCAAGCGAACTTGCTCTATAATCCAAATCTACTTTGACATCTTTGATAGCAAGCCTACCTGTGAATTAGAAGGCATGTGAATAAGGAGCAGGAACCATAAAACCCCTACAGGGCAGAAAGAACCCATCCAGCCCATCAAGTCAGCATAGACTTTCTGATACAACATCCCACCCAGGTATCCCCTCTTCTCTATCCTCATCAACCTACACATTTACCATGGCTAATCTACCTAACCTAAACACCTTTGGGCCTTAAGGGACAATTTGGAGCACCTGGAAGAGAAACACATAGACACTGGAAGAATGTCTGTGTGGAGTTTGCACAGTCACCCAAGGATGGAATGGAACCAGGGTCATTGGCATTGAGGCAGCAGTCATGTGGCACCAATTAATAAAATGAGTGTTGATCTGACAGTAACCTCAAATCTGCATCTGGTCTACTTCTGACAATATATCACCCCTTTGATTACCAAGAATTTATCCATCTCTGTCTTAAAAGTATTCAAAGGCTGTTCTTCCATCACCTTTCAGGAAGAGTGTTTCAAAAACTCTGAACTCTCAGAAAATGTATTTGTTTTAAATGGACGACCCCTTATTTTTAAACAGAGATCTCTGGCTCAAGATTCTGCCACTGAGGAAACGTCCTCTTCACATCCACCCTGTCGTCTCTCCTCAGAATATTATGTTTCAATCAAGTCGCTTCTTACTCTTCTAAACTCCAGCAGGTACAAGCCTTACCTGTCTAAACTTTTCTCATAGGACAATCCATCCATTCCAGATATCTCCAAACTGCTTCCAATTTACATCCTTCCTTAAATAAAGTGACCAATACTGTACTCAGTAATCCAGATGTGGATTAGTGCTAGTGCTCTGCATGACATCCCTGAATACTTTTGTATTCCGTTCCTCTTGCAATAAATTATAATGTTCTATTAGCTTTCCGAATCACTTGTTGTACCTGCATACAAACCTTTTGTGATTCATGCACTGAAACATCCAGATCCCTCTGAGGTCTGTAATCTCTCTCACCATTTAGATAATAAGCTTCCCTTCTATTTCTCCTGCCAAAATGAACAACTTGAGGCAGTTTGTCTCATTCCAGAACTTGAGCATGTAATCATGGGTCACTTTACAATCAATACTGAGGCAGTGCTTTGTTGGTAAAGGATAAACATTCATTGCTCAACCAATGCCACCAAAGAGTACATTAATTTAGACCATTAGCTGCATTGCTGTTCGGGAGATCTTGTTGAAAGCAAACTTTCTTCATAATTTCATTACATGCATTCAATCATTTTGAAATGTTGTGACTGAAATTTTTTTAAGATGTTTGTGACTTAATAAGGCACAATTTAAATGAAAGTCTGTCTGTATCTAAACCGCATTGTACAATTTAAAAATCCCACATCGCTCACTCATTAACTTGTAAATGTCCAATTTTAAAATATCTGCTGATTCATCCTTGATGATTCTTTATCAGCTAATTACTTTTGAAACTAAATTGTCGAGCCTGCTTCAAAATTTATTAAAGTCATAACTGTTGAATGGGACGAGCATAAGATTTGTAATTTTTGAAATATATTCTGATCATTGCAGTTGTGGGGAAGAAGCACTTTATTATAATGAATAGCTAGAAAATCCTGTCTGAATAGTGGTAGCATGGTTTCATGATAATATTGATATTAAAAAGTAGATATTGCTCCTGATGCAAAGTTTGCATATCAAATGTTTTGCCAGCGTTTAATCACGCCATACTGATTCAGAATAAATCTCTCAAACATCTGTAGCTTTGTGACTTGTAAAGTTGTTGTATTACATTCGGTTTTAACTGCTGGCTATGATTCTCCAAAAACACCTTCCATTGCTGTTTCTCTCCCTCATGTTGAGTGCTCTAATTGTATTTTTTTTTTAAACCCCTACACACTAAATAATTGATTTTGGATACTGGAAACCTCACCAGTGCTCTTGCCATTATTTTTTTCTCCCCATTAACATCATGAAAACAGATTATCTGAAAATAATCTGATCATTGGAAGCTGGTTATATGTAAATCAATTGCCACATTTCTGACATTATAATAGCAACAAGTACTTCATTGGCTGTGGGCTAAGTGCTAGTAAGTGGGATTAGGTGGGGGAGGAAGGGGTCGGGTGTTTCTCAGGAGTTGATGTAGACTTGATTGGCCAAAGGGCCTCTTCTGCACTGTATTATTCTATGTTTCAAACATTTTGGGCTGACGTAAAGCTGTTAGGCTTTTTTTTCATGGTCAAAACTTAGATGGCCCTAAGTCAAGGAATGCTGTAATGCTCATTCTATATGGGGGAGCAAGATAATAAATTAGTTAATAAGTGTGTGTGTTCAACGGCTCTGGTTAAATAGTTTTGACTATAGAATTACAATTTGAAAAGTGATTTGTTCTGTGAATTTTGTGTGGTATTCTAACGTAGTTGTTTTTCTACAGCATTCAGCATGGAGACCTGCAGGCTAATGATTTCCATGTTAGATGTATCCTTTAATGATGAAAGTATTCATTTACTGCAGAATTGTACAGATTTTAAACATGAGCAGTCATGTTTGCCATTAAGTCAATCAGCTGAATATTCCAATGAGAAACAAAGGAAGATTGTTTTGGTTGAAGCTACAAGAGCAAAGGGACACAGGTTTAAAGTCTCAGGCAGGGGAAAGGGGGAATATGAGGAAGTAATTTTATGCGCAGTAAGTGGCACTGACGTGGAACTTGCTACATATGGGGGCAGTGGAAGCAGAGATGTGGAAGATTTCAAAAGGAAATTGGGTGAACACTTGGAGTAAAATTGAAGGGCTACAGGGATTAGAGTGAGAGAATAGGACTGATTGGATTGCTCTGCAGAAAACTGCTGTGGGCTGGATGGGCCGAATAATCTTATGCCATACTCTACGAACATGGTCTTTGATAAAAACAAAGATAAAGGCAAAATACTGTGAATGTTGGAATCTGAAACAAAAACACATTGCTGGAAAATCTCAGATGGTCTGACGGCATCTGTAGAGGAAGAATAGAGACAACATTTTGAGACAGGATGACCCTTTGTCAGAGCTCTGGGATGCCACTCATTAGATCTAGGCACTTATCAGCCTTTAACCCAATGAGCTTCTCTAGAACATTTTCCCTATTGATTGTTATTGTATTTATTTCCTCCACCTCTGTGCCCACCCCAACCCTTTCAGTATTTAGAATTTTTGGAATGTTCTTGGTGTCTTCCAACATGAAGGTTGATGTAAATGATTCGTTCAACTTCTCTGCCATTTCATAATTCCCTAATCTCATTTTCTAGGGGGCCTATGTTAACTTCAGACTCTCTCTCCCTTTTTTGTATGTGCCCCAATAGAGCTGCAAAATGTTGTGGATGTGACAAAATCAAAACATCTCTTTGCAAAGCAAAAAAGGATGCTGTTTACAAGAAGTATAGGAACAAGACCAGCAGGAAACTATTTTTTTTGGTGAAATCAAAAATAATTCAAAACCACTACTGCAGTGCCAACATTGAAGTTAAAGGATATCATGCAGAATTTAAGGTTAAAGTCCAGCAGTATCAGTTCTATGTGATGGAGTTAATTGACTGCAAAAAGTTTAATCTCTAACCTTCACCAATCATACCAAGTTCCAGGAGGAATCGAGCTAAAAGTTAAAGGTCACCTTGATGCAATATTGAAATTTATTTATTAGTCAAAAGTAAGGTTTACAATAACACTGAAATGAAGTTACCGTGAAATCTCCCTGGTTGCCACATTCCAGCATCAGGTCAATGCATCTAATCAGCACAATTTTCAGACTAGGAGAAAACCGGAACACCTGGAGGAAACCTACACAGACACAGGGAGAATGTGCAAACTCCACACACAGTGACCCAAGCTGGGAATCAAACCTGGGCCACTGGCACTGAAGCAGCAATGGTAACCAGCCCTTGTAACTAATTTATCACTAATCCTAAAAGCTGAAGACGTCAATGACAAAGAACACAACAAAGAATCTAGAAGAGAATTTCCAAAACTCTCAAAGCTTGGGAAGACTGAAAATCGTGAAACATATCACGCTAAGAGCAGATGCAAAGCTCATTCATTTATTTGTTTGCAGCCAGGAAGGTCCTCCACACACTGATAAAATGGGTAAGAAGTGAGATAGAGATGATGTTTCAACAAGGGACTATTTTGTCAGTTATAAACCTAGCCAGCTGGTTCCAAAATCAAATGGACGTGTCCGAATTTGAGTTGACCCAACATAATTGAACAAAGCAATAGAATGGGAAATTCATCCAATGGCATGATACTGCTGTATCATTCAGTCACCATCAGGAGAAAAACAGGATCAGGTTTCAAAACTTATTCTGATGTACGAAGGGCAGGACTATCATGGACAACCTAAGACTGGCTCTCAAAATTTACATTAAAATCACTAACTTTTCTGAAACAGAGTGCTGGAAAATTTCATCAGGTTGGATAGCATCTGTGGAGAGGGGATAGAGCCAATATTTTGGGTCTGGATGATCCTTTGTCAGAGCTGAGTAGTCACTGTTTCTCCTGAGCAAGTGCATTCGGTATAGTTCACACAAATGGAATACTTCCCACTATCGTGCATGTGTTGACTTGTGCTGCAATATTCTGAACCCCACTGTCTCACTCTTTTTAACTCAACTGAAGCACACCTGCCCGCCATGAATTCTGCCTTTCGTCACTTGGTGTGAAGAAATATTTTTCAGCTAATTATTGTTTTAAAATTTCTCAACTAATGACTTAGCACATCTACCAATTCTATTAAAGCTTGCTTTTCCTGTTTAGTGTTTGATTTTTGCTGAATGATACTTTACAACTAAAATTGTCTAATCCTTTCAGTAAATTGTTTAACATTTTCAAGTGAATCACGCACCAACTTGTGAAGCACAGAATCTTTAGTCTGCTCAAAGTAAGTGGCAGATTCTGGCAATTATTGCTGGATCAGGAGTCAAACCTTCTCACCATCTTCATAACACTTTTTGGATATTATTGTACAAAAAGTAGTTGATGCCAGAACATTGATTGTATTCGAGAGACAGCCAGCTATAGCATTCGGGACAAATAGGATCCAAAGTTATGGGGAGAAAACAGGATTAAGCTATTTAATTGGATGATCAGCCATGATTATGATGAATGGCGGAGCCGGCTGAAAGGGCCACGTGGCCTCTTCCTACTCCTTCCTTCTACGTTTTGACTTTATATTGCTGGCACAAATGTAGATAGATAAGATCTACCTTTGCAAGCTATGTGTAATGGATTGGTCTACATTCACAGCCTTTTGTAACTCTGGTTCTCGTGTTGGTAACCTCAGAAATCCCAATTTGACTGCCTTGCCCCCATCAGACGGGAACCTTAGAATTTAGGAACTTCCCATTTAGTCCTACAATTTACAAAGCAGTTGAGTTTATGGTATTAGTAACATCCTGGGGGAAAAAATTAATGCCACCTGTGCTTGCAATCACTCAGCAGTATTGAGGTGGTCAAAATAACATTTTCATCCATGTGACTGTGCATTCAATCCTTCCACCATATTGGCAGAAAAAATTAAAATCCCTTTTTTAAAAAAATTCAGAGTCTGAGTGTCTATATTGGCACTGCAAAGAATGTACAGCACAAAAATTGGTCATTTGGTCCAACTAGTCTATATATAGACATCAATCTACTCTACGTCATCTAATCCAATCAACATGTATTTCTATTCCTTTCGCATTTGTGTACTTAGTGCAGAGAAAAGCTGACTGAAGGTAGTTCACACACTGTACAATTAGTGCTTGTGTTTCTTTTAGGTATAAAATTGAATTTTATTTTGCAGGCTCCTTTTCAAATTACTTTAAGCTTTGGATTCATTGATTAATGCCATATAGTACTTAACTGTTGACTTCAATATTTGCATAGCAGTAAATAATCACTTTCTTTCAAAGATGTTTTGTCCCTTAATGATAATTTCCAGCGAGATATGTCTGGCACAATGGGTTTTCCAGAATTCAAAGAGCTGTGGACTGTTTTGAGTAACTGGCGGCAGAACTTTTCTACCTTTGACCGAGATCGAAGTGGAACTGTAGAGCCCCAGGAGCTACAGCAAGCTATTGGTGCTATGGGTAAGTGAGACGTTTTAATGCATTACATTCAATTACTGATTCCTGTTGTAACCTCCCCAGTTACAACAGGAATGTAACAGTTGTCTTGGCTGTCTGCTCAAGCTCAGTTGGAAAGCACTGTCACTTCCAGTGGGTCATTGTCTGTGTGAAACCTGCACATTGTCCCTCTGTCTGCGTGTGTTTCCTCCCACAATCCGGAAGATGTACCGGTTAGGTGCATTGGCCATGCTAAATTCTCCTCTGGTGTACCCGAACAGCCGCCTGTTTGTGGCAACTAGGGGATTTTCAGTGACTTAATTACACTGTTAATGTAAACCTACTTGTGACACAAATTTTAAACTTTTATGTTTGTGATATTTTAAATTGTTGGATTCAAACCCTAAAGTCATTTGGTTCACTCTGTTCTATTACTAACTCAATTCGCCATTACTTTTCCAGTCCCTGCTTGAACCACTTTCTGTTGCTTTATGAAGGAAATCCTGATATAATTTTGTCTGTGAAAATGCTAGATAGATTGCCCATTTTGCAGTCAGGATTGCAAATAGCTAGGCTATCCCATTTACCATTATAGTGTACTATGTTTACCACTCCCCCAGCAGTGAGTTCCAGGCATCCACTGTCCTCTGGGTTTAAAAAAAACTTGTCTCGTACATCTTCTTTAAACTTTGCCTCTTGAACTTAAACCTATGTCCCCGTGTAATTGACTCTTCCACCCTGGGAAAAATTCTGACTATCCACTTCGTCCACGTCGCTCATAATCTTGTAGACTTCTTCCAGATCATCCCTCAACTTCCCTTGTTCCAGAGAAAACAAACCCAGTTTCTCCAACTTCTCCTCACAGCTAATGCCGTCAATGCTAGGCAACATCCTGGTAAATCTTTTCTGCACCCTCTCCAAAGCCTCCACATCCTTCTGGTAGTGTGGCAATCAGAATTGAACACTATATTCCAAGTGTGGCCTAACTAAGGTTCTATAAAGCTGCAACATGACTTGCCAATTTTTAAACTCAATACCCCAGACGATGAAGGCAACATGCTATATGCCTTCTTGACTACCTTCTCCACCTGCACTGCCACTTTCAGTGCTTGTGTACCTGTATACCCAGATCCCTCTGCCCATCAATACACTTAACAGTTCTGCCATTTACTGTATACTTCCTATCTGTATTAGGCCTTCCAAAATGCATTATTTCACATTTGTCCAGATTAAACTCCATTCACATTTCTCTGCCCAAGTCTCCAACCAAGCTATGTCCTTTATTTTACCTTGTACAAAAAACACAGGAAATATCCTAGAAGATCTCCCTGATATTTTGTTTCTATATTTAACAGAAGAAAACCTAAGGATCACAATTCTAAAAATTCAACTGGTTTAAAATATTCAAGATTACTGCAATGTACAGTCCTGAGATTTATAAATAGTCTATCCTTTACCGTGATCATATAAGTTCTGTCTTTAAATTTTCTATCAGCACAAGATGCAAAAAACTAGTTAAATTATCCAGTTGTTTTATACCTTTGAATGTTCATCCACAAAATGTTGTTTCATATTTTCAGAATGCCTAAAAACTGTAATATTCTGAACATTTTTCTATCCATTTCATTGACTAGGGTACAGATTGTCTCCTCAAGGTTTGAATGGAATAGTAAAACGATATAGCACCCATGGGAAGATCTCGTTTGATGATTATATAGCCTGTTGTGTGAGACTCCGGGCTCTGACAGGTATGTATCTCCTCTGTGAACGTGGTACGTTGTATTCATTCTGAATAAGCTACATTGGAAGTATCAAAACAGAAAGGAATGGAAATGCACTAGTTGCTGTGGTAATATATGTGGAGAGAGAAATAGAATTAACATAACAGGATGATGATCCTTCATCTCACTATGCAGATACTACAAGAGCAGCTGAATGTTTCCAGCATCTCTATTATTATTTAATGTTTCCAGCATCAGAAGTACTGCGATCTTGTATTTGCAAAATCAGTAAAAACTACGGCCACTGATTATTTGTACAGAAATTGTCTTTGAGCTGAATTGTTTTTGGTAGTATACAATGGAACTGAAGTGTGACTAAGATTTCTGAGTTCTTCCTGTCTTCCATGCTAATTGTGACATTCAGACTTTTCAACCTAGTACCTTTAACATTCATATGACTTTTAAACTCTATATTCTTAAGATATGGGTGCCATTAGCAAAGCTTAGTTATCCTGGGAATACTTATTTAATTTGCCTTTAAAGGATGCAATGGTCTCTGCTTTGAAAGCTTCCCCTGGCAAAGCATTCTCTCCTGCAATACCAACTCCATAAAGATACAGAATAATACAAATTGTATTGTGAGGAAATAGTTTTAATAGGGTCAGTGGTGATTTTTATTTTATCATATTTGTATTAGCAATTTTGCAGTTAAATATTTTCTTATATTTGTTCTTGAGATGTGAACTTCACTGGAAAGGCCAATATTTATTATCAATCCATGCTGCCTTCAAAATGGTACACAGAGCCACTTTTTTGAACCGGTGAATCCAAATGCTGTGGGTACAACTACATTACAGCTATGGAGGCAGTCCAAGAATTTTAATTGAGTGACAGTGAAGGAGTTCCAAGTCACAAAGCCATGTGACTTAGAAGTGATCTTAGAGATGGTGGTGTTCCCATTTGCCTGTTGGCCTTGTTCTTCTGGGTGAGGTAGGCTGAGAGTTTGGAATGTGCTGTCAAAGGAATCTTGGTGAGTTTCTACGGTGCATCTCCTTTATGATATGTACTGCTGCCACCGGAGAGAGTGAATGTTGAAGGTGGTGGATGGGGTATTCACCAAGTGGACCACATTGATCTGGACAGTGTCAAGCTTCTTGAATGTTATTGGAGCTGCACTCATCTAGGAAAATGGAGCGTATTCTATTGCAGGTATGATTTGCACCTTCTAAATGGTGGACAAGGTTCAGGAAGTTAAGAGGTGAGGTATTCACTGCAGAATTCCAAGCTTTTTTCAAATGGCAAGCAATGACTAGTGGGGTACTGCAGGGATCATTGCTCGGAACCCAGTAATTTGCAATATAGATTAATGATTTAGATCAGGGAGATCAATGTAATATCTCCAAATTTGCAGATAATACAACTCTGAGTGAGAGGGTCAGCTGTGAAGAGGATGCAGAGACGCTTTATTGTGATTTGAACAAGCTGAGTGAGTGGGCAAATGCACGACAAATCTAATATAATATAGATAAATGTGAGGTTGTACTCATTGATAGCAAAAACATGAAGGCAGATTATTATCTGAATAGCTGTAAATAGAGAAGGGGAGATATGCAATGAGACCTAGGTGTCCTAGTACACCAATCGCAGAAGGTGAGCATACAGGTGCAGCGGGCGTTAGAGAATGCAAATGGTATGTTGTCCTTCATAGTGAGAAGATTAAAGTACAGGAGTGGGATATCTTGTTTCAATTATAAAGGGCTTTGGTGAGGCCACATCTAGAACACTGTGTGTGCAGTTTTAGTCTCCTTATCTGAGGAAGGATGTTCTTGCTTTGGAGGGAGTGCAGCAAAAGTTTACCAAACTAATTCCTGGTATGGTGAATGAGGAGATACTGAGTCAATTAGGATTATGTTTGCTGGCATTCAGAAGAATTATGGGAATCTTATAGAAAGTTATAAAATTCTAACAGGACAAGACAGTGTAGATGCAGGAAGGATGTTCCTAATGACTTTGGAATCCAGAAATGGGGGTCATAAACTAGGGATTTGAGGTTAACCTTTTAGGACTGAGATGAGAAGAAATTTCTTCACCTAGCAAGTAATAAGTTTATGGAATTCTCTACCAAAAAAGCAGTTGAGGCCAAAACATATTATCAAGAAGTTGGTATGGTTCTTGGGGCAATGGAGATCAAAAGATATGGGGGGAAGTCAATATCAGCCTTTTGAGTTGGATAATCAGCCATGATCAAAATGAGTGGCGGAGCAGGCTCGAGGAGCTGAATGGCTTACTGCTCCTATTCTCTAAGTTTCTGTGATCTGCTCTTTATAGTATTTATCTGGCTGGTCCAATTCAGTTTATGGTCAGTGTTAGTCTCCAGACTGTTGATGGATTTAGCAGTGGTAATACTGAACAGTAAAGGGAGAGAGTTAGAATCTCTTTTGTCAATTATGTGGCAAGAATGTTACTTGCCATGTTTATCAGCCTAAGCCAAGTCTTGTTGCCTATGGGAAGGATAGCTTCAGTAGCTGAGGATTTGCAAACGTTGCTGAACATTGGGCCATCATCAGTAAAGATCCCCACTTCTGATTTTACATTTGAAGAAAGGACATTGAAGCAGCTGAAAAAGGTTGCATTTAGAACATGACCCAAGGTACTCCTGCAGTCACACCTTCGAGGCTGGGATAATGGGTTGGCAACAACCACAACTAACATACTTTCTGTTGGTTATGATTCCAAAAAGTGGAGAGTTTTCCACTTGTCATTGATTTCGGTTTTGTTAGAACTCCTTGATGTTAAGAGAAATCTTTTTCTCCTCACCCCTCAAGTTCAGCCAATTGGTACATATTTGGACTGAGTCTATCATGACGGCAGCAGCAGAATCCATTTTACAGGAGTTATTTACCCAGCCTATAATGTTTGCACAGTAAATTTGTGTAGAGCAAGAGAGAATAGTATTTCATTCTGTTCGGGTTCATATTGCAGTCATGACACTCAAAGTAAAATAGAGATTAGATTATGTTGCAACACACCCTTCATTTCTTTATTCCTCTATGTTTGAACACTAGCAAGAACTATGTTTCATTAAATAAAAAATTGTAAAGTGCAAAATAAGTTTGTAACTTTAACTTTTTTAGTTGTTTTTTTTTTAAAGAAAGTAAAAGTTAAAAATGATTATGTCCACTTTAGGTTCTTCTTTGTCTCAGTTTAATTGTGACCTACCTGAAAATAGTATTGATATACAATTGAATATGTTTAAGAAATTACCATTTATGAAATTTCTTACTGTCAGACCATCACTTCCATTCAGGACGATTGCCAATCCCTGTCCCCATTGTGAATTTTCACTGATCTGTTTGAAAATTAACTAACTACTTTCAGATATACTTTCTTCAATTAAATGTGCTCCTAATTAAAAATAGTTTTGCTCTTTAGATTATTAAATTGTGACTTTTACATTTGAACTATTTTCAAGTTTCCTTGATTTTGAAACAAAACTTCACGTTCAAAACCATTTTTAATCAAAAATGAAGTTGTATGTTGTAATGAATGTAGTAATAAGATCAGTTATTTTGTGGCAGTTACTTCTATCCTCTTCTATTTGTCTATATTACTGTTTGGCAGTACTCTGTCAGCGTCAGTAATCAGTGCAGCCATGGAAATGCCTTTCAGTAGTTAAGTCATGGTACAATGCTATTTATGTTGCTTTCTATTTGTAATGTATTGTTTGAGAAAATAAAATCATCTTGTTTTATGCAAAAAAGAATTGAATCGCACAAAAGACATGAATCGTTAAGTGGAGAGCTTAGTTAATATTTTAAATCTGGAAACCTTTAGACTTCGCATTGACATAGCTTCATTACATCATTTGTCTAATCTGTTATTATTTAACTGTTTTGCTTTATTTCCCATCAGAGGCCTTCAGAAGAAGAGATGCTTCTCAACAAGGAGTTGTTAATTTTGCATATGATGATGTGAGTATAGATGCATTCTTATTTACACTTGCAAATTCATTTTAGTAGATGAATCGATGTACTAATCTAATTGAGGGGATAAAACCATTCATTTGATTTGTGTTCAACTCCAGTATTCAAATGTGATTTTCAACAACTCAGGGATTCTACAATGTTGTTTAGAGAACATATTTATCTTCTTCATACCTGACAATACAACTCACTATTAATTGAAGTCTAATGTCAAATAATTCTTCTTTGTTTCAAGCTTTCCCACTGGTTCAGTGTACAATCGTGTCCCAGTTTTCTGATCCTTTCTGTTACAAAAAGGAGGTGCAATGAGCTCCGTTAGTTGCTAAAATCATTACTTAAATCTGCCTAGCTACCTGCAAAAGGTGGCACAGTAATTAACATACCTGCCTCTCAGTGCTAGGATCCAGGTTCAATTCCAGCTTCGGGTGACTGACTGTGCAGACACCACACATTCTCCCCATGTCTGCGTGCGTTTCTCCGAGTGCTCCAGTTTCCTCCCACAGTCCAAAAATGTGGGTTAGGTGGATTGGCCATGCCAAATTGCCCCTTTTAGTGGCAAGGGTAAATATGTAGGACTACAGGAATAGGGTCTGGGTGAGCTTGGTGGACCAAATGACCTCCTTTTGCACTGTAGAGATTCTGTGAAAAGAGAGAGGCAAGCTGAAAGTGTCTTCCAGCACATTTTCAACTCTGTGGCAGCTAAGCCCACCTGTCATCAGGCAACTTCTCCATTGTGCCTGGGATGTCAAATGGAAAACCAACAAGTCTCAGCCATCATCTGCTGCTTGTTTCCTATTCTATGTCTGATCCTCCCCCACCAAGTATTATTTATCTATCCACCCTATAAAAGTTGCAGAATTGTCATTAAAAACATCATTTCACTTCTGGCATTTGGGGAAGGAAAGCTGACACTCCTCATCTCGAAAGGCATTCGGTGTGATTCAATTTCTCCTGAAATGCCCTAACAAGTCAGTGAGTTATTACAACAATCAAGGATGAGCAAAAACTGGGCTTGCCTGTGTCTCCCACAAGTTGCAAATGGCAAGGTGAGGGATCTTGCTGTATTCTTAAATGCACATTTAGACCAACAGATGTAGGAGCAGAAGTAGGCTATTCAGCCTACGGAGATCATGACTGTCCTCAACTCTAATTTCTTGTCTTATCCTCATGATCCTTGATTCCCTTGCTGATTAAAAATGTCTATATCAGCCTTGAATAAGCTTAACAACCCAGCTTCTATTGCCCTCTAATAAGAATCCACTACCTTCAGAAGAAACTCCACTTACATTCTGTCTTAAATGGGTGAACTCTTATTCTGAGGTTATGCCTTGATCCTAGACACACACTCAAGCTAGAAAAAGTCTCTCAGCATCAAACTGTCAAAACCCTGAGAATCCTGTATATCTCAATACAGTTGCCTCTCATTGTTCTAAACCCCGGTGAACACTGGTCTGACACATTTAACCTTTCATAAAAAAAATCCCTCTTTACCCAGAATCAGCCTAATGAACCTCCTCTTGATTGCCTTCAATGCCAGTATACCTTTCTTTAGATCAAAACTGTTCATGTAAAAAAAACTTAAACTATTATTTAATGACCAATGAAATGTTTTTATCCCACTTGAGAAAGTCTGGGGACATTTATGATTACAACTAAAATGTGGAAATTACATTTTTACCAAGTTCAGTATTGTATGTCATATGTCAAATTGGTGTACAGTACTCTAAGTGGTATGGGGCAAATTCCAACCTTCAGCAGAATCACTAGTTCATTAGCTTGCAAATTCCCTAAATCAGATTTCAGGTGAGAGAAGTTTTTCACAATTACTCGTTTAAAATTTTGACTCGGTGAAGAGTAGGTGTAATACATGCACGTCCAAAGTTGAATCCCCATTCTACTGAACTAACTGATCTCAGCCCAGAATGGTGGTTGAGAAATCGACTATGATTTCTGCTTCTGCTTGATACCCAGCAACCCCTGCAGAATATGTAGCCAGAGCCAAAATTTGCTGTGATTCTCCCATGGTTGAAATACACTCAATGTCCATTGTTATAGTTTATAACAGTCACTTGAGTGAGTTACTAAAAGAGAGGGTAGCAGAAATAAGAGGCAACATCACTGGGTGTGGGATAAACATTAGAAGTAAAATTATTGTGGTTTAATTTTATTTGATTTGCAAATGGGAGACATTAACACTTGATAAATATTACAATTTCTTTTTCAGTTCATCATGTGCACGATGACTATTTAACTGAAGCAAGATTGAAAAGACTATAATTTCCAAGAGTGCCCACTCTCTAATAGCCAACTGCAACATTATGCAATGTTATACAGTATATATGTAAAGAAAAGTGCATGATACAGAATGTATGAGTCTTGGCTGATTATGTAATGCTGCACTAGGTAACTGCTGTGAAATCAGTTAACTTTTTAATAATGACGGACATTAATTTTTGTACTGAATTCTGCCAATTAATGCTTGATTAGATAGTGAACATTTTGAAAGCTTATTTGGACAACAAAAACAATGTAGCTTCCATAATGAAGGTATTGAATTCAAATACATAAGTTGCACAAAGCCTATTGTTGCATATGTTTTGTTCATATTAATTGAAGTAGACCATATGGTGAGAAAACTGTCAAATAATAAAAGGAAGTGAGAAATTCTGTTCAATGAGATGACATTCAGGTCAATGCTTTTCCTAATCTCTTTGTAGAAATAGGGTATTCATTACCCTGCATGAACTCTTCCTTGAGAGTGCCTGGTCAGTTTGAGCCACAATACATTCGAAGTATCAGTCTAACCTTATATTATTAAGGGATGTCTACATTGTCAGATATTATCTTTCAGATGAGATTTAAATGGAATCATTGACCTAAAAATTAGAATAGTGTCCAAATCTGGGCATGCTTCTGATATAGCTCATATTGCACAAGCCTGATGAGATTGGAGGCAGAATCACAGAAAATGGCTTTTGTGTGAACTCCAGTTGCAGTCAATCAGCAGCCTCAGGTGAGTTCAGGGAGAGGTGCAATGACTGCCCACAGCTTGTGAAACCAATGGGAAGCCAGTGGGAGAAGGTAAATAAAAGCCGTCAAACCTGCTTTTCAGACAGCAGTTTCCAGTGTTTCCTTTAGGGTTGCAGGTTGGGGTTTGGCTACAAGACATCTGAAGAAACCAAATGAAACTCTTATCTAACCAATCTGCTGTTTAACCACATCGCTAGGTGGAATTACACGTGAATGCTGTCCATGTATTGAACCTTTCAATCCCTATCTAATGCTAGTAAAGGGGACATATAACTATGCAGTTTCTCATCTGCTAGTTCAGCTGTATGTATAGATGACCTTGGGATAGAACAAGGTTGTTTATTTTTTTTACCCAGGCTTGCATGCTTCCTCAAATAAGCAACACCAGAACCAAAATCACTTTACTGTGTAGGTATTAACTGTTATATTTGCTCCAAAACTACAGTGAGTACACTTCAAAAGCAAATAATTAATTAGATTGTGAGCTGCTTAAGTACATCCTGAGAATATAATTTGATGTATAACTACAATTTTCCTAACACACTGCAAGACTCAATTTTGACTCAGACTGATTCAATATTTTGCGAGTAAGTGATAAGACAGAGGGACTGTGACCAGACTTCCTGGCCTGCTCTTCATACTGCGCCTTTGCCTTTCCCTGCAGAAGTGCTATCTCTTGTATTAAGATTCATTTGCCATTTCAATATCTTGCCATTTCATGCTCATGGCAATTTTTGTAGCTCATCATCCCAACCTTAAAACCCCAGCAATTGCATTTTGACCCAAGGCCTTTGGTTTGCTTGGGTTGAACAGAGGCTCTGCTGCTCACAAGATGCCCCCCCACCCCCTCCAAATTTTGTATATCCAAACACTGGCCTCTGCCATTGTTCTGGAATCTTCCTGAAATTGCGATGGCATTGTGCTAAGCAGACAATGAATTTTTGTTTTATCATCCTCTTTCAGCTTAGATAATAATGGCTTTATGTAATATATAATATGGACCCCATCCATCACCACCTTCTTCCACCTGGCTGAATTTATTCTCACATTGAACAACTTCTCCTTTAACTCCACTCACTTCCTTCGTGCTGCTATGACCACTTCCGTGAGTGCTAATGTATTTTGTTGTGTGGGATATATTGATATTTCTTGTTACAGTCTTGCTCAGTCAATTCCCTTTTTCACCTTTTTCCAGTATATTAATGACATTAGTGATGTTTCTTGCTGTTGCTTTGAAATCAAAGATTTTAACTAGCGATTTCCATCCTACTATCATCTTCACATAGTTCATCTTCAATTCTGCTCTTTCCTCCTTTATCTCCTCATTCCAACCTAGATATGGAAATAATCAACCAATATTTCCATAGATATCTTTACTACACTTTCCCACAGCCCACTTTCTGAAGGACTGTATTTCCACTCTCCCAGTTTCTCAATATGTTTGGATGATACAATCTTCCATTCTAGCACTTTTGATTTGTCTTCCTTTTTTCTTCACTCAAGATTCTTCCCTCCCACTTACTGCCCTGGCCCCTCCAAATGTGGTTAAGTGCCCTTGATCATGTCCATTCTATTTAATGTACTTCTGTTCTCCTCTGTCCCAGACCACAATTGGATTCACTTTGTTCTCACCTTCCACCCACTCTACCTTTGGGAGACCAAGTACTTACTCAGTGGCTGCATTGCAGAACATCAATCAGGTTTGACCCCAAGGTTTCATTTTAATTCTGTGCCTTGATCTCACTCTGGCCTTTCTGCCCTTGACCTGCTACATTGTTCAAGTGAAGATCAACTCAAGCTTTGACTGGGCACTTTACAGTTTTCTGTACTCAACATTGAGTTCAATGTTTTTTTACTATTGGTCTATTTTTCTAATTTGCTTTGCATTGACTTAGACCTGGTTCCAATATTCATGCTTGTTAAGCCTCATGGCACTCAACCTTCCTCTCCCACACCCCCATCTATTCACATTGTGCCCTCCCAAACCACTCCTGATGCTGCACGTCCTCTCCATATTTGTATATCTCCCATGTCTACGCATTTAACATGTCCACTTACCAACCATACACTAAGTACAGAACATGTATAACACTGACAGGTCTTTGAAATGCTAGTGAAATAAAAAGAAAATCATAACATTCAATGAAACCATCTGGCAATTGTATTAACAAAGCCAGCTGAACAAATGACCAGACACTTGTTTTGTCAGATGGTTTCATTACAAATGCAATTCAGCCCTGTAAGGAGTTGTTTACACAGCTGGAAAGGGGACATTATTTGATTGACAATTTTATGAGCTTATAAAAGATGCCATTTTTTTTTAAAGGTTTTTTAATTATTTCATGAATATTTCAAACTCTGGCCAATGATATCCCTTGGTTCTGTACCTAGTGGACACTGGAAGAATGCTTCAAAGGCTCGGATGTCTCTCATACTCTGAAGCATGTGTGGCCTCACACCGTGCTGGTCAATTTAATATTCACTTACCTTTTGAGGACAGAACCCTATGATCAATTACTACATTATTAACTAGCATTTGATTATGACATTTGAAATTGGCAAGAGCTTTTCAGCTTAACTAGCAAGAGATTCTTGACTCCACAAAAAGCTTCCCCCTAGGCTCAAAAACTAATTTGTGGTGTGATTTCCCACAATTTTCAGGAATCCGTTCACCATCATGAAAATTGCAACCTCTGAAAATTTGAAGTAGGTGTTTAACTATTACTTTACCTGAGCATTAGGTCACAACCGGCCACATTCCCTGATCCAGAGAAAATATGAGATGGCAAAAATGGCCTAATAAGTATACACTGTGGCCACACACATCTGTTTGGTCCTCCCAAACTGGATTTGATCAGCACGAGGAGGGAAAAATTCAATCCAATTTCTTTATGTATTGACACTGTTAGATCTGCTGACCATTTCTAGTTTCTGCAAAATTTGGCTTTTGTCTCCTAACTTGAATTTGTACCACAACATAGTCTTTCTATTTAAAGATGTTTTGGCAAAGGGAATTAGCAATTGTGTATCAATTCCAAGGTGCTTACTACATTAATGTGATTCATTAGTGCCATTTGTCTCATGCATACACTGCCCAATTAATTTATTTGTATCATATACACTGTACCATTAACTCACTTGTACCTGTTGCTGTATTGATTTATTTCAACAAACTACAGCTCCCTCACCATCAATTTTACTACTAAGTGATGGTCTCTTATTAATTTACTGGCTGGTTGCTTGGCTGAGCTGCATATTAAAGCCTTCAGTTTTTTCATTGTAACATGGTAATGTTACACCACTAATAATATTTGGACCTTAAACTCTTGCCTTTCAAGCATTAACTAAGTTCCACCAGAGGGAACTTAAATTCAATTAATTAATACAATCTGGATTAAAACATTAGTCTCATCAGTAATGTTCATGCAACTATTTATTTTAATTAAAAACCCATTGTGTTCACTCGTGTTCTTCAGGGAAGAAATCTGGTATCAATACTTGAAATGACCTACACTTGACTCTAGACCCAGAGCAACATGGTCAACTCTCATCTGTCCTTTGAAATGACCTAGCAAACTATCCAGTTGAATAATGAAATGCTACTTATACAGCATTGATGCAGCAGTTCAAAAACATGACCCATAATCACCTTAAGGTAATTAAAGTTGGGAAATAAATGCTAGCCTTGTCTATGATATATCACAAGAATGAATAAAATTTGTCTGAGTGATGATTGCATTTTAGTTTTGTTTTTGAGTTGAGTTTTCCAGTTACAATAACATTTTCACCTCAAAACAAAATCCCACAAGTCTACCATAAGCTAGGTAGATGCAGCCTCCTCTATTTTTGATTTTGTGGTCATGCTCTGCATCAGGCCTCTCTAACTTGGCCAATTGTGAGGAACCTGAGAGTGTTCGTTTGTTGGAAACAGTCAAACTGATGGAAAAAGACAGGAATAAAAATAAAGATCAGGCAATACCCGTGAAGAGAAAATAAGCATATACAATCACCATTGATTGCACTCTGCTTCTTTGTCCTTACCTTAGTCTGGAGCTGTATGGCTCTGGCACAATCTTCCAACCTTGGCTTGCCAAGAACTATGCAGCATTTCTGCTTCTGGAGGCCTATAGTGCACTTTAGCAGCTTCAGGGATAGTGAAACAACATCTCTTTATGGCACTTGCTGCCAAACCAGTAAGTTTGAATGGCTCAGTCGTTTTTGACAGGAAAAGATAACTATAAATTAAGTGGGTAGGATGGCAGGCAGTTGGGGGCTGTCAGTAGCAGTCACCCGGGAGTTACAACTGGTTTCAAACCTCCCAATCTTTCCTAGGTAACTATTCTGCTAAGCAAGTCAAAATCATTCAAAGTTTCCAACTTTAGAATTTTGGAGGGTTTCAAACACCAAATTCCCAGATAATTCCTGTCTGGGGACCTCCAGTGCATGTTCTGGACTGTTCTGGGGAACATAAGATCGGAGCCAAAGTTTTGATTAAAAAAAAAACGACCTTTTCAGTGCGGTTGGGAGAAGTTTAAATTAATTTGGCAGAGAGAGGGGGGACAGAATCACACAGCAAAACAAACAAGTCAGAGGGAGTGCAGCTACATTATACTTCAAGGGAGTAAGACCAGGCTGGATGCCCTCTACTTTTTTGCCAGAAGTATTGCGGGTAAAATGGATGAGTTGAGGGCAATGATTGACATGTGAAAGAGCGATACAGCAGCCATCACAGAGACATGGTTGAAGGAAGGACACAATTGGCAACTCAACATTCCAGATATAGAATATTCAGATGAGACAGGAGAAGAGCTCTAGCTTCATTAGTTAAGGAGGAAGTTATTGCAGTGAGGAGAAATGATACCTTGGAGGGGGAACATCAAATGAAGTTTAGTGGGTAGAGCTTAGGAATAAAAAAAAGGGGACAGTCATGTTGTTAGGTATTCATTATAGACCCCCTGATATAGGGATATTAAGGAGCAAATATGGGTGCAATTTGTGGAGATGTGTAAAGAGAATAACACTAGGGTTATTATATTGGGTGTTGTCAATTTTCTCAACATTAACTGGGATATACATAGTGGTAAGTCCTTGGATGGAGTTAATTTTTTTTGAAAGGTGTACGGAAGAACTTTTTAGATTAATATGTAGAGGGTCCAACAAGGAAAGCTGATTCAGGGGAATGAAGTTGAACAGGTGGTTGAGGTGGTGACAGGGAGCATATTAGTGATAATGATCATAATATTATAAATTTAAGCTTGTTCTGACCAAAGAAATAGACAAGTTCCAAAGAAAAACGTTTTGGATTGGGGAGAATGAATTTTAGTAAAATAAGAAAGGATCTTATCCTCGTGAAACACGAGGATACTCTCAAAAAAAAATCACGAGCAGACCTCTCACGACTTATCGCGTGTATGCCCATTGTTGGACAACAAGGTGAACCAAAGCACTGTAGGATAAAAACAAGCACTTCGATATCACCATCTATTTACACACTTCCCAGAGATTCCCAGGGCTCATGATCACTAGTTTAAATCAGTTTTCTTACCCCTCCATTCCCATTCTGTTCATGTGCCCATCTAAGTATTTCTTAAATAACTCCAGAGTGCCTGCCTCCACCACTTTACTTGGCACCGCATTCGATACCCCCACCGCCCTGTGTGTGAGAAGACTCCCTCTAGCATCCAGATTGTACCTTACCCCCCTCACCCTAAGCCCGTGACCCCTCGTGCTATTTCAGTCCATCTTCGGAAAGAGCTTAACCCTGTTTACTCTATCTATACCCCTCATAGTCTTGTACACCTCAATTAGATTTCCTCTAAGTCTATGTCTTTCTAAGGAAGACGGCCCCATTTTGCCAAATCTCTCCTCGTAACTCAGACCTTCCATACCAGACAGCATCCTGATGAACTTCCTCTGCACTCTCCCCGTAGTCTCCACGTCCTTCCGGTAGTTAGGCGACCAGAACTGGATGCAGTATTCCAAATGAGGTCTAACCAACGTTTTATACAGCTGCAACATTAAAGACCAGCTTTTGTACTCTATACCCCTTCCTATAAAGGCTAGCATACCTTATGCTTTCTTCACAACCTTCTCCACCGCGATTAGGTTTCTCCATGGCATCATTCATCCCAGTCCCCTCTCCATTCCCAGTATTCTTGAAAACTTCCCCTGCACATCTCCCATAAGCATTCCCCCTGTCACATTGATACTGTGCTTCTTTGTAATTTCACTGCGGGGAAAATACTCTAACTATCCACCCTGTGTATGTCTCTCATACCTGTGTAGACCTCTGTCAGGTTTCCCCTCAGCCTTTGACTTTCCAATGAAAACCTTCATGGTTTATTCAACATAGCCAACACATTTAAACCAGGTAGCACCCTGGTGAACGCTGCTTGCATTCTCTCAAAACCTTCCCGGTCATTCTCGCTGTGAAGTAGCCAGAACTGCATGCTTCAAATGACTTGGCAGCTCCTGGTCGATAAAGGCAAACAAGCCATATGCCTTCGTAAGTCCCTGTGTTGCCACATTTATCAAACTGTGGACTGCACGCCCACATCCTTCTGTATGTTAATTTTCCTCAGGGTTCTGTCATTTACAGTATAATTCACACCTAAATGTGTTCCACCAAAATGCATCAACCCACGTTTGAAGCATACAAGCATAGAACATTACAGCACAGTCCAGGCCCTTTGGCCCTCAATGTTGTGCCGACCTATGGCAAGATCAAGCTATCCCCTTCTTATAATTCTGGAGTGCTCCGTGTGCCTATCTAATAACGGCTTGAAAGTTCCTAAAGTGTCTGCCTTCAGTATCAGAGCAGGCGGTCTATTCCACACCTCAACCACTCTCAGAGTAAAGAATCTACTTTGGATATCCCTCCTTTATCTCCACCATGAACCTTACAGTTATGCCCCCTAGTAACAGCTACATGCACCTGCAGAAATAGTCTCTGCGTGTCTGCTCTATCTATCCCTCTCATCATGTTATAAACCTCTTTAAGTCACCTCTCATCCTGCTCCGCTCCAAAGAGAAAAGCCCGAGCTCCCTCAACCTTTCCTCATAAGACATACCCTCCAAATCATGCAGCACCCTCGTAAATCTCCTCTGCACATCCTTCTTATAATGAGGTGACCAGAATTGAACACAATATTCCAAATGTGGTCTCACCAACGTCCAGTATAGTTGCAGCATAACCCCACGGCTCTTAAACTCAAAACCCCTGTTAATAAACGCTAACACAATCTAAACCTTCTTCACGGCTCTATCCACTTGAATGGCAACCTTCAGAGATCTGTGGATATGAACCCCAAGATCTCTTTGTTTCTCATCATTTCTTAGACCCCTGCCGTTGACCTTGTAATCTATATTCAAGTTTGTCCTACCAAAATGAATCATCTCGCACTTAACAGGGTTAAACTCTACCTGCCATTTTTCAGCCTATCTATGCCTCTGCATCCTTTCTATGCCTCTTTGCAGTCTGCAAGAGCCCTCCACCTCATCCACTATTCCATCAGTGTCATCAGCAAATTTACTAACCCACCTTTAGGCCCTTTCTTCCAAGTCATTGATACAATTTTGTTCATATTAATCTCATCTGCCATTTTTGTGCCCAACCTTTTTATATCTTGTTCTATCCTTTGACAATCTCCGGGACTGTCAGCAGCTGCGCGAATCTTCATGTCATGCACAAGCATATTAATCAGATACTACCCAGCTCCCTGCAACATTTTCCTCCAGATCATTCATATATATGATAAATAACAGAGGTCCCAGCACTTAATCCTGAGGAAAACCATTAACTGCAGATATCCATTCTGAAAAACACAGTATCATCTCTCTACCTTCTTTAACTAAGCTGCTTCTTTATCCATCTAACCAGCCCATCACAAATCGCATGTGATTTTAGTTTCTGAACCAGTCTACCAGACCTTGTCCCACAGCGTCATAAATTAACTTGATCAATTCTTCAAAATACTGGATTGAGTTGGTGAGACATGACCTTTCGTACACAATCATGTTGCCTGTCACTTACCAGTACATTTTCTTGCTTCTGTTTACATATGACCCTCAGTATGTTCTCCGAAATCTGCCCCAACTCCAATAGAACGGCTTATATTTTCATTTAAGAAGATTCACAACACCAGGTTAATATCCAACGGGTTTATTTGGTATCATGAGCTTTCAGAGCATTGCTCCTTCATCAAGTGAGTGGAGTGGAGTCCTTTCAGCTGATGAAGAGCAGCACTCTGAAAGCTCGTAAACCTGTTACACCTTAATCTCTTGCTGTGGGACTTCTTACTGTGCCCATCTCAGCGCCGGCATCTCTGCAATGTACTCCCTCTCTCCTCCACATCCCCCCCCTCCCCCCAGATTACCACACTTCATTTCTTAAACAAGGGAACAATATGCTTGACTTTCTCAATCTGGGCATTGACTATAAAGATTGACTGGTCATGTTGCAACTCTACAGGGACTTAATTAGGCATCATTTGGAATACCGCATACAATTCTGGCTGCTACACCACAAGCCAGATACTGTGGCGAGTGTACAGAAGATCTTTCCCAGTACGTTGCTGGAGGCTATTATATATGGGGATCGTTTGGATAAATGGACAGTGATAGCCTTTTCCCTAGGATGGAGAAAGCTAGCACGAGGGGACATAGCTTTAAATTAAGGAGTGGTAGTTATAGGATGGATATCGGAGGTAGGTTCTTTACCCAGAGGGTGGTAAGGGTATGGTATGCCCTGCCTGCTGCAGTCGTAGATGTGCCAAGTTTGGTGGCGTTTAAGAAGTTAGTAGATAAGTTTATGGATGAAAAGGGAATGGTTTAGGTTAGAGAGTCATTGCTTTTTCCTAATTGGTCGGCGCAACATCGAAGGCCGAAGGGCCTGTTCTGCGCTGTAATGTTCTATGTTCTATGATCTGGCCAAGGTAGACTAGTGTTGCAAGGTTCTCTGGAGGCTGGGCATTACCAACACAAAAAGTTACGAAAGCCATTGTCCCAGTCTAAAGATGTATCTTTATTAACCAACGATTCAAGGGAGAGACAAAAATTGGTCAGTCCAATGCCTCTCTATAGAGAAGGCTCTGAGCTTTCCAAGATAACTCTGAAGTTATAATGCACAATTTGATCAAGTATACATTTTTCACTTCACATCTTCCTACCTTTCATTAGTTCTGATCAAATTCAATACAAATCAATTGTCAATAACACTTGTCACATACTTTAGCCAATTGCATGCTACTCTCTGTCATCATGTGATTTAATTGGTTCATAGAATCCAGATGCCTCCCCTCCTATTGCAGAGGCTTCTTTCTCTGTTGCCTAGGAACCCCTGACACTTAACTATAATGGTCAAAGTTAAGAGTTACCAACAACATCTGCTATGTCACTGGCCAAACAAAACAGATGTACATTCTCATATCTGAGAAGGGGCCTGTCTTATCTGGATGATGTGAAAAAATACTATTTATAAGTAGCCCTTAAAACATTACTGCTAGCAACTTTTGCTGATAAGAATTTGCATATTCTGAGATTTCGTTGTTTCTGAAGAATTTGGTTCTGTCTCCTAATTCCATCACCCCTCACAGCAGTTTGTCTTGGCTAAAGTGCAATTACTTGTATAAAATACAGTTAATATATTTAACATAGCAAAATACATGTTTAAATCAGAAATACTTGTTCAGATCACTTCTTATATGCCTTTATGCAAGCAGTTTCCCTGTTTAACTGTTCTGAAATCTGATCTGAAGTCATTCACTTAGTGGTTTAATTAGTGCCTTAAATCCGCAATTATTTAAAATTTCTCTAATCCACTACAATTTTCTCAACAACTGGGCAACAGTTACTAATGGGAAAACCTACAGAAGAGCAGTGGGAGCATTCAGAACGGTACTGGGGAGAGTGCAAGCCCAGCATGTTCCCTGTAAGGTGATAGGAAGGAGTAACTCACCCAGAGAACCATACATGACCAAAGATATTCAGGATACAATGAGGAAAAGGACATAAATCAGTCGAGATATCAATGAGGTATAGGAAGTGCAAGCGGAGCTTAGTGGCACAGTGGTTAACAATGCTGCCTCACTGCACCAGGAACCCAGGTTCAATTCTGGGCTCGGGTCACCGTCTGGGTGCAGTTTGCAGATTCTCCCCATGTTTGCATGGATTTCCTTCGGGAGCTCCAGTTTCCCCCCATAATCCAAAGATGTGTGGGCTAAGTAGATTGGCTATGCTAAGTTGACATTTAATGTCAAGGGATTAGCAGGGTAAATATGTGGGGTCATGGGAATAGGGATTGAGATTAGTGCAGACTCGATAGACCAAATGGCCTCCTTATGCACTGTACAGATTCTGTGATTTTATGAAAGCAAAGAGTGGAGATGAGAAGACTCTGGTTAGTAAAAGTAGGGAAAATCCCAAGATATTCTATGTATATTAATGGGAAGAGGATAATCAGGAAAAGGCGTAGGGACTAAGGGAGCAATCTGTGGGTAAAGCCTGAGGACATTGGTAAAGTTTTGAATTAATACCACACATCTGTCTTCACCCAAGAGAATGAGGATGATGGTATAATATTCAAGGAAAGGAACCGGAGGTTCTTGAGCAAACTGACACAGGGAAGAACAACACATTAGAGATGATGTCAGCCTTGAAAGTGGATAACGACCCAGGTCCAGATGAATTGTGCCCAAGACTGCTTTGGGAGGCAAGGAAGGAGATTGCAGAGACTTTGACCCAAATTTTCACTTCCTCTCTGGCCATGGAGGTGGTCACAATAAGAAGTCTCACAATACCAAGTTAAAGTTCAACAGTTTACTTGGTAGCAAAAGCTACTAGCTTTCAGAGCACTGCTCCTTCGTCAGGTAAATAGGAGTTCCATTCACAAACAGGACATATAAAGACAAACTCAGTACTCCGAAGGCTAGCAGCTTTTGCCACGAAATAAGCCTCTTGGACTTAAACCTGGTGTTGTGAGACTTCTTGTTGTGTTTGCCCCAGTCCAACACTGCCAACAAGAAGTCTCACAAACAGGGCATGTAAAAACACAAACTCAATTTACAAAATAATGGTTGGAACTTGAGTCTTCACAGGTAATCAAGTCTTAAAGGCACAGACAATGTCAGTGGAGCGAGCATTAAGCACAGGTTAAAGAGATGTGTATTGTCTCCAGACAGGACGGTTGGTGAGATTTTGCAAGCCCAGGCAAGCTGTGTGGTGCGGGGGGAGGAGGGTGGGGCACAGATAGTGTGACACAAGTCAAACAACCCGGTTGAGGCTGTCCTCGCATGTGGAACTTGGCTATCAGTTGCTGCTCAGTGACTCTGTTGTGTGACGTGGAGGCTGTCTTAGAACATAGAACATTACAGCGCAGAACAGGCCCTTCGGCCTTCGATGTTGCGCCGACCAATTAGGAAAAAGCAATGACCCTCTAACCTAAACCATTCCCTTTTCGTCGTCCATAAACTTATCTACTAACCTCTTAAACGACACCAAACTTGGTGCATCTACTACTGACGCAGGCAGGGCATTCCATACCCTTACCACCTTTGGGTAAAGAACCTACCTCTGACATCCGTCCTATAACCACCACCCCTTAATTTAAAGCTATGTCCCCTCGTGCTAGCTTTCTCCATCCTAGGAAAAAGGCTATCACTGTCCACCTATCTAAACCTCTAATCATCTTATATGTTTCGATTAGGTCCCCTCTTAGCCGCCTCCTTTCTAACGAAAACAACCTCAAATCCCTCAGCCTTTCTTCATAAGACCTGCCCTCCATACCAGGCAACATCCTGGTAAACCTCCTCTGTACCCTCTCCAATGCCTCCACATCTTTCTTATAATGCGGGACCAGAACTGCACACAATACTCCAAGTGCGGCCGCACTAGAGTTTTGTACAGTTGCAACATGACGTTGTGGCTCCGAAATTCAATCCCCCTACCAATAAAAGCTAAGACTCCGTATGCCTTCTTAACAACCTTATCGACTTGATTGCCAACTTTCAGAGATCTATGCACATATACACCAAGATCCCTCTGTTCATCAACACTATTAAGAGTCCTACCATTAGCCCTATACTCTACACATTTGTTATTCCTGCCAAAGTGAATTACCTCACACTTTTCCACATTAAACTCCATTTGCCACCTCTCGGCCCAGCTCTGCAACTTGTCCAAGTCTCTCTGCAAACTATAACACCCCTCTTCACTATCTACCACTCCTCCGACTTTGGTGTCATCCGCAAATTTACTAATCCATCCTTCAATACCCTCATCCAGATCATTTATAAAAATTACAAACAGCAGGGGCCCCAAAACAGACCCCTGAGGTACACCACTTGTAACCGAACTCCATGATGAATATCTCCCATCAACCACCACCCTCTGTCTTCTATCTGCTAGCCAATTCCTAATCCAATTAGCTAAATCACCCTCTATCCCATACATCTGCATTTTCTGCAGAAGCCTTCCATGGGACACCTTATCAAACGCCTTACTAAAGTCCATATATACCACATCAACCGCCTTACCCCCATCCACCTCTTTTGTCACTTTTTCAAAAAACTCAATGAGGTTAGTAAGGCACGACCTACCCTTCACAAAACCATGCTGACTATCCCCAATCAATTCATTTCTCTCTAAATAACTATAAATCCTATCCCTAATAATTCTCTCCAATACTTTGCCCACAAACAGAAGTAAGACTCACTGGCCTATAATTCCCTGGAAGGTCTCTCTTCCCCTTCTTGAACAATGGGACCACATTCGCTATCCTCCAGTCCTCCGGAACCACACCCGTAACCAACGACGACCTGAAGATCAGAGCCAGATGCTCTGCAATCGCCTCTCTTGCCTCCCAGAGAATCCTAGGGTAAATCCCGTCCGGCCCAGGGGACTTATCTAACTTCAAACCCTCAAGAATATCTAGCACATCCTCCCTATCTACTTCAATACTTTCCAGTTTGCAACCCTGTACCTCAGTGTTCTCCACAACTACACTTACATCTCCCTATGTGAATACCGAAGAGAAATGTTTGTTCAGTGCCTCTCCAATCCCTTCAGGCTTCACGCACAACTTCCCACTGCTGTCTATGACTGGCCCTAATCTTGCCCTAACCAATCTTCTATTCTTAACATATCTAAAGAAAGCTTTAGGATTTTCCTTGATCCTATCAGCCATAGTCTTCTCATGTCCCCTTTTAGCTCTCCTCAACTCACTCTTTAGCTCCCTCCTGGCTAATCTATAGCTATCCAGTGCACTAACTGAGCCTTCAAGCCTCATCCTGACATAAGCCTCCTTTTTTCTTTTAACCAGCGAATTAACTTTTTTAGTACACCATGGTTCCCTTACTCGACCATTTCCTCCTTGCCTGACAGGGACATACTTATCAAGGACTCGCCGTAGCTGCTCCTTGAATAAGCTCCACATTTCAGATGTGCCCAGTCCCTGTAGTTTCGTAGTCCAACCTATGCACCCTAATTCCCTCCTTATGGCCTCATAATTACCATTCCCCCAGCTATAACTACTGCCCCCAGCTTCATGCCTATCCCTATCCATCACTAAGGTGAAAGTAACCGAATTGTGGTCACTATCACCAAAATGTTCACTAACTTCCAAGCCTAACACCTGGTCTGGCTCATTGCCCAGCACCAAATCCAATGTAGCCTCACCTCTAGTTGGCCTATCGACATACTGAGTCAAAAAACCTTCCTGCACACTTTGTACGAAAACTGACCCCTCTAACGTGCTAGAGCTATAGCTATTCCAATCAATATTAGTAAAGTTAAAGTCCCCCATAACAATTACCCTATTACTTTCACTCCTGACCAGAATTGACTTGGCAATCCTTTCCTCAACCTCTCTAGAACTTTTTAGGAGGTCTATAAAAGACTCCCAACAGGGTGACCTCTCCTTTCCTGTTTCTAATCTCAGCCCATACTACCTCAACAGACAAGTCCTCATCAAACTTCCTTTCTGTCACTGTGATACAGTCTTGGAGAACGCTTACCCGAAGATCAGAGGCTGAATGCCTGTGACCGCTGAAGTGTTTCCCAATAGAAAGAGAACACTCTAGTATAATGATTATTGAGCGGTGTTCATTCAGTTATTGTAGCTTCTGTGGGGTTTCTCCAAGTACCATGTTTTGGGACATCCTTTCCTGCTGCATATCAGGTGTCAGACAACTGGAAAACAGCCAATGAGGTACCACTATTTAAGAAGGGTCATAGCAATAAACTAGGAAACTACAGGCATTTGAGTCTCATGTCAGTAGTAGGGAAACTACTGGAAAAATTTCTGAAGGAGAGCAACTGTCTCCCCCCGGAGAGACAAAGTTTGACCCTGAATAGTCAGCATATTTTTGTCAGAGGGAGGTTTGCCTAACAAATCTGATTGAATTTTTTTGAGGTGACCAGGTGTATAGACAAGGGTAGTGCAGTTGATGTAGTTTATATGGATTTGAGCAAAACCTTTCACATCGTCCCACATAGGAGACTTGTAAAGAACGTAACTGCAAATGGGATGCTGGGTAATTTGATAAAGCACATTTAATATTGGCTGTTGTAGGAAACAGAAGGTCATGACTAGATACCAATGTCCAGTGATGTACCACAGGGATCTGTGTTGGGCCTCTATTATTTGTCATTTATATAAATGACATTGATGACTATGTAGAGGGGTTAGGATTGGTAAGTTTGCAAATGTCACAAAGATTGGCCAAGTAGTTAACAGTGCAGCAGAGCATTTTGGGCTATAAGAATGTGAAGATGGAATGCTCAAATGGGCAGATAAGTGGCAGATGGAACTTAACCTTGAAAAATCTGAGATGATGCACTTTGGAAGAATTAATTTGACAAGGAAGTATTGAATGAATGGTAGGACACTCGAAACTCTGTCAAATAAAGGAACTTGGCATGTTTGTCCAAAAATCTCTGAAGACAGAAGGCCATGTTAGTAGGGTGGTGAAAAAGGCATATGGGACACTTGCAGTTATCAATCGAGACACTGATTACAAAAGCAGAATGTCATGTTGGAGCTGTATTGAACTTTGGTGAGGCTACAGCTAGTGTGCAATTCTAGTCGTCACGTTATAGGAAGGATGTGATCGCACTGAAAAGCTTGCAGAGCAGATTCACCTGGATGCTGCCTGGGATTGAGCACTTAAGTTACGAGAGGTGGGTAAGCTTGGATTGCTTTCATTGGAGCAGAGAAAACTGATGGGCAACTTCATTAAGATGTACAAGAATATGGAGATATGGACAGAGTGGATAAGGAGCAGCTGTTTTCTTTTAGTTGACAGGTCACTCATGAGGGGACATAGGTTCAAGGTGAGGGGCAGAAGGTTTGGGGGGATGGTGGATATGAGGAAAATATTTTTTACCCAGAAGTTGATGACAATCTGGAACACGCTATCTAGGAGAATGGTAGAAGCGGGTTGTCTCACATTCTTTAAAAAATACCTGGATGAACAATTGACACAGCATAACATTCAAGGCTGTGGGCCAAGTGCTAGCATGGGGGAAGAGGTGAGAGTTCAGCTGTTTCTAAATGTGTCAATGCAGACTCCATGGGCCTCTTCTGCATTGTACGATTCTGATTCAGAGACTGGGAATACCGAAGATGTAAACAAATTCACCAGACCCTAAGAAGGAAACTGCCTCATTTATTTGAAATGATGAACAGTGTAATAACAGACTGGGTAATACGCTCATCAACTACCAGCTTAACTGGGAAAGTGACTTTAGAGATAAACATTTCATCTCCTGGACTGGATTCAAATCACCTGAGTTCAGAGGAATTTTACAGAATACTTTTTCCTTCTAGATTTTGCTTTTTCAATAATATACTAGCAGTAAAAAATGCTACTATGAATTGAGAGTAAATCTAGTGGACCAACTGGTCTTTTGCTGCTTGTTAATTTATTTTTGTGGAATAGAACAAAGTGGAAACATTTAGGTGCAGAGGAGCAGGAAGAGATTAGCTAAGTTAGCAACTATTTTTTGGAAAGGGCTGTAACCGTGTTATTAGGATCAGGGAGTTAAGAGAAATGAAACCCCAATTACCTTATCTTGCTATCCTTTATCAGTGTGTTGTTCTTGAAATAAAGATGTTGGTTTCTCAACCCCACAGCATGAAGGGAAATGGAATAGCCAATTGAAATAGAGGATTATTTGTATGTGCATTCACCTTAATGCTGCAGCTGACACATGCACACGCAGAAAAATACGATTGCAGAGGATAGTGAAATTTTACTAATTACAAAGCAACAGTTCCTAATTCATATATTTAATTTGTCTCAGGAAAGCAGCACATATTGCAGACCTGATGAAGGTATTTTCTCTCCTCAAAGGCAGACTAGTTGGATTCAAATAGCCAGAGTCATAAATCAGGATAATTGCAGGATTCCCTTAAAGAGATAGACTATTCAGCAAGTCAAAGTTTAATTACTTGTTGTCTTCTTATCAGGAGAAGAAGTTTCTATATCGGTGGACTTGAAAAAGGAACAGGTTGAGACTTTTATGATGTTGCAGTCTCCCAGAGTTTAAAAGGCAAACGTGTTAATACCTTATCCACTACTGTCGCTGCAGTTGTTGTTTGATTGATTTCCCCGATTCTTGGGTAATAAGATTTGATATTGAAGACAAGTTTGATCACATGATCAATATCACTTTCCATCAAGAATGTTTGGAACTTGAAGACATTGCTACACAACGGAAGCTGGTTGGTAGTCATTCACACCACCTTATGATTAACTTGATTCCGGCAACTCTCCATTATTAAGTTTCAAATTTGGAAACAGTGGGCTAGATCTCAAATGAGTTAGTGTCCCAAAACCCACCTGAGGTCAACGGACCTTTCCAGTGTCTGTTCTTGGTTGTGATGGTGGTGGTGGTGGTTGGGTGAGTGGCTGGTGGTGGTGGTGTAAAATTTTAGCCGCAAAGTCTACACTACAGTTTTGGATAAATTCACAGATAAATACATGCTGTAAATTCCACAAAGTTTTTTTTCTTGATGTGTCCAATCAAAGGAAAGGCATTCTACCCATAATCATTAAATTAGGAACTTTTCAGAGACTTGGGAGTAGTCAAGATTGCAAGTCATTTGACCTTCAAAAGCCATCTGAACATTGTTGCAATGCTATGGTATCAAAGTAGTGCATATTTAGCCCAAGTTTACAACATTGAGATGAATGTAAGAGACATTCACGGAAGGACCAGGGCAGTGGAAATCCCTCTTAAAAGTTTAAACTTCCCAGGTAAACATAGCACATGCACGCACGTCAGGGCTTCCGATGATCTCTGATGAGTATGAGCAACTTTCTGCTCCTGATACCCTAAGTTACAGCCCATTATGTTCATAATTTGCAATGAAATATTCTGGTTGAACAGAGGTGTTCCAAATGTACTTACCATGCTGTATTTCCCTCGTCCACCTTTAATTCTTGTTCTAAAGTGTGCATTAACAACTCTATAATAAAATCATTATTTTGACCTTTAAATTATATTTCAGACTTCCACTATTTACGCTATTAGCTTCTGATTTCTGTAGGTAGATGGCAGAGAGCGGAACCAGCTTTTCCCAATGAAATAAAATGACTTTTATATTAAAACACATACTTTTCCCTCAATAATCCAACTGGTATAGTCGATTTTAATTACCAAATAATGGAGGAAACCCAAAGCCTGGTCAACTTTATCAGCATCCTCTTAACCTAGATTTAAAGCATGGCTATAGCTCGATTCAATACAGAATCATAACTATGACATAATAGTTATAAAGAACATGAATAAAATTCTGCAGTAACCATTCTAAATTCCACAACTGACTCTGCAGAAACAGAAATAAATATCCAGAGAAAATCTAAGAAATGAATGCCTGGGAAAAAAGCAAGTTAAACATCATCAACTTTCACCATCCTTCCATGAAGTCCTAAAACATCTGTGGAGAAAAAAAATATGGACACAAGAAGAATGCTCTTGAATCACTCCTATTCACAAACCAGAAGATATCTTCACAAACAAGTTAAGGTGGGTTTCTTACCAATTTTATTGAAGGAAACAAATAGTGCATTTGATTTATCAACACTGGTGATACACAGAGATTCTTTTATGTCTGATGAAGAATGTAAATCTCCAAAGTTTCCAGATGACAACATTAACACCAGCAATCTTCATGAAGAAAAAGTATCTGCAAATTCATCATTAATATGCTCAGCTCATATTGAAAGTCATCCAACGCAGATGCTCCCTGGTATAAGAACATATGGACACTTAGAATGGTTCCATTATGAATTACCAGTACCACTCTATCCCTCTTTCTGGGATGTTCTCACAAGCAAGGAAATTCCTAGGTCCCCTGAACGAAGTTCTCTGGGAAGTGAAATGATCAAAGGAAAAAGCAGCAACTGCATACCAGTTCCTCCAATTTTAACAATTTCCACTCCATATAAGTGTACCAGCATTGTTCAAACAAAAATCCAGAAGTCAACTCCATCTCCGTTCCTCATAAATGACTACAAGTGTGTGAATTTTGAACCACCCCTGACGCCATACTGGAAGCAGGAGATCTTCATTCCACGCCCACTCAAAGAAGCAAAATATAAAATTCAATGGATTGTGCAGTACAAAAAGCTCATAAAATAGCCATAAACAACAGCAGAATTCAAGACAGCATAAAAATATGGAGAAGTTCTATAAAATCAATATTTACTAAAAGTTCCAAGAAAAATGTCATGGATACATAGATTTTTGCAAAGGCCAAAGATCAACAGACCCCATACCTCGTCAGGACTCGTCCAGTCCCTCCAGTCTAAATTTGTTGCATTTTGTTTTCACATGATTTTATAAATAATGACAATATAAATTCAATGTAGAAGTTGTTAGGAAAAAGAAGTCAACTTTCTTTCAGCTTCTGCTCAAGCATCATTTTTACTTGTAGGAATTTGCTTTATGTTTAGGCAGGAAAGTGAAATTAGGAGGTACTGGACCCAACAGCATTTCACTAAAATCAGGGAAAAAACATATAAGTATTAGAACAAGTGAACACATGCAAAATAAAAAATTCAACCATTTTCTATAAAATGATAATCCTACAAGAGCCAAATGAGAAAAATTGCAGTACCACACTTTTGGATAGCAGGCTACTATTGAGAGAATGAGTTTAAAAAAAATAGATTACTGGGAGCTACGCAATATATTAATATACTTCACTTCTGTATTTATATTTATATTTAGATTGCAACCTAAATTGATACAAACAAGGACTTTGCACATCAGAAAGTCATAAAAAGGAGTAACTGATTAAATTCTTAACATTTACAGAGTATGTGAACTTACCTTATTTTGATCCAATCAGACACATTTTGGCTAGCCATTAGAGTTTCCAGATAATCTCTGCCTAAGTAATAAGGAGGCCTTTCATTGATTCTCTGCGGTATATGTTCGAGAAGACCTATTGGAATATACCTGAAACAAACAATAAATCAAGAAGAAACTTATGGGTATCTTTGTAAATGCCCAAAATACAACTGAAGGGAATATTTCAACATTGGTCTACAGACATTTATTTTACCTGCATAAGAATGACAGCCACTCAAGAAGAAACTTTCTACTCTTTTCCACTCCCTGAGTATCGGACCCCCAGTGCTCTAGCCCATAATTCCTGAAATCCTGCAGAATTTCAAATCTCTCTCTAGAGGAAATATCCCAGTGTCGTTGCTCTTTGATTTCGGTGAATATCCACGGTTTAATCAGTGCCCCTCTGCAATTCAGCAAATTCAAACAAACGTGAAATTTTATAACAGTTGCTACTTTGGTATCTTGTACAAAGTCACGAATGCAGAAGGAAAGAAAATGCAATCAGTACATTTTTTTTAAACCTTCAATCTATCTTTTGTGCAGGCTACCTATGGTCTATTGTAATTTGTCGAAACTGATGTTCAACCTAAAATCAACTTTTTATAATCTATGTTAGATAGGGCCAAACTGTCCTCTGTATAAAAGTGGCATATTTTTCAAAGTTTGACATTTGTTTTTCATTCGCCAAATTAAAATTCAGCTCAAAATACCTGATTTGGGGTTGAATTTTGACAAAAGGTTGGAAGTGTTAGATACCAAAGATGTAAACCTTTGAAAAGTGAATTAAAAGAATTACTGCCAATTGTACTGCACACCAAGGGCCTTCAATAATAATTTTTTTTAGTGCTAAGGAATAATGAACTAGATACAAATCCAGTTTCAAAGTATGTGCAATTGTCTACAATTACGCGACATTTTACTGGACTGTATTCTGTGCTTGGAATTGAAATCAATAAATTGAAGAGAAAATCGTCATTAATGGATTTTTCATTTAAAAAGCTCCATTCTATTCATTAATAACTACAAAGAAAGTTAATTTGTTGGTTATGTTCTTCCAAAAATCCCCAGATTTGCAACTATCCCCAGTGAAACTTAGATCAATGGGAACCAGGGGAAAAAAAAGAGAAAATCTAACCGTCTTTCCTCGATGCTCAATGACATAACCATTGCCGAATTCCACACCAACAACATATTGCGGTAACTACTGATCAAAAACTGAACCTGACCAGTCATATAATTACTATGGCTACATGAGCAGGTTAGAGGCTGGGATTCTACAGAGATTAACTCACCTCCACAATCCCCAAAGCCTGTCCACCATCTACAAGCCACATGTCAGGAGTGGGATGGAATGCTCTCTACTTGCCTGAAGAAGAGCAGCTCCAATAACACAAATGAAGCTTGACAAGGCAGTCCCCCCATGATTGGCACTCTATCCACAAACATTCACTCCCTCCACTACCAACGCACAATGGCAGGAATTTGTGCCACTGAGAAGATGCACTAGTTTCCTTCAACAGATCCTTCCAAACTTGTGACCTCTATCATTTAGAAGGACAAGCGCCATAAGAAATATCGGAATGCCACTACTTGGAAGCTCCTCTTCACTGTTCTGACTTGGAAATATACTTATATTCTTTCACTTTCATTAGGTCAAAATTATGGAATGGCCTTTTTAATAGCAATGTGGGTGCTCCTATTACATAAGACCATAAAGGTGAAAAGCCCAAGACACTTCTTTAAATTCAAGCAGCAAACTATAGATGCTGGAAATCGGAAATGAAAATAGAAAACACTGCAACTATTTCACAATAAGAGGTCTGACAACATCAGTTTTAAATCCAACCGATTTATTTGATAGTAAACTCGCAAGCTTTCGGCTTTATGGCCTTCATGTCACACTATCTGTAACCCCCATGACTTCTCTGGGTTAGCAAAAAATCTCACTTACTGTGCTGTCTGGAGATAATACACATCTCTCTAACCTGTGCTCAGTGCTCCTTCCACTCATTGTTAGCCACTTTAAGACTTGAATAGCAGGTTAGGTGTAAAGATTCGCATTTTAATCAGCAATCTGTAAACCGTCTGTGCTGATATGTGTGCTATTGCAGACCAGAACACCTCATTCGCCTGACAAAGGCCATAAAGCCGAAAGCTTGTGAGTTTACTATCAAATAAATCGGTTGGATTTAAAATTGGTGTTGTCAGACCTCTAACTGTGTTTACCCCAGTCCAACGCCAGCATCTCTACATCATCACTATTTCACAAGTCAGGCAACATTTGTGGAGAGAAACAGAATTAATACTCCAATGAAAGACCATCAACTTGAAATGTTAACGGTTTCTCTGGACAATGCTGCCTGACCTGCTGAATATTTCCAGCATTTTGTTTTTATTTTTATTGTAGGGCAGAGCAGTCTTGAGGGGGCAATATAGCCTGCTCAGCTCTCATGTTTTTAAAATACCACTTCTTCTTGCCTCTTTCTCACTTTAAAAAAAAAATGAATATTTATATTTAGAAATAAAAAGGCATGCATTGTACACTTGGAACAACAGAAGCCAATTCCGTCTGAGGCTCAAGGGAAAACTGTTCAGCAATGGGTTCCAACAGGTCAATGTAGCCATCAAAAAACTATACATAACAGGAATAATAATTGCATAACTAAAATGAAGTTTTTAAAAAAATTGACCTCTAATATGATAATTGGATCAAACTGAACATTAGTATGGCTTTTGCTCTTATCTGTTAGGCCTGGGAATTCATGTATAGGAGGCCACATGCATCAATATTACAAAATAGTAGCTTCAAACAGAACATGCAGTAACTTCAAAATTAGATAGTACTTGTATATTTCCTTTAACCCATGTAACCAGATTAAAACAATAGTCGAGACCAATCAACTAAGAAATTTCAGCTAATGCCCAAGCTCTGGCATCAGACATCGCTCGCCCAGACCTGCCAGTGTGGAGGAAGACAGGACACTGTATTTGAAGATGATCTAAAGCGAAAAGACATTTTCTCCAATTTCAAAACTGCATTACAGCCTTAAAATAATTTTTTAATTATTTAAAAACTCTTCCTTACAGCTCCTAGTAGGGTTAAGCATCTTGGATACCCTCCTACACAATTCATTTGATATGTTTCTGATAACTTCAGCAATTAATTTTCACGTCAGAAGTAGATATTTGAAATCTTTCAATTTCACTCTTCAAAATCAACCAAATTATGTGACATGGCACTGACTGTTCTTATAGAAACTTATGAATTCCAAGCACATATATAGATAAGCATAGCTTCTGTAATGCGCATACACACACTTAGCAAATTTGATGAAATGGTGTTTTCAGAAGAGCGAGGAAAATAACTTGCTTCTGAACTAGTTCAGAAGAGTGTACATTGTGCTTCTGCATAGCTTACACACCTTGCAATCATAATTCCAGAAACACTAGTTTCTGCTTTGGCTCTGTTGGCATCTTCGAAAGACAGTATATCTCCATTGCCTGTGAAAGATTAAGATTTTGATTACACACTGGGCACAACGGAGCTATAAACAAGTAACACAAACTTTTTAATTAGTTTGCACTGGCAAAACACTGTACGATAGCAACTGCTGCAGCAGAACCATTACCACTTGCTGTAAAGAATTCAATGCCGCAGTCAGGATGATCTTTTTCTCCTAGCACGCTAATAACACTCCCACATAGATATACGTGTGACACCATTTCTTCAACTTAAGCAGAAGCATGCAGGCACACTGATATTAAACTGTACAGTTTTAAGTATGAAGAGATGGACACATTGATTTGCAATGTGAGGAACTAATCTGAATTAATTAATTGGACGAGGAATAAAGCATGTTGTACAGTGCTAGTCACTGCAGCTAAGGTTCATTAATCGTATTTGAAGATCACAAGGGTCAGGTTTGGATTGTTTTGAAGCATCTCCAAAAGTACTCAGTGCCTCTTTATACAAATGATGTTGAGATTTGGCAAAAATCAGAAGAGCTATTGCACTTAAACAATCAAAAATATTGAACTTAAACAATCAACTAAGATATGGAAATTGGCAGCAGATGCTCCAAAGTATTACAGCTTTGTAGATCTGAAGAAACGGCACCCCAGTTTTTGATTAGAAGATACAAAAGGGTTTGATGCAATTATTAATTCAAAATTAGGCCAGGGTGTCATAAATTAAACCTGAACACAGTCCCTTGGCACCACATTAAAAAGGGGCAAAGAGTTATTTGATATTTATTTAGTACCAATAGATCAAGTCATTTTGTGGTATATAACACATGCCCAAATAATTATTCTTCATAGTTTATAAACCCAACACATACCTGTGTGTAAGATATGGCATCAGAGAAAAAGAGGGCTCCAGCCTATGTCACAAAGTACCCCACACAGAGAGTCAGTAGGAAAAAGCCTGTTTGTCAAACTTGGATGTGGATTAATCAGTTGGTGATGAGGAAAGCTGATTGGGACATCAAAAACAATGCTAGCTGTGCTATGTAGCTCCTTCCAACATTTCAAAACCAGGTGCCCATTATATAGTTAATGAACAAATTCTTAGACATAGAAATGACAATCAATAGAGGATATTATTGGGCTTCTGCGCATCAGATTACATGACTCCCATCCAGGTTAGATGCCTATCTTGATTTTGATCACCTATGAGATTTTCTGCATCTAGTTAGTTAAGTGACTTCATAAGGAAGAGGAAGTGTCACTGTGGACTGCTCTTATATTTGTCACTTCTGAAACAACTTCAGTCTGGTTGTAGATACTGTTTAAAATGGACAATAAAAAATATCTAAACTTACCAAACAATGGCATTGGATTAGCCAGTTGAGCACAGTAATCAATGTATTCCCAGTCTGCCAATTTAGTGTAACGCTGCTCTCTTGATCTGCCATGGAGCTAAGGTAACATGAACAGGAAATGTTAATAATATGGAATGCCACCATCATATTCATCGTACACCACAGTAAGCAACAACTTTAATCGTTGCAAAAATACCTTTGGGCGTTACAAACGCAGATAAAGCTGTGAAAAACACATGTTGGAACAAATTGTTTCAGGTATCTTATTGGTGCAGGTATCTGCACACACACGCACTCTCACAATGAACATCCACTGGGAGAATGCAGAGCAGTTATGTCATATCAGTATGCAACATTGATTTAATGTCAGTAGTATCAATTGTTGCAGTTCAACACTCCAACACCCTCCCAACCTCACATAGAAGAACATGCAAGATTGACCTACTTCCCCATCAATGCTATTTAAAGGAATCAGCAAATAAATGTAAGTTATTAGCTGCTGGTTGATTTCTGTTGGCTGTTACCACAATTCAACAAGTACTTTCTCGGGTTGCTTCAATTCATAAAATTCTGTACAGAGGTATGGCAGGTGCTGACGCTGACTTAAAGGTTTCTACATAAACCAGTTGCTTTCAGATATGGGTACACAGCAGTCACTTCCCTTGGAAAACAGCACAACTTGAAGGGTGAACAGAATTATGTAGAACAGAACAAGTTGCTTAAAGGTTTCTACATAAACCAGTTGCTTTCAGATATGGGTACACAGCAGTCACTTCCCTTGGAAAACAGCACAACTTGAAGGGTGAACAGAATTATGTAGAACAGAACAAGTTGCTTTCCACAGGAGATCAAGAACACGTCAGAGGCCAGAAACCTTGTAGCGAGTAACTCACCTCCTGACTCCCCAAGGCTTGACCACCAGCAAGGCACAAATCAGGAGCGTGATAGGCAAGTGGAGAATATTCTGAGTGTAGCTTCCATACAAGAAGCTCATCATCATCCAGGACAAAATAATCAACTTGATTGACACCCCTTCCACAAACATTAATTTCCTCTACAGCCAACACAAGATGCACTGCAGGAACTCACCAAGGCTCCTTAGGCAGCACCTTCAAAAACACATGACTGCTACCAGCCTAAAGGACAAGGGCAGCAGACACATAGGAACACCACAAGCCTGCAAGTTCTCCAACAAACCACTACCATCCTGACTTGGAAATATATCTCTATTCCTTCTTGTTGCTGGGTCAAGTATCTGGGAGTGTCCCACTAACAGCATCGTGGGTGTACCTACACCACATGGATTGCAGCAGTTCATACAACAGCTCACCACCACTTTCTCAAGGACAAGTGCAATAATGTTGGCTGGCCAGCACTGTCCACATTTCAGTGAATGAATGTTATATACAAATAGGCATGCCTCATGGAAATGTCACCTGCTGCAGCCAAAATTCCAAACTCAGATCAGGGCAAAGAGCACACAGAAAACTCCTTTCGTTTCTGAACAATTCATGCAATTACAATATCAAAAAGTGAATCTCAATTTCCCATTCACCAAGTTGACCACAGTGTACAAAAAAAGCAAGCCACCACAAAATGAATGTTCCAAATTAAATATACTAATCAAACCATGTCATATTGCATAAGCTTCAACTAATCATCCCCGTGTATTAACTTAGTGCCTTTTCCTCTACTACTGTTACTATATAGTTCTACCCCAGTTGGTGCTAATTGGCTAATGGAAGGCTGTAATTTCTAGTGAGGGAGACTGCAGATAGCAATGGAGGACCATTATGAGCAGCTCTAGTCTAGAAGGCCCAGCTATAGACTGCATCTTCTCAGCAGAGACAAGAACAATTGGTGCTTGCTGTTGACGGCAATAGCAAGGGTACTGGTGAAGTGGCAATAATCAAAAGCTGCCTTCTTGAAGGGGTGGGGGGGGAAGTGACAGGCTCACATTCCAGGGAACCACTGCCACTTCCCTGTATAATTCTTTAAATCACCTCTAATGATCTATTTGAGGAAAGATTGTTGGATTGTTGCAATATCCAATAAGTCACTTGCATACTGTAAACCATAGCTTTAACAACATCCAGACACACCATGTGGGTACAGTGGAAAGTATTACAACAGTCATGACGCTGGGATCAAATGGATTTGGCCCTCATTTCCATGCTGGAAAGACTGGACTCTAAATTCTGTGTAATGCTCTGTGTCAAGTTGATGCTGAACACCTTGATAATAACTACAGATTTTCAAAAACATTGAGATAACATTATGATATAGGATGGGGTGCAGGAGGAGTATAAACAAAGAGGTACTTGCTTATAAATTAGAAGTGTGTGGGACGCAGTGGACGTCACTGAAAAGGAACATGGAATGAGAATACTGTCATCTTAAATGATTTTGCCACAGCCATGTTCCCTCACCCAGTGGCCATCACCCAATTGCTGCTGATCAAAAGATCTGGCTGTTATGTTGTGTATTCATCTTCAATTTTAAAGGTCATGCTGCTAACTTGTAAACAGAAGATATAAATTAACCAGCAGAAAAACAGAATGCTTGAAACAACTTACTGTAATGAGGGAAAGGCCACAATCCCTAAGGTTAGGTATTATTTTATGGGCAACGTTGACATTTTCATGTACACCAGTCCTGATTTTTGCAGTCAATGGAACATCCAATACCTAGAGCAAGTTATGGAATAATGAACTTCAGTTTCATGTAGCAAAGTAAGATGCATATTGGTATCAATAAATTGTAGGTCTATAGAAACTACTTACAGAATCCATTCCTTTCACAATCTGTTCCAACTTGTTCAAACGGTTCATTAGACCACAACCACCGCCCTATGAAGAGTGGAAGATCTACATACGTTCAAATTCCCAAGCAAAATCTATTCATTTTTGCTAAAACATGGTGCATGTTTACAGGCTAGATTACTAAATCACACAAACTGAAAATATTCATCTCAAGCTGAATTCTACTCACACAGATGATCACTTAAGATTTAAAGTATAAATATGTTGAACAAGGTCAAGTTCCTTTTAAAAGAAATTGCAGGATAATTTTGCAAACTGAAAGAGGTAAATATACAGATTCACTTCCAAAATAAATGCGTGAAAATTGAATGCAATTTTTGGGCAGACATTTTGCTTTGCCAGACTATAATTAGTGACATATTTTATAGAAAGAAAAATAACAAATGTATATTTATATAAAATATCCCTCATAAAAACAGGTCAGGGAGGAGTAAAATAACTCACCTTGTGATATACTAGATCTATTGGGCAGCCCACATTAATGTCAACAAAGTCTACATCTATGTTCTGGTTCAGAAGCTCAGCACATTTTGTCATGGTATCAGGAAAAGCTCCCACTAGCTGTAAAAGAGTAATACACTTTAACTGCAAGTGAAGATATTTATTCCAACAAAAGTGCATTCCAGCAGACCTTAACTAAAAACCGAATCTGTAATAAACACAAGATGACTTTAAAAAAAAATGAATATCGTTATTAAGATTTTGGGAAGTTAGTTGAAGCATCTCAAAAATCTGAAGCAAAATTAAGTTGCTTATTCCCCACTTGAAGTACAGGTGCAGATGTACTTCACATACTTGGAGAACTAAAGGTGCAAAGTGGTTTTACACCAGTTGAACAAGTAGAACAACAAAGGTGCACATGCTTTAGGAGTTTTAGTTATTTTGCTGTACCAAAGCATACAAAGCTCAGCTCTCCTCCAACAGTCCTTGTCTCCAACGTAAATCACAATGTCAGATCATGAATCCTAGTCTTAAACAATAATATTAAATATGTGTCAAGATAAAATAACTTATGAGAACAGACCTGCACTCCAAAGAAGTCTTCTGTATAATGACGTTTCAACAATGCCCATTCTGAAGACTGACCTTGCAAAAGTTTTATGCACATTGCCATCTCTCCACAAGTGATATCAGCCCCAAACCTTTTACAGATTCGACGGAAAGGGAGATTTCCACACTATAACAAAAAACTTGCATTTACATTTGCGTTTCATAACCTGGAGATTCCCTTCAGTGTCTGAAAGCTAATGAAGTACTTCTTGTAAAGTTAAATCAGTATTGTAATGTCACAAATACAATACAGCAAGGAATAATATGAAGAGCCAAAAACACACTTTTACTAATCCAAAAATTAAATAACCCTACCAAACTGGTTCTTAATTCAAAGTAATCCCTTATAACAGCTCATTGAAACAATTTAAGTATTTTTCATGGGATGTGGACATTGTTAGCAAGGCCAACATTTGTTGCCCCAACTCAGTAATGATTATGAAATTGTTGTTGAGTCCCACCTGACTCAATCTTCCTTTAGAGCAAGAAGTTTATTGTCCTTACCTAATCAGACCTACATGTCACATCAGACCCTCAAGCAGCATGGTTGATTCTTAACTGTCCTGTGAACTGGCCTAGCAAGCTACATAGTTGCATCAGTGGAAAAGTCAAAGAGAATAAAACTGAACGATCGCCATTAACTTAGGCACTAGAAGCTACAAAAAGCCCTGTGGCTACTGTGGGATTTGAAAGATGTATCAGATCATTCGACTAGGCATCTGGATTATTAGGCCAATAAAATTACCACCATGCTCCATTCAGGAATGGTCAAGGTCTGGCAAACTTAAGTCATGCCTTGGTATTAAAGCTAAGCTCATGGTATTAACTTGTGATGCTGTTTAGAATTTGATGTTCTTTTGGTTTATCTGGCATCAGCAGCAATCACAGCATCATACTTACTGTTGTTAGTGGGGCCAGGTAGAGCTTATCCCTGAAGTCCAGCTGAAAAATAAAAAAAAAAACTTACAGCAAAAATACTTGAAGATATACAAGAAGAAAAAAAGATAAAAGTAATGTTACATCACAAATTAAAACTAACAACTGCAAAACTGTTCATTTTGCAGAAATAGTTATTTTCTTAGTGGAGACAAGGATTTATTAAACCTCCCATTCAGGACAGATGCCAAAAAGTACATTTATTTTTATTTGAAGTTAAAGCCATTCAAGTGTGATATTTTATGGATTAAACTGTACTGTGTGTGTAAATATAATACTTTCATATGCATGCACGTGAGAACAGAACATGGAATGATAGGTTAGCAATGAAACAGATCTTTATGTTTATTTTAGTTTCTATATAGAACAAAATTATTTCTACATAACTTTCGCATTTCATTTTATGTTGACATTTCCTCAATCTTCCTCCACCACCCTACTTAGCCTGGTCCCCAACACCATCACCAGTTTCCACAACTATACATCTCAGGGATATTCTAATAGTGGAATTTTCTTGCACATTTTGATCTTCCTTCACTCAAACCATTGCCTGTACTTATGTACTCAATACTGACTAATAAACTTTCAATGTTCCTACTGAATTCACTTATACTGTGATGTCTCAAAGTCCTTTTCTGTTAGATAAAGAGAAAAAACGGAAACATTTCTGATTAATCTTTTTGTATTAAATTAAGGAACATAATTCAAACCACAAACGTAACTGCAAAGTGTAGGACAACCCATCAGCTACACAGAATGTTGACAGATAGAAAATTTAAACAAAATGCAGGAATGGCTCAATAGGGCTCTGACATGCCAAGCAGCACAATATAATCCATTGTGTGTTTTCTCAAAGAAAATACAAATACAACAGTATGTTGTTTCTGAATTTTGAGAGTGTGCAAGTAGAATTTAGCAAGTATTTGAACCTTAAAGTTAAATGCACAATCACAACTATGTCTCTGATAGAATTCAATGTGGTGATACTTTGCCAAATAGAAATCTTACAATAGCACAGTTGATGTTCTTTGATAATGTTTTACGATCATTATGTTCTAAGATAATCAAAGGAGTATTTTCCAAAAAGGTAATCAATCAGGCCCGTTTGCTGAAACATTTCTTATTGAAGATTTTGTGTTATAGAGTTCATCACTCTTCTTTCTACATAATACATTTTCTTAAATGAAGTGGAATTTAAAAAAATATGAAATTTTAGCTTCCAGCCTTGGAAGTATATCCAAATGGGGACTAAAATGCCGGTGCTTCAAGGATGCAGTAAGAATTAATACGGAAGCCCCAGTCAGCTTAGAAACAGAGTATAAGCTAAATATATTATAAAAATTGAAAATAAATTATACTTAATTTTTAGAATTTGAGGAACCATGTGTTAAACAACTACAAATTTATTCAGCCTTCAAGTGATAGCATCCCTTCTTTGAAAACAGCTCTGTTTTCCACCATCACAAACTACCACAGGAGAAGGCTATTCGATCCAGTGACAACACCAGCTCTGTGCAAGAGCAATGCAGCTAGTCCCACTTCCTGTAGTCCTGCAATTTTTTTCTTCTTCAGCTAATTATTCAATTGTCATTTGAAAGCCTCAATTGAATCTGTCTCTGTCACACTTTTGACTGGGGCACTCCAGATCCTACGCCAATATTTATGAATCCCAGGAGCCTATGTGCTTTATTAACCATTTTCTCAATTATTTGTGCACACGTGCCCCCAAGTCCCTGTACACTGCTCAGAACTGTATTTTTTTCCATTTTGGTCGAGTCTCCCTTATTCTTCCTATCAAAATGCATCATTTCACAATTATTTGCATTAAATTTCATCTGCCACACGTTTGCCCATTCCTCCAGCTTGTTTATGTTGTCTAAGTCCATTGCTTACCTCTTCATAAAACTTCCAAGTCTGCGTCATCTGCAGCTTTTGAAACTGTGCTCTGCACATTCACATCAAGGTAATCAATATAGATCAAAAAAAGCACAGGAACTAATATCAACTCCTGAGAATCCTCAAGATACTATCCCCCAGCCCAAAAAACACTTTTCGCCACCATTCTCAGTTTCCTGTCACTCAACCAACTTCCCATATTATTCCCTAGATTTAACTTTGGTGACAAATCTGTTATATGGCATGTAACCAAATGCCTTTTGGAAGCTCAAGTTTACCACATTAACACACCTCCAGCAAACTTCTGTTAGGTCAGAAATTCCAGTTAATTAGTTAAAACATAATTTGCCTTAACAAATCCATGCTGGTTTTCCTTAATTAATCCATATTTGTCCAAGTGACTGTCTCAGATTACTGCTTCTAAAATGTGTCCCAAACGAAGGGTTTAATTAAACCTATAATTGCTTTGCTTATCTTTCATTTTTCTCCCCCCCATACAAGCGTCTAACATTTGCAATTCTCCAATGCTCTGAAAGCACTCCTGTATTAAAAGATAACTTGTAGGTTATGATCATTGCTTCTGCAATTTTTACCCTGATTTTGCAAATCCCCTTTTAGGTCATCTTCCTTTTTCCTATTCACACGCTCAAAGACAAAAAAGAATCATCTTCAAATTTTAAAATTATGCTCCATTTATACTTAAAAATGCTATAGCACACCTCTGAGTACATCATTAGTTTTCCATCAGTCTGAAATGGAGTTCACCTCTGGTTAAATTTTGTTCAGCTGCGCCTAATTCGTCTCTCAGAACTTGCATTATTTTTCCTCAGATTCAAATGATATAGTCAGGTAAACCACTCTACCTCTTATTTTGTGGGAGCTTGCTGTTCAAAAATTGGCTGCCATTTTTTTTAACCACAGTAACTATGCTACACACTTACTTAATTGGCTGCAGAGCTTTGTACATAGAACATTACAGCACAGAACAGGCCCTTCGGCCTTCGATGTTGCGCCGACCAATATAAAAAGCAATGCCCCTCCAAACTAAACCATTCCCTTCTCTTCCATATACTTATCAACTAACCTCTTAAACGCCACCAAACTTGGCGCATCTACAACCGCTGCAGGCAGGGCATTCCACTCCCGAACCACCCTTTGGGTAAAGAACCTGCCTCTGATATCCGTCCTATAACTATCACCCCTTAATTTAAAGCTGTGTCCCCTCGTGCTAGCTTTTTCCATCCTAGGAAAAAGGCTAGGATGGCCTGAGGTAATTTAAAAGTACTATATAAATGCAAAGTACAACGTAAATTTGTCTAAAACCTTCAATATTTTAGGTTAGGTAGTATAAAACATAAAATTTTCTTTAACAAAAAAGCTAACTTTTGATGCTACAACTTGTAGCTAAATCAACCAACTAGTTACACATTGGGACTGAGGTGGCTGATGATACATTGCTTGCTTGAAGTTCTGAAATGTTAAATTTGGGTGACCCTGACCTTGTGCAGGAGATCAGAGAGAGGATGTCTTTCAACCTGTATTCACTCAGGAAAAAGACAACGTTGTCGAGGAAAATACTGAGATATAGGCTATTAGACTGGACGGGATTGAGGTTCATTAGGTGGAGGTGTTAGCAATTCTGCAAAGTATAAACATAGATAAGTCCCCTGGACTGGATGCGATTTCCAGCCAAGGGGACTTATCCTGGGCTGGAATTCTCTGAGAGGCTAGGGAGGAGATTGCAGAGCTTTTGGCTTTGATCTTTTGGTCGTCATTGTCTCCATGAATAGTGCCAAAAAACTGGAGGATAGCAAATATTGTCCCCTTGTTCAAGAAGGGGAGACAACTCTGGTAATTATAGATCAGTAAGCCTTACTTCTGTTTGGGCAAAGTTTTGGAAAGGATTATAAGAGATAGGATTTATAATCATTAGAAAGGAATAGTTTGATTAGGGATAGTCAGCACGGTTTTCTAAGGATAGGTCATGCCTCACAAATCTCATTGAGTTCTTTTGAGAGGTAGATGAGGGGAAAGCATTTGATTGGTGTACATGGATTTCAGTAAAGCGTTTGATGAGGTTCCTCACAGTAATCTTTACTCAGAGGGTCGTAAAGGTGTGGAATGCCCTGCCTGCAGATGTGGACTCGCCAACTTTAAGGGTGTTCAAATGGTCAGTGGATAGGCATATGGATAACATTGGAATAGTTTAGGTTAGAGGGTCTTTAGATTGGTTCCACTAGTCGGCGCAACATCGAGGGCCAAAGGGTCTCTACTGCGCTATAGTGTTCTATGTTCTAAAAGCAGGAAGGTCATGTACAGAACTTTCAGGCCACAGTTAGAGCACTGTGTCCCATTCTGGTTACCACATTATAGGAAGGATGTGATTGCACTGGAGGAAGCACAGAGGAGATTCACCAGGATGTTGTCTGGAATGGAACATTTAAGTTTTGAATAGACGTTGGATTTGGGTTGTTTTTGTTGATGCAGTGAAGATTGAGGGACAAGCTAATCCAGATGTACAAGATTATGAGGAGCATGAACAGGTGGACAGGTAGCAGCTATTCCCCTTAGTTGAAGGATCAGTCACAAGGAGACAGAAGCAGGATGTTTGGGGCGGCAGGAGGGGCATCGGGAAATGTGAGCAAAATGTTTTGGTGGTGACAGTCTGGAATGTATTGCCTGGGATGATGATGGAGGCAGGTTGCCTCACATCCTTTAAAACATCACAACATAACATTCAAGGCTATAAGTCGATTGCTGGTAAAGGGGGTTAGACAGGTAGATTAGTAGTGCAGACTCATTGGTCCAAAAAGCCTCATCTGCAATGTGTGATTCTGTGAACAGTTGATGCTGGAAGTAAATTTTGCAGCATGCACCATGAACCACAATCATTGTATTCACTGCATCGATTTTAATGATGTGACTTAAGTGATCACTTGGTTTCACCAATGCGCAGCCTAACATTACAATATGATGAATGCCTATCTCCAGAAATTTCTGGCTTATCCAGTATGGATGTCAGACAGCACATCATCAGATATGACATTAAGCATACTATTGGAAAGGAATGCTTGAATGTCACTGACATAGATAAGGAAACCATAGCTATATTTGCAAATGTCATGAAGGGGTATCACATGGTTGACAATAAGACAACGAAAATAGGTGCATGGACTGCATTGGCTCACAGAAATAAAATGCAGAGAACAACATCACAGGATTTACACAAGAGAGATGGTGAGGAGAATGACTAACTGCAGGGGTTTCCAAACTGGAGTCCATCGAACTGTGGGGGACCATGAGAGGCCACTGGGATCCCACAGGAGCCGTGAAGTACACGTCACCAACAGTCAGAAAGTGTACAAAGTGTGTACATAAAACCATTGATTTCATCACTTAAAATTCAAAGGAAAGCAAAAATTAAATTGATTAACTAGACTCCTGACTTTCCGAGAATTGTCTAGTCAGCTGATCAGCAGCCAATTCTCAGAGGGGCTAGGCTGTGATTGGCCGATTTGTTTTTTTTTCAGTTTCTCTGTTGTTGGGCATAAAATCAACGAGCGGTGACCTGAGCGACAATTAGGAGTGAGAGGAACAGCTGGGGCATTCTAGGAGTGGGAGGAGTAGGGCACCATCCAAGAACAGCTTTGTACTGTTCCATATTTTTTTCTACCTGCTGACAAAAGAAAATGTCTCCTAAAGTGGGTACTACTTGCAGGATGGTGGCGTAGCCTGGGCTTAATGTTAAGTTGTCATAAAAGGGTCCCTTGGCCCTTGATGAATATTAAGTGGTGATGGGAGGGTAGCTTAGCCAGGAGTTAACGTAAAGGGCCATGCAGCTGGTGAATATATTTGTGATCCTATGCCTCTTCTGACAGGAAGAAGCACACAGTGACAACAGGAGAGTCAGTCCATGTTTTATTGGTGATATACATGCAGATATAATTAAAAAAGATTTATTATGCTTGTGTTCATATCTATTTTGCAGAAAAGGAGGCATCCACATTATGAGAATGTTTGGGGCTCCCCAATGCTTTTGGATGGTTACTAGGGATTTCGCAGCTCAAAAAGTTTTGGAAACCCTGATCGACTGTCACAGGTTACAGATTTCATATTGTGCCAGCAAAACAATTAATTATACATCATCATGCAATATTTTACATAGTTCTAAGAAAATTTATTCTAATTATTTTCCTAAATATGCATTAAAGTAAATAAGGAGACTTACTTGTTTCTTCTCACAGGGTCGAATTTTTATAATGTCTTCATTAGTCACAACTCCCAATGTTTTTACATCTGTTTGTTTGTCATTTTGAATAGCTTTGCCTATGGCTGTATCTGTTCCAGAATTAATAGTCACCTTGTTTATTTCAACAATTCTCTGCTTTTCTTCAGATACATGGCCATCATCGAACGTGCCTTCTGTACAGGATACACTCTGTGGTTCTGCCATGATATTATCCTGTGATCCTACAAAAGAAGAATTTTCTTCTGTTGTGGTACTTGAGCCACTAACAGGCAACTTCATTTCTACTGCAGTACCCGCAATAGCCTGCTCTTGAACACATTTGGATTGTGTAGTTTTCTTCTCTGCATCACCTAGATTTTCAGATTTATTATTTTTGCTCAGCTGTTTCAAGCATTGCTCGGATTTGTCAAAGCAGAATTTCTTTTTGCGCAAGACCTGCTGCAGTTCTTTGCCGAGACTGTTTTTCACAATCATGGTTTTCTCCCATGTCTTCATGAGATCCTCATTAACCAAGCTCTTGTTATCTGGTCCAGTATGAGATTTTGCATAGCGGCAGGTAATGCCATATTGACATTTCCCATATGTGTCATACAAGTAGCAATGGTCACCAAGATCAGAAGGCTTGGATTCCAAGTACTTTGACACATCATGCAAAAATCTGCACTTGTCACCAAAGTAACATTTCCTCGGTGGGTCCTTGATGGATGGGGGAAAGGAAAGACAAAAATTAAGCGCCTGCTCTGGCATATTTTGTAAGCATGTTCACAAATAGTACAAATAGTTACAACAGCATAATAAGGAAGGGCAAAAACTGACAGCACAGTCTAGCAATTTCAAGTTGTGAAGCACAATGTACATGTAAGTAAGCTTGCACCTCCTATCAGCAAGTCACGATAACATAAGAGCGGAAGACAGCCATAATTAAACAATCTATTTTGATGAAGGCTGTATTGGTAATAGTGCAAAAATGCCTATAAACTGTGATTGGACAGATACTTATTTCTCTGTGTTTAGTTCAGAGGATTTTATTGTACATAGACCCGTGAGATTCTTCATCAATGAACTATGCAATGCCTTTCTATATTATTGAGTCAACTAATTCATGAGTAAGCTGATTCTTGCACTTAGACATCTGTTTATTTACTGTTACATTATTTTCAAGGTAAAGCACCACCCTCAGTGTCAAAGTCTCAGACGCCACAATAAAATTAAGGCCAATTTTCAAACAATTAAATGGTTCTCACGACGCATCCTATTCAAGTCACATTCATCCACTTCATTTTGCACACAATTCCTTCTTTTCAAGATTTCAAAATTTTTTTTTAATCCTAGTTGACATCATTAAATGTTAAAAATCAGCCAGGTTGTGAACAAAGTACTTCATCCGAACATTAAGCAAAGGATCAGCCTTAATTTTAGCTTGAAAATTTAGATGTTCAGATTCAAGTAATTGTCAGATGGTAGAAGGAAACCGTATATTTAAAACTTTACTGCTCGCACCTTAACTCTCAGCAAATCGATTTCCCCATCGTTGTGTTCAGGGACCAACACTGGCTTTCGATTATGCAATGTCTTGATTTTAAATTTTTTCACCCTCATTTTCAAATCATTCCAAGACCTTGTCCTTCCCTCTAATTCCTCCAACTTCACTACCCTCCAAGACAACTGTGTTCCTCTTATTGTGATTCTTGTGCATTCCCAATCATAATTTTTCCACCATTATCTTCAATTGTATAGGCTCCCTGAAGAATTTCCTCTGTACAACTCTCCAGCTTGTTTTGCTCCTTTAACACTCTTAAAAAAACCTACCTGACTGACCAAGCATTTCCTCAATCATCAGACCTAACATTTTCTTATATGGCTCAGTGTCATTCCTTGTTTTGTAAGACTCCTGTGAAGTGCACTGGTAGATTTCATTAAATTGAAAGTGGTACATAAATACAAGCTGTTGTTGTAGTAATTGGAATTCAATTAATAAAAAGTTTTGGGCACAATTTAACAGGATGCATCTACAACCTAGTGGCAGAAAATGAAGACCTAACAATGGGACTTGCAATATCAAATAAAAGGCTCCACATTTATACGCTCTCTTCCTGGCAATCTTTTTTTTATCTGTATGATGCAGCTAATTCATCTTCATAAAAAGCACAAGGTTCAATTTTTGACCAAACCTTTGCACTTCCAGATTTTATAAGATTTAACAGGCAGTTAAACCACTAAATGATTATTTTAATCTGGATTTTCTCCCACTGACATACCTCCACCACAACCCTCCCCCTCCCCCCAACCCATGGAGGCAAACATCTTTTCTTAGCAATATAGACAAAAGCTTAACTTGAATGTGAAAAGGGGGGCAAGAAATAAATTGTAACTTGAGACATTGCACTCCACGTCTAAACACACATATCTTCAAAGCAATGAAGCGTCAGAAATCCAAAGAATCTTGATAGACTAAACACAGAGATTGTTTTAATCTCTTGCCAGGGAAACAGTCTCAGGAAAAGGGATCAATCATTTAGTACTGTGTTGAGGAGAAATCTCTTCACTCAAGAAATTGAGAATCTTTGGAACTCTCTATCCTCAGAATTTTGTGGATACTCAGTTATAGAATAGACTTAAGCTGAGACTTTGGTCAGTCGAGGAATCAATAGATATGGGGAACAGGCAGGAAGAGTTAGCTTTTTAAAAAATTTGTTCATGAGGGGATGCAAGTATCTCTGACAGGAACAACATTTTCTTCACCGTAGAATTAAAGGTCAAAAATGTTTAAGAATAAGAATCATCCATTTAAGACAGAGGCAAAGAAAAAAAAATTCAGTCAGCGTGTCCTGAGCCTTTGGAACACGCTTCCTCAAAAAGTGGTTGAAGTAGAGTCCTTGAATACCTTTAGTCCAGAGGTAGATAAATGCTTGAAGGGGCTGAAAAGTGAATGGGGTCATGTGAGAATGCAGAGTTAAGGTTAAAACCAGATCAGTCATGATCTTATTGAATGATGGAGCTGGCTTAAGTAGCTTACTTATGCTTTTAATTCATATTGGCCCTTGAGAAAACTGACATCAGCAGTCTTCTTGAACCACTGCAGTCCACATACACGAATACCTTCCCTCCCACCTCCCAGTGCTGTTCAAGGGAGTTCCAATATTATGACCTAATGCGATTGAAGGAATGGCAATATAGTTCCAAGTCAGAATGGTGTGTTCCTGATGAGGAACTTTTAGGTGCTGATGTTCTCATACACATGTCCTTGTCCTTCTAGGTGGTAGAGATCTAGAAGCCTTGGTGAGTTATTGCAATGCACATTTTTCTATGGTGCACTTTGATACAGCTGTGAATCAGTGGTGGAGAGTGTGAAAATTTATGATGGATGGGATGATCAAGCAGGTCACTTTGTCCTTGATAGTGTCAAGCTCCATGGGCATTGTTGGAGCTGCACTTATCCAAACAAATGGGGGGCATTCCATCATAGTCCTGACTTATGTCTTATAGATGCTGGACAGATTTTGGGGAGTCATGAGGTGAGATAATTGTCACAGAATTCCCAGATTTTGACCTGCCTTGTTAGCCACAGCATTTATACTGACTGGTCCAATTATCCCTGGTCAATGGTAACCACCGGTCCCCCCACCCCCCACCCCCCGCCCCCCAGGACGTTGACAATGTAGGATTCAGCAAAGATAATGCCATTGAATGTGATGGGGAACACTTAGATTTTCTCATGATGATGGCTATTGCCTTGCACTAAAAAGTGGTAAGTAACATTTGCATCTCACATCAACCCAAATCTGAATGTAGTTCAGGTCTTGTTACATATGGATACGGACTGCTTCAATGTCCGAGATATCGCAAGTGCTATTGAACACCATACAACGATCAGCAAATATCCCCACTTCTGACCTTATGGTGGAGAGAAGGTCATTGATGAGACAGCTGAAGAATATTGGGCCGAGGACATTACCCGGAGAAGTTGAGGCAGAACATCAGCTGTGATCATCTTGAATGTTGAAGCAGGTTCAAGGAGACTTCTGATTTATGTTCTTAAATAGCTTAAATTCAAATGCTTACCTGGCATACTGAGGTACACAACTTTTGATCATGTTCATAGTGCTGGGGCTTCATATGTGGCCTGTTTTTATTTTGGCCTCTTGTCTTCTTATTATTTTGTTTGTGTCCCTCTTCTTTCTGACATAAATCATTATTATCCTTTTCACATTCATTTTTAACATTTTCATCCAGTTTAATTCTTTTTGCTTTATGTTCTGGTAAGTCACAGTCTACAGCACCTTCTATAGCTTCTCCATCTTTCAGATTATCTTTGTCAGCAGCTTTTTGATCTTCGTTCCTTCCACTTTTAATGTATTCATGAAAATGATCTTTGGTAGTGCGATACCTAGAAGAAAAAATCCTGATTATGAAACTTTGTTCTTTAAAATTCTGAAATGTTTTGATAAAATAGACAGCAGAGTATTTCTGCTTATGGGAAAGAGCAAAACAGAAGCCAATACATGACAGTCACCAAGAAACCAAAACAGGGAATCCAGAAAAACCATCTTTTACACAGAGAGTGGTAAAAATGCAGAACCCATTACCATAGGGAGCAGTTGAGACAAATCATATAAATGCATTTGACATGAAGTCAAATATGTATGAAGGAGAAAAGAATAAAAGATGAGTCTGATAGATTAAAAAGAATTAGATGAAGCTCGAGTGCAGTATAAACATCGGCATAGACTGAATGTGCTATTTGGCCTGTTCTATGTTGTATATATTCTTTGTAAATGAATCCCAAAGTTTGAAAAGTACTTTTCTTGAGCAAATAATTAAAGTGTGTGAAAAGCCATGAGAAAGGGAGTCTCCAAATTAAGCTTTGTCAGTCGAATAAGTTTGCTCAATATGCAATGTGTGCTCCCTCCTATTTGGAAACATTTCACTTATTCAAGTGCAGACACTTGAGGGGCTTTTTCCATGAGCTAAGATTTAGCAACTGTGGAGCATGCACAATGATTGCTCGAACTTAACTGTCCAAATCACACAGTTTGTTAACACAGGACTAGTAAACTTTGCACTGCTCATCCAGGTAGGAGCACCCTACTTGTTATGAAGTAGAAATAAATGGAATCTGGAAAAAAAACAGGAAACACCTGGTTAGGATATAGTATTATCAGGAAGCAAGAGGAGAATTCCAATGACAAATCTATTCCTTCAGGTTCCAGAAATAAGGAAGAGCAGATGATTAACATAGTACTTTAGACCTTTCTTTTGAAACCTCAAGAAGACCTAGCATGGCCCCTCTCCATGTACTCTGCCCATTCCTTTAGGCAAGCATTTATTAATGACAAATTATTAACAAAGTTTTACATGAATATATCATTCTGTGACGTGGAACACAATTTATATTAATACAAAATTAGTCACGGAGCCAAAAAAATGAAATAGACCAAGAAGCATTTTTGACAGAAGGCAAAGTAATGAAAATTTAAGACCAAAGTGCATGACGAAATTATACAGTTACAAGATAAAAAGCAGACATTGACCCCTTATCAGCTCTCCGCGAGAGCGATTTAGCTCACTCCACAAATCTACGCTTTTGCCATAGCCCTGCACTTTCTTTTTCCCTTCAGCTGCTCACTAATTCTATTTTGAAATCCATGGCTAAATCTGCCTCCACTATTCTTACAGAGAACGCATTCCAGATCATAACCAGATATTATTTAAAAAGGTATTCTTGTCACGTTTGATTCTTTTACAAATCACTTTGAATTTGTTCCCTCTGGTTCTTAACCATGCTACCATTGGGAATGATTTCTCCCTTGACCAAACCCTTAATGATAATGAGTACTTCTATCAAATCTCCTCTCAACCTCATCTTCTCTTAGAATGACCCCCAACTTCGAAAATCTATCTTATGAGGAACAGCTGAGCAGGTTGGGCCTGTATCGATTGGAGTTTAGAAGAACGAGAGCTGATGTTCTTGAAACATATAAGACCCTAAAGGGACTTAACATGGTTTATTCAACAGCACCTTCCAAACCAATGCCACCTATCAACTTGAAAGACAAAGGCAGAAGATGTAGGGGTATACCACCAAGTGCAAATTCACCTCCAAGCCATACACGATCTTTACTTGCAACTACATCATTCTTTCTCCACCGAGCCAAATCCTGAAGCACTGTGGGTGTTCCAACAGAAATGGACTGAAGCAATTGAAGACCACCTTCTCAAAGACAATTAGGGATCAGCAAAAAATGCTGGCCTAGCCAGCAATATCCACATCCCATAAATGAATAAAAATATTTTTTTCTTAGAGAAGATTAAGTGGAATTCTCTTCCTCAGACAGCAGTAGAAGCAAGATCACTGAATATGTTCATGGCTGCACGCATTAGATTTTTGATTGACAAGGTATCAAAGAGCATTTGGCAGGAGAGGCGTGGCTGACAGCGAAGCGGCATTGAGGTCCTAATTAGATCAGTCAGTGTTTTATTGAAAGGCTGATCAGTCTCAAGGGGCCACGTGGTCTACTTTTGCTCTTAATTCCTGTACGTCCACATGATACATGGGGTAGCATGGTGGCAAAGTAGTTAGCACTGCAGCCTCACAGCACCAGAGACCTGGGTTTGATTCCCAGCTTGGGTTACTGTCTCTGCAGAGTCTGCACGGGTTACCTCTGGGTGCTCCAGTTTCCTCCCACAGTCCAAAAAGATGTGCTATTTAGATGCATTGGCCATGCTAAATTCTCCATCAGTGTATCCAAACAGGTGTCAGAGTGTGGTGACTAGGGGATTTTTACAATAACTTCATTGCAGCATTAACGTAAGCCTATTTGATACACTCACAAATTGACTTTAAACTTAAAACTGAAATCCTTCATCCTGGAATAATTCTTGTAAATCTTTCCAGCACCTTCCTTTAAATGTGGTGTCCAGAAGTGAACACAGCACTCTTTCTGAGGTCTAACCTGTGTTTTGTGAAGATTCATGTTGTGGAGATGCCAGCATTGGACTGGGGTAAGCACAGTAAGACTTCTCACAATGCCAGGTTAAAGTCCAACAGGTTATTTGGTAGCACAAGCTTTTGGAGTCCTGCCCCTTCATCAGGAGAGGGGGAGTTGTGTTCACAAATAGGGGATGGGTGGGAGGTAATGAACCAATTAAAGTGCCTTCTGAAGGGACTTTTCACACACCATTTGCAATTTTCCAGACGACATAGGGGTGCTGCTTTCAGGTTGAAGATTGTGGGATGGATGAAGGCAGCTTTCTAACAGAAGGGAAGAGTGCTAATAATATCATTTAATTTCCCCACTTCCCCCACTACCACCAATTCTGATGTGACAGCATGGGCCATATTTTATTTTAAATGTCCTAAAATCTTCAGAGGCCACCGCTATCTCAGGATGCCACCTTCCATCTCAAGATGTCATCCTCACCCATCTCCCCAGATGAATCTGCTGGTCACACCGAGCTTCAGGCATCCCAACTAGCTCACAGGGCTGCCTCTTACTTAATTGGATGATGCTCCCAGGTGAGACTTCCTAATTGACCACTTCTCAATAATTTCCCACATGGTGCTGTCACTGGCATTTTCAAGTCCCTTCCCCGGTTTTTATCCCAATCTCAAGATTGGAGCCCAGGAACAAAATATCCTGCAGAATCTGAATTAAGAAGTGCAAGTTAACATTAATTCAATGTAAGGTCAGAAAGTGAAATGATTACAAGAAACTTTAAACCTGTAAAACCAAAATCCCAGACTTACAGAGGCTTGATGGCTGCAACTCCTGGGTCAGTCACGCCATAGTTCGTAGAGTTATTGGATTCTCCTCTTTCAGTCATAATTAACTGGGTTAAGTTTTTGGCTTGTGAATGCTATGGAAGAAAATGCAGTATTAACAACAATCATTGAGTCACATAATCATAAAATCCTACAGTGCAGGCACAGGCCATTCAGCCATTCAGTTTACACTAGCCACATCCCCACCCAGGACCTATCTCTCTAACTCCTCACCTAGCTAGTCCCCCTAATGCTGAGGGGCAATTTAACTTGGTCAATCCATCTAATCCACACATCTTTGGAATGTGAGAGGAAACAGACACAGGGAGAACGTGTAAACTCCACACAGTCAGTGACTCAACCTATGGAATCAAATCTGGATCCCTGGTGCTGTGAAGCAGCAGTACCCTTTCATATCACGCCACCATTTAAATCAGATTTAGCACTGGCCCTACAGCAGCTATGATGTAGAGATGCCGGCGTTGGACTGGGGTAAACACAGTAAGAAGTCTGACAACACCTGGTTTAAGTCCAACCAAAATAAATTGGTGGATTATTTAAAACTTCTTACAGTGCCTACAGCAGCTTGGCAGCAGGCACCAACGCCAAAAGTAATGCCACTTGTCAGCTTCATGTGAGGCACTTGTGGTAGAACTTACCTCTGAAGGATTGACCTTCAGCAAAGATGCAGCGTATGAAGACAGCTCAACCAAATGATTGTTCGCAGCTCGTCACACGTTCCCCGGTAGACAGAAAAGTCATGATTGGAAATACCGGCGTTGGATTGGAGTAAATACAGTAAGCAGTCTGACAACAACAGGTTTAAGTCCAACTGATATATTTTTCACTACCAAGTAAATCGGTTGGACTTAAACCTGGTGTTGTCAGATGGAAAGGTGCCAAACATACTGTAGGGCCAATTAACCGGAACTTTCTAAAATGTGAACTTTATCCCTGATGCAGGATTCCAATCAAAATAAAAAAAGTCTATCCGTGTCTAGTAGAAGTGTGGGTTTTAATTATCAGAGCGTTTTAAATAATACACCAACATCCTGAAAGCAAACACAATATTTTACGGCGGACAGCAGAATTTAATTCCTCAGAGATGTTCAGCTCCTCACCCTTTGATTCAGCTTCACCTCCTCCCTCAGCAACGAGATTTAATCTTCAAACCAAACCGAAACAAGTCAAACACCGACACGTCGGAAGAAGCGGTGAAGAGAAGAAGAAGAAACCAGCGACTGTCTAAATATTATTACATTCTCCCGCCCAAACGCTAAAGGGATAAAACAGCCAACCTGCATCAACCTTCCAGCCCGGGAGCCACACGTGTTGCACCCACTTCGGGTGCAGCGCCAGAATGTTCCCACTGCAACTCCGGAGCGCGAGTATCGGTCCGCTCCAATGTCACATTTCTGACCTGGTGCTGTGAGACTTCTCACTGTGCTCACCCCAGTGCAACGCCTGCATCTCCACATCGTGCCTTTCCACCACGGCATCATAGAATCCCGACAGTGCAGAAAGGAGGTCATTTGGCCTATCGAGCCCCGCACTGACACTTATCCCATCCAGACCCCATCCTCAAAACCCCATACATTTATCCCTGACAATAAGGGACAATTAAGCATGGACAATCCACCTAATCCGCACATCTTTGGACTGTGGGAAGAAACCAGAGCACCCAGAGGAAACCCACGCAGACACGGGGAGAATGTGCAAACTCTACATAGTGACCCAAGCTGGGAATTGAACCCTGGCACTGTGAGGCAGCAGTGCTAATCACTGTGCCATTTGGAAATTACTTTTGTATGTTGGAATCTTTAACTAAAACTGCTACTGTATCACTGTTTAGTTATGAATATCTGGGATGATCATTTTAATCAATGGAGTGAAGCATGAACTATAAATCCCTCCAAAAAACTTTATTGGGAATTTTTAGTTTCGGCTGCCTCAATGTATTTTATATCCTGGAGCACGTGAAGAACAAGTCTTTCTGTCTCATGGATGAGATATTAAACTGAGATCTTCTTGTCTGCTTTCTCAGGTGTATATAAAAGTTTCTACTTCCACTTCTTCACTCTTCGTTGATATTTAGAACGTTGAATCAACATGATCAATAGTCGCTCAAACAACACTTATTCTATTCATTCAAGAGATATCCAGAAGTTTATTATTTCATATATCATAACTTTGTTAATTCAAGAAAGTGTATTTTTATTCTGGATAACACTAACCATTGTATACTGAACTTTGATCACACGTGACTATTCAGGTAATAAGCTGAAACTCTGAGAATGTCATATTGAATTTTTTTGGGGGGGTATAGGAATTCATGTTAGTATGTTCCACAAAAACATTGAAATAAATGACTGTCACTGGCCCAAAATCCTAGAACGTTCCCCGCAACAACACTGTGGGTGAAAATACACCAAGTAGACTGCAGTAGTTCAGGAAAACATCTCATCACTATCTTCTCAAGTGTAATTAGGTATGGGCAATAAATGCTGGGTAAGCCAGAGACACCCACATCCTAAGAATTAATCTTAAAAATCTGCTTTATTAATGTGCTTTGAAATAACTTGTTCAGGACACAAGGACAACCTCTCTGCTATTCTCAGTTTGACATCTCATCCATAAGACATACTTAATTTCTCATGTGATCCAGGACTATAAAATACATTGAGACAGCCAAAACTAAAAACTCCCAATCAGTTTTTTGATTCAAAAAGATGCATTAGATCTCAAACAAATGTCATTTCTAATAGAAACAAAATTGTAGATAAACTTGTTTCTTTAATTGAGTCCAAGAGAACATGAGTGAGATCTGAACATTTCTGACTGAAGAAGATGACAGGAATTAGGAAGAATGAAATAGAATACAGTCCCGATTTGTGGAAAGCCCACTTTAATTTGTATTTCACTCTTTTTGTGCCTCAAATTACTAAGGTTATGAATCTGAAATCCAAAAACAGGAGCAAGTTGTCCTGGATATTTGACATTTTGATTGTTGTTTTGCTGTGACTACATGATAAACTTGGCATCAGTTTTATCAGAATAATTCCAAATCATGTCAATTGCTATGTGTGAATCAATGTATAAGAAATTGTTACATTTCTTTTCAGGGAGTTACAAGAATGATGGGCACGGTATAACACACATTCAAAGACTTTGGCAGGGAGAGAAGTTTAGAAATGGAGATTGTAAATAATATTTTTTGCCATATTTTGCCATAGGGTGGACAGTGATAGCCTTTTTCCTAGGATGGAGAAAGCTACCACAAGGGGACATAGCTTTAAATTAAGTGGTGGTAGTTATAGGACAGATGTCAGAGGTAGGTTCTTTACCCAGAGGGTGGTAAGGGTATGGAATGCCCTGCCTGCTGCAGTTGTAGATGCGCCAAGTTTGGCGGTGTTTAAGAGGTTAGTAGATAAGTATATGGAAGAGAAGGGAATGGTTTAAGTTAGAGGGTCATTGCTTTTTCTTAATTGGTCGGCGCAACATCGAAGGCCGAAGGGCCTGTTCTGCGCTGTAATGTTCTATGTTTGTGTGGACTCCTCACTGCTACTTAAAGCCAACTATGTAGGGACTTAGTAGACATTTTCTGTTTTTCTTGCGGTAAGAAGTCCAACACCAGGTTAAAGTCCAACAGGTTTATTTGGTAGCAAAATCTCCTAACTTTCAAAGCACTGCCCCTTTGTTGGGTGAGAGCAGCCCTCCAAAAGCTAGTGGATTTTGCTACCAAATAAACCTGTTGGACTTTAATCTGGTGCTGTGAGACTTCTTACAGTGTTTATCCCTGTCCAACACTGGCATCTCCACATCATTTCTTCCAGTACACATGCAGTGTGTGCATGCAGAGTCTAGTGCCACCCTCTGGCCAACCAACTTCATTAGCTGTCCTATTGTCCATTCCACATTCCCCTATCAAGTTGTTAACCTGAAATGGTTGCCATAATTCCATTAAAATTTAAGTTTTTTGGATATCTCGTGATTTAATTCCCTTTGACGAATAGGAGATTAGTTCAGACTAATTGATTTTTTTTCATCAAAAGCCAATTCTTTTGTTTCATTCTTGATCTTTCAAGTCTCAAAGCTGCCAAATGTAAATGGGTAAGTGCATGGGCAGCAGATTATTACAATTTGGGAGGTTTGTTTTGGAGTGCCTGTACTTGCATAAGGATTGTAAAGAATTTTGTGCTGCTGTTGTACTGGAGAATTTCTTGTTTTCTGAGTTGTGATAATTAAACTTAAAGTTTACTTTAAAAAACATATAGTTTTTATTATCACAAAACTGCATGCAGTATATGGCCGAATCTTGGAAACAGAGAGCAGCCCGCACTAACTGCTGATTCTATCCCAAGATTGTGCCCGCTACAAGAATCAATTCAATAATTATACATTTTCTTATCAGCTTACGTGATGTTAGTAATACAAGCAGTGGTACATTGAACAAGACAAATTCTGTGACTCCCTCATTCCCGACCTTGGTTCAGCGACTCCTTTATGCCTTGTTTTCTGTGATGAACAAATTCTGTGACTCCCTCCTTCCCAACCTTGTCTAATGTCTTGTATGTTATCTCATGGTATATGGAGTCAACTGTGTAAAGGCCGGCTTCCTTGGTGTTAATCATGTCTCACCCAGGCTGTGTGAAGTTAACCTTATCGAAACAGACTGAGGCCAAGCATTTGGCCTTCACTGGTTGTAGTCATTTCTTTGTTCAGAGTCAGTCAGCTTTACAGGGGTCTGATATTTTGAAATGGCTTGGTCTGCTGTCCTTATTTTATATTAAATACTTGACCATTTTCTCCCATCAGGCCACTGATTCATTTGTACACTGTCACACTGCCTATCCCAGTCCATCATTCTGGACTATTCTATCACCTGGTACTCAGAACCTGAGTCATTCAGTAGTGATAGGGCTGGTACAATACCAGCTAACGTTACAATCAATTCAAATGATGGTATCAATAGGAAAGCAGGACCTCTGCATTAACATGCTACAGACATTCAGCATATAAGGCAGCATTTATAGAAACAGATAATCAAAGTTAACGTTTCAGATCCATAATCTTTCCTCTGAACTCAGGCCTAATGTATAAACATAATCTGCATCTGATTTTCTACCAGTTCCCACCTACCCAGTTTTGAAGAATGTACCCAGCTTATACATCTATTTTAAAAGCTATGTTTAAACATAGAACCAAACAATGCTAGAAATACTGAATAGCCAGGCAGCATTTGTTGAAACAATTAATGCTGCTGTTTACTTTAAATCTGAGTTCTCAGAAAAGGCAATGGAACTGTGAAGGCAGGTAGTGCCATGCAAAGAGTAAATAAAGGTATGAGGTTATATACTATCATTCAGTATGAATATATGGAATTATGAGGACAGATACTGCCATATACAGTATGAATAAGAGTATGAAGACAGATACTGCAATACACGGAGTGAATAAGAGTATGAAAACAGATATTGCCACACAGTGTAAATATGAATATGAGGACAAATACTGCCTTACACAGTGTAAATAAGAGTGTGAAGACAGATACTACACACAGTGTGAATAAGGGCAGATGCTAGCACACACACTGTGAATAAAGGTATGAAGACAGATGCTACCACACATAGAACATAGAACAATACAGCACAAACAGGCCCTTCGGCCCACGTGTTGCGCCGATCACATCTATATCTACCAATCCACAGACTTATCCATAACCCCCTATCCCATTCGTTTCTATATACTCATCCAGAAGTCTTTTAAAAGACCCCAGTGAGTTTGCCTCTACCACTCCGACGGCAGCCGATTCCATTCACTCACCACCCTCTGAGTGAAACATTTACCCCTAATGTCCCTTCTGTATTTGCTTCCTTGCACCTTAAATCTGTGTCCTCTCGTAGTGACCATTTCAGCTCGGGGAAATAGTCTCCGAGAATCCACCCTATCTATTCCTCTCAACATTTTATAAACCTCTATCAGTGTGAATAAGGGCAGACACTGGCACACACAGTGTGAATAAGGGCAGACACTGGTACACACAGTGTGAATAAGAGCAGACACTGGCACATACACTGTGAATAAGGACAGACACTGGCACACACACTGAGTAAGGGCAGACACTGGCACATGCACTGTGAATAAGAGCAGACACTGGCACACACAGTGTGAATAAGGGCAGACACTGGCACACATAGTATAAGAGTATGAAGACAGATGCTGCCACACATGGTACGAATAAGGGCAGACACTGGCACACAGTGTGAATAAGGGCAGACACTGGCACATACACTGTGAATAAGAGCAGACATTGCCACACACAGTGTGAATAAGGGTAGACACACTGGCACACACAGTGTGAATAAGGGTAGACACTGGCACACACAGTGTGAATAAGGGCAGACACACTGGCACACACAGTATAAGGGTATGAAGACAGATGCTGCCACACATAGTGTGAATAAGGGCAGACACTGGCACACAGTGTGAATAAGGGCAGACACTGGCACACAGTGTGAATAAGGGCAGACACTGGCACACACTCTGTAAAGGTGAGTTGTTCTGACCCTGGATCTGGGGGAAGCTGCCGGCTGCCGGGTCCGCGCCTGCGTACTGTGCCGCCAGTAGGGGGCACTTCCTCGGGGCGGAGGGAAGATGGCGGTGTTGGTGCTGAGCAGTTTCATCGTCCTGCTCAGCCAGCCCGGCCTGAGCCAGCACACCGTCCGAACGGTCACCGGAGGTAAGAGCGCCGTTCACCGGAGAATCACCACGGCCTGGGCCTTTCTGTGAAATGTCAGAGTGTGGAGGGGAAGGACGGAATGGAGGGTTCGGGGCGGGGCGTGGGAAGGATGGAGGATCCGGGGGGGGGGGGTGGGGGGGGGGGGGGTGGGGGGGGGGGGGGGTGGTCCGGGGGGGGGGGTGGTCCGGGGGGGTGGGGGGTGGGGTGGGGGGGGTGGGGGGGGTGGGGGGGGGGGGGGGTGGTCGGGGGGGTGGGGGGGGGGGGTGGTCCGGGGGGGTGGGGGGGGGGGGGGGTCCGGGGGGGGGGGGGGGGGGGGGGGGTGGTCCGGGGGGGGGGGGGGGGGGGAGGGAGAGGGAGGGTCCGGGGAGGTGGGGGAGGGAGGATCTGGGGAGGGGAGGGGGGGGGAGGGAGGAGGGAGGGGAGGGGGGGGGGGGAGGAGGGGGGGAGGAGGGAGAGGGAGGATCTGGGGGAGGTGGGAGGAGGGAGGATCTGGGGGGAGGAGGGAGAGGGAGGATCTGGGGGGAGGGGGGGAGAGGGAGGGATCTGGGGGGAGGGGGGGAGAGGGAGGATCTGGGGGAGGGGGGGAGGGGAGGATGGGGGGAGGGGGGAGAGGGAGGATCTGGGGGGAGGGGGGGAGAGGGAGGATCTGGGGGGGGGGGGGGAGAGGGAGGATCTGGGAGGGGGGGGGGAGGATCGGGAGGGGGGAGAGGGAGGATCTGGGGGGGGAGTGGGGATCTGTGGGGAGGGGGGGAGGGAGGATCCGGGAGGTTGGGGATGTGGGGGGAGGATCCGGGAGGTTGGGGATGTGGGGGGAGGATCCGGGAGGTTGAGGTGGGGGGAAGGATCCGGTGGTAAGGAAAAAGGGTACGGGGGATGGGGGGGAAGGAAGAAGATAAGCTGGGGGGCTGGTAATGGGAGTGAGGGAGCTAGATGCGGTGGCGGGGGGAAGGTGGGTGGGGGTGTGTGGCGGGGGGTGTCAAGGGTGGGAGTGCGGTGGCGGGGGGTGTCAAGGGTGAGGGTACGGTGGTGAGGGGACCAGAGGCGCTACAGTGGCAGGTGGGATAGTGGGGTACGGTGGTGGGAGGTGCAAAGGGGGGTAGTGGGAGGTGCAAAGAAGGGGGGTGGGGTAAGGGGGGGTGGGGGGGAGTGAAGGGGGGGTGGGAGGGGAGTGAAGGGGGGGCGCAAAGCAGGGGGTTGTGGTGGGGGTGCAAAGAGGGGGTGGGTGTGGGGGGCGCAAAGAGGGGGGTGGGTGTGGGGGGGGGGGCAAAGGGGGTATGGTGGAGGGCAGAGTGGTGCGGGGTGGGGGGTACAGTGGTAGGTGGATGGGGGTGTTACAGGGGCAGGGTATGGTGACAGTGGGGGCGGGGAGAGGATGCACTGGTAGGGAAGGGTGTGGGGGGGTTGCAAGGGGGGGAGAAAGGGGGTGGGTGCTTTGGTGGAGGGTTTTAGAAGGAGGGTGTCATGACTTGTGGGGGGGGAATGGGGAGGGTGCAGTAGCAGATGGTCTGGGGAGAGGGTGTGGTGGCTTGGTGGCAAGGGGGAGGAGATGGGAATAAGGGGGCAGTGGGAGGGTTGTGTGGGGATGGTGGGGGGGCAAGGAGGAGAACAGTGGGGAGGGCATAGGGGTGGTGGCATGAGTGAAGGAGAGTGCTTGGGAGGGGTGAAGGAGGGTGTTGGGTAGGGGAAGAAGAAGGGGGAGAAGAAGAGGGATGAGGGAGGGAGAGGAAGAGTGCTGGGGATTGGTGATGGATGGGGAGAGAGGGAGGGCGCTGGGTTGGGGTGGAGGAAGGAAGGACACTAGAGGTGGAAGTTGGGGGGGGAGAGGAAGGGTGCTGGGGATTGGATGGATGGGTGGAGAGAGAGAAAGGGTGCAGTGGGGGGAGAGGGAGAGTGTTGAGGGTGGGGTTGGTATGGAGGGAGCTGGGTGTGGAGGAGGGAGGGAGCTGGGTGTGGAGGAGGGAGGGGGCTGGGTGTGGAGGAGGGAGGGCACTGCGGGGGGGTAGAGGGAGAGCACTGCGGGTGGGGAGAGGGAGGGCACTGCGGGGTGGAGCGGGAGGGCACTGCGGGGGAGTTGGGAGGGAGAGCTCTTCGAATTGGTGGGAGAAGGACAGTGCTTTGGATGGGAGGGAGGGAGAGCACGTTGGGTGGATGAGGGAGGAGAAATGAAGGGTGCTTTGGATGGATGGGGGCAGAGAGGGATGGTGCTTTGGGTGGGTGGGGGAAGGATGTTGAGAAGGTGGGTAGAGAAAAAGTTCCTGAGTGTGACATTTGAGAGGAAAGAGGATGTAGAATCACTCTTCTCCATTACTTACTCTGGATTTAATAGCCTCATCTGCTGTCTTTTCCCCCTCTGTGGACCTGTGTTCAAATCCTGCCAAAGCAAATGGTGAAATTTGAATTCAGTTTAAATCCAGAACTAAAAGTCCAGTGATGACCATGCAACCATTGTTGATTGTCGTAAAAACCCATCTAGTTCATGTGTCCTTTAGGGAAGGAAATATGCAGTTCTTACTTGGTTTAGCATTATGGTTGCCTCAGCATATAATGGAAAGTCAAATGGGATGTTGGCACTTATTGCAGAGTATGAAAGTAGAGAAGTGTTGCAATTGTGTAGGGTGTTGGTGAGACCACATCTGGAGTATTATGTCCAGTTTTGGTTTCCTTATTTGAGGAAGGACATGGTGACATTGGAGTCAGTTGAGGGGAGGTTTACCAGGTTGATTCCAGAGATGAAAGGGTTGATGTATGAGAGACATTAAATAGTTTGGGCTCACTGAATTTGATAAGGATGAAAGGGCATCCGACTGAGGTGTATAATTTTTAAGAGATTGATAAAGTAAATGTAAACCAAATAATCTTATGGGGCAATCTCAAGTAAGAGGTCACAGGTTTAGGTTGAGATGCGATAGGTTTAAAACTGAGATGAGGAGGAGCTACTTCTTGCAGAGTGTGATGAATTTATGCAACCTGCTGCCCCGTAGCTTGGTGGAGTCTGAATCATTGCATGGGCTCAAGAAGGAAAAAATATATTTCCAATTAAATAAAAGGAGAGATATGAGGAACAAGTTGGGAGGTGATTAGGAAGCGATCAGCCATGATCTGATTGAATGGCAGAGCAAGCTCGAAGGAATTTTGCCTACTTCTACTCCTAATCCCTAAGTTCTTACGACTCTCAAATATGCCCTCTTAAATTAGGCAGTTAGGGGTGCATGTTAAATACTGGCCAAATAGAAATGAATAAAAAAAACAATTTTGCTATGTATCACATTGGCTGCTGTGTTTCCAAAGTATTCCATTGTCTGGTGATTGTTTAATGCTCCATATAAATGAAAGTGATTGTTTCTTTTATTGTCTTAATTTCTCACTACAATTTGTTCTCTCGTGGCCAACTATATCCCTCTTCGTGGTAACTGTCTGTGATGGAATCAGACCTTAGGGTTAAATCATATCCACAACACCAATCAGATTGTTTATTTCCACCATTTAACATTGCTCAACTTCGCTCCTGCCTCAACTCATCTGCTGATGAATTTCTCACTCCTGACTGGCCTCTGGTCTCCAACCTCTATAAACTTGAAATCATAGAACACTACAGCACAGAAACAGGCCTTTTGGCCCTTCTTGGCTGTGCCGAACCATTTTTCTGCCTAGTCCCGCTGACCTGCACCTGGACCATATCCCTCCACACCCCTCTAATCCATGTACCTGTTCAAGTTTTTCTTAAATGTTAAAAGTGAGCCCACATTTACAACTTCATCTGGCAGCTTATTCCACAATCCCACCACTCTCTGTCTGAAGAACTGCCCCACCCCCTGATATTCCCTTTAAACTTTCCCTCCTTCACCCTTAACCCATGTCTTCTAGTTTTTTTTCTCATCATCTGTACTCATCATAATTTTATACACCTCTACCAAATCTCCCCTCATTCTTCTACACCCCAGAGAATGAAGTCCTAACCTATTCAACCTGTCTCTGTAACTCAGTTTCAGGCAATATCCTTGTAAACCATCTCTGTACTCTTTCAACCTTATTAATATCCTTCCTGTAATTAGAAGATCAAAAATTCGGTCTCACCAATGTCATCTTTAACTCTACTGCCTATGTTCTAACTCCCATCGTGTCCCTTCCACCCATCACTTTTACATAGCAGGAGTAAGCCATTCAGCCCTTCAAGCCTCCTCTGCCATTCATTGTTATCATGGCTGATCATGAAATTCAATATCCTGATTCCCAACGTGCCATTTGCCTTCTTTACTGCCTGCCGTATCTGTGCACTTACTTTCAGTGACTGATGCATGAGGACACAATATCTCACTAAGTATCCAGCTCTCTCAATTTGCATGCATTCAAGTAATAATCTATCTTCCTGTTATTGTTCTCAAAATGGATAACTTATTTATCCATATTATTCCACATATGCCCACACACTCAGCCTATCCAAATCAAACTGAAGCATCTCTGCATCTTTCTCACAGCTTACCTCCATCCAACTTTGTATCATTTGCAAATTTGGAGATAATATATTCAGTTCCCTGTTCCAAATCATTACAGAATGTGAACAGTTGGGGCCCTGTGCACAGATCTCTGTGGAACCTACTAGTCACTACCAATCAGAAAAAAATTTGTTTATGCCAACTCCTTCCTTTCTATCTGCTAACCAGCTTTCTATCTATCTCAAAACATTGCCTGCAATTCCATGTGCTTTAACTTTACACATTAGTCACATGTGAGACCTTGTCAAAAGCTTTCTGAAAGTCTAAATAAACCACATCCACTGGTTCTCCTTGGTTGACTCTACTAGTTTCATCCTCTGCCCTGCATCTTCAAAGAATTCTAATAGATTTGTCAAGCATGATTTCTCTTTTGTAAATCCATGTTGACTTTATCTGATTGTAGTACTGCCTTGCAAATGCTGAGTTCTGAAATGCTTGACAGTGGACTCCAGCAACTTCCCTGGTACCGATATTAGGCTCACTAATTTATAGTTCCCTGTTTTCTCTCTACCCCTCTTTGGTACTATATTTTGATCCCATTTAAGTGCCACCTCAGTTTCAAAATCTTTACTTTCAAATCACCCCAAACTTATGCTGTCATTTTTTTATTTCCTACGGCCCTCCGGTATCACCACCCTTCTGATTCTGTCTTCTTGAGCAGTTTTAATTTTAATCACTTCACCTTTGGTAACCTTGTTTTTTGCTTCCATTCCTCCTAAGTTTGAATTTCCCTCTGTATAATTATTTGTCTCTCTACCTCTTCTCTCCTTTAAGGCATTCCTTAAAACGAAACTCTTTAATAAACCTTTTGGCGTCTGCCTTATTATTCCTCTGCATGACTCGACGTCAGATTTCCTTTGTGGTATTGCTGTGAAGCTCTTGGGATCTTTTCCTATGTTAAAAGCGGTATATAAATACAAATCATCACTGAAACTGTTTTATATGTTTAGCTGCTGAACTGCAGAGTTGTTTATTCCAGTGGCAGAAGGCAAGATCCACAGTATGCTTGCACTGCTACTGGGTCAAGACACATTTGTATCTTTGTGGGGAAACTGCACATCAATATCAAAATAGCCACTTCTAAGCTTTCTGAAGTTTATCTTTGCACAGATATGTTGATTAACAATTCACAGTGCTCTGCATATAGTGTTATATGAAACATAGAACATTACAGCGCAGTACAGGCCCTTCGGCCCTCGATGTTGCGCCGACCATTGGAACCAATTTTATGATCCTCTAACCTAAACTATTCCAATGCTATCCATATGCCTATCTACTGACCATTTGAATACCCTTAAACTTGGTAAGCCCACAATTGCTGCAGGCAGGGCATTCCACGCCCTTACTACCCTCTGAGTAAAGAACCCACCTCTAACATCAGTCCTATAACTACCACCCCCTAATTTAAAGCTATGTCACCTCGTGTTATCCATCTCCACATCTCCATCCAAGGAAAAAGGCTCTCACTGTCCACCCTATCTAACCCTCTGATCATCTCATATGTCTCAATTAAAGAACAAAGAACAAGACAGCATGGGAAACAGGCCCTTCGGCTCAACGAGCCTGCGCCACCACCCTGATGGTCCCACCTGTACCCATGATCCCTGTCCATGTTTATAGATCTATGGATTAAAAAAACAAATTTGAGACAATTTAGGGAGAATTTGTTTTGCCAATTAGCCTAAGAGCACTTCTCTTTAATGAAAATAACCTCCAGTCCCTTAGCCTTTTCTCATAAGACCTACCCATCATATCAAGCAACATCCTGGTAAACCTCTGCACCCTCTCCAATGCCTCCGCATCTTTCTTATGATGTGGCGACCAAAACTGTACACAATACTCCAAGTGCGGCTGCACCAGAGTTTTGTACGTTGCAACATGACGTTTTGGCTCCGAAGTTCAATCCCTCTACCAATAAATGCTAACACACTATATGCCTTCTTAACAACCTTATCAACTTGAGTACCAACTTTCAGAGATCTATGCATCTGTACACCGAGATCTCTCTGCTCATCTACACTACTGAGAGTCCTACCACTAGCCCTATATTCTGCACACACGTTACTCTTACCAAAGTGAATCACCTCACACTTTTCCACATTAAACTCCATTTGCCACTTCTCAGCCCAGGTCTGCAACTTATCTATGACCCTCTGCAAACTGTAACATCCATCCTCACTGTCTACAACTCCTCCAACTTTGGTGTCGTCAGCAAATTTACTAACCCATTCCTGTACACCCTCATCCAGGTCATTTATAAAAAGAACAAACAACAGTGGCCCCAGAACAGATCCCTGAGGTACACCACTTGTAACTAAACTCCAAAGTAAGGCTCATTGGTCTATAATTTGCAGGATGGTCTCTACTCCCCTTCTTAAACAACCAGACAACATTTGCCATCTTCTAGTCTTCTAGCACTATACCTGTAGCCAATGACGACATGAAGATTAAAGCCAAAGGCTCTGCAATCTCCTCCCTAGCCTCCCAGAGAATCCTGGGATAAATCCCATCCAGCCCAGGGGACTTATCTATTTTCATATTCTCAAGAATAGCTAACACCTCCTCCTTATGTACCTCTATCCTGTCTAGTCTACAACCCTGTATCCCAGTATTCTCCTCAATTCCATTGACGTTTTCCCGCATAAAGACTGACGAAAAATACACATTTGGTGCCTCTCCAATCTCCACTGGAGAGGAGAAACTTCCCACTACTGTCTCTGACTGGCCTTAATCTTACCCTAACCAGTCTTTTATTCTTAACATATCTATAAAAAGCTTTAGGATTCTCCTTAATCCTATCGCCAAAGTCTTCTCATGTCCTCTTCTAGCTCTTCTTAACTCACTCTTTACTCCCCCATGGCTAATTTATAACACTCCAGTGCTCTAACCGAGCCTTCACGTCTCATCTTTATATAAGCCTCCTTTTTTCTCTTCACTGAACCAATCTCCTTAGTATACCATGGTTTCCTCGCTCTACCACTTCCTTCCTGCCTGACAGGTACATATTTATCAAGGACTTGCAGTAGCTGTTCCTTGAATAAGTTCCACATTTCAGAAGTTCCCAGCCCCTGCAGTTTCTTACTTCAACTTGTGTATCCTAAATCTCACCTAATAGCCTCATAATTACCTTTCCCCCAGCTGTATCTTCTTCCCTTCGGTTAGCCATTTAAGTTTTAGAATATACATTTGAAGTGTGAGGTGATAGATGTTGGTCAGATGAATGAGGAGAAGCAATATGAAATAAAGGGAACAATTCTAAAGAGGATGGAGGAGATGTGGAGGTATATATGCATCAGTTGTTGAATATGGCAAGGCAAGATGAAAAAGCTGTTGAGATATTTAGGACATGAGCTGTATAAGTTGAGGCGTAGAGTGCAGAAGTGTGAAAGTTATGGAAAACTTATGTAACGCTAGTGCATCCTCATCTAGAATATTCTGTCCAATTATTTAGGAAGAACATGAAGGTTTGAGAAAGGGTGCTGAAAAGATTTGAGAACAATTTCAGGGATGAGAGGTACAAATTCTGAGGATTGACAAAGCGGCGGCTGTCCTTTATTGGGCAATTGGAATGAGCTGGAAGGGTACCATGATAAGCATAGTTGGACTGAAGGACTTGTTTCCATGCTGTATTGCTCTGACTATATGAGAGGTGGTTGAGAGGAGATTTAATAGAAGTGTTCAAAAGTGAAAGGTGTGATGGACTGAGTAGATGGGGAGAAAGTCTTTCTGTTGGCAAAAGGTTAAGAACTAGGGGCATAAGGTGATTGGCAAAAGAACCAGAGGTGATTTGAGGAAAATCTTGTTTAGACAGCAAATGGATAACATCCGGAACCCTGTCTGACAGTATTTGTGCTTTTGAAATGAAACTGAATAATTATCTGAAGAGGAAGTCTGCAGGGCTATGGCAAAGTGGAAGTAGCTGAGTGAAGTAACATGAAACTGCAATCGACATAGAATCAGAATGGGTATAGCATAAAAGGCCACTCGGCGTATCGTGTCTGTGTCTCTGCAAGAGCAACTCACCTAGCTCCACTCCCCTCATCTTTCCTCTTCAAATATTACTCAAATTTTCTGTTAAAGACATCTGGAATGAGCTGCCAGAGATACAGGCGGATACAGTTTTGTCTTTTTAAAAGCATTTAGACAGTTACATGGGTAAGATTGGTATAGAGAAATATGGGTCAAATGGGGAAACTGGGACTAACTTAATGATAAAAAGTAGGTGGCATGAATAAGTTGGGCTGAAGGGCCTGTTTCCATGCTGTAAACCTCTGAATTTATGACTATAACTATATTGAACTTGCTTTCATCATAACTATATTGAACTTGCTTTCATCATAATCTCAGGCAATGCATTCCAGATCCTAAACACGTTATGTTAAAGTGTATTTCCTCACGTCGAATGTTATTCATGTGTTTGACATGTCATTTGCTTCTTACATGTGATATTATTTTTGGCTCAGTAAATGAACTTTGTTTTTCATGAGGCTATATTATTTCTGAAGAAGCAGACTTGAATTGGAGATGAAACTGAGGAAAAATGTAACTGCAATGTTAGCATTTTCTTGGAGCATAATCATTTGCAATATATTGTGCGCGTTGAGGAAAAAAAGGTTGACAGGCTCAAGTGACAGAGTGCAATTTTTAAGGATAGCTGCTTGAAGTTTCAGTTATGAGAAAATAAATCCTAGTAACTTGCAAAAGAAAGAGATATCAGAACTTTACAAGATATTGTTTTCAAATTACAGTCTAACATTGAATGTAAACTGCTTAGTATTAATTGCAAAATAAAAAAAGAGGTTTCAAATGTGACATTTCCCAGTCTAGGATTGTTTAGTTGAATTATTTGTTGAAATAATTGGTTTGAGGATAATCAAACCTATGGTGGTTTAAGTTTAATGATGAATCGAGACCATGGATATTTAACGTTAAGGAAAATGGGATCTTAACAAGGAACCATAAGTGATTTTTTAATACAGCCCAAGCCTGTGGATCTCCATGGTTATTATTTCTTCAGATGCTTTCTCATTTATGTTCTCTTAGTAGTATCTCTTCCGTTGTAGTGTTTAAATAATTAGAGAGAGAAAATTATACCGCCTATTGCTAATTTTTCTTTATTTTTATATAGATTGTTCAGATTTTACGAATACATCTTGTGAACAATGCTTGGAAAATGTCAGTGTAAGTATCACAATGGAAGACTATCCTGGAATTTATAGCTTGAGTCTTTACTCACTCGTGCGGAAATTTAATTTGTCTTGTTAGTGATGGAATAATCCATCATTAGCACCAGAATAACAGCATAACTTCCAGAAAAAGTTCCAAACAGGGTCAGGCATTTAGGGGCAGAATGTCAGGACTTATAATATTCATTAGCTTGTTTCAAAAAGCTGACCTCTGAGTGTAGGGAACGACAACTTCACTTTCTCTCAGTCCATAATTGTTCCTCTGTTTATGTACTGAACATGATGTGAAGATGCCGGAATTGGACTGGGGTAAACACAGTCAGAAGTCTCATGTGACCAAGTTAAAGTCCAACAGGTTTATTTGGTAGCAAAAGTCACTAGCTTTCAAAGCTCTGTTCCCACTCACCTGATGAAGGAGCAGCGCTTTGAAAGCTAGTGGCATTTGCTATCAAATGAAGCTGTTGGACTTTAACCTGGGGTTGTGAGACTTCTTACTGTATGTACTGAACGACACTGTTTGTTTAATCAGTTGGTTTCAATACTGAAAATCAGATTCATAGACTGTAATTAATCATTCCAACTTGCAGAACATTAATTGGCTTTGAAATGGCAAATATTGATATCTTATAAGATGCCAAACCTATAATTTCAAGAGTGAGTATCTTGTAATAGTAATTTTGATGTGTTATGCTTATATTCTACTCCATAACTGTTTGAAATTATAATTTGGTTTTTTATCTGTAAAAGTTGATTTCTTCTGCAAGTAATCATCATCTCAAACTAATACTTGTTTATCCACAATAAGAACGTTTTGAAAAAAGGAGATGCTCATTAAAAGCAATGGCATTAATTTCATGGATCTGTCAAATAGCCATTCATTAACTTTTTGACAGCTAGCATCATCTTGATGCACACCACAGAATGTAAACAGATGACTCTCATCAATCATTATGATATCAGAATTTAGCAGGTTTGATGGATTCCACCAGCTTTCAAAATATTTGCATCAGTTGAAAAGACCAAATTTCAACAGTGCTCTTGTTTTTATTCAATCGTCCTCGTGTTTACAAAGTGCACATAAAAAGTGATTTGACCACTATAGAAATTAATTTTATGAACGCAGAGAATACTATTGTAAGCCAAATAAGACACATCTTGCATGCATCTTATATTAACCAAATATCAATTCTGTTTGTGCCTAAAGTATAGTCACAAACATAGAAAATAGCAGCAGAAGTAGACAATTTGGCGCCTCGAGTCTGTACCATCATTCAATAAGATCATGGCTGATCTGTTGTGTTTCAAATTCCATATTCATATTTACCCCCGATAACATTTGATTCTCTTGCCTAACAAGAACCTCCACCTTAAAATATGCAATGACCTTGCCTCTACTGCCTTCTGAGGCAGAGGACTCCAAACTCATACATCTCTCGTAGAAAAAGATTCTCTTCATCTCGGTCCTAAAAGGACGATCCCAAATCTTAAAACAATGCCTTGCAGTTCTGGACTCGCCCATAAGAGAAATAATGCTTTCCACGTTCCTTTTTTCAAGACCATTCGGGATCTAATATATTTCAGTCATATCATTCTTACTTCTAAACTCTCGCAGGGGCAAGCACCTCTAACCAGTTTTCCTCACAAGACAATCCACTTATTCAATAAATTCGTTGTGCTTGACGAATTTATTGGAGTTCTATGAGGAAGTGACTCGTGTGGTAGATAGAGGGGAACTGGTGGATGTGGTGTTTTTGGATTTCCAAAAGCATTTGATAAGGTGCCTCACAAAAGATTGCTGCAGAAGGATAGGGTGAAGGGAATTGGGGGGGGGGGGGGGGGGGGCAGGGTGTTAGACTTGATAGAGGATTGGTTGTCTAATAGGAAGCAGAGGATAGGTATTAATAGGTGCTATTCTGATTGGCAGCTGGTGACTAGTGGAGTGCCCCAGGGATCAGTGCTGGGGCCTCAACTATTTACCATTTACATACATGATATGGAGGAAGGGGCAGAGTGCAGGGTGATGAAATTTGCTGACGACACAAAGATGAGTGGAAAAGCAAATTGCGTGGAGGGTCTGGAAAGCCTGCAGAGGGATCTGGATAGGTTGAGTGAATGCGCGAGGACCTGGCAGATAGAGTACAATGTTAGTAAGTGTGAGATTATCCACTTTTGTAGGAATAATAGTAGGAAGGATTACTATTTAAATGGCGAAAAGCTGCAGCATGTGCCGGTGCAGAGGGACCTGTGGGTCCTTGTGCACGAATTGCAAAAACAGTCTGCAGGTGCAGCAGGTGATCAAGAAAGCGAATGCAATGTTGGCCTTTGTAGCTAGGGGGATAGAATATAAAAGTAGGGAGGTCCTGTTGCAGCTGTATAGGATACAGGTGAGGCTGCAGCTGGAATACTGTGTGCAGTTTTGGTCGCTGCATTCGAGGAAGGATATATTGTCTTTGGAGGGGGTGCAGAGTAAGTTCACTAGGCTGATACCAGAAATGAGGGTGTTGGATTATGAGGAGAGACTGAATAGGCTAGGTTTGTACTCTTTGGAGTTTAGAAGGCTGAGAGGGGATCTTATAGAGACGTATAAGATAATGAAGGGGATGGATAGGGTAGAGATTGAGACACTCTTCCCGCTTAGCAAAAATAGCAGGACTAGAGGGCACAGCCTCAAGATTGGGGGTGGGGGGTGGAGTTCAGATCAGAGTTGAGGAGGAATTTCTTCACGCAAAGGGTGGTGAATCTTTGGAATTCTCTGCCTGATGAAGTGGTGGAGGCTTCCTCGCTGAATGTGTTCAAGTCAAGAGTGGATAGGTTTTTGATTGACAAGGGAATTAAGGGTTACGGGGAGAAAGCGGGAAAGTGGTACTGAACCATTACAGATCAGCCATGATCTTGTTGAATGGCGGGGCAGGCTCAAGGGGCTGTATGGCCTACTCCTGATCCTAGTTCTTATGTCCTTATGTTCAAGATGTGAATCCTGTAGACCTCCTCTGAACCGCCTCCACTACATTCGCATCCTTCCTTAAATAGGGAACCCAAAACTACATGTATAACTAAAGCAGACCATTCTTACTTTTACGTTCAATTACTATTGTAATAAAGGATAACATTTCATTAGCTGCTTTGATTATTTGTGCTGCATACTAACTTGTGACTCATGCACTAGAACACCTAGATCTCTGCACCATAAATTCTGCAATATTTCTCCATTTAAGTAACGCCCTATCTTTTTATTCTTCTTGTCAAAGTGAACAATATCACTTTTTGTTATGTTATACTCCATCTGCCAGTTTTTTGTCCACTCAATCAACCCGTCTGCATCAATGTGTAATCTCATGTCCTCTTCACAACACACTTTCCAACCTAACTTTGTGTCATCTGCAAATTTAACTATTATGCCTTCGCTCTCCTCATCTAAATCATTGATATAAATTGTAAAAAGTTGTGGCCCCAAAACAGATTCCTGTGGACTCCACTTGTCACTTCCTGCCCATTAGAAAAGAACCCATTCATCCATACATTCTGTTTTATGCCAGTCAGCCAATCTACTTGCGAAGTTAATAAATTCACCCTACACCATGAACTTTTATTTTCCACAATAACCTTTGATGCAGCACTTATCAAACCCCTCCTGGAAATCCAAATGTCTTATGTCATAACTTCCCTTTATCCACAGCAAGCATCACCCTATCAAAGAACTCCAAAAAATTGGTTAACCGTGATTCCCCTTTCATAAAATCATGCTGACTCTTCCTATCTTCAGTTTTTCTAATTGCTCAGCCATAAGTTGCTTAATGATCAAATCTAGCACCCCCAGTGTTAATCTATATGTGAAGCTACCTAGTTTATAGTTCCTTGTTTTCTGCCTCCTTTCCTTTTTGATAGAGGGTTATATTTACTGCTTTCCTGTCTAATGTAACTTCCCTAGAATCTAGTGAATTTTGGAAAATTATCACCAACAAATCTACTATCTCGTTAGCCTTCTCTTTTGAGACTCTCTGATGAAGTCCATCAGGAATTAGAGACCTGCCAAACTGCAGTTCCATCAATTTTCTCAATGTTGCTTCCCTCCTAATTGGAACTTCCCTAGGCTTCCCATTTCCTTCCACCTTTTCATATGCAGCTATTATTGGAATGTTTTTGTATCCTATAGTGAAACAGAAGCAAAAGATTTGTTCATTTTATTTGCTATTTCCTTATTATTCATGGATAACTCCCCATTGTCACACTCTAGAGAATGAAAATTGTTGCTAATTATTTTATTCTTTTAAATACATGTAGAGGAAACTCTTGCTATTTGTTTTTACATATCGAGCTAGCTTCATGTTGTACTCTAATTTCTTTCTCCTTATTAATTTTTTAGCAGTTTTTTGCCTGTTTTTATATTCTAACCTGCCACTCATCTTTATGTACTTTTTCCTTTGACACTTTTCTTAACTTTTTTAGTTACTAATGGATAGTGGGTTCATACCTTAGAACTTTTTTTAATTATAGGAATCTACTTATTCTGAGTTTCTCTATTCATCTATCCTCTGGTCTCTCATCTCAGTTCATATCAGTTAGTTGAGTTTTTATTCTCACATGGTTGCCCTTGTTTAAATTAAAAATACTGACTTGTCCCTTTTAAACTGGATATAAAATTCAATCATATTATGATTGCTGTCAACTAGAGATGCCTTTACTCTGTAGTCATGAATTAATCATGTTACATTACACAATACCAAATCCAAGAACATGCTGCTCTAAAAAAAACTGTCTAAAGAACTCTATGAGCATCTCATACAGGCTACTACTGCCAAACTGATTTTTCCAGTTTATATATAAATTAAAATCACCCATGATTATAGCTGTCCTTTTAAACATACCTGCAACACTACTACTTGTATGCTTTGTCCTATATTGTGTTTACTGTTAGGTGGCCTCTGTATTCCACTCACACTAGTAGCTTCTTTCCCGGACTGTTCCTTGTCACTACTCAAACTGATTCTACATCCTGATCTTCTGAACCAAGGTCATCTCTAATTATTGCACCATTGCCACTCTTGATTAATGTTGCTACCCCTCCACCTTTATCTAGCTTCCTATTATTCTTGAATGTCTATAACACTCAATATTCAGGACCCAATTCTTGTCATCCTGCAGCAATGTCTCTGTAATAGCTGTCAAATCATATTTATTCATTTCAAGTGCGCTATTAATTTATTTATTTTGTTGTGAATGATACATGATTCAGGTACAAAGCTTTAAGTTTTGTCATCTTGTAGCATCTAGTCTGTTCCTTTCTGTCATTCTCTAACCCTCATTTTCCATGTTACTAGTTTGCATTTGTGTCTTGACTACCTCTTGATTTGTCTCATCTGCCCAAGCTTGATTCTTCAACTTCCTTGTTTACTTTAAATCCTCTGTACATCCCTGGTTATGTTAGAACACTGGTTTCAGCATAATTCAGATGTAGGCTGTCCCAACGCTACAGTCCTCATTTTTCCCTGTACTGATGCCAGTGCCCACAAACCCAAATCCATTTCTCCCACACCAGTCTTTGAGCATTTAGTTCCCAAATCTTAAGTGCCCTGCACCAATTTGCACACAGTTCAGAAAATAGCCCAGAGATCACCTTTGAGATTCTACTTATTCTTCATATTGACTATGCAGAATCTCTTTCCTTGTTCAGTCCATTGCTGTTATCTACGTGGACCATGATAACTGAATCCTCCCCCTCTCACTGCAATTTCCTTTCCAGCCCAAATAAGGGCAGACAGCACAGCCATCTAGACTTGTGCTCTTTGCTACAGAGAATGGTTTCAGACCTCCTCATTATACTGTCCTCTACAACCACTACGATTCTTTTTACTCCCCTCATTTAGATGGCCTCCTGTACCATGGGCAGCCTGCTCATCCATCTTGCAGACCTTGCTTTCATCCACAGAAGCTATGAGCACCTCAAACCTGTTTGACAAATGAAAGCTTCCAAAACATATGCAGTACAAAATACATTTGGAAATGTTTTGGGCTCCAGATTTGCATTTTCTAGAAATCTTTTTAGTAGTACCCAAGTTAGGGTCTTTAAATATTTTGAGATATCTATTTTTAGTCATGTTCAGATTTGAAAGAAACTAGGATGAATTCTGTTGCATCTTATTAAAGAACACACCTATTATTGTACAAAGAACAAAACAGCACAGGAAACAGGTCCTTTGGCCCAACGAGCCTGCGCCGCCACCCCGATGTTCCCATTTCTATCCGCGATCCCTGTCTACGTTTATAGATCTATGGATTAAAAACCAAACTTGAGACAATTTAGGGAGAATTTGTTTTGCCAATTAGCCTAAGAGCACATCTTTGGGATGTGGGAGGAAACCGGAGCACCTGGAGAAAACCCATGCAAGCACGGAGAGAATGCACAAACTCCCACAGACACAGGCCTACGTCCATGTATCTGCACAGCACAGCGAATGCCCATCAAATGGTCCAGGACAAGCATATACTAATGACATGAAGCACTAGGATACTCTCAAAAAAAAATCCAAGAGCAGCCCTCTCATGACCCATCGCGTGTATGCCCCTCGTTGGACAAGGTGGACCAAAGCACCTGTAGGATAAAAACAAGTACGTCAATATCATCATCTATTTACACACTTCCCAGGGACTCCCAAGGCTCATGATCCCTACTTTAAATCAGTTTTCTATACCCCACCATTCCCATTCTGTTCATGTGTCCATCTAAGTATTTCTTAAATAACTCCAGAGTGCCTGCCTCCACCACTTGGCAGCACATTCCATACCCCCACCACCTTCTGTGTGAAAAAACTCCCTCTAGCCTCCAAATTATACCTTACCCCCTAAGCCCGTGACCCCTCATGCTATTTGAGTCCATCCTAGAAAAGAGCTTAACCCTATTTACTTTATCTATACCCCTCATAATCTTGTACACCTCTATTAGATCTCCTCTAAGTCTACGTCTTTCTAAGGAAAACAGTCCCAATTTGCCTAACCTCTCCTCGTAACTCAGACCTTCCATACCAGGCAGCATCCTGGTAAACCTCCTCTGCACTCTCTCCAGAGTCTCCACGTCCTTCCGGTAGTAGGGTGACCAGAACTGGACGCAGTATTCCAAATGAGGTCTAACCAACGTTTTATACAACATTAAAGGCCAGCTCTTGTACTCTATACCCCTTCCTATAAAGGCTAACATACCATATACTTTCTTCACAACCTTCTCCACTTGCTCTGCCACCTTCAGAGACTTGTTCACCTGCACCCCCAGGTCCCTCTGTGTTTCTGTACTCTTCATAGGCCTACCCTTTATCATATACCTCCCCCCTACGTTCTTTCTCCCGAAATGCATCACCTCACATTTATCAGGATTGAATTCCATCTGCCATCTGTTTGCCCAAGCTACCAGCCTATCTATGTCCTGTTGCATCGCCTGACAGTGCTACTCACTATCCGCAAGTCCAGCCATCTTGCTGATCACTCCACTTACTCCCTCTTCCAAGTCATTTGTATATATTACAAATAGAAGAGGTCCTAGTACCGAGCCCTGCGGCACACCACTAGTGACTGACCTCTAGCTAGAAAAACACCCTTCCACCATTACTCTCTGTCTCCTATTATTAAGCCAGTTACTTATCCATCTAGCTACCTGTCCTTGTATCCCATTAGCCTTGACCTTCTGAACTAACCTCCCGTGAGGGACTTTGTCAGATGCCTTACTGAAATCCATATAGACGACATCAACGGCTCGCCCTTTGTCCACCGTTTTTGTCACCTCCTCAAAAAATTCTACCAGATTTGTAAGGCACGACCTCCTCTTAACAAATCCATGCTGCATATCTCTAATCAGATCGCAACGCTTTAAGTGCCTATACATCCTATCCCTAAGAATCCTCTCCAACAGCTTCCCTACCACTGACGTCAAACTCACCGGCCTGTTATTTCCAGGGTTATCCCTATTACCCTTTTTAAACAGCAGTACAATATTAGCTATTCTCCAGTCCTCTGGAACCTCATCTGTGTCCAAGGAAGAGACAAAGATTTGCGTCAGAGGCCCAGCAATTTCACCTCGCACCTCCCTAAGCAGCCTTCCGATGAACTAGAACATGGTGTTCAAGCATTGTTTCTTTGTTTTAAACACCCACTTGCCTCTTCCTATCACTTTGTCCATGACCAGCTTACAGTCTTTGAGGTATCTGCGCACCACAAATTCTGACATCTTACGTATACCTAATTTTCATTACTCCACCATTAACAGTTGTACTTGCAGCTGCATAGCCCTCAGTTCTGAAATTTCAAAGAACAAAACAGCACGGGAAACAGGCCCTTCGGCCCAACGAGCCCGTGCCGCCACTTCGATGTTCCCACTTCTACCCGCGATCCCTGTCCACGTTTATAGATCTATGGATTAAAAACCAAATTTGAGATAATTTAGGGAGAATTTGTTTTGCCAATTAGCTTAAGAGCACATCTTTGGGATGTGGGAGGAAACCCACGGGGAACAAGCACGGGGAGAATGCGCAAACTCCCACAGACACAGGCCCAAATCCATGTATCTGCACCGCACAGCGATAGTCACTGAGCTGTCGTGTTGACCATCAGATGGTCCAGGTCAAGCATACACTTAACGACATGAAGCAGTAGGATACTCTCGAAAAAGATCCAAGAGTGGTCCTCTCACGACCCATCGCATGTATGCCCCTCGTTAGACAACAAGGTGGACCAAAGCACCTGTAGGATAAAAACAAGTACATCAATATCACCATCTATTTACACACTTCCCAGGGACTCCCAAGGCTCATGATCCCTATTTTAAATCAGTTTTCTATACCCCTCATTCCCATTCTGTTCATGTGCCCATCTAAGTATTTTTTAAATAACTCCAGAGTACCTGCCTCCACCACTTTACTTGGCAGTGCATTCCATATCCCCACCACCCTCTGTGTGAAAAAACTCCCTCTAGCATCCAAGCATTCCTCGCTTCAGTTTCTCTCTTGTTAAGACACTCCTTTAAATCTATATCTCAAACCAAGATTTTGATCACCTGTCACATCTCCTTATGTGGCTTGGTGTCCAATTTTGTTTCATTGTTCTGTAGGATGTTTTACTGTGTGAAAGGTATGATATAATTGCAAGTTGTTTTTATGACTCACTCAGAGTATATCATGGAATATCAGGAACTACGCATAAAAGTTTTAAGTTCATGTTTCTATTGAGTTACGTATCTCGCAAGTTTCTGGTACTTAAATCAGCTTTTTATTAACCTAAAACCCCCACCAAGCTCAAACATAGAATCCTGCAATGCAGAAGGAGGCCATTCAGCCCATTGCACCTAGACAACCATAATCCCACCCAGATCTTATTGGCCTAACCCTATATATTTACCCTGCTAATCCCTCTGACACTGACGTCAATTTAGCACTACCAATCAATCTAAGCTGCACATCTTTGAACTATGGGGAGAAACTGGAACACTCAGAGGAAACTTATGCAAACACAGGGAGAATGTGCAAATTTGGCACAGGCAGTGACCCGAGACCCAAATTAAACATGAGTCTCTGGTGCTGTGAGGCAGCAGCATTAACCACAGGGTTACTGTGCTGCCCAAAGTAGGAAATAAGTAAATTGAAGTGCAAATAAAATAATGTATCCTGGGCTTTCAGAGTTAAGTAGTCAGGGTTTAGGACCACATTCTAGACATTCCTGAGCAATTTTATATATATATTGTTTATCATAAGACAACTGGATAGAATTCTTCATTCATGCTTCACAGAATAAACTGTTTTATGAAATCTTCACTCTGTTGTTCAAGAAAGTGAAATACAGATAACATTTGAATGCATTGTATATTATATTTGAGTGCATTATAGACATATATTGAGTTATAGTTTCAAGTTAAAGCTCTAAACTTGTTAAAAAAATGAAATTAAACTAAAAATAAAGTATTACACAAGTTCTGAAACTAATTTCTGATCTCACGTAAGAAGCTTTTTATTTAAAAACTGTTATGATTTTAAATACTTAATATATTTAAATTAAAAACAATGATAGATTTTATGTAGTTTTGAAACAGTGGTTTGAATTTGAGACACATCTAAGTAGGTTTATGCTGCATTTGTTTAAAAAAAAATTCTACATTTGCTGGGTCATTATTGTGAAAATTTTGAATAGTTTTAACATATTTTGAACTCTTGTCTTCCAGTGTTTCTGGTGCTTTGTCGACCAACGCTGCATGAAATACCCTGTTGAAAGTATAATCCCTCCTAGTTCATTGTGTCCTTTACGCCAAGCCCGTTGGGGAGTTTGCTGGGGTAAGAGCTTAACATGCATTTTGAAATCAATATCTAAGTACTTGGAAAGATTTTAGTATTAATGCAATTCCTTTTTAAAAGTGTAAATTTATGCTGCAGACATGATGAGGGCCCTAGGTTAGATGTAATGATTGTTCTACTTTCTGTATGACACTAACTGAAGTATAATGAAACTTGAAGGGATTTCAGTTTGCATTTTTTATTATTATTCATTCATATAGGCACTATTAGCTAGGCCAGCATTATTGCTTATCCCGAATTGCCCTTGAGAAGTTGCTGGTGAGCCGATGCCTTGAACCTAGGGAAGAAATTCCAGCATTTTGACCCAACGACAGTGAAGGAGCGGTGATTTATAGTTCCAAGTCGGCATGGTGTGTGGCTTGGTGGAGAACTGGCATATAGTACTGTTCCCACAGAGATTGTTAGTTTGGAAAGTGAGGTGAAGGGATGTTATGAATTGCTGCAGTTTGTAAATGGTACATACTGTTGCATATGTGCATCAATGAGGAGGGAGTGAATGTTGAAGGTAGTGAATAGGATCAGATGCCAATTAAGTAGGCTGCACTATGCTGGATGGTATTAAGCTTCACAAGTGTTGTTGGAACTGTACTCCTCCAGACAAATGGGCAGTATTCCACCACTGTCCTGATGTGTGCCTTGTAGATGATAGACAGGCTTTGGGGAGTCAGCTGCCACACAATTCCCAGCTTTTGACCTACTCTTGTAGCCAAGTTGTTTATATGGCTAGTCCAGTTCAGTTTCTGGTCGGTAGTAATTCCCAGGATGTTGATAGCATGGAATTCAACAATAAGAATGCCATTGAATGTCAAGGGAAGATGCTTGAATGACATGGAGAACTCATACAATAATGAGCACTTAGCAGCCCAAAGCTAAATATTGTCTCAGGTTTGTTGCACATAGATGTGGACTGCCCCAGTGTCTGAACATTTGCAAATGATACTGAACATTGAGCTATCATGAGTGAACATTCCCATTTCTGATCTTATGATGAAGGGTCACTGATGAAGCAGTTGAAGATGGTGGAGCTTCGGAAACTATCTAAGGAACTCCTGCAGTGATGACCTGGCACTGAGATTATTGCATTCCAACAGTTAACAATGTTTCTATGACTCCAACCAAAGCAGAGATTCTCCCATACCGTCCCCCTCCCCCTTTGCTCTTGATTTCAGTTTTGCTAGGACTCAGTTATATCAGCAAATTTTTTCTAATTGTCATTTGATAACACTGTTGATGACCCTTTCTGTTACTTTGCTAACGATCGAGAGTATACTGATAGGATAGTAATTGGCTTTTAGTGGTTAGCAGGATCTATGTTGCTATGTCTTATATAAGAGTTTTTATTTCAGTTAGTTTTTAACTGATGCTTGTTGTCTGAATGTGGCTGTCATTATCAAGGCTGGCATTTGCTCATTCTAGTTGCCATGTGAAGTCGTAGTGGATTGCTGCCTTGAATCATGAAAGCCTATGCGATGAGGGTATTTTCAATGTAGTAACTCTTCCCTTTGTAGTGAGTACAATTGGCTTGCAAGGCCTCCTCTGAAGCTGTTAAGAGAGAATTAACCTTGAGTTGGATTAGAGATAAATACAGTGGTTCTCTAACTGGAGTAGTACTGAAAATGTCTCAGGATATTAGTAATTTATTAGTAATGTTTTGTCAATATGATGATTAAGCTATCATTCAATCAGATCTAGAATCATAGGAGGGGGATTTTAACATGGGTGCGCAGGTGGGATTCTGTGCAGGCTGGTGGATAAATGGACAGAAATTCCAATTTCAACAGCATCAAATCCAAATGGTGTTAAGAGTTGCAAATAGCCAATTCATATCAGGATAAGTTTACAGTATCATATGTTTATTTAATTTAGTGATTGGCTTTCTTCTACCTGTTTCGTTGCCTACCCACCTCTCTCTTGTCCTCCTGAGCTACTTTTTGATATTCACCCATTTCTGCAGTGTACAGTGTGGGCCAATAAGAGACCTCCCCTCATTCTCTCCCCTTCCCTCTCATTTCTCTCTTTTATTCTTTCAATGTATAAGAAGTCCAGGATGAGTGGGCTTATTGAAAGAACTTGCTGCTGCTGTACTGCTTCTCCTTTTCAGTCAGTTTAATCAGTCAGTTAACATTTTTCAAGCTCTAGGGAGCTATAGTGACTGATGGGAGTGACTGCTTAAGCACAAGAAATTTGGAATGGCTGATTTTACCAACTGCAAAAGACAAGTAGACTGCCAGATACTACATTTTTGCAATAGACCTCAGGCTAAGACAGCTATCTCAAATGGGGGAGCATTCAGTATTCTTTTCACCTCTTCAAAGTTTGTATCTCAGTCTCTATCTTTGTTAGGAGACTGATAGCTGCAGATTATTAATTTATATGCTAGAGATTAGGCTTTCTTCACTAATTAACCATAGTCAAATATTGACAGTTAAAACTTGGATCTGGTTCATTCTGCAATTTTCTGCGGTATCCTTAGAATTTTACACTTGCACTATCTCCTCAAGAAACAGATTGATATGAAATCCTGTATTTAACTAAATAAGATGGGTAATCTAGTCTCTTACTGGCCCACACTGCATTATACATTTTGTTAGCAGTCCAATATGGGACAAACCAAGATCATTTTGTAGCACATTGAAATAGAGGTGAAGTTTAAGGTTTCAGAAGTCATTTTTCAATTTGCAGGCAATGTTAACTAGACTCCCAGATCTTAGGTGTGTGGCTGTATATCCTATTAAATGTCTTCCAACTACTGTAGGAGAAATCAAAGATTTCAACACTTTTTTTCAAAAGTGCTCAGTAAAATTCAATCTTTTGCTTTCAATGTTATTTGAAGTTTTAAATTTTGCCTCATGAATTTTGCAGGTGAGTGGTTAGCTTTTGGATGCATTGCTGCTCAAAGGAACACCCACTGAGTAGCATATGGAACTGCAAAAATATCACAGCCATATTGAGGCTATTTTTTGTTAGGGCAGCACAGTGGTTCCTACTGCTGCCACATAGCACCAGGCAACTGGATTTGATTCCAGCCTTGGGTGACTGTGTGGAGTTTCGCATTCTCCCAGTGTCTCCATGGGTTTCCTCTGAGTGCTGTGGTTTCCTTCCGCAGTCAAAATATGTGTAGGTTAGGTGAATGCTACATGTCCCTTCTTGTCCAAAGATGTGAAGTTTAGGTGAATTAGCCATGGCAAATGCATGATGTTACAGGTTTAGGATGAAGGATAGAGCCCGGGTGGGTGGGTGCTCTTTCAGAGAGCTGGTACACATGGGCTGAATGGCCTTTTTCTTCACTGTAGGGAGTTATGAATTTCTGTGGTTTAAAAAGAAGATACTTGTAGTTTGATGAGACATTTTGCTAGTCAGCACTTTTCAGTTAATGTAAATGCAATCAGAAATGTAAAATATATATGCATTCACGTAAAAAGCATATGGCATTTAGAGTAATAGCACTTCCTGATGAGAATTCTTTAGATGCACTGAACAATGTCCAGAAATCTTTCTACAACCTAATTTTGTAAATTGGTCCTGTTGCTTTTCTTGAAGTATTTTGAATTTGAAATCATAGAAACTCTACAGTACAGAAAGAGGCCATTTGATCCATCAAGTCTGCACCAATCACAATCCCACCCAGCCCTACCCCCATATCCCTACATATTTTAATCACTAATCCCTCTAACCTATGCATCTCAGGACACTAAGGGCAATTTTTAGCAAAACCAATCAACCTAACCTGCACATCTTTGAACTATGGGAGGAAACCACGCTGGCACGAGGAGAATGTGCAAACTCCATACAGACTGACCCAAGGCAGGAATCGAACTCAGGCCCCTGGAGCTGTGAAGCAGCAGTGTAACCATTATGCTACCGTGCCACCCCTTCTGGAGGTTCTTACTCATTCTGTCTCTTCATAATTATACAACAGCAAACATACTTGTATGTACTTTGTCACAAGACCACCTAAAGGAAGATGGTGGGTTTACTCCATTCTCATTTGGTAAACTTTCTTGGGTACAGATAATGGCATAGTCCAGTCTCTCAAATGGCACTGGCAGCCCTCTTGAATAGGAAAGAAATTATGCATAAGACAAGCAATTTTTTAAAAAAAAACTGATGGTGTTCTTGTACCTTAATATATTACTAAATTAAAGAGATAGTCCAATAATAAGTAAACAACACAACAGTGCATGACAATAAAATAATTTTTGCAGAACGTTTTTAATAAATATAGGATTACACTAGGTGGCAGCACTGCACTTATTAAAAAAAACAAACCTGCAATCTTGGGCAAAGTATTTTCCATTGTAGTGTCTGTTCACAATTCTTAACCTCTATAAAATAGGTTTCTGAGGCTTTTAATGATCTGATGTCTTCCTAAATAGGCTCAGTTTGATTCCTTTGGGTCAGGATAGAGTGCAATCAGCGTCAATACTTTTCACTTGACGGACATGTTTTTAAATGTAGGAAAAGTGGAAAAATGTGAGGTTGATTGAAGAAGCTTTTTTTTTGGTGTAGACCTAACTTTTTAAAAAAAAGACACAGGAAATGTTCATTTTGAAATTGTGCTGATGTCACTAGAGTAGTAACCCAGGAGCTTGGGCTTCTGGGTCATGGGTTCAAATTTCATCCTGCCAGCTGGTGCACTTTAGATTTATAAAATCAGGAATTGTAATGGTATGTTAGTGACCATGAAACTATTATCAATTGCAAAAACCCATCCGATTCACTAATGTCATTTAGGAAAGAAACTTGATGTCCGTACACAGTCTGACTCCAGACCCACCGCAAGGTGGTTGACTTCCAACTGCCCTCTGACAAAGCAGTTGAAGAGCAATTAAGGATGGGCAACAAATGGCGACCTTGCCAGCAACATGTGCATCCATGAAATAATTTTATAAAGCAACTAAATTGACAAATTTTATCGCAAAACTGGTTTCCCATGGTATTTTACAAACAAATAAAAGAACAAGCATGATTAAATTCATAACCATATAGTGAGCTATCAGAGAGGGTCAGGAGAATGCAACAGACTTTAAAATGCATCATATAATATGACAAAAAGGATGTAGAAAATATGTGTACACAAATTCATATTTCATAATGACCTTTTCATGCTTTGATTTTTATTTCAGATGTCCTCTGTTTGGTGTTTCTTTGTAATGCAAGGGTAGAGTGTATAACCTCCAGATTTGGGATACCACAAAGCAGTCAGATACCCTCCTTATGCCACTTTGTGGATGGGTGAGCACAACCCGGGTATTTCAAACTATGGTGTGAGGGAAAATTTGAAAAGACAGTCATCTTTTATGCCTCATTTAGCAGTTGATCCTGAAGTCTGTTGAGACTGAAATGGTCTCAAGAAGTGAAAATTGTGTGTTATTGGAAGAGTTTTTGTGCTTCCGATCTCCTCAGAAGCACTAGTTTCTATTTTTTTGTTGTTGATTTGATTTGTTATTGTCACATGTGTTAGTATACAGTGAAAAGTATTGTTTCTTGCACGCTATACAGACAAAGCATACTGTGTATAGACAAGGAGAGGATGCAGAGTGTAATGTTTAGTTATAGCTAGGGTATAGAGAAGGATCAACTTAATGCGGTGTGGGTCTGTTCAAAAGTCTGATGACAACAGGGAAGAAGCTGTTCTTGAGTTGGTTAGTACGTGACCTTAGGCTCTTGTATCTTTTTCCTGACGGAGGAAGGCGGAGGAGAGTATGTCAGGTGCCTGAGCGTGCTGGCTGTTTTTCCGAAGCTGTGGGAAGTGTAGATAGTGTCGGTGGATGGGAGGTTTGTTTGAGTGATGGGCTGGGCTTCGTTCATGACCTTTTGTAGTTTCTTGCGGTCTTGGGTAGAATAGGAGCCATACCAAGCTATGATACAACCAGAAAGAATGTTTTATATGGTCCATCTGTAAAAATTGGTGAGAATCACAGCGCACATGCCAAATTTCCTTCATCTCCTGAGAAAGAGGAGATATTGGTGAGCTTTCTTAACTATAGTGTCAGCTTGGAGGAATTTGCGTGTTGCTACTTCAAAGACATAAAGGAAACATTTTGATGCTTATACTCCAAATGTATGTGATCTGACAATATTGCATTTTGTGCCTTTGGATTCAATTTCATTCATTGATTCTGCCATGCACTGTGGATGGGACAGAAATATCTGTGTGGGAATATTATAAAAATAAATAAATCTCAATTTGGTTTATATATTTAACATACAGTTTAAGATTCACTTTCAGAATCAGTATTTTATAATTGCAATAAAGCAGAATCAAGAGTTTTGTCTTCTCAGTCCCTGCAGATGCTGTAAACTTTAAACATTGATCGTAAGTTAGTTTCTTATATTTGTTTGTAGTTAGGAACAGGAACCAGATCATTACAGAACAATGTTCTTGGTTTAGTTCTCCTTTAAAATTGACCAATGAGCATGAAATCCATTGGTCCATTCTGAAAAGGCTAAATATAGAATTCCAAAACTCTTGTATTGGATGTCCAATCGCTACTGTATGATCATTCCCATTAGTTACTTGTTGGTTTAATAATTACACTGCTAAATTAATCTTATGACCATATTTAAATGAAGGAGACAGACAACAGATGTAAAACATGCAGATTATGTATTTCTCTTGTTCCATCATCACCATGGCAATATGTTGGCTCTATGTTGGCAGTATGTTCACTCTACCCCTTCTTTTCCTCACTTCCGCAATATTCTGGTTCCTTTTCTGAATATAAGCCAAGTAAGATGTCATGAGAATTCTGCTGGATTTTGTGGCAAACACAACCAAAATTTCATGCTATGGAAGTCAATAAAGGAATAGAAATCAATGGTGGATACTATAATGGAAAACATGATCAAGTACTGAAAACAAAATATTGGAGTAGATGAAGTATGGTCAAAAATGATTGATGATTAAGCTGCTAAGTTACACTTGCCTTAAATTCTGTTAATTTTATTTTTCTGCAGTGAACTTTGAATCCTTGATCATTGCAATGTCTGTGGTTGGTGGACTCATTCTGCTGCCTTTGTTGTGTTGCTGCTGTTACTGCTGTTGCAGGAAGAAAGTATGTTGCTGTTGCAAAAAGAAATCCCACGGGTAATTGTCATTTTCAGAATATTCTGTGCATGTTCTTTGGTCTAGTCTGAGTCATTTACAGCTCATACAAACCTCAGTTCTCATTTAAGAACAGAATGCTGGAGCAAAATGCCAGCGTAATTAAACTAGGGGGCAGCATCTGAACTTACTGTTCAGGCTGGACAGTAAGATGCATAGTGATGTCAGTATTGTGGACCAAACTTGCTAATTTAATGTTGATAGACGATACTAAGTAAAACTCTTGGTGACCATTCTTTTCACAATCTGATTATATCCACATCATACAAAAGCATCGACAAAGTACAGGCCTCTTATGACAAAGCTGAAATTGTATTTATAAACTTGCTAAATAGTCACCTTTTGTTAAGGATCTTGCTGAAAAGCCTGATTTTAATCAGATCTGCTGAAAATATATGGTTCTAAATGTTTGATACTTGATTTGTGGCAAAAGCAGAGAAACTTGTGTATGTACTTAAAAAGAAAGATAATGTTCGTAAGTGACTAACTAAGTGTTTTCACTATGTGCTGGTTTAACTGAATGTTCAGTTAATCACTAGAATAGAACTGATGTGTACAATGAAACCCCATAGAGCAACATGATGCTGGTTCACTGCACATTTCTTAGATTTTGTATGTACAAATTACCTAGCTCAGTTCAACCTAAAATGAGCTGTTAATTATTGAGCAGCTAAATGTTCTTTTGAGTTGCTTTACAAGCAAGTTGAAAATAAAAAATGGTGGGTGAATCACCTGGGGCCAGTTCCAAAGCCAACTCTTCCCATTCTTCAATCAGGGATAGTAATTCAAATGGGGAATGTAAACCGAGGAAGAGTAAGGGACAGACTTGAGTCAAATTATCTCCACCAGAGCTGTGGTCCAGCGATTGGTTGTGGTTGTTAAATGGTTTTGTATTTTCTTAGCCTTTGTCAATTGTTAATGCTGTAAATTGCTCCTTTTTTTCAGCTCTCCAATTTCTCCAGCTGGCTCAGATGGAAAGAGCATTGCATTTCTTAAGTGCAATCTCTCTCCAGCCTTTTGGCAAAGAGCTTGTTATGCTTTCCTCTGATTCACTTTAATAGCTCTTCATTTTAATTCAAAGAAATCAAGCAGGCTGTACTGCAGGCAGTAATCGTTCTTAAGGTGGACTATGAAATATTGTCTATCTCCAGTCCCTATGCTGTTGAAAGAAATCCTATTCATAGTTTCACTTTCTGTCATCTCTTGACTCAATTTACTCTAGTAGATTTTTTGCCAGTCTCCTGAGATCTGTCTTTCACTTTCCCAAGTTGAAACTCACCCAAAACTCCATCTATCAATCCTCCAACTCCTGCTCGCATTTGAATTTCGTTGTCATTTACAAAATTCCTAAATGATTTTCCCTCCCTACTTATGTAACCTGCTACAAATGTGTTCCAGCATGCATTCTTAATTCTTCTAACTCTAGCCTTCTTTGCACCTTGAGACAAACCCTTCAATTATCTTAGCCTAACATTCTCCCAATTTTCCATCAACCTTTATGTAATGCTACCTCTCTCCCTCGCTTCAACAGTCCCCTCATAAATCAGTCTCTTTTATCTTGCTTTTTTCAGCAATTCGAACCACTGGTCATTGCCTTTCTTACCACCTTTATGAAATGAATGGGATGTTTAAAATTTTGGAGAGAAGCAACTTATTGAGAAATAGTTAAGGTTGAGGGTTTTTGACAGAGTAAATGAGTGAAGTGTTTTCACAGAATTCCTACAATGCAGAAGGAGGCCATTCGGCCCAATGAGCTAGTGCTGATCTCAGTTTGACCCGGGTCTTATTCCCATAACCCCATATGTTTACTCTGTTAATCCTCCAGACACTAGGGTCGATTTAGCATGGCCAGACAACCTATCTCCATAGCTTTTCTCCGAGTCAAAGATTGGTAAACTAAGGACACGTGTTTAAGATAATTAGCAAAAAAGAGGGCTTTTTTATGCATTGTTATGGTAATCTGAAATTCATTGCTTGAAACAATCAACTTATCCATTCAAGGAATGTGAGCATCGTTGGAAGGACCAGCATTTATTGTCCCTTCCTAATTAATCTTGACCTTGTCATTTGGCAGATATTGTGGATGATAAATATTGCAGCAATAGTGTTCCACTGCTGGGGAGGAAGGGAATGTTCAGGATGATAGTTGAGATGCCAAACAGTCTACTGTTTAATGTTGATAGACGATACTAAGTAAAACTCTTGGTGACCGTTCTTTTCACAATCTGATTATATCCACATCATACAAAAGCATCGACAAAGTACAGGCCTCTTATGACAAAGCTGAAATTGTATTTATAAACTTGCTAAATAGTCACCTTTTGTTAAGGATCTTGCTGAAAAGTCTGATTTTAATCAGATCTGCTGAAAATATATGGTTCTAAATGTTTGATACTTGATTTGTGGCAAAAGCAGAGAAACTTGTGTATGTACTTAAAAAGAAAGATAATATTCGTAACTGACTAACTAAGTGTTTTCACTATGTGCTGGTTTAACTGAATGTTCAGTTAATCACTAGAATAGAACTGATGTGTACAATGAAACCCCATAGAGCAACATGATGCTGGTTCACTGCACATTACTTAGATTTGTCCTAGATGGTATAGAGCTTCTTGAGTGTTGTTGGCATTGTATACTCAATAAAGCAAATAGAAAGTATTTCATCACACACTTGATCTGTGCCTAGTAGCTGCTTGAAAGCTTTGGGGAGGCAGGAAGCGAGTTACTGCAGAATACCCCATTGGAGGGTTCAAAATTGGACAGATTTACCCTCCTTTTTTTGGAAACCATGGCAATTTTCCTCATTGCTGGGTAGATACAAGTGTTTTGTTGGAACAGTATGCTTACAGGACAGTTAGCTCTGAAGCACAAGGATACTTTTAGAGGTCTTTGCCCTATTACAGCCATGGATTGATTCAGTTTGGCTGAAGATTGGCTTCTTTGATGGGGATCTCAAAAGGTGCTGGAGATGGGTCATCAATTGGGCACTTCTGGCTGAAAATGCTTGCAAACCCACAGCCTCGTTTCTGCACACACACGTGCTGGGCTTTGCTATCATTGAAAATGGGGATGTCCGTAGAGTCTCCTCTTCCTGTTAGTTGTTTCATTGTCCACACCATTCAGGACATGATTTAGCTGGACTTTAATTTCATCTGTTGTCTGTGGGATGGCTTAGCATTGTCTTTCATACATACCTTCTACTGTTTAGCATGCACATATTACTGTAGTGTCACTTTACTAGTTGGTGGCAGCACATTCAATAGCAACTTTCAAATTAGAATTATATATATATTGGAAAGGAGAAAATTTCCATGGGAAAAGAGCAGGGAATTGGGACTAATTGGATAACTCTTTCAAAAGCTGATGCAGGTACAATGGAACAAATGGCCTCTTCCTGTAGTTGATTGTGATGCGGTATAGAGGTTGCAAGCAGTTTTATCAGATCTCTTGGTGCACGTCGGCTTCTTTTCACATTTTTTGGAATGCTTAATCTTAATGTCTGGAAATAACAAAAACCAAGAATGCAGAAATTAGCTTTTAATTTAAACATTCTAACCTTGTCCATCTTGTCTCCACCTGTTTAAACTTAAGCAGCAAAAATAGATGCATTATGCTTAAATGAGCAACATCAAAATGAATATAGTCTTTAATAGATGATCAAAAGCACGATTAGAAATGTAAATTATTTACTAATTTATTTGTTATAGTCTTGATGAAGAGGAAGTGAGGCTGGCGAAGCAGCAAGAGGACAGAAAGCAGCAAAGGGAGGAAAGGTAAGAGAGAGGGTGCAGTTCAGCTTTGGATGTGTAATTTCATTTAACTGTTTGTGGATTGATTTCCTGAATTTTTGTAAATGATAATTCTGAGAATCCTTTTCCCTTAATCCTTTTCTCAGCTGCTCTTGCACTGTCCCCTGTCTCTAGAATTATTGAATTCCTACAGTACAGAAGAAGACCATTTGGCCCACCAAGCCTGTACAAGCAACAATCTCATCCGGGCCCTGTCCCTGTAACCCCATGTATTTACCCTGCTGATCCCTCTGATACGAAGGAACAATTTAGCATGGCCAATCCACCTAACCAGCACATCTTTAGAATATGGAAGGAAACTGGAGCACCTGGATGAAACCCATGCGCTGTAGCCTATTTCTCACTTTTTTCTACCCTTTTGACTGCTGCGCTAACATGTTGCTGTCTGGAAAGGAACTAAAAACATATACAGACTAAAGTTAGGGTGGCGATTGTGAAGAAAGGTCTTAACAGCTCCTAATCGTTCCTTTCATTTTCTTATCTCCTCCTGCACCACCGTCCCCTCTATTCATAAGGCCTGTCAGTTTATTACTGTTATGTCTCCTACAACTTCATTTTCCCACAACCCCTAACCTTTCCTACCACCTCTTCCCCTTCCTACCACCACCTCTTCTGTATCCATATCCACTCTTACTCTGCTATTGCTCGCCCTTAATCCTTCATCCCCGGTGCCACTTATTTCCCTATCAAGACAGGCAGTGAGGGGTGAAAGTTTTTTTTTATTCCTTTCCGAGCTACTATCCTCTAAAAGGGTTTGTTTGTTTCAGAATTAAACTTGTTTGTATTCAATATCATATTGGACTAAGACATTGTGAATGTCTACACATACACATGTGCAAAATGTGTATCCTTCTGCACCTAATGTGAACATTGGGTTGCTCCCAAAGACTGGCTTTACCATGTGCAGCTGGTCGTGACACTGGCTGCCAATTCTGAGTCTTGAAATGAGAGGTTCAAACAGGCATTTGGACTCTTAATTGTAATTGCTAAGAATCTGCCACCTGTTTCAGGCCTGAGTAAAGAATGCCAGCTCAATTGAGACACAGCACAATTCAGATGGCGTACGCACATTATTCCTGCCCCAGATATTGGAGTGCTTTTTAGGTCTGTCAACATCTTGAAAATGGGTGCTGCTGCAGCAACGGTTTATTTATAATCAAATTTAATGAAAGAATCTGTGCCATCTTTGAATTTTTTTTCCTTTAAACTTGAACCTTTGAATTTTTGCTTACTGAAATATCTAGAATAAACATTTGCAGTTGAAAAGTACTGTAAACTATTGCACGTCACAGCAGTGATGTATTTTATCAATGGAAACTCCAATCAGAGGACTGCATACAAGCATAATGGAAGACATTGATATCACTGGAGTTAACATTGGAACTATCAATGAATCTCATTGCTCATGTACCAAATTCAATGTTTTATAGAATATTGTCTGTTATCCATTAAGCTGGAGGTTTAATAAACACCATTTGATTTGTTTTTCTCCAAAGTAATACTTGGTCTATATTGAAGAAAAGACAACAGTTAAATTTAGTTAATGTTTCATTTAAGGCTTACTTTGATTATCAGTTATTCACTTAAGAGCTATTTGTGAATACTGAGTCATTAATTTCAGTGTATGGAAATACTAAATTAAACTACTACCCTATAGTCTCCCACATTTTCATCAAATTAGTTCTCATGCAGAAAACTCATTAAGTCAGCTGGTTTCTTAGTCTCATCTTTTCTTTCTCTGAATGTGTGTGTGTGTATGTTTTGTTTAAAAAAGGCTTCTTCTCAATGTTCTTTCAGTTCTTATTCATACAGCTTTCTTGGAGTTGGGGAGGGAGAGAATGGATGACCCAAGAGAAGTACTGTTTGCATAACATGGTTGCAGTACTACCAGAGAAAATATGATGTTGTCTTAATGAAAGATGCCTTATGGGGGATTTTCTATTAGCAACTTAGTTACTTTTATGCTTGCTGACAATCAAGAATAAAGAAATTTGTAAAAGGTCTTGTAATTTTCAAAACAGCCTTTTAATTTGCTGCATTCAATGTTTTAAAATTTAATTGAGGATAACTTGGTCAATTAACATTCTATCAGTCTACTCTTGCTCATCAACAAGAAAATCATCGACAGTGAAACTTAGTTTGGATTCTGCAAGAGCCACTTGGCTCTTGATTTTATTGGAGTCTTAGTCCAAATATGGATAAAAAAGCTGAACTCCAGTGTTTAGATAAGGGTAACTGCCATTGCCATCAAGGCAGCATTTGATGATGTGTGGCACAAAGAGCCCTAGCAAAGCTGAAGTCAATGGGAATCAAGAGAGAACTCTCTACTGGTTGGAATCCTAGCACAACAGACAATGGGGTTATTCAAAGTCAATCATCTCAGTCCCAGAGCATCATTGAAGGAGTTCCTCAGGGTACTGTCCTTGGCTATCCATCTTCAGTTGCTTCATCAATGATCTTCTCTCCGTTATAAAGTCAAAAATGGCGGTGTTCGCTGATTGCACAATTTGCAGTGACTCATAGCAAAGCATTCCATGTCAATATACAACACGACACAAAGTGGCAACGCTGGTGGAGAAGCCGATCAAGAAGGCATGCGGTTTTCTTGCCTTCATTGACTGGGGCATTGAGTTTAAAAATTGGCAAGTCATGTTGCAGCTTTATAGAACTTTAGTTAGGGTGCACTTGGAATATAGTGTTCAGTTCTGGTCACCACGTTACCAGAAGGATGTGAAGGCTTTGGAGAAGGTACAGAAAAGATTTAACATGATGTTGCCTGATATGGAGGGCAGTAGTTATGAGGAGAGGTTGGAGAAGCTTGGTTTATTCTCGCTGGAATGACGGAGGTTGAGGGTGACCTGATTTGAGGGGCATGGACAGAGTGGATAGTCTGAAGCTTTTTCCCAGAGTGAAAGAGTCAATTACTAGGGTTTAAGATGTGAGGGGCAAGCTTTAAAAGAGAAATACAAGACTTTTGTTTTTATAGAGGGTGGCGGGTGCCTGGAACTCACTGCCGGGTGAGGTAGTGGAAGCGGATACGATAATGGCTTTGAAAGGTTTGCATTACAAATACATGAATAGAATGGGAATAGAGGGTTATGGTCCCCAGAAGGGTTGGGGGTTTTAGTTAAGTCGGGCAATGTGGTCAGTTCAGGCTTGGAGGGCCAAAAGGCCTTTTCCTGTGCTGTAATTTTCTTTGTTTTTTGACTTGGACAATATTCAGGTTTGGACTGATTAGTAGCAAGAAATATTCATGGCACCCAAGTGCTCAGCAAAAAGAGAGAATTCAGTTATCTCTTCTTGACGTCCAATGGCATTATCATCACCGAATCCCTTAATATCCACACCCTGAGGTTACCATTGACTAGAAACTGAACTGACCAACCATATAAATACTATGGTTATAGAGCAGGTCAGAGGCTGGGGATCCTATGGTTAATAACTCAGCTGCTGACTCCCCATTGCCTGTGCATCATCTACAAGGCACTAGTCAAGAGTGTAATGTAATATCCTCCCTTGCCTGGATGTGTAAGCTCCAGTGACACTCAAACAAAAATCTCAATACTATCTGCACCCCACATCTAGCCCCAAGAGCTATATTTAATTTCTTCTTGAAATCAAACATTTTGGCCTGAACTACATATTATGGTACTGAATTCCACGCATTCACCACCCTGTGGATGAAGACATTTCTCCTCACCTCAGTTCTAAAAGATTTACTTCTTATCCTCAAACTATCGCTCCTAGTTCTGGACTTCACCACCGTTCTTTCTGAATGCAGCCTGTCTGATCCTGTTAGAATTTTATAATTTTCTATGAGATTCCTCCACTCCTCATTCTTCCAAGCTCTAGTGAATATAATCCTAACTGATTTGCTTGCTCCTCATATGACAGACTAATCATCCCAGGATTCAGCCTCGCAAACTTTCGCTGTACTCCCTCTATATCAAGGACATCCTTCATCAGATAATATCACCAAAACTGCACACAGTACTCCAGATGTGGCCTCACTATACTCTACACAATTGCAGCAAACATCCCTATCCTTACACTCAATTCCTCTTGTTATAAAGGCCAACATACCATTTGCTTTCTTTACTGCATGCTATATCTGCATGCTTATTTTTAGCAATTGAAGCACAAGATCACCAAGGTCCCTTTGAGAGTTCACCTCTCTCAATTTGCACCCATTCAAGTAATAATCTATTGGAGTCTTAGCACAGATCCCTGCAGAACCACACTAGTCACTGACTGCCAATCAGAAAAACACCAATTTATGCCAACTTTTACTTCCTATTTGCTAACTAACTCTATCCATCTTAAGATTTGGCAAGAATGATTTCCCCTTTCTAAGGAATTGGCGACTGTGGATTGGAGGAGTGCGTTGGATGGTAGAACGGCTGAGGAACAGTGGGGGATTTTTAAAGAGATCTTTTTCCATACTCAGCAAAAATATATTCCGATGGTGAAGAAGGACTGTAGGAGAAGGGAAAGTCTGCCATGGCTCTCCAAGGAAATTAAGGAGAGTATTAAATCAAAAGCTGAGGTGTTCAGAACGGCTAAATATAGTGGGCGACTGGAGGATTGGGAAAGTTTCGAACAACAGCAGAGAATGACTGAAAGAGTGATTAAAAAAGGAAAGATGGAATATGAGGCTAAACTAGCTCGAAACATCAAAAATGACAGTAAGAGTTTTTACAAATATATAAAGAATAGGAGGATGGCCAGAGTTAATGTAGGACCCTTGGAGGATGAGAGGGGGTGGTTTAATGGTGGATGATAGGGATATGGCAGAGACCTTGAATAAGTTTTTTTGTGTTGGTCTTTACGGAGGAGACCGTAAATAGTTTGCCTGAAATTAAGGATAGAAAGGTGGTAGGAGATGGGGTCCTTGATGATATTACAGTCACTAGAGAGGTGGTGCTTGATAGACTAACGGGACTGAGGGCAGATAAATCCCCGGGACCAGATGGAATGCATCCCAGGGTCCTCAAGGAAATGGCAGAGGTGATAGCGGATGCCTTGGTAATTATCTTTCAAAATTCGCTGGACTCCGGAAAAGTGCCAGAAGATTGGAAAACAGCTAATGTTACGCCGCTGTTTTGAAAAAAAGGTAACAGACAGAAGGCAGGGAATTATAGGCTGGTCAGTTTAATGTCTGTAATAGGAAAAATGCTTGAATCTGTTGTCAAAGCAGAAATAACAAGGCACCTGGATACAAACTGTGTGATCAAGCAGATGCAGCATGGATTCGTTAAGAGGAAGTCGTGTTTGACAAATTTATTGGAGTTCTATGAGGAAGTGACTAGTGCGGTTGATAGAGGGGAACCGGTGGATGTGGTGTTTTTGATAAGGTGCCTCACAAAAGATTGCTGAAGAAGGTTAGGGTGCAGGGAGTCCCGGGGTAGGGTGTTAGACTGGATAGAGAATTGGTTGTCTAATACGAAGCAGAGGGTAGGTATTAATGGGTGCAATTCTGATTGGCAGCTGGTGACTGGTGGAGTGCTCCAGGGTTCGGTACTGGGGCCTCAACTATTTACCATTTACATAGATGATCTGGAGGAAGGGGCTGAGTGCAGGGTGACGAAATTTGCTGACGACACAAAGATGCATAGAAAAGCAAATTGCGTGGAAGGTGTGGAAAGCCTGCAGAGGAATCTGGATAGGTTGAGTGAGTGGGCAAGGACCTGAGTATAATGTTAGCAAGTGTGAGGTTATCCACTTTGGTAAGAATAATGGTAGGTAGGATTACTATTTAAATGGAGAAAAGCTGCAGCATGTGACGGTGCAGAGAGACCTGTGGGTCCTTGTGCACGAATCGCAAAAACACAGTTATGCAAGTACAGCAGGTGATTAAGAAGGTGAATGCAATGTTGGCCTTTATAGCTAGGAGGATAGAATATAAAAGTAGGGAGGTTCTGTTACAGCTGTATAGGTGAGGTCGCAGCTGGAGTACTGTGTGCAGTTTTGGTTGCCGCATTTGAGGAAGGATATGTCGGGCTTAGAGGGAGTGCAGAGAAGGTTTACTCGGCTGATACCGGAGATGAGGGCGTTGGATTATGAGGAGAGACTGAATAGGCTAGGTTTGTACTCTTTGGAGTTTAGAAGGCTGAGTGGGGATCTTATAGAGACGTATAAGATAATGAAGGAGGTAGATAGAGTAGAGGTTGAGAGACTCTTTCCGCTTAGCAAAAATAGCAGGACTAGAGGGCACAGCCTCAAGATTAGGGGGAGCGGTTCAGATCGGAGTTGCAGAGGGGTTTCTTCATGCAAAGGGTGGTGAATCTTTGGAATTCTCTGCCTGATGAAGTAGTGGAGGCTTCCTCGCTGAATATGTTCAAGTCAAGAGTGGATAGGTTTTTGATTGACAAGGGAATTAAGGGTTATGGGGAGAAAGCGGGAAAGAGGTACTGAACCACTACAGATCAGCCATGATCTTATTGAATGGCGGGCCAGGCTCAAGGAGGTGGATGGCCTACTCCTGCTCCTACTTCTTACGTTCTTATTTCCGTGCTGACTTTGTCTGATTATGATGTAGAGATGCTGGCGTTGGACTGGGGTAAAGTCTGGCAACACCAATTTTAAATCCAACCAATTTATTTGATAGTAAATCTGTGAGCTTTCAGCCTTTGTGGCCTTCATCAGGCAAATGAGGCCTGACGAAGGCCACAAAGGCCGAAAGCTCGCAGATTTACTATCAAATAAATCGGTTGGATTTAAAATTGGTGTTGCTAGACTTTACTGAGCTTGTCTGATTATACCAGTGCCTTCCAAATGGTGTTATTAAATCCTTTATTATGGACTCTAGCAACCTCCCCAATATCAACGTCAGACTCACTGATCTCTCGTTCCCTGTTGCTCATTGTTCGACCAGAGCAAGTAGAGTGACGGGAGCGTCGAGGGTAAGCGGTTGACTTTTTTTTCTTAGTTTTTTGCGGGGTTTCTCTTTTTTTTCTAAGTTTTTTTAACGATAAAGCGGAAGTAGGGGTTACCTGGGAAGGGTTTGTTAGTGCATGAGGTTTAAAAAGCAGGGCGCAGTATCCAGCGGACAGCTGAGTGAGCAGATAGCACAGTGAGAGCTGAAGGGTTTTGGCTCAACAGCTTAGGCAGAAATGGGCGAGGCAGGGTGGGTTTAGTTCTTAATTTGTAAAAACTTAAAAACTAAGTAAATAAAATAAGGATGGAGAGTCAGGTGATGTGTTATTCCTGCATTATGTGGGAGCTGGTGGACCCCATTGTGGTTCCCAGTGAGCATGTCTGCAATAAGTGTTGGTTGCTTGAGGAACTCTGGCTCAGCCTTGATGAGCTGCATTCTGAGCTTTGCACACTGCGACAGATCAGGGAGGGGAGAGTTAGCTGAGTTTCAGGAGATAGTCACACCCCTTAGACTAACCAACTTGAATTCAGGCAGTGATCAGGGGCAAGAGGGTGTGGCTGCGAGTGAAGCAGGTAGAGGGATCTAGGAAGTAGAGTTCCAGGAGCCTCAGTCCCTGAATCTGACCAACAGGTTTGAGATTCTTGCTCTCTGTGTGGATGGGAATGGGGACTGCAGGGAAGATGAACAAACTGACCACAGCACCATGGTACAGGGAGCTGTTCAAGTGGGGGGAGAAAAAAGAAATGTAGTCGTAATTGGGGATAATATAGTTAGGGGCATTGACGTTGTTCTCTGTGACCAGGATTGAGAATCCCAAAGATTGTGTTGCCTGCCTGGTGCTTGAGTTCAGGATATCTCATCTGACTGCAGAGGAACTTTGAGTGGGAGGGTAAAAATCCAGTTGTTGTGGTCCATGTAGGTACTAACGACATAGGTAGAACAGGAACAGAAGTTCTGCTAAGGGAATGTGAAAAGCTAGGAGCTAAATTAAAAAGCAAAACCAAAAAGGTAATAATCTCTGGATTACTACCTGAGCCATGAGCAAATTGGCACAAGGTCAGTAAGATTAAGGAGGTAAATGCATGGGTCAAAGCTTGGTGTGGGAGGGAATAGGTTTGAATTCATGGGACATTGGTACCAGCACTGGGGAGGAGGAGACCTGTTCCGATGGAATGGTCTTCACCTGAATCATGCTGGGACCCGAGTCCTGGCAAATTGTATAATTAGGACTGTAGATAGGGCTTTAAACTAAATAGTGGGGAGGGAGAGGGGAGGGTTCAGTTGTATGAAAAATTACCAAATCAAAGGTAAAAGGGGAGGATAGGAGTGCAGGTTAATGATAAGGACTTTCAACTGGTTAAAGAAACCAAGGGCTCAGGAGAGGTCAGTAAAGTTTCCAGACCACGTTACAGAACAGAGAGTACAGAAGGTGGCAGGAATCTAACCTCAGGCAGAATGAAAAAGGTGACAAGAATGAGAAAAGAAGTGGTCAACACAGTGCAGGAAATGGTCTGGGGAAGAATAACCAGTTTGTGACAAGAAGGGACAGAGCATGCAAACAAAGGAATGCATTAACAAATCAAGTCCAGGTCAGAAAGATTAACATAAAGACACTTTACCTGAATGCACATAGCATTCGAAACAAAGTGAATGAGCTGATGGCACAAATCAGTACAAATGGGTTTGATCTAGTGGCCTTTACAAAAACGTGGTTGCAGGGTGACCAGGGCTGGGAACTAAATATCCAGGGGTATCAGACAATTCAGAAGGATAGGCAGGAAGGAAAAGGAGCTGGGGTAGCTCTGTTAATTGAGGATAACATCAGGACGATAGTGAGAGATGATATAGACCCTAAGGAGCAAAATGTGGAATCAGTGTGGGTGGAGATAAAGACTAGTAAGTGGAAAAAGTCACTGGTGGGCATAGTCTATAGACCCCCAAATAATAACTTAAAGGTGGGTAGGGCTATAAACAAACAAATAACAGACACATGTAAAAATGGAACAGCAATAATGATGGGGGATTTTAACCTCCATATTGATTGGTCAACTCAAGTCGGACACAGTGGACTTGAGAAAGAATTCTTAGAATGCTGTCGAGATAGTTTCCTTGAACAGTATGTTATTGAACTTAGGAGGGAGCATGGTATCTTGGATCTGGTCCTGTGTAATGAGACAGGTAAAATTAAAGATCCCCTTTGAGGGATCCTCTTGGAATGAGTGATCACAATATGGTTGAATTTCTAATACAGATGAAAGGTGAGAAAATAGGACCCCAAACCAGTGTCCTCTGCTTGAACAAGGGGAATTACAATAAGATGAGGGCGGAATTGGCTAATGTAGACTGGGAACACAGACCTTGGTGGGACAGTTGAGGAACAGTGGGGGATTTTTAAGGAGATTTTTCTCGGTACTCAGCAAAAATATATTCCAGTGAAAAAGAAAGAATGAAAGAAAAGGGATAATCAACCATGGATAACTAAGGAAATAAAGGAAAGTATCAAATTAAAATCCAACGCATATAGAGTGGCCAAAATTCGTGGAGAATTAGAAGATTGGGAAAGCTTTAAAAAAACAACAAAGAACTAATGAGAAAGCAATAAAGAAATGAAAGATAAATTATGAAAGTAAATTAGCACAAAATGTAAAAACTGATAGCAAAAGTTTTTACAAATATATAAAACGGAAAAGAGTGGCTAAGGTAAATGTTGCTCCCTTAGAAGATGAGAAGGGGGATTTAATAATTGGTAACGAGGAAATGGCGGAGGCCTTAAACAAGTTTTCTGTGTCAGCCTTCACAGTGGAGGTCACAAATAGCATACCAATAATTGACAGTCATGGCACTGTAGGGGATGAGAACCTTAAAACGATCACTATTACCAAAGAGTAGTGCTGGGTGGATAATGGGACTAAAGGTAGAAATGTCACCTGGTCTGGATGGAATGCATCCCAGGATACTAAAAGAAACAGCAGAAGTAATAGCAAATGCGTTAGTAATTTATCAAAATTCGCTGGACTCGGGGGAGGTGCCAGCTGTAATGTTTCCCAGTCCATCATGGCCAATTCATGCCTCATGCCATCATAATTCCCTTACTGAAATTCAGGACTCTGGTTGCAGAATCAACTACATCACTATCCACCTTGACAAAGAATTTTACCATATTATAGACACTTGTCCCCAAGAGTTCTCTCTAGATTGTTAGCTATCCTTTCTCTTGCACAACAGTCACTCAAGATGGCCTGTTCCCTTGCGAGTTCATCAACATATTGCTTCAGAAAACCATCCCAGATACACTCCAAAAATTCCTCCTCTGCTGTACTGTGACTAATTTAACTCTGCCAATCTTTATGCAGATTAAAATCCCCCATAATCACAGATGTTCCTTCAACACGTATGTGTCTGATTCTCTGTCTAATATCTTTCCCCACATTACCAGTACAGTTTGGTGATCTGTATACCACCCCCACCAATTGTTGTTTCTGAACTCGACCCATGCAGATTCCACATCATCTATGCTGATATCTTTCCTCAATAGCCTATCAATATCATCTTTAATGAACAATGCAACTTCACCACCTTTTCCTTTTTGCCTTCCTTCCCAAACACTGAATAGTCCTCAATGTTTAGTTCCCATCCTTGGTCTCCTGAGCTACATCTCTGTAATGTCAACTATGTTATACCTCTTTGCATTTATCTGTGAAACTAATTCATCAATTTTGTTTTGAATGCTCTGAGCATTTTGGTACAAAGCATTAAAGTCAGCACTTTTCTTTTCCCTTTCGTATTTTTTACTCTGGACCTTTATTTCTCTGTTTATCATTTTTCTTACTGTCCTTTTCTCATTCTCCTTACTGTCTTTTCCTCTTGTTCTTCATTTCCCCTGCTCTGAATCCTTGCAAAGGTTCCCATCCCCTGCCATATTAGTTTAAACCTTCCCCATCCATTCACCAGTCCTGGTCTTGCCCAGATGTAAACCATCCAGTTTATACAGGCCCCACCACCCTAAAATCAGTCCCAATGCCCTAGAAATCTGAAACCTCCCTCTAACACCATCTTTTTAGCCACATATTCATCTTATGTATCCTACTGTTTCTACTCTGACTAGCATGTAGCACAGGTAGTAATCTCTTGATTGCTACCTTTTGAAGTCCAACTTTTTAGCTTGGTGCCTTATATTCCTCAACATGTTCTATGACCACTGGCTACTCAACCAAACAATGTCCTGCAGCCGCTCTGAGACTCTAGCACCAGGGAGGCAACATACATAGAACATAGAAAAACTACAGTGCAAACAGGGCCTTTGGCCCACAAGTTGCACTGATGGTATCCACACCTACTAGGCTTACCTATAACCCTCAATTTTATTAAGTTCCATGTACTCATCCAGAAGTCTCTTGAATGACCCTATCGAATTTGCCTCCTCCACCACCGACGGCAGCCAATTCCACTCACCATCCTGGAGTCTCACTTGCAGCCACAAATGCTTATCTATTCCCTTTACAATTGAATCCTCCATAACTATGTAACTGTTGTGTTCTTTCACATTTTATTCCTCCTTGCAGCAGCTGAACCAAGTGTGATTTGGCTGTTGCTGTTTTCCCCTGAAAGGCCATTCCCTGCAACAGTATCCAAAATGGTGTATCTGTTTTGCAGGGGAAAGCCACAGGAGATTCCTATACTGCCTGCCTGCCTCTCTTGCTGTGCCTAGTGGTCACCCACAGTGGATAGTCTATAGCCTCTAAAAGATTTTCAGGAATTGGAGGCTAGCTAACATAACCCCACTTTTTTAAAAAGGAGGGAGAGAGAAAATAGGTAATTATAGATCTGTTAGCCTGATGTCGATGGTGGGTAAAATGCTGGAATCAGTTATTAAGGATGTAATAATTGCGCATTTGGAAAGCGGTGACAAGGATCAGATCAAGTTGACGTGGATTCAGTAAAGGGAAATCATGCTCGACAAATCATCTGGAATTTTTTTGAGGATGTGACCTGTGGAATGGGCAAGGGTGCATCAGTGGATGTTGTGTATCTGACTCCCAAAGGGCTTTTGACAAGGTCCCACCCAAGAGATTATTGAGCAAAATTAAAGCTCATGGTATTCAGAGTAATGTATTGACATGGATAGAGAACTAGTTGGCAAACAGGAAGCAGAAGGTAAATAAATGGGTCCTTCTCAGAGTGGCAGGTAATGACTAGTGGAATACTGCGTGGTTCTGTGCTAGGACCTCAGCTGATCACAACATAAATGATTTGGACAAAGGTATTGAATGCAATATTTCCAAATTTGCCAATGACACTAAGCTGTGTGGCAGTGTGTGCTGTGAGAAGGATGCTAAGAGGCTGCAGGATGACTTGTGCAAGCTGATGGAGAGAGCAAATACTTGGCAGATACAATATAATGTGGATAAATGTGAAGTTACCCATTTTGGCAAAAACAAGGAAGATTATTATCTGAATGGTGGCAGTTTAGGAAAAGAGAAAGTGCAACATTACACAGATGTCACAGAGGAACAGTCACTAAAGGTTGGCATGCTGATACAGCAGACAATGAGGAAAGTTAATGGCATTTGGCTTTAATTGCAACAAGATTTGCGTATAGGACTATGGATGTCTAACTGCAGTTGAATAGGGCCTTGGTGAGACCACACCTTAAGTATTGTGTGCAGTTTTGGTTTCCAAGTCTAAGGAAGGACATTCTTGCTATTGAGGGAATCCTGTGAAGATTTACCAGACTGATTTCCAGAATATCAGGACTGACTTATGAAGAGAGATTGGATCCTCATTGGATACTGACTGGAATTTAGAAGAACGAGAGGGGATCTAATAGAAACATAAAATCCTGATTAGACTAGACAGGCTAGATTGAGGAAGAATGTTCCTGATGTTTGGGAAGACCAGAACTAGGGCTCACAGTCTAAGAATAAGGGGTAAGCCATGCAGGAATGAGAATGAACTTCACACAGAGTTATGAACATGTGGAATTCTCTACCGCAAAAAGCTGTTGGGACCAGTTCATCAGATATGTTCAAGAGGGAGCTGGTCGTGGCTCTTGAGGATAAAGGGATCAAGAAGTATGGAGAGAAAGCAGGAGTGGTACCCACAGAGTGCATGGTCAGCCCTGACCATATTGAATAGCGTTGCAGGCTCGAAGGGCCGAATGACCTACTTTCTCCCAGAATGCTCCCCTGCCACCTCTGCTGGATACTGTTTCTCCTGTTTATCTTTGGAAGGGTTCTTCTGCAATCCACTATACAGTCGAAGTGACTGCGCCATCTTCTGCTAGAAGCTGGCTCCTCTGCTGGATTGACTTGACATTCTATAACTTGTTCCTTCCAGATTGTTCTGTCAAAGTCCTGGAATTCCCTTCTTAACAACATTGTGGATTAGTAGTAGAGGAAGGTGGTTCACTGCACCACCTTTTCAAGGACAGTTAGGGATGGGAAATAAAGATTTGGTTTGATTTATTGTCACATGTATTAGTATATATTGAAAAGTATTGTTTCTTGCTTGCTATATAGGTAAAACATACTGTTCACAGAAAAGGCAAGAAGAGGATGCAGAATGTTATTATGCTGGCTACTTTTCCGAGGCTGGTTGGAAGGCTGGTTTACATAGTTGACTGGGCTTGAACGTTGGCCAAACCAGTGGCACCCACATCTCATGAAATAATTTTTTAAAACTTGGATTTAGATATGGTCAGTTTTTCTCTTCAGAATACTATGTGACAGTTGAGTATTCCTTCAATCTGTTGAACCAGAGCAAAATTTTGAGAAAGCTTCCAAATAGTAAAAAAGCAATGGCAGAAATTTTGAGGACTTGTCATTCACTATGGTTTCAGCTGCCCACAGGCATTTTGTGGGCATTTGCACAACTTAAAATACATGAAGCTGCTTTTCAGCTTGCATCAGCTACATGGATCTGACGTGTGAGCAGGACAAACAAAAGCATATCTCTTTAACTAAGCAGAATGATGAACCCCCACTGAGATACACAAGTAAAAATTTTATCCGCTGACCGCCTCACTTGTCCCACATGCCCCCCACCCACCCACCCATGATCTCTGGCATCATCTCCCTATCAAAGTGCAAACCAGTTTAGATTTCTGTAGAAAACCTTATAAATCTGGGTCTCCTTGAATTCAGTGACACCACTCTTTTTGCTCAAATGATCTAAATGTTTCATTTTAATGTGAATCAGCCAACAGGACGATGCATTGTGCCACCTTGAAATGTAATAGCTTCTGTGACTTGGGCAGAATTTCCAACTTCTTGCATGTGTAATTCCACATGCCTTTCCAATCTCTCCCTTCTCTGAACTGTCCAGCTGCCCTGTCATGTTTTCCAACAATCTCTGTCTCTGACTCGCCTCTCCTGAGCTGGTTATTTCAGGAAAGAGCTGACAATCTGCTCAATATTTTTAAATCTATTAAAATTAACAAAGGAAATTTATGGATAGCACTTTTGGAATGTGGGCAGTTGAGGCTTCCAGCTAGCAAGTTGGCTTTGGAAAATTGTTCTTGTGGTTTGTCTTAAAATAACATGTCTAACAATAGAATTGACAGTCAAGAGAGAACCATTCTACTTAATGAGCAAGAAGCAAATAGCCAGATTTGGCTATTTTATTTCCACAAGTAGTCTGAGGAAAATGAACTACTTTTCATTGTATTTTTAAAATGTAGTTTTTACATGCTTAAAACATGGGTAATCATGGCACCAACATCTTGGCTTTGCCTCCAGAAAGTATTGATTTTAGCTTGACTCAACAGTTGAGAAACATGCTTCACTCCTCTCAATTGTTGCCAAAACAGACAACTACAAGGTGAAGGTTGATTGAGAGCTTCTTTCTGAAGCTGAGAGCTGTAAGGTTTGTGGAAAGGATAGAAGTGAGGGCTTCCAATGAGCAGAAACATAAATTTTAGAGGAGCTTTAGTAACCGTCTTGTTTAAAGTACAACACTGCTGTGGGAAAGTTAGTGATTTTTATTGTATGAGAACATGAAGATGAATTGCATAGAATAAGTGGATCTGATCAAAACAGCCCTTGGTAAAATAAAACAGATGAATGGTTTACATCTGTTTTCAACTCACCAAGTCTTTGTCCAGTCCATCTTCAAGATAGTTTGAAGAATTACGCATGCAAGAATTCTGCCCAAGTCACAGAAGATATTATTACACCTCAAGGTTGCACAATGCATTGTCCTGTTTGCTGATTCACATTAAAATGAAACATTTAGATCACTGAGCAAAAAGGGTGGTTTCACTGAATTTAAGGAGACCCAGGTTTATAAGGTTTTCTACAGAAATCTAAACGGGTTCACACTTTGCATGTTTTAAAATTTTGCATAAACTTCTATCAGACCCTTTTGAACCTAGGACTATTAATCCATCATTCAGTTTGTGGAATGAATGAAAACTAATGTGAAACAGAGGTGCTGGCTTAAACTTGATTAATAGTTATTTTTTCTAAACCATTTAAAATTTAGTTTTGGCATTTGGACAGGCCAATTGTAAGACCATAATGCAATATATATTGTTGTTACAGTTCACAGAACCCCTACATTGCAGAAAGAGACCATCTGGCCCATCGAGTCTGCACTGATCACAATTCCATCCAGGCCATGTCCCCATATCTGTACACATTTACCCACTAATCCCTCTAACCCATGCATCTCAGGACATGAAGGGCAATTTTAGCATGGCCAATCAACCTAACCTGCACATCTTTGGACTTTGGACTATGGAAGGAAACTAGAGCATCTGGAGGAAACCCGTGGTAGTTAATATGCCAGTTCAGTTTCTCTAAGAAATGAATAGTGCTGAAGTTGCATGTCTTTCTCCTCCTCTCATCCCATTGACTTTAAAAGTGTTAGTGTTCTAATTAGCACAAAACATGCAATACTAGAAATAAAAACAGAATGCTAGAAAATGCTCAGCAGGTGAGATAGCACTTCTGAAGAGAAAAAAAGTTAGTGGAGCCAATTAGTGACATTAAACAACTCAATTGAGTTTTATAGATTGATTGATTTTCAATCATAGCAGTCTGCTTTTGCACTTGCAATTATAGGTAAATGGTAATTGTATTTTGTGACAAAACTCTGGACAAGCAATTAGTTAATTGGGTTGTAAGATGCATGTTGATGTGTTTCTCTCATAATACAGCAGATAGATTTCATAAAGAATTTCATGAGCTTCCTAATTAGTACTTCATTAGAATGATTAGAAATTTTTGTCTTCAGAAATTATTATCCATATGACCAAGAACTGTAAAATTGAACTCATCAAAGTAATCTGTATGCTGATTCTTCATAAGGTGAATGAGCAATCAGCATAATTAAAAAATCTCATGGATAAATGGACACCTGTCACCATTAAAGAATCCAAATGAATCATCTTGCTAATTTACAGCCTTTATTACTTTTCTTCTTTAGCTGTTGAGTATTGTCGTAAAGTTCATTGTTTGTTTTCCTTCATCAAAGATAAATATTTCTTTATATCGAAATATTTCTTCGAATGTAAAGCCATCAGTTGTGCATTCTAACATGGCTGTGGAGTCTGAACACAGTAAGAAGTCTCATAACACCAGGTTAAAGTCTAACAGACTTATTTGAAAGCAGAAGCCACTAGCTTTCGGAGCGCTTGCTGCCCTTTTGTCAGATGAGTGTGAGTTCTATTCACAAACAGGGCATATAAAGACAAAAACACAATTTACAAAACAATGACTAGAATGCGAGTCTTTATGGTTAATCAAATCTTAAAGATACCAACAATGTGAGTGGAGAGAGCGTTAAACACAGGTTAAAGAGATTTGTATTGTCTCCAGACAGGACAGTTAGTGAAATTTTGCAAGCCCAGGCAAGTCGTTAAGGGGGTTACAGATAATGTGATACGAATCCAAGATAATGTGTGCGAAACTTGGCTGTCAACCTCTGCTCAGCAACTCTGCGCTGTTGTGTGTCGTGAAGGTCGCCTTGGAGAATGCTTACCCAAAGATCAGAGGCCAAATGTCCATGACTGCTGAAGTCTTCCCCAACAGGAAATTGGTAATTGTCGAGCGGTGTTCATTCAGCTATTGTCGTAGTGTCTGTGTGGTCTCCCTAGTGTACCATGCCTTGGGACATCCTTTTCTGCAGCCATCAGGTAGACTTGGCTGAGTTGCAAGAGTATGTATTGTGTACCTGGTGGATGGTGTTTTCACATGAGATGATGGCATCCATGTTGATGATCCGGCATATCTTGCGGAGATTGCCGTGGCAGGGTTGTGTGGTATTGTGGTCACTGTTCTCCTGAAGGCTAGTAGTTTGCTGTGGACAGTAGTCTTTTGAGGTTATGCAGTTGTTTGAAGAGAAGAGGTGGGAGTGTGGGAATGGCCTTGGCAAGATGTTTGTCTCCATTAATCACATATTGAAGGCTCCAGAGAGGTGGTGGCTGAATGCAGGCCTACATGGCTTTCCACACTGGAGGCAAGGACAAATTATCAACTTTTGTTGGAGCACAAATTTTTTTGTTTACATGCACAAAAGGAGAAGACAATCATAACACCTTTGAATTCCAATCAAATGGTTTATTGATCCCATATTCTCTGATATATTTGTGTGAGTCTAATGGCTGCCTAGGATTCAATGTCAGCCTAGAGCTGATGGTTTTGTTACCCTCCGCAACAGAAGCATTTGCTGTACAGGTTTTCAAATTTCTGCCGTTGTGGAAGCTTGTTTATAGCTGCTCTATTTATGATTATCTCTGCCAAAATGGCCAGTTTCTAGTTATTCTTCAAACAGTAGCAAAAACATGAGTACCCAAGTCACATTGAAGGACATTCAACCCTGTTGTCAATCTGATATGCCTACCAACTGAACTGTGGAGTTTTAAGATTTAAAACCCTTATCATGAAAACCACAACTTGAAGATCAGAAGATGGTGATTCTGCTTGGCAAGTGGAAAGATTTTAAATTTTATGTTAAGAGTAGAACCACGAAGAAAGTCAAGTTTCCTTCAGGTTTCGTGCAACTATGTGACCACATTTGGATTAACAAGGATAGAATGCAGTTAAGGTTCAATAATGTTCAGAATAGATATTCTGGTGGCATGTGTAAAGATGCATCTTATTCGCATGGTGCATATCCACATCCCATAAAATCGCTGAGATGAAGAAGCAACTAAAGAAGTAACAGTCATGCCAGGATGTCTAATACCTGTAATTCATCCTTTGAATGTGATCTCAACTAGCCACTCAAAGATCATGTTTGAGCCAAGTAGAATAGGTGGATGTTTGATATGGAAAAAACCATCACAAAGTGGAAATACAGTGCTGTCCTAGCCAATGTTTTGTGCAATTTCATCAAATTGACAGATGCTGTTAGTGCACAAATATCCAGTTCAATGAATGGAGAGGAGAATGATTTAATGTGGAGGTATAATTCTGAAACTGAAAGCTTCACATCTGATCCAGAGTGGGATCCTTATGATTCAACAGCCAACATGACTGAGAATGAATTCGACAAATTTTTTGCATTGAACACTGAAGACGAACTTCATAAGTTATGAGCATTTTTAACAATTTATTCCATAAATTATGACACATTAATTTAGCATGAGTTGCCAATGCAGTTTTTTATTCTACATTTCAAAATGGCGAATCCCCCCCATACCAATAGTTCACATTTTATACTTACCGTACAAGTCAAACCCCATTTTTGGGTGGTGTAGAGTTCGACTTGAGCCAACATCAATGGTAACCTCACAACAAATTCTGACTTAACTTTTCAACAACGAGCCAGGCATTATTTGCCTAAAAAGCTAACTGAACAATTCTGTATTGGAGTCAAATTTGCTGATCATACAAAAATAATTAAGAAAGCAAGTTGTAAGGAGGCCACAAATGGTCTGCAAAGGGATATAAATTAAATGATTAGATTAAAAAAAAAGGCAGTTAGATGTAGACTGGAATTTTTTGGCCGTTCAGAGTTTAGAAGAAAGAAAGACGATCTTATTGAAATCTAAGATTCTGAAGGGACTTGATAAATACTGAGAGGATGTTTCCTCTTATGAGGAAATCGAGAACTCGTGGGCACAATTACAAAATAAGAGAGATCTCATTTAAAACAGAGATGAGGAGGAATTTATTTTTGGAATTAATCTATGGAGATCTGTCCCTCAGCTTTAACGCTGTGATTAAATATATTCAAGACTGAGGTAGACAGATTCTTTATCTGCAAATGAGTCAAAGGCATAGACGGGAATGTGGAATTGAAATTAGAATTAGATTAGCCATGATCTTATTGAACTATTTCAGGGCCAAATAGCCACCTGCTAATACTCATTCGTATGTTCATATAACAAAAGGCTTCTAAAAGCTCAATTTAAGAAAAAATGAAATAGACAAAATAAGGCAAAAGTAATGTGCAAATTACACCTCCCTTTTCATCACATGACTAACCAGGAATCTCTCCTGCTCTTTCTTTTTGGCATGTGTTGGAAGGATTTACCTGTATTAATTCATTTTCCTTGACCATGAGACCTTAGGAGTGGGTCTTCAACCCAGAGCTTTCAAATAGTTTAATCAGTTCCATTTAACTTTAATTAATTATAGCTAATCAGTATATTGGCATTAGACAGTCGGACATTTTCTATGTACTAATTAGTGAACTTTTTCTTCAGAGAATATTGTATGGAATATCCAATATGGTGTATGCACAAAGATACATCAACTTAACTATTCAAGATTTAGGACCTGTAGACATGTATATTATGTAGATAACAAAAAGGAAACTAGCTAGCATCAGATGTTTCTCTGCACATTGAAATGCTTTTGTATGAAGTATCAGTCATACTTTTTGCTGATGGTCCATTATGTTCATCTAGCGCACCATAGCTAAAGTAATTTTGTATAGTGCTTTTAATGTAATTCCATTGCAAATTGCTACAATTGAATTACTATTCAATTTACTATTTATGATTACTTTCAACACACCACGAGCTAGTGTTGCCTGAGAGGTATTTTTCTTTATGTCTGTTGAGAGACAGTAAAAATCAATTATCCTTTTTATATTAATCTCTTCCAATTTAAGTTCCCACCCCTTCCCTCATTTTCAAATGTTTAATCTTAATGAGTTTCTGTACACGTACTAATTGAAAATCTACAATGGATTTATCAAAAACACTCCCAAGAAAGTAGATTGGTTTTTCCCTATATCCTGGGTTAAATGGATTCACTATTATGTAGAATATTAATGCTTTTAGCTCACCTTACAAAAACAACTGTACACAAATAAAAATATTGTTTAAAAACGGAGGTAAACAAAAGGTGGGTAGCTACAGGCCGGTTAGCTTAACATCCGTAGTTGGGGAAATGCTGGAATCCATCATTAAAGAAGAAATAAAAGGACACCACGAAAAGAATGGTTCAATCAAGAATACACAGCAGGAATTCATGTAGAGAAAGTCGTGTTTGAAGAATTTACTGGATTTTTATGAAGATTAACAAGTATGGTTGACGGAAGGGAACCAGTGGATGTGATGTTTTTAGATTTCCAGATGCGTTTGATAAGGTGATTCTCCAAAGGTTATGGTATACGGAATGTTCGCATGGATTAAGGATTAGCTTTCTAATTAGAAGCAGAGTTGGAATAAATGGGTGCTTTTCTGGTTGGCAGTTAGTGACTAGTGGCATGCCACAGGGATCGGTGCTAGAGTCTCAACTGTTTACCATGTACGTAGACGATCTGGAGGAGGGGATCAAATGTAGGGTAACAAAGTTTGCTGATGACACAAAGATGAGTGGGAAAGCAAAGTGCGTGGAGGACGTGGAAAGTCTGCAGAGTGATTTGGATAGGCTAAATAAGTGGGCGAGGATCTGGTAGATGGAGTATAATGTTGGTAAGTGTGAGGTTATCACTTTAGAACGAATAATGGTAAAATGGACTATTATTTAAATGATGAAAAATTACAACATGCTACTGTGCAGAGGGACTTGGGGTCTTTGTGCATGAATTGCAAAAATTCAGTTTGCAGGTGCAGTAGATGATCGAGAAGGCAAATGGAATGTTAGCCTTTATTATGAGGGGGATGGAGTATAAAAGCAGGGAGGTCTTGCTGCAATTGTACAAGGTACTGGTGAGGCCGCAACTGGAGTACTGTGTGCAATTTTGGTCCTCTTATTTGCGAAAGGATATATTGGCCTTGGAGGGAGTACAGAGAAGGCTCACCAGTTTGATACCAGAGATGAGGGGGTTAGAATGGCGGGGCAGCTTGAGTGGCCTACTCCTACTCCTATTTCTTATGTTCTTGTGAGTAGCATAGGAAGGAATAAAAGGAAGCAAGGGTTTGCATTTGCAATGTTACTATGACAGTGACTGGAAAAAGGACCAGCAAAAGATCGATGAAACAATATACACCTCTATTCCAACTCAAATTTTTCAAGACTTAAAAAAAATTAAGAAAAATTGAAGTTGCTCGAGCTTCATTGTTTCATCTTTGTCTTTTTTAAAAATAAAATATTTTCACCTCGAAGCATAGAATGTTTATTATTCATACTTCATTCTTAGATCACTTGTTCCATAATAATGTAATAAATCAAATGATAATTATTTCATGCATACATATAGCAGACTAGTTAACTTTAAATTGAGTGTCATTTTGGCACTATAATTTTTTAGCAAGGAGATAATTTCAATCCTGAGTTATTTCCATAATTGCTGGCAGCAATTGGGATTATTTTTAAATGTCACCTTTAATTTTTCATTGTGCTGTAAATTAGTTTCTGAAGGGGGAAAAGTGATACTAAACATGACTAGGTCCCAAATTGCCAGTAAAATAATTAAACTGATGCAAGAAATTCCTTAGAAAACTTAATGGGTTTGTTTCTTTCCATTAAGTATATATAAATATATAATTCAATCCTCAAAAGAGTTACTTATTTCCATCTTCTGCCCAAAAATAATTTTCTATTGCTTCAATTGGACGAATAATTATTTTGGAATGGTGATAAAAATCTTATCACTCATGGCCTTGGATGTACTTAATGTCTGAGCATCCAGAGCCCTCTTGGGTAGAGAATTCCAAAGATTCGTGGCCAATCAAGTGAAAAAAATTCTCCTTATCTCAGTCTGGAATAGCCATCTGAAATGAGACTATGACCCTGAACTCTAAACTGCAGCCGGGCGAAATAGCCTCTGAACCTATAAACTGTCAAGCCTGTAAGAATATAGTGTGTAGTTTGCATTATTATGAAGGTACTTATTTACAACAGTGCTTTGTATAAGGATAAGACTAAATGCATACTGAGCAACTAAGATGTATAATGCATGTGGCAAAAATAAAAAGACAGAGCTCATAGTTGTGTGTTAAAATGGATGATGCAATTTCAAAATGTCTTCAGGCTACAGAAAGAAATGGCTTGGATTTTGCTATACTAGTAATGGCAACACTGTCAGCACTGACTATTGCTACAAGGTAAAACTGACAGCAACTTCTGGTATCTATACATGCTCACTTAAATGTGGTATTTGTTGTCAATGAAATGTCCCTACTTCACAGGCTTTGCTGTTGTTGTCTTAAGTGATGGAATCTGCACATTTATCACTATGATGGTGTGAACTTATAATATGTACCCACTAGTCTTAATGAAAAAATTAGGATTATGCAATTAGGAGTAGATAAGGTTTTACATAGTGCAATAAATGATGATTACTGATCAACAAGCTTTGTGACCCTGAAAAAATAGTGTGTCGTTTCCTCAGGAGAAAATATTTATTGCAGATAAACTCAAGTGATAAGAGTAGAAGTAGATGTGCAACCCACTGAGCCTTCATCATCATTCTTTACAATCAGATCCAACTCCACTTGGGCCCCAACTCCACTTTCTGCTGGTTCCTCATACCCCTTGATTCACTGAGCGGCCAAAAAGTCTGTTTACTCCAGCCTTAAATATAGCGAACAGGAGAACATTCTCAACTACCTGACACCGAGAATTCCAAAGATTCAAAGAAAAAACTTTTCCTCATCTCAGTTCTAAATGACTATCCTGATCAGTGCTCTACACCATCCTCCCTATTCTACTTCCTACAGCGAGCAAAAATGACTTGTTTCTGCTCAATCAAAAGTCTTCAGAAAGTCGTGTGTTTCAATGAGATCATCACTCATTGTTTTGAACTCCAGAGAGCAGGCCCAATTTGCTCAGCCTTGCATCATAAAATAATCTTGTCAACCCAGGGACCAATCTAGACAGCCTTCGCAGTACTGTTTACAATGTAAGTATTTCCTTCCTTAAATATGGCAACCAAAACTGCACACTACTCCATGTTTGATCGTACAAAAGCTGTGCACGTTTATAGCAAGGCATCTTTCTTCCTGTACTGAAATCTCTTACAATGAAGGCCAACGTGCCTTTTGCCTTCCTAAACACTTACTGTGCCTACATACTAACTTGGGTGTGCTTGTGCAAGGAACTCAAAGTCTCTGAACATCGCTGACCTGATGAAGGAGCAGCAGTCTGAAAGCTTGGGATTCCAAATAAACCTGTTGGACTTTAACCTGGTGTTGTGAGACTTCTTTCTCTGAACATTGGCATTTACAAGTTTAATGCCTTCTGAGAAATATTTGGCTTTTTTATTTTGGGGGCCAAAACGTACAATCTCACATTTTCCAACGTAATACAGTACCTGCCACTTGTTTCAGTTTTAAAAACATATACTTTTTAAAGCTTTGTTTTTATCTTTTATACCTTTTTCTTTAATACCCTATGTATGTCCCAATGTTTTATTTCTCTTTGTGTAATGATTTAGTGTAATGTATACTTCCTGTCTTTTAACTTTCTGCTTGTGGTTTGCAAACTCTTCACTCTGATTGAAGAGCTTCCCTGCTGCTTGACCTGCAAATAGCCAAGCTTAAATTTCTACTGCAAATATACTTTCTACAGTTGTTTTAAGTACAATTTACAATACCTTCATTCAGTTTTACAAAGTAGAAACAGTTCAGCCACAAGACTTTATTCCACTTCATAGATGTTTGCAAGCTAATAACTGGAGAGTAGAGTTTTCTTTGTGGTTTCATTTTATTGGTTTGAAACTTTAATCTCATTTTTATTTTTGTTTTGCAGAAAGGCTGAAAAAAGAGCACAATATGATGAAATTCGCAAGAAATATGGTATGTCAATATTAAGTTGCATTGCTATTTGGTGATCCATAACATTTTATATAAAATCTGTTTGTCGAATGGTTACAGCACAAAAGGAAACCTGACTTGTTTTTGCTGGCCTTTTGAAGCAGCAGTTCACCTAGTGAAATTTCTCTACCTTTTCCCCAAAGTCCTGCAAATGTTTCCTTTCCACATAATAATGCAATTTTCTTTTGAAAGTCTTATTTCATGCTGCCTCCTCCACTCGCTTGAATTGTGTATTCCAGGAGCAAAACATATGCCGTTGCTTCTTTTGCTAATTAATATAAATCTATGTCCTTTAGTTCATGACCTTTCTACCAGTGGGAATAGTTTCTCCCTACTTATTCTATCCAGAGACACCTTGTGATTTTTAGTATCTCTTATCAAATGTTCTCTTAACCATCACTTCCCCCAGGAGAACATCTCAAAACTCTCCAAACTTTCTATGTAACCCTTCATCTCTGGAATCATTTTCATGAATCTGTTCTTCACTCTCTCTGTTGTCTTCACATCAGTTTGGTTCAGTTTGCTGGACAGTTGGTTAGTGATGCAGAGTGATGCCAACAGTACAGGTTCCCTTCCCGTACCAGCTCAGGGTATTTATGAAAGTCCATCTTCTCAACCTTGCTCCTTGCCTGAGGTGTGGTGATTCTCAGGTTAAATCACTGCCAGTCAGTTTTCCCCGTCAAAGGAGAAAACACCCCATGGTCATCAGGGACTATGGCAGCTTTACCTTTAAATTGTGATGCCCAAACAAGACACAATGATCCAGTTGAGACCAAACCAAGTATGCAGTTTTAGCGTAACTTCCTTGCTTGTATTCTGCTCATACAGATAAAGCCCAAAATGCCCAAATGCTTTATTAACTGTTCTTTCAACCTGTCCTGCCACTTTTAAGAATTAGTGTACATATATATTATGCCTCAAAATAACATTAGATATTAGTGACTAGTTTGTCCTAATTACTTCAAATCTGAAAAATGTACCTATTTCAGGTAAAATTCTTTAATTAAGATTTCACACTAAAGGTAATGGTTGGATGTAGTTTGAAATAATACTCCAGCCATGAAGTGATAGCAGCTTACTTACCAAATTGCTTTTTGTCTTCCTTTTGACATAACAGACATGCATATTATCAATTCCTCATCGCTAGAATCATTTAGAAACTATAGATAGCAAATAGAATGTAGTAGTCATGGTTCGAACATGAACTTGGAACTGAATAGAATGGTTGCGGTCTTTACCGATGGGATCTGCGATGCAAGATGCAGGAAATTCATCTGTTGATTCTGTAATCAATCACTAGATTCTAGCCAAATCCCATTGGCTACAATGCTGTCTTAACCTTAACTTGAGCATCCAATTCTATAAATGTGTATTTACTCATTGTAGAGGACTTACAATTTTTAGCTAATGTCTTCTTTGTTTGAGGCAAAACATAGAAATATACTCTCTTGTTTCTTTTACTTAAATGAACTTGGGAATCTAACTCCACAACATCATAGCCACTATAAAGTTAAATTGGTTCTGTCCAAGGAAGTTTCTATCTTTTGTATCAATGGACTTGTGATAAATTCCTAAAGCTCGTCCAATTACTTGAACAATGTACCTAACTGTTTGACTACTTAGTAGTTGAGTTGTATTACACATATAAAAATAATGTAGATTCCAAAGTGACTTCCAATATCTCGGCATGGTCAAATGATTTTTTACTTTTGTACTGTATAAGTAATTTGCACCATATAGAACATAGAACATTACAGCACAGAACAGGCCCTTCGGCCTTCGATGTTGCGCCGACCAATATAAAAAGCAATGCCCCTCCAAACTAAACCATTCCCTTCTCTTCCATATACTTATCAACTAACCTCTTAAACGCCACCAAACTTGGCGCATCTACAACCGCTGCAGGCAGGGCATTCCACTCCCGAACCACCCTTTGGGTAAAGAACCTACCTCTGATATCCGTCCTATAACTATCACCCCTTAATTTAAAGCTGTGTCCCCTCGTGCTAGCTTTCTCCATCCTAGGAAAAAGGCTATCACTGTCCACCCTATCTAAACCTCTAATCATCTTATATGTTTCGATAAGGTCCCCTCTTAGCCGCCTCCTTTCTAACGAAAACAACCTCAAATCCCTCAGCCTCTCTTCATAAGACCTGCCCTCCATACCAGGCAACATCCTGGTAAACCTCCTCTGTACCCTCTCCAATGCCTCCACATCTTTCTTATAATGTGGGGACCAGAACTGCACACAATACTCCAAGTGCGGCCGCACTAGAGTTTTGTACAGTTGCAACATGACGTTGCGGCTCCGAAATTCAATCCCTAAATATTTGTACTTTTATTGTCATAGATGAAAATGTATACCAAAATTTTAAAATTGCATGTAGAACTTTATAACATCTGTCAAACACTGGCAGACGGGAACTTTTTTTTAACAGTGTCAGCTAGCATGAATCACATTCATTTGTATTGGCGAAACCAATAGCCTGTGTAAGCAAGAATCTACAAACAGGCTGGATGAATAGTTGATTAGTTTGTCATGATGGTTGAGAGAGAGAAGTTCTCAATACCACAAGCCACGGAGTAAGTCATTGAGTACCATTGAATATTTCTACCAATTAATTAGGCAACGGCTGATACATGTGTAAAGTCTATTCATCTGCCCTTGATGCCAAATCTTTTCATAACTCTTAACAGCATCTTAAAGCTTTGAAGGTGGCAGGGCAAGTTGATGAACATAAGAGCTTTGTCTTAAAAACATTCAATGAGGTAGCCTCAACTGCTTTATTGGGCAGGAATTCTGCAGATTCACAACCCTTTGGATGAATGAGTTCCTCCTCAACTCAGTCCTAAATCTGCTCCCCCTTATTTTGAGGCCATGCCCCCTAGTTCTGGTTTCACTTGCCAGTGGAAACAATCTCCCTGCTTCTACCTTTTATATTCCCTTCATAATTTTGTACGTTTCCATAAGATCCCCTCTTATTTTTCTGAATTCGAATGAATATAGTTCCAGTCTACTTGGTCTCTCCTCATAAGCCAACCTTCTCAACTCTGGAATCGACCTAGTGAATCTCTACTATACCTCTCCAGTGCCGGTATATCTCTTCTCATGTAAAGAGACCAAAACTGAAAACAGTACTCAGGTGTGGCCTCATATGCAGCTACAATATAACGTCCTGTTTTCAAACTCCATTCTTCAAACAATGAAGGACAAAATTTCATTTGCCTCTTAATCACCTGCTGCATCTGCAAGCCAACTTTTTCTGATTCATGCCTAAGGCCTCCCAGGACAGCAGCATGCGCCAATTTTTTATTATTTAAATAATAGTCCAGTTTCTATGTTTTATTTGAAAAGCATTAGTGTACCTTGGCTTTAAAAAGAGTCAAAAAATACAATAAACAAAGCATTATACTAAAGCTTTATAAATCCATGGGTATGGTTCTCAGAACATTGTGTCCACTTTGGGCACTGTATTTCAGGAAGGATATCAAGGCCTTGAAGACAGTGTAAAGAGGATTTACCAGAGTGGCATTTGGAGTGAGATTTCTGTTGTGTGGAAAGACGAGAAAAGCTGGAGTGCAGAGAAAGTTATTAGGAGGATTCATAGAGTAGCTGAAAGAAATAAATTGTTCAGTACCAGTTCCCTGGTGACTGCAATTTTCTTATTCTCTCCCTTTTTAATTCCTGATTTCCACCCATTTCTTAGATGTTATTTATATCCCATGTATTGTGTATTGATGCATAATACCTATTCAATTCATCTGTCATTTCCTTATTTTCCATTATTGTTAAATGAGAACAAATGCAAGGGCTGAGGTTCCTCTGCTGCTAACTGTCGGATCCACAGAGCAGCTTTGTTTGTTTGTCACATCCTCATGTTCCTGACCACAGACGAAATCTGAAATTCTTAATGAGAGTTGTGACAGCTTCCTGAAACAAAGTGATATGGTAACTTCCAAAAGGGTCACTCTTCATTGAGGTCCTGCTGGCTAATTTCTTTCCTTGTATCCTTGTCTGAAGGTCCCTATTTCTCTTTCTGCCTTTGTTGTTTGTACGAATATGGACCATGGCAGCTGGCTATTCACTTTCCTTCAGTGTGTTCTGCAGTCACTCACTAACATTCCTGTGGCACGCGGAAGCAACATACCATGCAAAATACTCCCTGGTGCATCACAGTATCAGAAGTTCATCCTCTATTTCATCAACTCTGAGCCAAAGTTACTCAAACTGCAGATATAGATGCACAGTAATTAGGGTTTATTACATTTCCACTTGTTCTGACACTACCTTATCATTAGTTGCTCTCTAATCACCCCGCCAAGTTGGTTTAATCCTCCCCTATAGCACTAGCTAGCCTCCCAGCAAGGACATTGTTCCCAGCTGTGTTCAGGTGCAAACCAGCCAGCTTGTGTAAGTCCCATTTTGCGCCAAACTGTCCGAGTGTCCCAAGAATCTATACTGTCCATTCAGCACCATATCTCCAGCAATGCATTCATCTGCTGTATCCTCCAATGCTTATTGGGCATGGCACCAAGAGTAAAGTAGAGATGACTACAAGTGCAATGCAATCAATCATGCAATCCCTACTTGCTGAAAGAGAGCATTTAGCCCATCGAGCCTGCATCGACAACAATCCCACCTAGCTCTAGCCCCATAACCTCACGTATTTACCCTGCTAATCTCCTTGACACTAAGAAGCAATTGAGCATGGCCAATCAACCTAACCTGCACATCTTTGGAATATGGAGGAAACCCAGGGAGAATGTGCAATCTCCACACAGTGACCCGAAGACGGAATTGAATCAGGGTCCCTGATGCTGTGACCAAAAGGGTCACCCTTCATTGAGGTCCTGCTTGCTAATTTCTTTCCTTGTATCTTTGTCTGAAGGTCCCTATTCCTCTTTCTGCCTTTGTTGTTTGTATGAATATGGACCATGGCAGCCGGCTATTCACTTTCCTTCAATGTGTTCTGCAGTCACTCACTAACATCCCTGACTGTGGTACACGGAAGCAACATACTATGCAAAATACTGCAGACGCTGGAAAACCAGAATAAAAACAGAAAAGGCTAGAAATACTCAATGGATCAAGCTGCATCTATGGAAACAAACAGTTAACATTTTGGATCTTTGACTCTTCATACCAGTTCATTAGGCAGCACAACCATGTTGGATTGATATCCCCAGCCACAGAAATGCCTGTTTCCTTAACCATAAAATCCCCTATCACTATTGTTCGCCTGATCTTTCTCCAGTCCCCACCTTCCCCATACAACTGTGGTTTTGTGGACCTGGCTCCAGCTGCACTGCCCCGGGAAGCCATCAGTCCTACCAATATCGAGAGTTGAATACTGATCAAAGAACTAGGTGCACTCAAGACTCCACGACCTGCCTGGTTGTCCTCGACTGTCTGGTGATCATTTATTCTCCCTCTGCCTGCACACCCTTAAGCTCTGGGGTGACCACATCAATAAGTGTAATATCCATGAAACATTCAGCCTAGCAGATGCACTGCAATAACACCATTTGGTGCTTAAGCTCTGAAATCCTCGAGCCATTTCAGCTGAGGCATCTTCTGCACTTGCATTGTCCAGGATATGTGAAGCAGTCTGGAATTCCCACGTGGTTCAGTTTGCAAACTCCACGATATCCAAGATATTTTGGAATGCCTCTTCTTTAAACCATTAACTGACTTTGCAGAAATAAACTTAAAATTTAAATTAATAAACACTCAGCTGCTTCTCACCAGCTGATTCCCTTGTGCTATGCACTTTATAGACAGATTATCTTGAATATTTAAGAAATATTTAAGAAAAAAATTTAATTTTTATCTAAATTCAGTAAATTTTAATTTACTGAAAAACTACAATGAAGTACTTTGAAGTATAATGAAGTGTTATTGGTGGAAAGAATATAGTAGCCAATTTGTGCATAACAAGTTGCCATGAACAGCCATATGATAATGAACAGATAATCTTGTGATGTTGATTGAGAGTTGAAAATGAGGCCAAACACCTCTATTGCTCTTTGAAATAGTGTTATCGAATCGTTTAAATACACCTGTGAGGACTGATGAGCTCTCTGTTTAGCATCTCATCTAAAAGACGACATTTCTAATGCGTGCTGCACTGGTATATCAGCCTTGATTTTTGTGTTGAAATCCTGGAATGTGAATTGAACCCACAACCTTTGAGCTCTGAGATAAGATTGTTATTGTGTGCTGCAGAACCTGAGTAGAACAGCTTTCAAAAAATTTTATAATTTCATAACAGCAAAAATATGATGCATTCAAATGGTGAATTTCAGGCCCAAACAACTGAGATGCTCAAACTTTGGATTTGGGCAACAACAACTGCCAATTTTTGTATTGGAATTTGGATCAACTTGAGGATAGATGAAGGAGTAGTTAAGAGTAAGGGAAGATGGCTAGAGCAGCTTTTTGTGATATCTGAGTACCATTACTGATAAAATTAATATCACATTATTAGCCTACACAGCACTGAACTGGGCTATTAGGTCCAACCACTTCATATTTCTGCTACTTTTGAGCCTCCTCCCATCTTTCCTCATCTAAAATTAATCATTGTAACCCTTGATTTTCTTCCCCCTTAAAAACAGACCACCTAATTGTGGAAGAGAGGTAGAGGTAGAAAAGTTAAGGGAAATATGAAATTTGAGTAGAAAACATAGAATAATAATCATGGGAGATTTCAGCTACTCAGATATTAATTGGACAATGCATTGTAGGCAATGAAGTTCCCACACAACTTGCGTGGGACCTCTTTCTAACCCAGCACGTAAGACCAGGAAAGATTCACTATTGAAATTTGTAATGGGGAATGAACAAAAGTAGATAAGAGAAGTGAAAGCAGATGAACACCTTGGCAATAGTGACCATAATACAGTATGCTTTAAGAAGATAAGAAAATATATAATATGGCAGAATACAGTTTAATAAATTAGGGAAAACCTGCTTTTCAAGAGGTCAAAAATAGAATTTGGAAAATAAAATAGGAGATAATATAGGCAAAGAACGATGAAGAACAAGAATGGAAAATAATTAAAATGATGTTCAACTAGTTGCAGGAAAAATGCATTCCACTAAAAGAGAAGAACAAGTGAAACACTAGTGAGAGTCCATGTATAAGTAAAGATATAAAGTAACAATGGAGCAATTGGAAGGAGGCATATTTCAATTTTATAGACATCAGGAGAGTGCATGATTAGAAAATATAGAGAAATTAGGTAAGAAGTTTAAAGGAAACAATTGAAAACACAAAGAGCAACTGTGAAACTAAATTATCAAGGAACATAAAACAGAACTGTTAAAACATTTTACAGGCACATCAATAAAAAAAAAGGTTGTGATGAGAATAGAGTCATTAAGGGAGAATCTGTATAATACCACAGATTAATAGATGGCAGAAATATTAAATAATTATTTTGCATCAATTTACCAAAGAGATAGAACAGGTAGATGTCACAGTGAATGGCCAGAAGAACATTGAGATGAGTGCATTTAAATGAAAATGGGGATGCGTTGAATAAGCAAATCAAACTTAGAGGATAAATTAGAATTTATTTCATTATTATGGTATGTGAGCTGAAATATGAGTGTGGCTGAATTCCCTGGAGGTGTGATGAAGTATTTTAAACAATTAAGACAACATGATGGCTTTGCTCTATATGGATTTATGGCAGTGGAAAGCTGATTATTTGCGGTCACCTGGCAGATGGTGAATGAGGTAATTGTAGAAGCAGTGTGTCACTTAGAAAATGAGAAAATCTTTGACTTTTTCTTTTAAACAGTATCCCTCTGGCCTTTAAATACATTTTATAAAAAGATCCACAATGTATGTAGCAGCTGTGAAAATTTAACATGAACACATTTCAGTTTCTTGTTCTTTCCTTTATCAAACCAATACTTCCTCAGAATGTTCAAATATTTCAATCTGTCTTTTTATATATAAACATTGTTATTTTATTTTGGATATCAATAGCATATGCCAGTTGCTTGTTTAGCTTGTTAATAACTCTGGCTTGTATAGATGTTACTTCTCCATTTCTTACTGATTCGCTGTTGCATGTCTAAAAACTTTGTGTTGCTATTATGTCAATAATCTTGTGCCCAACACAATGAGTAATCAACCAAATCATCTTTGTAGTAATCTGGCATGCTTATACTTCTCAGCTTGGCAGCTTCTTAGATCTTTTTTGAAGATATTTTTTTAAATCTGACTTCAAGAAGAAAACCTAAAGCAATCTAAAATAGCAGCTGCAGATCAACCAAGCAGAAAGTATATGTTTGCATTATGCAAAACAGTAGAAAATCTGGCATCATGACAGTATGATGCATTAGTGTGCTAAGCAGTAGGATGTAGCTCACCATAAAGATAAAATGTTTAAAAGAATGTACACAAACCCTACTTACACTGCCTTATGTATTGTGAGAATTGTTTCTCATCGAATTCACAAGTTCTGCCCAGCAGAAATATTCAGCTTTCCCACTGTCATTCTCTAGTGTTATGGAAAATGGCAACTTTATATTTGTACATTTTCACATGTTTAGGAATTGCATTTTATTCATTTTAAGTAGTGTTATTTATTCAGTTATGACTATTAGCTTCAAGAATGGCATTTGGCTCCTCAATCGTGTACTAATATTCAGGATTGTGGTTGGTCTTCTATTCAAACACACCATACTATTTCCATCTCCAAATTCATTTAGTATCCAAAAATTCCAAAGATTCACAAGCCTCGGAGTGAAGAAATTGCTCCTCGGCTCAGTCCTAAATGACCTACTCATTTTGGGAGGGTGACCCGTATTCCCAGTCAGGGGAAACACTCTCAGTAGATATCCTGTCTCACTCCTTAGAATGTTATGTTTGAATTATGTCACACTTCATTCTTCTGAATCCAAGGGATATAGATCACGCTGTGTTCTGCAGCCTTTCTCCATATAAATTAGATGCTGCTTTTCAACTCTTCCTACCAAAGTGGACAATTTCATGTTTCTCCACATTGTACTCCATCTGCCAAATTAATACCCACTCACTTCACCTATTTATATTCCTATGTAAAACCCTTGTGTCCACTTCACAACTTACTTGCCATCCTATCTTTGTGTCATTGGCAAATCTAGCAATCATTCATTTTGTCCCTTCATCCCTGTTGTTGATATGAACTGTAAATAATTGAGACCCCGGCACTGCTCCCGCTCGTCACATCCTCCCAATCATAAAATGAACCATTTATGCCTATTCTCTGTTTCCTGTTACTTAGCTAACTTTTTATCCATGCCAACATGTTACATGCTATACCATGAACTCTTGTTTACCTAATAACTTTGATTTGGCACTTCGTTAAATGCCTTCTGGAAATCTAATACACATTCACAGGCTTCCCTTTATCCGTATTGCTTGCAACTGATGCGCAGAATTCCAATATATCCAATATATCCAATATATTCCAATATTCCAGAATTCCAAACATTATTTTGCGCTCTCATAACCATATTAACTCTGCTTGATTATATTGAGATTTTCTAAGTGCTCCACCATAATCTGAATAAATTCCAGCAAATTCCCTAACTAGTCTGAATTTTCCTGCTTTCTGTCTCTTTCCTTTCTTGAATAGAGAAGTCATCTTTCCAAAACCTACGGAATTTTGGAAAATTTAAACCAACGCATCTACTACCTCAGATGACATTTGGATGAAGTCCAGTGGGAGCTGGGGACTTGTTTGTCTTTGGTTCTCATAATTTTCTCACTATACTTTCCCTAGTGATTGTGCTTGTTTTAGGTCCCTTCCTTTTCAATTATAAAGCTCTAAAAATTCACACTTATTTCTGATATGTTATTGGTATTCTGTGGTATAGCCAGGTGCAAAATATTTGTTCAGTTCATTCACCATTTCCTTATTAATTTCCCAGTCTCACTCGGCAAAAGACCACTCACTACTTTCCTGAATTTTAGTATCTGTAGAAACTCTTAGCATCTGTTCCTTTACTTCAAGCTAGTTTTCTCTCATATTCTAATTTCATCCTCATTAATATTTTCGTCCATGATTACCACTGTACCTTCCTTGCAAACTGCCATCATTAATTTTGTATACCCAGCCCAACAGTATGGGGGACAGTATGCCACTTCCACATGTGATTTCTTTCTTTATTTTTTGTCACCTCTGCATGTATAATTTGACATTCTGGTCTTCGGAACTAAGGTCATCCCCCTCTCTTATACCAGTCTCACCCTTTATGAACAGAGCTACCCTCTCCTCCCCACCCCACAATCCTACCTCAATTCATTTGTTTTAAGATACAGAGCAATTAGTTCTGTTTTTGTAACCTCTAGCTTTAACTGCTGGTGCATTCGTAGATTTACACACTCAATCCTTTCTTTCCATTCGCTGGTTTTTATTGTCCTTCTTGCAATCTTGTCCCCTTGCCTTGCCTTGTCTACTTAAATTTGTGATTCGTATTCAGCCATAATGAAATCTCTGTGAAGATCAGTACTTAGCGATCAGTACCAAGACCACAACTTTTCTTGATGTATATTATTGATAAGACTTGGCTGTGCAGGACAACTTCAAAATTTACAGGTGACACAAAACATGGAAGTTCTATGGATTTTGAGGAGTGTAGTGATAGATGTTAAGAGGACGTAGACAAACTATTAAAATGGGTGGATATGTGACAGGTGAAATTTAATGCAAACAACTGCAAAGTAGTACATTTCGGTGGAAAGAAATGTAAAATAAAGGATCAGAAATACAAAATGCTGGAAATTCTGAGCAGGTCTGAGATTAGGAAAGATGTAAAGGCATTAAAGAGGAGCAAAGAAAATATTTACAAGAGTAATTCCAGAGATGAGGAACATCAGTTACATGAATAGATTGGACATGGTGATTTGTTTTCCTTAGAGAAAAGAAGGTTGAGGAGATTTGATAAAGGTATTCAAAATTCTGAGGTTCTGGACAGAATAGATAGGTAGAAACTGTTCCCGTTGCTGGAACTGTCAAGAACCAGAAGCCGTTGATTGACAAAAAACAATGAAAGATGATTTGAGCTTGGTAAGTGGTTAGGATCTTGAATGCATTGCCTAAGGGTATGATGGAGGAAATTCAATCATGGTTTTGAAAAGACAAATGGAAAATTGTCTGAAATGGAAAAAAAATTGAATGGCTATGGGGAACAAGGGGCTGAGTTACTCTTTGCAAGATGATGCACAGAGATAATGGACTACATTATCTCCTGTGTTGTAACTATTCAATGTGCCTATTTTAACTTGTCTAAACCCTTTTGCATTATTCTCTCAATCTACTTTCCCCACTTAACTCTATCATTAGCAAATCTATATACATTAAACTCAGTCCTCACAGTCTATATCAAAGATTTAGATGAAAATAGCTGAGTCCAAGCACTTTGATTGTTGCAGACCAGCTAGTTACAACCTGCCAACCATGAAAATCACTCATCCCTTACTTTTTCTCTTATTCAACAATCAATCCTCAAACCATGCTTTAATTGTTGCAATAACTTCTTGTGTGGTATTTTAACAAATGTTCTTTGAAAATCCAAATATGCAACATCCCCTGGTTTCCCACTATTTATCTTGATAAAAATCTCAACTGACTTATCAGAAGCATTTTTTTTACAAATTTGTGAGTCTCCTTGAATGTATTATGATCTTTTAAGTTCCATGTTACTGTGTCCCGAACAATAGATTCTTGCAGTTTCCCTACAACACAAGTCGGGCTGATTGATCTTATATTCCCCGTTTTCTTTCTTCTTACTTGGCAATGTTATATCCAATCCACGTGTTTTGTGTCATCTGTAAATTTGAAATTGTCCTGCACAGCCAAGGCTAAGTCAATAATATACTATATACATGTTACAAGTGGGTGGATCATCTAAAATATCTACACAGTATGATGTCAGCTAGTTTGAAGTAATCACATCATTACATTTTTCATTTTACCAAAATTTTCCAGGCCATTCCTTAATCATTATCTAGAATAATCGCATTGTTCTCTGAACAAGGTTGTTGGCTGGATTACGTAAAAAGGAAGAGATTAGTGACAGTAAGTGTGATCCACTTAGATGTAGACATAGGAAATAATAAAATTACAGGGACATTGGAAGAATACATTTGTTTTGTCTTCAACCATGAAGCCAAATACATTCTTTAAGGAATCAGGACCTAATGAAAATAAGGAATTTTAGAAATGTTGGTATGAATAATGAAATAGTACAGGAAAAATTAATGGAATTGAAATCCAACATATAGCCTAGAATTGATGGCCTAAACCCTAGGAAGTAGAAGGAGAGTAGATGCATTGACCTTGATCTAGAATGGAGCTGTGGATTGCTGCTGGAAATGTAAAATTGCGTATTTGTTCTAATGGGTATACCAATGCCATTACTTTTGAAATAGAAATATGTGTTTTAAATCCTGAAAAATGACAGTATATATTTATGAACTGCCATATGGGTTACGGATGATTCATGGTGGTCGAAGGATCTAAAGGATTAATGATTCCTACAGTGTTCCAATGTAGTTTTATACACAAAAAATAAATTGAGATTGAATCATTTAGATTTGTATTTAACAAAATATTTCCAATCTACTTCATTGCAGTTGGATGCTCAATATTCTGTGTTATTTCTCAGGATTATACTTAAGTATTCCAATTAGATTTGCCTGACGGCTACAGCAATGACATTTTCTTAGTACAATTGAAAGGATTGAATATAGTAGCATACGATTTATTTTGGAATGGAATGTTCAGGATACAATGCAAAAAAACATTTAAAGTAGTCACTAATTCCATGACACCAGAACAGCAAAACTATTCCGGTTCATTAAATTGAATCCCATATTTCACAGTAAGAAATCTCCAGACCAGAATTACTTTGCAATGTAAGACCAGAAATGGAAATTGTGACGCTTAGAGCAGGTCTGTCAGTGTCTATAAATAAGGATCTGTATATGGCCTTTTCAATCTGATGAAAGCCTTTACCTTTGTCAACCATAAAGGTTAATAAAGTATCTTCATTATATTTGGCTACTCTTGAAAATTTGTCACCATCCTCTGCCTATTCCACCGTGATGCAAGATGTGATCCTCACCAGTGAAACTATCACAAACTCTAGCTGAATGAAAACTCGTGTCAAACAATCCATAGAACAGAAGAGAAACCATTCAACCTACTCCGTGTTCAATCCAAAACTATTCCAACCTAGTCATAGGTCTTCGGTATGTTGATGACATTTGTGTTTGCGCTCATTCAAACTGAGTTTCAGGTCACTGTCAACTCCTCCTCCAAGACAATCCCTTTACAAAATCCTCCAAATCCAGTGGCAAGAAAGGTGGTCCAACAGCATCCTTTGCCAGGTCAACTTGCCCAGCATCAATTGAATCAGTAACATGCCCTGCCCGATGACATTGCCTGCAGTAGCAGATTCCCCAGAGAACAATGGAACTGCTTTAGAGACCAAAGATAGTCACTGACTCACAGTCTGGCTTAAAATGGAGAAATCTCATTTGCGAAGGCATCAAATAAAATAAGACTTTAGGAATGTGCAGAGCAAAGTTGAGGGTATGAAGGGAGCACAGAATCCAAAAAATCCACCTATTTAATGCTTCAAGTACTACCTGCTCTGCATGTGACAGAATCAGTAGATTGTGCAGTGGATTTACCTGCCACTTCAGAACCCACTAAACCAGATATAGAAGCAAGATATCTTTCATCCCAAGGAACTGTATAAAGAGAAGATAAATAAGAAAGGCAGGAATGACATTGTGGATGGTTATCCTTTATTGGAAAGTGATCTAAATCAGATATTCACATGTGCCCTAATTTTGTCTTCGATCTTCTTGAAGGCAAACCTCAAAAACATCTGGTAATCTGGTCAAGTAGGAATTGTTCAGCTCTGTTTTGCAACAGTTGAACATATGGAACATTTATGAAGAGTCTTGCTTATTCAAAAAACTTATTTTTTTTTGCATGATACAAAATAATAATGTGTTCTCCTGCACAACAATAACTCTTTAATTGACTTAAATAAAATAAATCATAATTATCCTCCTACCTTCCCTATCTCCACCTGATAGAAGACCGACTGTTTATGTCTTTGTTTCTGTTTTTGTATTACAACCAGAAAGAAAGCCCTTCCAATCTATCCCTTCTAAGTGCCTGGGACCAAAAATGTTCCTGGTACAATTGGGTATGAAGTGTTTATTGATTGTTGAGACAAGCTAATGGATTGCTGATCATCTTCAGTCTGTGGGGAGATGACATTAAAACTTTGTTCATTACATTGTAACCACCTCTGGGTCTCAGTGCCTTTAACGTTGCTTTAAAAACATAGTGTTTAAAATGAGCTCCTTTTATCCAATTTCTTTCTGGAAAATGTCAAAATAAAATTGCAAAAACAATTCACAGCGTCATATCAAAACTATCTATTTTCATACCTCATACACCATTTGGATTCTTTGATAAAATTACTTTTATACTATTCATTTAATATTCTTGACATATGTTATATATTCTTAATATAAAAGTGCCCAGTCCATCTCAAATTATTCAGGAAGGATAAGGTGTCTCAAACATTTGAGCAATATATTTCATATTTATGCTGTGTAGTAACAGTATAATGGTATTTTCCACTAACAGGATGCTGCCATCAAATCAAAAAGATGTTGTGCGTACCATACAAATAAATAACATAGCACATGAATTCCAGTGCCAGTGTGACAAGTATTTAAACTGTATATCCCAATGACTTGGTGGATCATATCAAATGGTGCATATCTTGGCTCTTGCAGCAGATCACTATTATAGTGAACCTGCCTGTGCTTTGCAATGCTCAGAATATGGTGGACAACATTAGATATAATTCTGCGATTAGATAACACTTACTGAACACTCCCAAATGTGCTAAGAATTATGCTAACAATCAATTTAAGATCATCAGTCAGGCTTGCAATGTGGCTCACTTTTGCTTGCTAGAAGATGCATATATTTATATGCAGGGCTCTGTGCTCTGCAAGTAGAAAGAATATATCCAGATGTACTTTTTTCAATTAATAAAAACAAGGATAATAAAAAATCTGGTGTATTTGCGTAGCAGTACCTTGTCCAATCTGTTAGCATTATTTCCTCATGCTATGTAAATTGATGTTCCTTTGAAATTTAGGATCATTGCAACTATTTTCCTGATGAGAACAAGATTTTGTGTCTCGTTTTTTTCTTTAACAAGGCTAATGATATATAATTATTGAATATAGTTTTTAATGCAAACAAAAAGCTGTTGAGTGAACTGAAGTGTAATTGAATTGAAATCAGTCACTTAATATTTGATATGTTGTGTACTATATAGTTCTGCAAGTTACCACAATTGGTATTATTTAAGTACTTGGAACGGGAGTAGGCCATTTAGTCCTTAAAACCTCTTATAACATTCAGTGCAATCATGGCTGATCTGTAGCCTTACTCTACATTTTATTTCATATTCAGTAGTCTCCATAAAGTCAGTTGTGATTTACAGTTGATCCAGGAGTCTCAAAGTCAGTTGTCAAAAGCTGCCAAAGTGCACGGAACTCAGATTTCTCATGATGATGAGTCAGTCTGCTCATTGACTGCTAAATCACAGGTGCCAAAAGGTAGACTAAGCTAGGTGAAGACAAAATGAGAAAAGGGACCTTCAAGAAGACGAAGACTTACCATTTCCGCCAGAAATGGGAAAGTGAATTTCTTTTTAAAAATGTCTAAGGCAGGACGTTTGTCAACAGCGTGCCTTGAGTAAAAGTAATTTGGAACAGTATCACAAGACAGCGCATACAAAATTTCAAGACTATTTCTCTTTAAACAGCACCATCCTGACAAAAAAAGTTCGGGAGTTAAAGGGAATGTTGCAAGCTTTTCGAAATCTTTGATTAAAGGCAAGCTGAACAAGGAGACATTTTTTCACATTGGCCGGCTGCTGGCAAAATATAAGAAATGGTTCACTGATGGTGAAGTTATCAAGGAGGCTATGATGGTTGCTGCCAACACTTTGTTCAAAAACTTTAAAAACAATATGGAATTATGGCATCCACCAAGACCATGCTACTTGGTGCTTAATAGTAGCCAGAAGGAGTGGAGTTGTTGTCTGAGGATGTGTCTCAGCAAATACACCAAGACACATCAGGCTGTAAATTTTCTTACTGCAGTTTACTGAGTTACTAGACAGATACAGAACCTGGGTTTACTTCAGGCTCGGATCACTGTGTGGTTTGCATGTTCTTTCCATGTCTGCGTCGGTTTCCTCCGGATGCTTTGGTTTCCTCCCACAGTTCAGAGATGTGCAGGTTAGATTAACTGACCATGCTACATTGACTCTGTGTCAGAGGGATTTAGGGTGGGGTTACAAGTATAGGGCCTAAGTAAAATTGTTGTTGGTGCAGGCTCAATGGGTTGCATGGCCTTCAGCCCTGTATGGATTCTATGATTCTTCTGTACGACTCAGCTGATTGTTTTTGATTGGATGCTGCAACATGTTGCAACAAAAAAGACTTTCTCACTCTTTTTCCATCCAGTGAGGACAAGATGCAAGAATGTTTACCACTGAATTTAAAAGGTTTGTGACTGAAAAGAAACATTTTTATCAAGAAATTGGTTTCAATTACAACCGAATGGACATCATCAATGTTGAGTGTCAGTGCAGGCTTTGTTACACTTGCAGAAATGATCCTGAATTCCTCTCCTATGTCAATTACCACTGTGTTATCCACCAGCAAGCTCAATGAGCAAGGTTATTGACTTTACTCATGTAATAACAGTTGTTGTCAAGATCTTCAACTCAAATTGTGCCAGAGCTCTGTAACATCATTTGTTCTTAATTCCATGAGCTAATCCTTCATGCAAGTCTGAGGTGGTTAATCATAGAATCCATACAGTACAAAAGGAGACCATTTGGCCCATCAATTCTCCACCAACAACAATCCTACCCAGAGTCTTCCTCCTAATGCTATGTATTTACCCGACTAATCCCTCTATTGTACCATCCCAGGACACTAAGGAGCAACGTAGCATGGCCAATACACTTAATCCACACATCTTTGGACTGGGGGAAGAAACTGGAGAAAACCCTTATATACAGGGGGAATGTGCAAAGTCCATCTGATTGTCTGTCTGAGATTAGTCATCTCAAATGATGACCCAGACTTCACTCAATTCCCAGATCCATGCAAACACAGGTGTCACACCAAGAATAGGTGCATGTTATGCATAAATGCATTTTTTGGTGACGGAAAGGGGGATCACATGCTGCATTTTGATGCTGTAAGTGATCTTGTGCTTAAGAAAGTTGGGGACCATTGTCACAATCAAATTGTGCATTTATCTGTTGTCTTTTTACAAATGTAGATAACACTCTGTTCCTGTCCAATCATTTACCATGGGCGTTAACATTCACCCTAAGCTGTCGTCAGAGTGAAACCACACTACTACTTAACATTGGAACAGGAGAACAGGCCATTCTGTTCCTTAAGCCTGTTTCACCAGTTGATTATGGTTAATCTTTACCTACAAGCCCACAGGTTGGCTTTGTTCTTCAACTCTTTTCAGTATGAATTGGCACAATGGTTAACACTGCTGCCTCATTACACCAGGGATCCAGGTTTGATTCTGATCTTCACACGTTCTCCCTATGTCTGCATAGATTTCTTCCCAAAGCCCAAAGATGTGCAGTTTATTTGGCCATGTTAAATTGCCCTTTAGTGTTCAAAAATGTGTATGTTAGAGGGGCTAGCTATGATAAATGCCCAGGGTTGTTGGATTGGGGAAGAAGAGAGGGCCTGAGTGGGAGTGTCAGCATAGACTTGATGGCATGATGGCTTCTTTGCATGTAGGGATTCTAAGGAACGTAAATTACTTGAAGTGCATTAGAAAAATTAATTGTAAATACTTAATTTTGATCTGGGCCTCAAGTTTCAAAATGTTGCATTGCTGTTTACAAAGCTGAATTTGTGTACTTCATTGCAGTGATAAGGTATTTGAAATACTGATAAAAGTGACAATTCCGGAAATACAAAATGGATGGATTACTTCACTATTGAGGACTTCAGATGAGCGTGTCAAGGTTAAAAGAAAATGTCCAGGGTTAAATTGAGAGTGGAAACAAAAAGATAATAAATGAATGGCAGGATGATGCTAGCCCAGTTGATGTGCCATTGTAGGTTGATGTGAACATGCTTGAAATGTCAACTCTCAGCTTATATTTTAAAAAAATCATTCCATTGCTTTCTTCATTCCATTTAAATGGTAATTACGTATTTATTATGCAGTACAGATGTTGGTTACTGCTGCCTTGCCCTTAGGGCATTTGCAGTAGTTGTGGTGTAACTGGAGAATCTTCCAATTAATGAGGAAAAAAATAGCCAAATTACAAAATATTCTGTTGCATGAAATATTACCTCGGGAAATAAATGGAACAGTTGTTTTGTTGCCTCATAACTTAGACCTTAGATAATTCCAAGGGCCAGATGAGTGCTGTATTTGCATTATGCATCCCCTAAGCAATAGTTACATGACCAGAAGGAAATAATCAATAAGTGAAAACCTGTGTAAGGAATTATGACGTCTGAATGGGGATGGAAAGTCCAGCAGATCTGATTTCAATTTTTGATTGGCAGTTTGATTTTATTTATATCGTCCATACCATTTCCTGCTGCCTGAAATTGTTTTACTCCTTACTGGCACTCTATTAACACAAAAGCCCATTGTTAACTTCAGTTTAAATTTCCTCCCAGCAAGCGTTCTGCATTTACTTCCTTTCTCTACCCTGGTATCCAGTTTGAATTTCTTCCTCAATCTTTTTCTTCCTTTTCTCATGCCACTTCCGTATTATTATTAAAGAATTTATTTTCTATGTTTAGAACTCTATTGCCCACAAGCCTGATGATTTAATTCTACGATTCTATTCTGAGTTTACGGAATTTAACTTCTTGGGAGCGGCACAGAGGTTAACACTGCTGCTTCACTGCACCAGGAACCTGAGTTTGATTCCCAGCTTAGGTTATTGTCTGTGTGAAGTTTCTGTGTTCTCCACATGTCTGCAGGGTTTCCTCCAGGTACTCCCATTCCCTCTCACAGTCCATAGATATGCATGTTAGGTGGAATGGCCATGATAAATTTTCCATTAGCGTTAGAGGGACGAGCTACAGTTAATATATGGGGTTATAGGATTAGGCCTGTGTGGGATTGTGGTCAGTGCAGACTCTATTAGCCGAATGGCCTTCTTCCACGCTGTAGGATTCTGTGATTCTTCATTAATTGCCACTGCTTTTAGTTAATTTGGGGAAGATCCTTAGATTCAATAGCAAGTGTAACTGCTGACCCTTTTTTATTTTGCTCCCTTATTTAGAACAGTAAATTGTATAAAACAAGCTATGCTCTAACTACTAACAAAATCAGTCTGAATTTCTATCCCAAGATAGACATTAGGAATTCACCTCATTTGTCATGTCACTGATCAATATTAAATTTCCCCTATTGCAATATTTGGATTAGTGTTGGAAAAAAATTGGCTCAGATATTGAGTACATTTTTTTTTGGTTGGGTTACTTTGGAGGTAATATTTCTGACTAGACAACATTTTTGACCAAAATTTTAACTATTTTGCATGTTATGAAATTGCATATAATGCAGCTGTTTGACTTAATGCTGCTGTTCTTGTCTGAGAGCACGTAATCTAGACTAACACGCCAACAGTACTGAGAGACTGATACAATATTGATGTAATCTTTCGGTTGAAATATTAAACCAAGATAATTCCTGATTAGATGGCTGCAAAAGATACCATGATACTTTTGTCAAAGTAAAATAAGAAATTCATAATAACCTAGTTTGTATTCATCATCAGTCACTAAAACTTATAATTTGTCACACATTGGTTATTGTCTGTGGGACCTTGATCCGGCTGTTATATTTGATTGCCCTTGAACTGTGGTCATTTCAGAGCTCAGTTAAGAGTCAACCATATTGCCATGGGCGTGGAGTTACATGTAGGTCAGACTGATTAAAATTCTCTTTCTAAAAGATATTAGTGAACCTGTTAGGGGGTTTTCATAACCATTAGATAGTGAAGAGGGGTGTTATAGTTTGCAGAGGGACTTGGACAAGTTGCAGAGCTGGGCCGAGAGGTGGCAAATGGAGTTTAATGTGGAAAAGTGTGAGGTAATGCACTATGGCAGAAATAATAAATGTGTAGAGTATAGGGCAAATGGTAGGATTCTTAGTAGTCTAGATGAACAGAGGGATCTTGGTGTGTATGTGCATAGATCCCTGAAAGTAGGCAGTCAGGTCGAGAAGGTTGTTAGGAAGGCATATGGAGTCTTGGCTTTTATTGGTAGAGGGATTGAATTTCGGAGCCGCAACGTCATGTTGCAACTGTACAAAACTCTAGTGCGGCCGCACTTGGAGTATTGTGTGCAGTTCTGGTCCCCACATTATAAGAAAGATGTGGAGGCATTGGAGAGGGTACAGAGGAGGTTTACCAGGATGTTGCCTGGTATGGAGGGCAGGTCTTATGAGGAGAGGCTGAGGGATTTGAGGTTGTTTTCGTTAGAAAGGAGGAGGCTAAGAGGGGACCTGATCGAAACATATAAGATGATTAGAGGTTTAGATAGGGTGGACAGTGATAGCCTTTTTCCTAGGATGGAAAAAGCTAGCACGAGGGGACACAGCTTTAAATTAAGGGGTGATAGTTATAGGACGGATATCAGAGGCAGGTTCTTTACCCAAAGGGTGGTTCGGGAGTGGAATGCCCTGCCTGCAGCAGTTGTAGATGCGCCAAGTTTGGTGGCGTTTAAGAGGTTAGTTGATAAGTATATGGAAGAGAAGGGAATGGTTTAGTTTAGAGGGGCATTGCTTTTTATATTGGTCAGCGCAACATCGAAGGCCGAAGGGCCTGTTCTGTGCTGTAATGTTCTATGTTCTATTACTGAGTCTAATTTTATAATTCTAGATTTTTTAATTGAAATTAAATTCCACCCGCTGCTATGTTGAGATTTTAATCCATGTGCACAGAGCATCAACCTGGGCCTCTGGGTTATTAGTTCAATGACATTACCAGTATACCACAATGTCCCCACAATTTATGTGAAGTAAAATTGTTCTGAGGATGTGAAAAATGCTATATGAATGCAAATTCTTGTTTTTTCTCCCTTCGTAAATTTGTGCACCTACATCAGGTTTTCTCATTATCTCCTTTGTTCCAAGAAGATAGACCACAGATTCTTCAACTTAACTTTGTACTAAAAGCCCCTTGAACTGTTCAGATGCATCCTCTTAAGGACTCCCGTATGCTTTGTACTGAGTGCCATCTCCATTTGTCTCATTTTTCCTATCCTCATTCTACGAAAATCACTTTTGTATTAACTTTCATCCATCACATGTGCATCCATTCCACTAGCCAGACATGTTTCACTTATTCAAGTGCAGACAGATTATGGGCATTTTCCATGAGGTAATGTTTAGCAGCTGTGGAGCATGCACAGTCATTGCTAGAATTGAACTGCCTAAATCATGCAGCTTGCTAACACAGGACTGGTAAATTTCCCTCTGCTTGGTCAAGTGGGGACACCTTACTTGTTAGAATATAGAAATAACTGGAACCAAGTGGGAAGAAACCAGGAAACACCTGGATGTGATATGAAGTTATCAGGAAGCAAGAGGAGAATTCCAGCTTCCAGTGACAAATCTATTCCTTCAGGTTCCAGAAATAAGGCAGAGCATATGACTCCTGGATTATTATAAACTCTCTGACTCGGGTATTAATTACTGAAATAAACATGGAGCCATTGCAACTTCAAAAAGACTGAGCATAGCTGCCCATCAAGCACCGTACTCAATTGTTTCAAAGAAGTGCATATAGTGCCTTCACAGTGTTTCCAAATGTTCACCTCTGCGATACAAGACAGGAATACTTTCTTTTCATCAAAAATAAGTCAAGAGCAGAGCTAAAAAGATAAAATAGACCAAAAAACACATTTCATAGAAATTAAGATAATATATATGAACCAAAGTTCTAAACTACAATGTATGGCTGAATTGATGAACAGGTACAAGAGAAGGCAGACATTCAGCCCATTGATCTCATATCAGCTCTTAATAAGAGCAACTTTGCTAGTCTCCTCACTTGCTCAATTCCTATAAACCTGCATTATTTTCCCCCTCAGGTGCATACCAATTCTGTGTTGAATCACATTACTGAATCTGCCTTCACTGCCCTTACAAACAGTGCATTCCAGGTTATAACCACACATTTTGTTTAAAAAAGTTTTGCTTTTGATTTTTTTTGTCAGTCACTTTAAATCTGTCCCCTCTGTTTTCAACCCTTCTGCCAATGGGAACAATCTATCTCCATTTCCATTATCTCAAATCCTTGTGATTTTGAGCACCTCTTATCAAATCTGCTCTCAACTTTTGTTACAGACATTGTGTAAGATAACTTGCCCCTTTTTCTCTCTTCTCAGCTAACCTCAACAAGAGGTATATTTTTAAAGACTGTTTTAAGTCTTTTGAGTATGGTTACATTACAGAACGCACTCTAACAGGTTTTTTTGTAAATTTAAAAGTCAACGTTTGTCACAACACTCTATACACAGCCAAATATTCAATCCCCAAACATGCAGACATGTACAAGAAAAGATGAATTCTAGAAATGTGGCATGCACATAGATTATGAACAGTAACAAGAAGCAGGCCATTTATTTTTAACCAGCCCTTTTAGGTGGACCTTTAAAAGTGTTGCATACTTGAAAGATTCCCTCTATTAGTTCTTTTGGAAGTATCAGATGAAATTGGGACTGACATCATGTTCAGGAGAAGTGTAATCTTGCAGTTGAAGTAGATTAGCCCCTTTCCATTGCCTGAGTTAACTATTTTAGGCAGGCTTTTCTTCTGGCTTTGTCCATCTCTCCGTGCTGTTAGTCCCAGACTTGTTGAGCTCCGTTTTGGATTAATTAGGTATCAATCTGTCTAGTTAGTTTCAGTCATGTGATGAAAATGTTCTGCAAGGATGATTGATTTCCTATCAATATTCCAGGTGTCTTCAAATTGGACAGACTTGATTTGACGTCCAATCTGACAGGTCTGGTAGTCATTGTCTTTCAATTTTTTTCCATTGAAGTGATGAGATGGTCAATTTGCACCATGGAAATCCATTTGCATTTTAAGTAACTTCCTTTGCACATTGATTATGTACAAACCTCAAGAAGTCACAAAAATTTCCTGGAATGCATTCTCTGAGGGTAGTATGTCCATTATTTTACGTTTTTAAAGCACAGTTTCCTCTGCCCAATTATCTTTACAGGCATAACCTGACTATCACACTATTTCCTCTAAGGCGAACAAACTCAGCTTCCCCAATCGGCTTATATAATCATCCTAGAATTATACTCATTTCTGCAGCCTTTCTGAAGTGCGATGCCCTGATCTGGGCACAATTCACTATTATTGCCTTGTTTTTATATTTTATGCCTCTATTTATAAATCTTGTATGCCCTTTTAGCTTTTTTATTCAACCCCTGCTACCTTTAGTAATTTGTGTGCTCACAGCCCAGACTTCTCTGTTCTTGCAACCCTTTAAAATTACATTCTTTAATTTTATATTTCCTTTCCTTGTTTTTTCCTTCTGAAATGTATCATTTCCCATTTCTCTGCATAAAATTTCACCTGTCACGTCCACTTGTTCCACCAGCTTAATGATTAATAACATTACTCGCCCCACAACCGGACATGATGTTGCAAATACCTTCTCAATGGCAGTGGAATCTCTATTATATAATGCTCTGTTCTGACTTGGCTTTCACTCTCTCTCAGACTGACATAGTTTTCAATATATTTTAACTGTGTGTGTGTGTGACCTGTTCTAAAGTCCACCTGGATGGTTTGATTGTTAAAGATCAAAGGAAGACTTAGATTGCTTGAATGGGGAGGGAAGGTAAAAGGTGAATGACAGTATCTCTTGAGTTCACAGTGGGTAGATTCCCAGAAAGATATTGGATTGTAAACAATTGTGCTGTAAGTTGTCCATTGACTTCAAGGAGTCAAGGATAGCTAATTATCATTTCTAATTAAATAGAAGGCTAATGTGTTCCTCTCCACCATTTTAAAAAATTACAGAAGAAGCCACTTTTGTGATCAGGTTCCCTACAAACCAATGAATGTCACAGACAGCAGTCGGTGTAGTCAAGAGAGGAGAGGCTGCAGATTATTTGAGCCACCAGAATGAATGCCAGAGGGAAATGGTAGCCAGTTGAAGAGATGTATCCTGCACCTATCTAAGAAATCAAGGAAATTCATTGTGACATGGCCAGAGAGAACAAAGAAGTGTTGAAGTAGGTTTTTCTGCTGTTAATATATTCGGAGATGCTCCAAGGAAAGCACTTGGTGATGATTACATAGAACATAGAACATTACAGCACAGAACAGGCCCTTCGGCCCTCGATGTTGTGCCGACCAAAATAAAAAGCAATGCCCCTCCAAACTAAACCATTCCCTTCTCTTCCATATACTTATCAATTAACCTCTTAAACGCCACCAAACTTGGCGCATCTACAACAGCTGCAGGCAGGGCATTCCACTCCCTAATCACTCTTTGAGTAAAGAACCTACCTCTGATATCCGTCCTATAACTCATACCCCTTAATTTAAAGCTGTGTCCCTCGTGCTAGCTTTCTCCATCCTAGGAAAAAGGCTATCACTGTCCACCCTATCTAAACCTCTAATCATCTTATATGTTTCAATAAGGTCTCCTCTTAGCCGCCTTCCTTCTAACGAAAACAACCTCAAATCCCTCAGCCTCTCTTCATAAGACCTGCCCTCCATACCAGGCAACATCCTGGTAAACCTCCTCTGTACCCTCTCCAATGCCTCCACATCTTTCTTTATAATGTGGGGACCAGAACTGCACACAATACTCCAAGTGCGGCCGCACTAGAGTTTTGTACAGTTGCAACATGATGCTGCGGCTCCTAAATTCAATCCCCGAATTCAAAGTTGCCACTCAGCAAAATGGGAAAATGTGAACCGATTCGATTTATTGTCACATGTATTAGTATATAATGTAAAGTATTGTTTCTTGGATGTTATACAAACAAGGCACACTGTACATACAGAAGGAAAGAAGGGACAGAATGTAGTGTTACAGTCATAGCTAGGGGGTAGAGAAAAATCACCTTGAAGTTGGATGTGATAATGGTATGTTTGCAGTAAGTAAAGTTTTATTTATTAGTCATAAGTAAGGCTTACATTAATACTGCAATGAAGTTACTGTGAAATTCCCCTAGTTGCCACACTCCAGCACCTGTTCGGGTCAATGCACCTAACCAGCATGTCTTTTAGAATGTGGGGGGAAACTGGAGCATCTGGAGGAAACAGGGAGAATGTGTAAATTCCATGAAGGATTTCAAACAACTGCGAACTCCGACAGTGACCAAGCCGGGAATTGAACCGGGTCCCTGGTGCTGTGAAACAGTAGTGCTAACCACTGTGCTATTGTGCTGCCCCACTATAATTCTGGTGACAGTGTGATGTGTAATAAGTATGAAGAATGTTTCTTTCTGTGGTTTAATATACAAGTTGTTTACAACAGTGGCACTTAGGTTAGTTTTTTTGTCTTTTGTTAGGCTAAGTATCTTAAGCTTGCCATGTTATCCTTTTCAGTTATCAGCTGGAGGTTTGAATTTCTGTTTAAATATTTGTGGTCTCTACATGGAAATATAATATTTTAAAATTGTGTTCCCTAGCTATCAACTCCCTCTTCCTCCCTGACAGCTGTCCAAGCCAAAACCAACCTGTTGTTCCATTAAGAACATAAGAAATAGGAGCAGGAGTAGGCCATCCAGCCCCTCGAGCTTGCCCCACCATTCAATAAGATCATGGCTGATGTGTAGTGGTTCAGTACCACTTCCCGGCTTTCTCCCTGCAACCGTTAATTCCCTTGTCAGTCAAAAACCTATCCACTCTTGACTTGAATGTATTAGGCGAGGAAGCCTTCACCACCTTATCAGGCAGAGAATTCCAAAGATTCACCACCCCTTGAGTGAAGAAACCCCTCCTCAACTATGATCTGAACACCCGCGCCCCCCCCCCCCCCAATCTTTAGTCCTGCTTTCTTTGCTAAGTGGGAAGAGTCTCTCAACCTCTACCCTATCCATCCCCTTCATTATCTTATACATCTCTATAAGATCCTCTCTCAGCCTTCTAAACTCCAAAGAGTATAAACCTCACCTATTCAGTCTCTCCTCATAATCTCATAATTAGACTCTGAAATGAGCTTTTTGCCATATTATCCCTCTTTTTCCATCTCCACAACTTGCATAATTCCATCCTTCCCTAAACTCATCTGCAGCATGGTGACAGTGGTTAACATTCCTGCTTTACAACAGCTGAGACCTTGGTTTGATTCCAGCCTTTAGTGACTGTGTGGAGTTTGCATATTCTCTCTGTGTCTGTCTGGGTTCCTTCTGGGTGCTCTGGTTTCCTCCCACAGTCCAAAGATGTGAAGGTTAGGTAGATTGGCCATACTAAACTGTACCTTAATGTCCCAAGATGTGTAGGAATAGCGGAATAAATATATGGAGTTACAGGGATAGGACTTGGATAACATGTTCTGTCAGATCATTGTGCAGACTCGATGGGCCAAATGATGGTCCCCTGCACTGAAGGGACTCTATGGGATAAGTGTCTTGTTGTAAAGAATTATGGGACAGGAATGTTGAAGCTTTTTCTCTTTATAGGCTAGACCCCAATGGCCATATATAAAATCTTAAGTCCATTAAGTTATATATGACTGAAGTTGTTGAAATCAACAGAACTTGATGTCTTGATGGTAGGACTTGTTAACTAAATGTCTCTTTTAAGAGCAGCCCATTCCAAATCATAAGATCATTGGAACTCAGTGAAGAAAAACTAGTAATCCGATAAATGGAAACACAAATAGGAATGAGCTGACTTTTCGGTCTTGGGTTGTATGTGATCCCAAACAACAGTTAGAACACCATGACATAAACTTTCCTCTCAGGCATAAATGTGGCAGGACAAGATTTCTGCTCATCTTTCTACCAAGAGAAACTGGGGTGAAATATGAGGCAGACATTAGTTGTTAGATGTTAGCCTAAAAACCTACATCTTATTGGTCCGACTTGTAAAGAACAACATTGACAGAACATTCCATATGTATGGGCACTTGAGTTGATAGAATAACAGAAATTAATGACAAGATAGGCATAGTATGTCTAAACCAGCCAAAAAAGTTTATTTCCATATTTGAGCTCTTGATCTTTATTCTTATGGATTATGGCTCTTCAAGTGCATTTCCAAGTACTTTTTAAATGCACAGTGTGTTTCTGCCTCTACTAGGCTTTCAAGCAGTGAGTTGGAAATGCCAGCATCCTCTAGATGGAAAAATTCTTTACTTTTTAAGTTTTCTACCAGTCAATTATTTAAGTTGGTTCCAGTGGCTGTTGACCTCTCTGCTCAAGGGCTATCGGTCCCCACTGTTTAGGCTGCTCATCATTTCATACATTTCTGTTAAATTCCACTTCAGCCTCCACTGTTTCAAAGGAAAGAACCCTTGTCTATCCAATCTTTCCGCATAGCTAAAATTTTCCAGTTTTGGCTGCATCTTTGTAAATCTGCTCTGTATCTATAATGTGGTGACCAGAACTGTGCAATGCACCCTAATCTTGGCCTGTCCAGTGTTTCATACAGTTCCAGCATAACCTTCCTGCTTTTAAATTCTATGCCGTATCTAATAAAGGAAATAATCCTGTATGCTGCCTTAACCATCTTATCTCCTTTACTGCTGCCTTCAGAGATTTGTGCATGTCCACTCCAGCGTTCTTCCACATCTTAGTATCTTTCTCAGGAAACAAAGGAAATTTGATATCTCTGCTATAACTCTCTCCAACTTCTACAGATGCATCATGGAAAACATTATTTCTGGTTGTATGACAGCTTGGTATGGCTTCTCTCTGTCTGCAACTGCAAAAAAACTACAAAAGATCGTGAATGAAGGCTAGTCCATTGTTCAAACCAGCCTCCCATCCATTGACACTTTCTGTACTTCCTGCCACCTCAGAAAAGCTGCCAGCATAATCAAGGACCCCATGCACGCTGGGCATACTCTCTTTCCTTGTCCATCAAGAAAAAGATACGAAAACCTGAGATTGCATGTCGACCGACTTAAAAATAGCTTTTTCCCTGCTGCCATCAGACTTTTGAATGGACCTTCCTCACGTTAAGTTGATCTTTCTCTACACTTTAGCTATGACTGTAACACTACATTCTGCACTCTCTCCTTTCCTTCCCTATGTACTTTGTATGTATAGCATGCAAAAAAATTGATACTTTTCATTATATACTAATGCGTATAACAATAAATCAAATCCTTCCATTTTTTTAAAACTTTATTTATTAGCATCACAAGTAGGCTTACACTGCAGTGAAATTACGGTGAAAATCCTTCTAGTCGCCACTGTCCAGCACCTGTTTGGGTAGACAGAGAGAATTTAGCAAAGCCAATGCATCAACCAGCACATCTTTTGGACTGTGGCAGAAACCAGAGTACCCAGAGGAAACCCATGGGCAGACACAGGGAAAACATGCAGATTCCACGCAGGCAGTGACTTAAGCCAGGAATCGAACCCAAATTCCTCGAGTTGAGAGGCTGCAGTGCTAACCACTGTGTCACCATGTATTCTTTTGGCTTATTTGCCTTTCGTTGTCTTTTCTGGATTGAGTTCCGATTGCTATTTTTCTGCCCACCTGAGCACTCTGTTGATATGTCTTAAGCTTTCTTTCTCTATCAGCCATGCAGCCAGTTTTTGTATCGTTTGCAAAAATTTATTTATACCTCCTATATCTTGAGTTTAAATCACTGCTATATACCACAGAAAGAAAGGGAGCTGGTACAAGCCCTGCATGTCCCCGCTATAAAAAAGCTTCCAGTGATAGACGTCCCTTTGGCTTTTACCTTTTGCTTCCTGCCGCTAAACAAACTTAGAGTCAAACTTATCGCTTGCCCATGGATCCCATGTGCTGTTTCTTGCTGATCAGTCTGCCAATGTGGGATCTTGCCAAAATCCTTGCTGGAATTCAAGTGGACTGATCAAATGCATTACCCTCACCAATGTTCTTTGTTAGCTCCTCAAAAAATTCAATAAATCAAACACAAATTTCCTTAATAAATCCATGTTCACTGTTCTTGATTATACCATGCCTTTGTAAATAATGATTGTTACTGATCTCAAACTTTTTTCCAAATAATTTCCAACCACAAGTTTAGCTAATAGAGTTGCTATTATTTAATCTATTCTTTCCTCCATTATTAAACAACATTGGAACATTAACTGTTCTTGGGCACCACATCTGTAACAAGACCAAAGTGGAAAATAATACTATTCCTTCCCTTGCTTCTTTTAACAGGCTGGAATACCTTTCAACTGAGCTTGGTGATTGATCAACTTTCAAAGATGACAATTCTTAATATTTACTATCTCCCTATGTTTATCTCATCCAATATTTCAAAATTATCCTTAACCATAATGTCTGCATTGCATCCTCTTTTGTCAAGATAAATGTTAAGTATTTGTTAAAAGCCAAGATATGTTTTCTTCCTCCACAAATTGGTTACCTTTTTGGTGTGTAATAGACTTTACTCTAGCTTTTTGCTCTTTCTATATTTATAAGATGCTTTTTGAGTTTTCTTTGATTATTTTACGGACAATATTCTTTCAAGCAGTTTCCCAAAATGTGCAGCAAATGGCAGAACAACTAGAAGAATCCACTGCCAGCATCTGCTGCACCACCATGGAATAGAAGTACAGTGCTGCTAGGAATAAAGGTAGCGCATGCAGCAGCTCTAGGATAATCTGGGCTGGGGGCCCCAAAAGTGCTCTCTGCTTTTAAATGGGTGCTTTATCCCTCTCCTGAAAACAATTTGATGATCTTTGTGGTTTTAAAATGTAAAACGCAACCAGAAAAAATGTGCATAATATTTATGCCACAGCCACCAGTTGTCTCAAAATGAATTATAGCCAAGGAAATACTTAATGTATTCTTGTAGTGTGGGAAGCGCACAGCAAGATCCCACAATCAGCAGTTAAGTAATGGCCCACATAATCTGTTTGTTTGATATCGATAGAGGGTCACATACTGGCCCAAATACCAGGATAATTCCTCTGCTCTTCAGAATGTCATAGTTTGAAGTCCACTTGAATGGACAGACAGCACTCTAGTTTAATGTTCCATTTACAAGATCGGTTTGTGCTTCCTCAGTATTGCAGTGGATTGTCAGCTTTGATCTTTGTGCTTGAATCCCAGAACCTATCCCATTTGGTTCAAAGGTGAAAATATAACCAACTGAGCTAAGGCTGACACCTGAAAGAGCTAGTCCTTTTAAAAGCAATGATATTAGAGCTGAGACATTTGTGAAAATTATTGCAAATGTATTGCCTGGTTACAATACTCCTGCACATATTAAATAATCAAAACATGTCATTTCTCATATAAACTATGCTACTCTCATATATGCCAACTGTCAGCACATCATCAGACCAGCATGCATTTGTGTTTGCTGACAAAAACCAATGGAGAGACTGGGCGGCTAATTTTGACAAGAGGGCTGCTATCTGTGAAGTAACTAATGCTTGGTAGATTGACGAGAAGTTTCATGAGATCAGGAATTCCTGGCTACTGTGTGCAGTGCTTGGAACGTTTTGTAGCTGAACATGGAGAGGAGTGGTCTGAGGGTAGGGCCTTTATCAATGAAGGGCAGGCAAGAGGGAATAGATAACAATGAAGCTGAAAGAGAAGGAAGCATAGCTTAAGTTAGGATGTGGATGGAAACTTGAGAAGGAGAGAAGAAAGACTATTAACGTGAGTACCAGGAGAGACAGAGAAAGAATGCTAGCATGAGTTGGGATGGAAAGAATGCAAGCCTGAACTGGATGATTGAGTGCTAACTAGAATGAGGGGGAAGAGAAAATGATCACGGTGTATCCTTTCTAACCTGCTGATTCGTAGAACTACATCACTGCTATTCAACAGCAACTTCAAGCTTTCATTATGCGAAATGAAGGGCCCAATTTTTACCATTTTGATTCAAGGTGCTGAATCTGGGAATGTTTCAGATTCCCCACATGCATTCTGCTTGAAAAAAAATCAATAATTCCAAATCACGCTGCATAAACGTGTGAGCTGGGCTTATGCCTGAAACACAACTGGAGCCTTCAATTGCACATGCACTCTAAAAAATATAGAACAACACTCCCCTACCACATCATTCCCAAACCGGCTAAAGCCTTCCCCTGGCCCCCACAGACACTGCCCCACCTCAATAACATAACTGACTCCTTATTCCAACATTCCCCCCTTCCCAGCATGCATGCAGAGTAACATTGGACGCCCCTGCTCCCCTCGCACCAGAAAGTCATCTGCCCCCTTCTTCTCCTCCACCCTCCTCCCTCCAATGCCCTTGACCTTCTTCCCTTCCTCTCTTCCTATTACCCCCCTGTCAGAGGGCCATCTGATCCATTTCCTTCCCATTTCTCCATCACCAAACTGAGTTAGAGAGCGACCAGAAGTTCTCCTCAGAAGCTGGAGTGCCCAAATCAGACCTTTGCAGACCATGTATGTTTCATGCAGAATCTGAATGGGCAAACGCGGAAGTAGAGGAAGAAGTGCCAGTAAGTTTTGGCGTGCAGCCCATTAAGTCTATTTAAGTGCATACAAATGTCCAGACAGTAGCCATTTTTGGCAATTGATAAAGGGGAACTGGCGTGGAGGCGGGTGCGGATCATGCTACACACCTCACGTTTGACCTTACCAAATTTTGGTGCCTGAAAATGGGCGCAACTTAGAGTCATAGAGGTTTACAGCATCGAAACAGGCCTTTTGGCTAACTTGCCCACGCTGCTCTTTTTTTTAAATCCCTAAACTAATCCCAATTGCCTGCATTTGGCCCATATCCCTCTCTACTCATCATACTACCTAAATGCTTGTTAAAAGATAAACTTGGTACCTACCTCTACTAGTACCTCTAGCAGCTTGTTCCAGACACCACACTCTGTGTGGAAAAAAAAATGCCTCACTAGAAACTTCTGTATCTCTCCCCTTTCCCCTTAAACCTACACCCTCTACTTGTAGACTCCCCTATCTTTGGGAAAAGGTATTGACTATCTACCTTGCCTATGCCCCTCATTATTTTGTACAGCTCTATAAGACCACCCGTTAGCCTCTTAGTTCCACGGAAAAAAGTTCTAATCTATTCAGCCTCTCCTTATAACTCAATCCATCAAGTCCAGGCAGCATCCTAATAAATCTTTACTGCACTGTTTCTAGTTTGATAACATCCTTTCCAAAATCAGGTGACCAGAATTGCACACAGTATTCCAAGTATGGCCTTACCAATGTCTTGTACAACTTCAACAAGAAGTCCCAACTCCTTTATTCAGTGTTCTGACCGATGAAACCAAGCATGCTGAATGCCTTCTTCACCACTCTATCCACTGTGACTCAACTTTCAAGGAGCTATGAACATGTACCCCTAGATACCCCTAACTTTCCCCAATGCAGTACCATTAACTGAGTAAGTCTTGCTCTGGTTCAGTCTACCAAAATGCATTACCTTGCATTAAACGCCATCTGCCATTTGTCAGCCTACTGGTCCAATTGATCAAGGTCCCACTGCAATTGGAAATAACCTTTCTCACTGTCCACCATGCCACCAATCTTGGTGTCATCTGAAACTTACTAACCATGCCCCCTATATTCTCATCCAAATCATTAATATACATGACAAGTAATAGCGGGCCCAGCGTTGATCCTTGAGGCACACCGCTGGTCACAGGCCTCCAGTTTGAAAAATGACTCTTTACAATCACCCTTTGGCTTCTGCCAAAAAGCCAATTTTGTATCCATTTAGACACCTCACCCTGGATCCCGTGAGATTTAATCTTATGCAACAACCTACTGTGCGGTACCTTGTCAAAGACTTGCTAAAGACAACATCAACTGCACTGCTCTCATCTGCCTTCTTGGTTACCTCTTCAAAAAACTCAATCAAAGTTGTGAGACATGATTTTCCACTCACAAAGCCATGCTCACTATCCCTAATCCGCCCATGCACCTTTTAAATGTCTGTAGATCCTGATTCTCAAAATACCTTCCAACAATTTACCCACCGTAGATGTGAGGCTAACTGGCCTGTAGTTCCCAGGCTTTTCTCTGCAGCTGTTTTTAAGCAAACATTTTTGTGGCACAACATTTGCCACTCTCCAATCTTCAGGCACCTCACCTGTGACTATCAATGATTCAAATATCTCGGCTAGCCTCCCATAACATCCTGGGATATACTTCATCAGATCCCGCAGATTTATCTATCTTGATGCGCTTTATGACTTCCAGCACCACGTCATCTGTAATATGGACACTCATCAAAACATCTATATTTAATTCCCCTAACATCCATGCTTTTCTCAATGGTAAATATTGATGATGAAATGGGAAATATTATTTAAGATCTCACCCATCTCTTGTGGATCCACACACAGATTACCTTGTTGATCCTTAAGCCCTACTCTCTCCCTTGTTACTCTTTTTTTTTAAGCAACACAGCACGGGAAACAGGCCCTTCGGCCCAACGAGCCCGCGCCGCCGTCATACTATATAGTAGCAAATATATTATCCTATTTTAATATTCCTATATAATATATATATTATTCCTAATATGGAAAATTTTCACCATAGGGACAATTTGTTTCCCAATCAGCCTAAGAGCGAATTTTTGGGTTGTGGGAGGAAACCGGAGTGCCCGGAGAAAACCCACGCAACCACGGGGAGAACGCGCAAACTCCCGCAGACACCGGCCCAATTCCAAGTGTCTGCACAGCCACATCGATAGTCTCTGAGCTGTCATGGTGCCCTTCAGATGGTCCACATAAAGCACTCATTTACGACATGAGGTACCAGGCAACCCATGAATCAACATCCAAGAGCTGTACCCGCACCACCTGCCGAATGCATGCTCAAAGTATGGACCGAATTACCTGTGGAAAAAAGCCGTAGTTAAACAGTCCTAATATATCCCTCTATCTGCATACCGCTCATGTGGCTGTCCAAGAGACCCTTAAACAGCCCCAGCGTGCCTGCTCCCACCACCTTACTCGGCAGTGCATTCCACACCCCCACTACCCTTTGTGTGAAAAACTGCCCTCTAATATTCGTCTTATACATAGCCCCCTCACCCTAAGGCCATGACCCCTCGTCCTATCCATTTCTGAAGGTGGAAAAAGTTTACCTCCATTTACTCTATCTATACCCCTTATAATCTTATACACCTCTATGAGATCCCCTCTAAGCCGACGTCTTTCAAGGGAAAACAACCCCAGTCTATCTAATCGTTCCTCATAAGACAGTCCTTCCATACCAGGCAGCATCCTGGTAAACCTCCTCTGCACTCTCTCCAAGGACTCCACATCCTTCCGATAGTACGGAGACCAGAACTGGGCGCAGTATTCCAGTATTTTGCCCTTTGTTTATTTGTAAAAGCTCTTTGGATTCTCCTTTACCTTATCTGCCAAAACAATTCCATGACACTTTTTGTCCTCCTAATTTCTCTCTTAACTCTACTCCTACACACCTGATAGTCTTCAAGAGATTCACTTGATCCCAGCTGCCTATGCATGTCATTTGCCTCTTTCTTCTTCTTGATCAGGACCTCAATATCCCGAGTCATATCTGGTTCCCGATTTCTACCAGCTTTGCCCTTCACTCTAAGAGGAACGTGTTTACCCTGAACACTGGTTAACATACTTCTGAAAACCTGTCACTTACCAGATGTCCCTTTTTCTTCCCAAAGACTCTCCCAAACTTGATGTAAAATTGGGCCCAAAATCTTTGGTTATGTTTTCTATTTAAGTTACAAAGGCTTTGTTTCACTGTCTTTCATCCGTCATCAGCCTATCCTCAGGGCTGATCTTGAATTGTCAGTTTTGGGGTGCTGTCAGTTATTTTCAATCTGTTGGTCAATTTTGACTAGCTTTTCTGGTTGGCTAGTATGAAGTGTTTTTGAACTTCTGCCATTTGGACTGAAAATTTCAAATGATATAAATTACATTGGTTCAATGCAGTGCATTCCAATTAACAGGTAGATTTGTTTTGCATTATAAATGATCTCATATAGATCTGTTAAATGCATTACTTATTGAGCTGCATTCAGTTGAGAGCTGAGTTACAAATCTATGCAGGAGATAGTTGCATTGGTCTTATACCACGTTTTATATTGTATCATACAATGGCTACATGCTGTCATTGGTATAGTCTGCATTTATTTTCCAGCACTTAGCTTAAAGTATATCGTTACAATCCACTAATTGCTGGTGTATTTTAATAAATGCAGAAAAAATAATTTGTATTTCTATAACACCTTTCATGACTTCACATCCTAAAAGACTTTGCTGCCAATGAAATGCACTGAAATTTAGGCACTGCTTTATTGTACAAAATGCAAGCTTCCATTTCAATGAAATAAATCATCATCCAAAGATAGGCAAGTTAGGTTAATTGGCCATGCTAAATTGACCCTAGTCAATTAGCAGATTAGCAGGGTAAATGTGTGGGGTTACAGGAGTAGATCCTGGGTGAGATTGTGGTTGGTACAGACTTGATAGGCCAAATGGCCTCTTTCTGTACTATCGGGACTCTATGATTCTAGGAAATAGTGAAATCTTTGTTGGTTTGATCTGGGATAAATTTTGGCTAGGCTACTGGGAGAACTCATTTGTTTTTTAATCATTTGGGGACATGTGTCGCTGACTGAACCAGCATTTGTTGCCCGTCCCTAATTGCCCCTTGAATTGAGTGGCTCACTGGATCATTTCAGAAGGCATTTAAGAGTGAGTCACATTGCTCTGGGTCTGGAATCACACGTAAGCCAAACCAGGTAAGGACAGCAGGTTTCCTCCTTAAAGGACATTAGTGAAACATGGGTTTTTACAACATCGACAATAGTTTCATGGTCATAATTAGACATTCTTGATTCCAGCTTTTTTATTGAAGTCAAATTTCACCATCTATTGATGGGATTCGAATCCTGGTCCCCAGAGCTTTACCCTGAATCTCTGGATTACGAATCCAGTGACAATAACACTACCCCAGTGCCTCTCCTGTTCTTTTAATTGTTGTGTTGGATCTTTTATGTTCACATGATTGGACAAATCTGGTTTCTCAACCTGGTTTAATTTTTGTCTGTAATGGCTCCTTTTACTACTCATACAAGTTGTCCCCCAGGGATCTAAACTATGTCTCCTCCTTTTATCTACATGTTGTCCTTTGGTGACATTGTCCAAATATATACATCAGGATCCATATGTATTCAATCTGATCTTTTTCAATCCTCATTACTTCCATAGGATATAGGGGCAGAATTAGGCCAATCAGCCCATTGCTCCGCCATTCGATCATAGCTGATTTTTTTTCTCATTCCCCATTCTCCTGCTTTATCCCCATAACCTTTGATCCCCTTATCAATCAAGAACGAATCTGTCTCTATCTTAAAGATGCCCAGTGACCTTGTCTCCACAGCCTTCTGCGGCAAAGAGTTCCATGGATTTGCCACACTCTGGCTGAATAAATTCCTCATCTCTGTTTAAAAGGATCATCCCTTTAGTCTGACGTTGTGCCCCCTTGTTCTAGCTTTTTCTACTATTGGAAATATTCTCTCCACATCCACTCTAACTGGGTCTCACAGTATCCTGTCAGTTTCACTAAAGTCCCCTCTCAACCTTCTGAACTCCCAATGAGTACAGACCCAGAGTCCTCAGTTGTTCCTCAAACAACAAACTCTTCATCCCAGGGATCATTCTTGTGAATCTCCACTGGACTTTACGAAGGCCAACACATCCTTCCTTAGATTTGGGCCCCAGAATTACTCTGTCTGACTAGAGCCTTATTCAGCCCCAAAAGTACATCCCTGCTTTTGCCTTAATTTCTCCTTCCAAAATGTATAATCTCACACTTTTCCACATTGTATTCCATCTGCCACTTCTTTGCCCACTCTCTTAAGCTGTCCTAGTTCTTCTGCAGCTTCCCTACTTTCTCAATACTAACTGTCTCTCTACATATCTTTGAATCATTTGCAAACTTAGCAACAGTACCTTCAGTTCCTTCCTCCAAATCATTAATGTCATGCTGCCTATCAAGTATTGGTTACGCAGAAGCTTCCTTCAAATAACTATCAGGAAAACAGGAGCCACTATCTTCTGTTCCACTGCTAACTGCAAACCCTAACTACCGATGTTCTCCCTAATTAAGATCTAAGACTGAATCATGTGCGTCCTTGTCATCCTGTTTGATGCTGAACTTCTAAGCCCAAATTCTTGCCATCAGCAAAGTTGCCAATTTGTACTTCTATAAACTTGCACATCTCCACCTCTGTTTTAGTTGATCTGCTGAAAGACTTTTCCATGGCTTTGTTACCTCTTTTCATATGCTTTCCTGACTAATCTCTCACATTCCCCGTCCCTCTCAAACTTAAAGTGAACTAAAGTCTGCTTCTCATATGCAAGCTCACACCATGTCCCACTCACCCATCATCTATGTTCTTACTGACATACATTGGTTCCTGGTTAGTCAATGCCTTGATGTTACAATTCTCAACCTTTTTTTTTTAAATTAGTCCATGTCTTCATCCCCCCATACCTTCATAACCTCTTTCAGCTCTATAATTCTGTGGGATTTCTGCACTCTGTCTATATAGCTTCTTGCATCTCCCCAGTTTTCATCACTGCACTAATAGCAGCTTTGCCTTCAGCTGTCCAGGCCCGAGGCTCTGGAATTCACTGAATCTCCGTGCTTATCTACTTTTCCCTCTTGCTTTAAAATGCATCTTGAATCGTGTAAGACTTCTATTTCCAATTCTGATGAAGGAGCACCAGCCTAAAATGTTAACTTAATCTCTGTTTTCATAGATTCTGCATGACTAATTCTAACATTTTCCATTTTTATTTATTGTGATCTCTGTAATGCTTCCTGCCATTTACACTGTTGGAATATGGGGGAGGCCTATTATCCGCCAAAATCAAATGTTTGGAACTCGATAGATTGGTCTATAGTCTAGACATTAAGGAGGATCTGTGCAAGTGCTTTGATCGTGTCTGTGAACACTTAAAAAGAAATTAAAGCGCAGCTCACCAACTATTTCTTTCCCTATTGTGGTAGGTCACAATAGTTCTCAGCCTTCATGAGGGTGGTTGCCAGCACAGATTCAAAAAGCAGACCTCCTTGTATATAAATAGTCATTAGGAAACAAATGCAGCCAGGGTCTCAGGGCATCTGAGTAACAAGCAGAAGCTCTGCTGTGTCAGAAATGAATCCCAATCAAAGATTGACACAAATGTCAAGTCATTAAATTCAACTGACTGGCCTTCTGCTTCCCAATTTAAATAAGGAGGTTAACCAATACGTACAGCAGCTGTGTGTCTAAAATCCTCTCTTTCTTTTCCCCAGTCTCAAATTAAAAATGAGTGGAAATTTAAGTAGTGGACAGATCTGAGATTTAGATGTCTGTTCAAAGTTTCATACTTAACAAATAATTCTAGCTTGCATTGTTCTTAAAGTGGTTCAGTACTATGTTGAATTGTGCATTTGAATTTTTGTGTTATTTATTCTGGACATAAAAACATTTTTGTTTTAAATTTCAGGTCTTATTCAGGATTCTGATCACCCATACAGCAGGTTTGAAAATGAATAAAGGGATTTGACCTTTAACTGGACTTTCAAGAATGGCTAAATGGGTTTTAGTGGCTCTCTGTTGTTGCAACCTGCTATTCAATAAATCTGTCATTGCAAGTTAAAACGTAGCTGCCTATCTTCACATTAACATTTATTTCACATTAAAAATTGTACCAGATGATGGGTCATTTTCATATCATGGTTCTTCAGTATGATTTATGTATTTGTAACATAGAAAGCCCTGAAATTCTAATGGAGTAGCAGTGAAAGAAATATGTCAAATTGTCGTGAAAAATGATGTATCTTTTCTGATTTGCAACTGTCATGTGGCAAATTGCACTTTTGTACAGAAACTGACAAGGTTATCATATATTTTCAGTTGAGTGACAATTGTATTGAGAGGCCCTTCTAACCACTTGCCTTATCTAGATTGCCTTACTTGCACAGTGTTGCTAAAGATAAGAATTAAAATTAACATAGTCTTGGTTTTTTTTTCACATTTTGTAATTTCATGTTATACCAAAACCAATCCAACCACATCCTAAAAATGCTGTATTTGTCTAAAATAGTATGTTTCTAGTTTGGCATACATGACATTGATTTTTTTTTGGTTAAAGCTAAACATCCAGATACGTATGTTGTTGGTGTCAAAATCACATTGTGTTCTGTGATTTTAATGTACAGGCCATTTCATACTGTATAAAATGAAAACAGGAAATACTGTTCAGCAAGCCAGGGAATACCAATGGAGAGAGAAATAAAATTAATGTTTCAGATTAATGATCTTTCATCAAAACTTAATCCACATTATGCTTTGTTTTGTATTATACTGTTAGTCTTAACTTGTTTTCAAAGGAATCACTAGTATATAGCCGAGATTCAATTAGAACTGGTATAAATGCATTTCTAAATAGTTTGTTCTAATAATAACTGCACTTGGATAGTAAGTTAGAGTCTTATCACAATAATTTGTCACATTTAGTGATTAAAAAACAAGTTTTGTGAATCACGTGACACCATTTGCAAACTGGGATAATTATCTTCTGCTTTAGAATGCAAACCTTAAAATGGCAAATCCAAATTGTTTTGAAATTTATGATGGACAACATCTTTGCATATCAGTTCAACTTTTGAAATATTTTAAAATCACTGTGATATTCAGTTATAAGAATGCAAAATTGTTGTAATTTTGTTGTTTTTCCTGACAAATCAAGTTATTTGCTTATCAATAGAGATAGCTACAAATAAATATCACCAGGAGTGAGAAATTTAATCTGTTTTGCATCATACATTCTGTATTTTCTTTGTATTTTTGATGAATCATGATAGATTTCTACATGTACTGTTTCCCACTTAGTGTAATAAAATTAAATGTTTCTATACTAAATAGTCATTGCTTTTCTATTACAGTACTTATTGAAAGATCTGAAGTTCTTGGCCTCCTTACGCCTGACAAGAACAGTATTATGAAAATACACTGAGTTTGTCTATATTGAGCTGTGGTTGAATTTGATATCCTGACCTCATCAATTCCTGAAACGCTATTGTTTCAGCAAATGGGGGAAGAATGTGAAATCTGAATGATCACCTGATCAATCGCCATGGAACCTTCTGGGTAATGCTGGAAACTATAAGCCAAAGGATCCCAAGATCTGAAGATCTTGTGAGCATTTAAAAAGGTGAGAACTAGTCATTAGTTTGCAGCTTGAGCCTTTGGACTCTAAGGGACACCCAGTTTAATGCCTAGTGCCACCTGTCAGGCCAACTTTGTGCCTGAGTGCACCAGCTTGCAATGAGAAGGAATTGCTTGAGTTCCCGAACATCCTTTTATGCTTGATTAATCTGAACTCCTGTATTTGCCTATTGCAAGCTTAAACTCAGTTATAGCCCCTTAGAAGTTGTAAGATCTTGGAGCAATGTAAATGGTGTAATAAAATAATGAGTCATTGCCCCATTTTTCTAAACTTTGCCGATGGATGATTAGCATTTTCAAATAGTACTTGAAAGACAGCTTAAAAACCAATTCTGCAATTAACAACCTCCTATACAAGTGAAAACAATGCATGTACCTAAAGCCATCAATATTTTTCATCTTAAATAATACATAAAGTGGCACAGTCATAGAGGTCAACAGGACAGCACAGGTTCTTGGGCCTATCAAGTCCATGCCAATCAAAAACAAAGCATCTAACTATTCTAATCCTATTTTCCTGCACTTGGTCCATAGCCTTGTATGCCATAGTATCGCAAGTGTACAGCTAAATTCGACTTAACTGTTATGAGGATCTTTGCCTTTACCATCGGTTCAGGCAGTGAGTTTCAGACTCCCACCACTGTCTGGGTGAAAAAGGTTTTCCTTGCATCCCTTCTCAAGCTCCTGCCCCTTAACTTAAATCTGTGCCTCTTTCAATCTATGCCTCATGGTCATTGATCCCTCTATGAAGGGAAAAAGTTTCTCCCTGTCCTTTCTACCTATGCTGCTCATATTTTTATATATCAGTCATGTTCTCCACCCTCTGCCATCTCTGTGCAAGGGAAACTTGTAGTGTATCTAATTTTTCTTCATAACTAAAATTCTGCAGCCCAGGCAACATCTTGGTAAATCTCCCCTACATCCTTTCCAGTGCTATCATATCCCTCTTATGAAATGGATTCCAGAACTGCACCCTATACTCTAGCTGTGGCTTAACCACCATTTTATATAATTCCAGCATAATTTCCCTGCTCTTCAAATCTATTGAATTCTATTTGCCACTGATCATCCCATTTATATGTTGTAATCTAAAGCTATCCCCACTATTTAGCACGTTAGCATTTTCATATCTCCCGTGAACTTGCTGATCAACTCTCCTATGTTCAAGTCTAAATCATTTATTAAAAATCCCGAAAATACAAAAGAAATGATCCTGGAAAGATCCCACTGCACAGTCTTCGAGTCTGAAAAACATTGCTGAACCATTACCTTCTGTTTCCTACCACTCAGCCACTTCTGGATCCAATTTGCCAAATTTCCTTTGATCCCATGGGCTCTTACTTTTGCTTTTGGACTCCCATAAGAGACCATCAAAAGCCTTGCTGAAAACCAAGTAGATTATGTCAAATGCATTCATCTACACACTTGGTCATCTCTTTGAAAAGTTCAATCAAGTTGATCAGACATGACCTCCCCTTAATAAAACCATGCCGACTGTTCTTGAATAACCTTCAGACTAACCCTGTCTCTCCAAATGCAGATTAATTATGTTCATTGCTTCCAATCATTTCTCCACCACTGAGGTTAGACTGACTGGCCTGTAGTTTACTGATGTGCCCCTTCCTCCTTAAATAATGGTTCCATATTGGCTGCCCTCCAGCACTTCTCCAGTGACCAGAGAGGAATTGAAAATTATTGCCAGCACCCCTGCCATTTCCTCCCTTGCCTCACTCAACAGCCTGGGATGCATTTCATCTGGCCGTGGAGATTTATCTACTTTAAGTCTGCCAGACTGCTCAGAACCCCCACTCTCTCTCTCTGTATGCTAATTTCTTTGTATATGGTCCTTAATACTGACAGAAAATAATCATTTAGAGCTTTACCTACATCTGGCTCCACATATACCACTGCCATCCTTAACAGATCCTATTCTTTCCCTAGTTAGCCTTTTACCCTTAATATATAGCTCAAACGAGTTTTTAAAATTTCAGCAGTCATCCATTGGTTAATAAAATTGAATTGCAATGATGAAACGTGTAATAGAAATAAAATAAATTCCAAGGCAATCGCAACAAAGCTCCCCATCTGTTTATGATAGTGGAAAAGTATAAGGGATATATGCAGTTTGAATGTTATGTTCCACTAGCTTGCTGTAACATTTTTCAAAAATATTGGAGGCCATTTGTTTTAATTTCAAGGTTTGTGTTCTGAACTGAGTAATTATTTGGTGACATTATCTAACAGGAGTCTCAACCTGAATAAGAAAGTTTATCTTTCTTAAATAAACATTGAAAATGTAGTGGTTGGTTTGTGAAAAATGGTTCTTTTTGTCCATGAAGCCATCTTTTTTTTAATTAACTTGTTTAATTTGTAGTTGCAGAGATTGTATTTTATTACAGGGTAAAAGGGAAGGGAATGACCAGAGGTAACCTCTTCAAAGAAGACTGAATTCTCTCATTGACCCTTCCCCTAGGGCAGCTGAATGAAAATTCAATGGCGGTTTCTGATCATTTAATCCTGACTGGTTGCATTCCGCAGCTGCTTACTTATGGTTTCAAACCGGCCAGACCCATACTGCTTAAGCATTTGATCATTTACCCTGTAGGAACATAGCAATTGCTAAATGAAAGCCAAAGATCTTCCTGTACCATCTTTTGCCATTCTGGTAATCACATGGTACAGGAATAATGGAGTTCTTGCTGAAACAGTATAACAATATATAACTCATTTTTAACAGATCACGAGCAAAATGCTGTTGAGTCATCTTATATTTGTTAAAATTTCTCATGACTTATTTGTTCTCAGAAGCAACAGTACTCCGAGTTACTGTTCTGGCAGATTTGGAAATATATTTCTGTGAAACCAGTACGACTCCCAACTGTCAATGATTAACGACAGATCCTCAAGAATCAGCATCTGGACAAACCAGTTAAAAGTGTATGCCTTGCTGGTCTTTATTGGTCGAGGTGTTGAGTATAGAAATTGGAAAATCATGTAGCAGCTACATAAGATTTTGGTTAGGCTGCATTTGGTGTACAATTTTGGTTGCCGCACTACCAAAAGGCCATTTCAGAGACTTGGGTAGAGCAGGGACAGGAATGGATGTTGCAGGTTCCGGGGTACAAATGCTTTAGTCGGAGTAGAGAAGGGGGTAAAAGGGGGGGAGGAGTGGCGTTACTGGTCAAAGACTGTATCACGGTGATCGAAAAGAAGTTTGATGAGGACTTGTCTGTTGAGGTAGTATGGGCTGAGATTAGAAACAGGAGAGGAGAGGTCACCCTGTTTGGAGTCTTTTACAGACCTCCTAATAGTTCTAGAGAGGTGGAGGAAAGGATTGCGAAGTCAATTCTGATTAGGAGTGAAAGTAGTAGGGTAGTTGTGATGGGGGACTTTAACTTGCTAATATTGATTGGAATAGCTATAGCTCTAGCTCGTTAGAGGGGTCAGTTTTCGTACAGAGTGTGCAGGAAGGTTTTTTGACTCAGTATGTAGATAGGCCAACTAGAGGTGAGGCTACATTGTATTTGGTGCTGGGCAATGAGCCAGACCAGGTGTTAGGCTTGGAAGTTAGTGAACATTTTGGTGATAGTGACCACAATTCGGTTACGTTCACCTTAGTGATGGACAGGGATAGGCATGAAGCTGGGGGCAGTAGTTATAGCTGGGGGAAGGGTAATTATGAGGCCATCAGGAGAGAATTAGGGTGCATAGATTGGACTAGGGAACTACAGGGACTGGGAACATCTGGAATGTGGTGCTTATTCAAGGAGCAGCTGCTGCGAGTCCTTGATAAGTATGTCCCTGTCAGGCAGGGAGGAATGGACGAGTAAGAGAGCCTTGGTGTACGAAAAGAGTTGATTTGCTGGTTAAGAAGAAAAAGGAGGCTTATGTCAGGATGAGGCTTGAAGGCTCAGGTAGTGCAATGGATAGCTATAGATTAGCTAGGAAGGAGGTAAAAAGTGAATTGAGGAGAGCTAAGAGGGGACACGAGAAGATGTTGGCTGATAGGATTAATGAGAATCCTAAAGCTTTCTTTCGATATGTTAAGAATAGAAGATTGGTTAGGGCAAGATTAGGGCCAGTCATAGACAGCAGTGGGAAGTTGTGCGTGGAGCCTGAAGAGATTGGTGAGGCACTGAATAAATATTTCTCTTCGGTATTCACGCAGAGTGCTGGAAATGTAGCTGTGGAGAGCACTGAGGTACAGGGTTGCAAATTGGGGAGTATTGTAGTAGATAGGGAGGATGTGTTAGAAATTCTCGAGGGTTTGAAGTTGGATAAGTCCCCTGGGCCGGACGGGATTTACCCTAGGATTCTCTGGGAGGCAAGAGAGGAGATTGCAGAGCCTCTGGCTCTGATCTTCAGGTCCTCGTTGGTTACGGGTGTGGTTCCGGAGGACTGGAGGATGGCGAATGTGGTCCCATTGTTTAAGAAGGGGAAGAGAGACCTTCCTGGGAATTATAGGCCAGTGAGTCTTACTTCTGTGGTGGGCAAGGTATTGGAGAGAATTATTAGGGATAGGATTTATAGTTATTTAGAGAGAAATGAATTGATTGGGGATAGTCAGCATGGTTTCGTGAAGGGTAGGTCATGCCTTACTAACCTCATTGAGTTTTTTGAGAAGGTGACCAGAGAGGTGGATGGGGGTAAGGCGGTTGATGTAGTATATATGGACTTTAGTAAGGCTTTTGATAAGGTGGCCCATGGAAGACTTCTACAGAAAATGCAGATGTGTGGAATAGAGGGTGATTTAGCTAATTGGATTAGAAATTGGCTGGCAGATAGAAGACAGAGGGTGGTGGTTGATGGGAGATTTTCATCGTGGAGTTCGGTGACGAGTGGTTTGCCTCAGGGGTCTGTTTTGGGGCCCCTGCTGTTTGTAATTTTTATAAATGATCTGGATGAGGGTATTGAGGGATGGATCAGTAAATGTGCAGATGATACTAAAGTTGGTGGTGTGGTAGATAGTGAAGAGGGGTGTTTTACTTTACAGAGTGACTTGGACAAGTTGCAGAGCTGGGCCGAGAGGTGGCAAATGGAGTTTAATGTGGAAAAGTGTGAGGTAATGCACTTTGGCAGGCACAATAAATGTGTAGAGTATATGGCTAATGGTAGGGCTCTTAATAGTGTTGAGGAACAGAAGGATCTTGGTGTATGTGTCAATAGACCCCTGAAAGTAGGCAGTCAAGTGGATAAAGTTGTTAAGAAGGCATATGGAGTCTTAGCTTTTATTGGTAGGGGGATTGAATTTAGGAGCGCAGCATCATGTTGCAACTGTACAAAACTCTAGTGCGGCCGCACTTGGAGTATTGTGTGCAGTTATGGTCCCCACATTATAAGAAAGATGTGGAGGCATTGGAGAGGGTACAGAGGAGGTTTACCAGGATGTTGCCTGGTATAGAGGGCAGGTCCTATGAAGAGAGGTTGAAGGATTTGAGGTTGTTTTCGTTAAAAAGGAGGCGGCTAAGAGGGGATCTTATTGAAGCATATAAGATGATTAGAGGTTTAGATAGGGTGGACAGTGATAGCATTTTTCCTAGGATGGAGAATGCTAGCACGAGGGGACACAGCTTTAAATTAAGGGGTATGAGTTATAGGACGGATATCAGAGGTAGGTTCTTTACTCAAAGAGTGATTAGGGAGTGGAATGCCCTGCCTGCGGCTGTTGTAGATGCGCCAAGTTTGGTGGCGTTTAAGAGGTTAGTTGATAAGTATATGGATGAGAAGGGAATGGTTTAGTTAGGAGGGGCATTGCTTTTTATTTTGGTCGGCACAACATCGAAGGCCGAAGGGCCTGTTCTGTGCTGTATTGTTCTATGTTCTATGTTGATGCATTTGAAAGGCTGCAGAAGAGATTTACCAGAATGTTGCTAGGTTTGGAGGATATGGACTATGAAGAAAGGTTGAACAAACTTGGATTGTTTTCATTGGATTAGAACAAAGAACAAAGAAAATTACAGCACAAGAACAGGCCCTTCGGCCCTCCAAGCCTGCACCAACCATGCTGCCTGACTTAACTAAAACTCCCTACCCTTCCTGGCACCATATTCCTCTATTTCCGTTCTCTTCGTGTCCTCGTCAAGACGCCCCTTAAAAGTCATTACCATATCTGCTTCCACTATTTCCCCCCGGCAACATGTTCCAGGCACCCAATACTCTGTAGAAAAAAATCTGCCTTATACATCTCCTTTAAACCTTGCCCCTTGTACTTTAAAACTATGCCCCCTCGTAATTGACTCTTCCATCCTGGGAAAAAGCTTGTGGGAGGATGAGAGGGGACTTGATAGAGCTTTACGTTACATTAGGCTCGATAGAGCGGATAGTCAGAGTCTTTTTCCCAGCGTCAAAGAGTCAATTATGTGAGGACTTGGATTGAAAGTAAGTGGGGGAAATTTTAAAAGAAATGTAAGGGCAAGTTTTTCACACCGAGAGTGACAAATGCCTGCAATGTCTGCTGGAGATCGGGGTAGAAGTAGATTCTATAACAATGTTCAAAAAGCATCTAGATACATACATCAATAGGCAGAATAGAGGGATATGAATCACATAGAGACAAGAAAATATTAGACTGAAGAGGCATCTGGATACATCCATAGGGAATAGAGGGATATGCACCGTATAGAGGCAAGAAAATATTACATTAAAGAGGCATCTGTGTTGGCACAGACTTGGTGGGCTGAAGAGCCTGTTCCTGTGCTGTACTGTTCTTAGATCTTCAAGCAAGCCTAAGGAATAAGCCAAAATTGCCAAAAGAAAAGAATTGCATGAACAAAGTGCCTTTCTAAAATGTCTTTTATGTCATGAGGAAAATAAGTCACTTTCCAAGATAAGTAATGATTCTCATGAGTTCTGTTGCACCTGGTGCTTCTCAAAAATGTTCTTCACCATTTGGTATCATTAAGTTTTTTTGAATGTACATGCCGCTTTTCTAATAAGTTGCTGAAGTCACTTAGGTGCTTCATTCCTTTTGCTTTTTCTAACTGAAACTTGAATAATGACAGCTGGAGATTCAAATTCACTTTTGCTCCACACATTTTGTCTCCGTTCGCAGCGCAGAAAGCTGAACAGACTTGACAAGACTTTCACAAGTTTCAGCTACATTTTCTGCTTTCCAAGGACTGAAAAAAGACTGGATCTTATGAAAAGGAATTGGCTAAAAAGAATTTCTTGATCCCCTCTCTCTTCCTGCCATAGTTAATATTCTTAGCACTATCCAGTGCAGAGAGAGAGGCTGCCAATGGCCTTCTCCTAATAGGTGCCATTTATTCCCACTCTGGTTTATGTGTAGTTCAAGGCAAAAGTTTCAGCATAATTATCAGAGCAATGAAGTCCTGTTACATAATTCGCAAGATTATGAACTCAGCCATTGGTGCTACCTTTCAAGTTATAAGTTGGGGAAATTATCATTTCCATCACCTAGCAGTGTAGGCTCTGGAAGATTCCCTATGCAAAGTAATGAATGCATAGTTGTGTGCTCGAACAAACAGGGGTTCTCTGAACAAGGAAGAAAGGAGTTTTAGTCCCATTATATGTGATACAACAAAGAGCCCTGGAATTTCAGTGTCTCCTGGATCTGAAACGGTTTGCGAAACTCATAAGTAAGCTCAAGCGTTTTACAATGATCGCACTATGATGAAACATTCAGAGTTTCCTAGGAAACTGGCCTCTTTCCACATACTTTGAATAAATGTACTTGCACAGGGCATTTGTCCTCAAAAAATAAAATCCTTGAGGATTCATTTAGAAAGAAGAAGCTACTTGCCAAAATGCTGTCTCCACGAACACTCCGGCAGTGAAAGTGAGAGTAAAATGCCTTTCTGTGATTGCAGCCTCCTTAAGACTGCAGCCTTTCAAATGTATCTCCATTAAGGCCATTAAAGCTCTGTTTCAACAACTAACAAGGACTACTGTTCAGCATTTGTCCAGAAGCTGGGCTTTCTAGTTCATCTGGTACGTGTCTATCTAAAGGTATTTTAGCAACTCATTTTCGAAGCTACAACCTTTGGATACCCCTGTAAATTATCTTCTGGGCAACAGAAGAATTTCAAACTGTTCAGCAAGATGCTGCTTACTATGTCATTAATCTACTATTGTGCACATACAAAAGAGTTCCCTCTGAGCATGAGAAAAAGGGGGTTGCATTCCGATCATATTGTGGTACCACAAAGTATCCTGGGATTTCTATGTCTCCTGGTTCAAAGGCAATTAAACAAAATCGTAAGTAAATTCTACATTTGAGAAAAAAGCGATTTCTCTTAGTTTCTTCAAGGTGAAAGCACAAGAACTTTGTTTGTTACACACAAATGCTGTATGTATCCTTGTAGTACATTGAAGCAGTACATACGTTCCTTGATGTAAGCCAAATTAGTAGAGCACATAACCGCCACTATGCTGTGTTAATGCAATGTTAAACCATATGCCAACATTCACGAATTCCTAGCTGGTCTTTTTTCTGTAAAATATGCCTGTAGATTTTACAGTTGCATGTTTCTCACTGTTGCAGATATTTTACAAATGTTATGTAATGACAGCTATCCAGCTTGGGTCACTGTGTGAAATCTGCACGTTCTAGGATTCTCTGGAAGGCTAAGGAGGAGATTGCAGAGCCTTTGGCTTTGATCTTCATGTTGTCAATGGCTACAGGTATAGTGATGTAGAGATGCCGGTGTTGGACTGGGGTAAACTCAGTAAAGTTTTGCAACACCAATTTAAAATCCAACCAATTTATTTGATAGTAAATCCACGAGCTTTCGACACTATGTTGTGCCTTCGTCAGGCAAATGCAGTGTTCTGATCTGCAGAGGCACTCATATCCACACAGACAGTTACATACTGCTGATTAGAATGCGAATCCTTACATCTAACCTGCTATTCAAGTGTTAAAGTGGCTAACAATGTGTGTGAAGGAAATCCTGAGCATTGGTTAGAGAATTGTGTATTTTCTCCAGACAGCACAGTAAGTGAGGTTTTTTGCTAATCCAGGCAAGTTACGGGGGTTACAGATAGTGTGACATGAAGCCAAGATCCCTGTTAAGACCGTCCTCATGTGTGCGGAACTTGGCTATCAATCTCTGCTCAGCAACTCTGCGCTGTCGTGTGTCACGAAGGCCCCCTTGAAGAACATTTACCCGCAGGTCGGAGGCCGAATGCCCATGACTGCTGAAGTGTTCGCCCACAGGAAGGGAACTGTTTTGCCTGGTGATTGTTGAGCGATGCTCATTCATCCGCTGTCGTAGTGACTGCATGGTCTCCCCAATGTACCATGCTTCGGGACATCCTTTCTTGCAACGTATTAAGTAGACAACGTTGGCCGAGTTGCAAGAGTATGTACCGTGTACCTGGTGAATGGTATCCTCACGTTTGATTATGTCGTCCATGTCTATGATCTGGCATGTCTTGCAGAGGTTGCTGTGGCAGGGTTGTGTGGTATTGTGGTCACCGTTCTCCTGAAGGTTGGGTAGTTTGCTGCGAACAATGATCTGTTTAAGGTTGTGCGGTTGTCTGAAAGCAAGAAGTGGGGGGGTGGGGATGGCCCTAGCGAGATGTTCATCGTCATCAATGACATGTTGAAGACTCTGGAGAAGATGTCGTAGCTTCTTTGTCTTGGATGCTACAGTTGAGGAAGAATCAACTGGAGAGGACCAAAGGGAGCAGGTCTCTGGGGGTGAGCCTGCTGAGAATGCTCAGGTGGGTAGGGAGAATAAGAGATTGGGCCTAGTAATTGGAGACTCCATAGTTAGAGGGACAGATAGGAGAGTAAGTGGTAATAAAAGTGACTCAGGCTGGTGTGTTGCCTCCCAGGTGCTGGAGTCCAGGATGTCACAGATAGGGTTTTTAAGATTCTTAAGGGAGAGGGGAGTCAACCCCAAGTCATAGTTCATGTAGGGACACATGATATAGGTAGGAAAAGGGAAAGGGATATTAAACAGAAATTTATGGAGTTGGGGTGGAAGCTTAGGGCCAAAACTGGCAGAGTGGTTATCTCTGGACTCTTGCCTGTGCCAAGGGATAGTTTGGAGAAGAATAGAGAGAGGGAATGTTTGAACTCATGGCTACGGGGATGGTGCAGGAGGGAGGGGTTCAGGTTCCTGAACAATTGGGACTCATTCTGGGATAGGTGGGACCTCTACAAGAGAGATGGTCTACACCTGAACCAGAGGGGAACTAATATCTTGGGGGGAAAATTTGCTAAGGCTATGCAGGGGGCTTTAAACTGATTCGGGGGGGGTGGGATCCTAAATAGTTGGGGTGCTAAGAGGGATGAGAGTAAGGGGGTCATAGAAGAAAGCCGTAAAACACAGCAGCATACGGGTGGGGTAGGGCATGGTTGAAATGCGTATACTTTAATGCAAGGAGTATTCGCAATAAGGGGGAGGAACTTGCAGCTTGGAGCAGTACCTGGAACTTCGATGTTGTGGCCATTTCAGAGACTTGGGGAGAGCAGGGACAAGAATGGATGTTGCAGGTTCCAGGGTTCAAATGCTTTAGTCGGAGTAGAGAAGGAGGTAGAAGGGGGGGAGGAGTGGCATTATTAGTCAAAGACTGTATCACAGTGACAGAGAAGAAGTTTGATGAGGACTTGTCTGTTGAGGTAGTATGGGCTGAGATTAGAAACAGGAAAGGAGAGGTCACCCTGTTGGGAGTCTTTTATAGACCTCCTAAAAGTTCTAGAGAGGTAGAGGAAAGGATTGCAAAGTCAATTCTGGTCAGGAGTGAAAGTAATAGGGTAATTGTTATGGGGGACTTTAACTTTACTAATATTGATTGGAATAGCTATAGCTCTAGCTCGTTAGAGGGGTCAGTTTTCGTACAAAGTGTGCAGGAAGGTTTTTTGACTCAGTATGTAGATAGGCCAACTAGAGGTGAGGCTACATTGGATTTGGTGCTGGGCAATGAGCCAGACCAGGTGTTAGGCTTGGAAGTTGGTGAACATTTTGGTGATAGTGACCACAATTCGGTTACGTTCACCTTAGTGATGGATAGGGATAGGCATGAAGCTGGGGGCAGTAGTTATAGCTGGGGGAAGGGTAATTATGAGGCCATCAGGAGAGAATTAGGGTGCATAGATTGGACTAGGAAACTACAGGGACTGGGAACATCTGGAATGTGGAGCTTATTCAAGGAGCAGCTGCTGCGAGTCTTTGATAAGTATGTCCCTGTCATGCAAGGGGGAAATGGTCGAGTAAGAGAAACCTTGGTGTACAAAAAAAGTTGATTTGCTGGTTAAAAGGAAAAAGGAGGCTTATGTCAGGATGAGGCTTGAAGGCTCGGTTCGTGCAATGGATAGCTATAGATTAGCCAGGAGGGAGCTAAAGAGTGAGTTGAGGAGAGCTAAGAGGGGACACGAGAAGACTTTGGCTGATAGGATTAGGGAGAATCCTAAAGCTTTCTTTAGATATGTTAAGAATAGAAGATTGGTTAGGGCAAGATTAGGGCCAGTCATAGACAGCAGTGGGAAGTTGTGCGTGGAGCCTGAAGAGATTGGAGAGGCACTGAAAAAATATTTCTCTTCGGTATTCACGCAGGGTGATGTAAATGTAGTTATGGAGAACACTGAGGTACAGGGTAGCAAACTGGAAAGTATTGAAGTAGATAGGGAGGATGTGCTAGATATTCTCGCGGGTTTGAAGTTGGATAAGTCCCCTGGGCCGGACGGGATTTATCCTAGGATTCTCTGGGAGGCAAGAGAGGAGATTGCAGAGCCTCTGGCTCTGATCTTCAGGTTGTCGTTGGTTACGGGTGTGGTTCCGGAGGACTGGAGGATAGCGAATGTGGTCCCGTTGTTCAAGAAGGGAAGAGAGACCTTCCAGGGAATTATAGGCCAGTGAGTCTTACTTCTGTTGTGGGCAAAGTATTGGAGAGAATTATTAGGGATAGGATTTATAGTTATTTAGAGAGAAATGAATTGATTGGGGATAGTCAGCATGGTTTTGAAAAGGGTAGGTCGTGCCTTACTAACCTCATTGAGTTTTTTGAAAAAGTGACTAAAGGGGTGGATGGGGGTAAGGCGGTTGATGTGGTATATATGGACTTTAGTAAGGCGTTTGATAAGGTGGCCCATGGAAGACTTCTGCAGAAAATGCCGATGTATGGGATAGAGGGTGATTTAGCTAATTGGGTTAGGAATTGTCTAGCAGATAGAAGACAGAGGGTGGTGGTTGATGGGAGATATTCATCGTGGAGTTCGGTGACAAGTGGTGTACCTCAGGGGTCTGTTTTGGGGCCCTGCTGTTTGTAATTTTTATAAATGATCTGGATGAGGGTATTGAAGGATGGATTAGTAAATTGGCAGATGACACTAAAGTCGGTGGAGTGGTAGATAGTGAAGAGGGGTGTTATAGTTTGCAGAGGGACTTGGACAAGTTGCAGAGCTGGGCCGAGAGGTGGCAAATGGAGTTAATGTGGAAAAGTGTGAGGTAATGCACTATGGCAGAAATAATAAATGTGTAGAGTATAGGGCAAATGGTAGGATTCTTAGTAGTCTAGATGAACAGAGGGATCTTGGTGTGTATGTGCATAGATCCCTGAAAGTAGGCAGTCAGGTCGAGCAGGTTGTTAGGAAGGCATATGGAGTCTTGGCTTTTATTGGTAGAGGGATTGAATTTCGGAGCCGCACCGTCATGTTGCAACTGTACAAAACTCTAGTGCGGCCGCACTTGGAGTATTGTGTGCAGTTCTGGTCCCCCACATTATAAGAAAGATGTGGAGGCATTGGAGAGGGTACAGAGGAGGTTTACCAGGATGTTGCCTGGTATGGAGGGCAGGTCTTATGAAGAGAGGCTGAGGGATTTGAGGGTGTTTTCGTTAGAAAGGAGGCGGCTAAGAGGGGACCTAATCGAAACATATAAGATGATTAGAGGTTTAGATAGGGTGGACAGTGATAGCCTTTTTCCTAGGATGAAAAAGCTAGCACGAGGGGACACAGCTTTAAATTAAGGGGTGATAGTTATAGGACGGATATCAGAGGTAGGTTCTTTACCCAAAAGGGGGTTCGGGAGTGGAATGCCCTGCCTGCAGCAGTTGTAGATGCGCCAAGTTTGGTGGCATTTAAGAGGTTAGTTGATAAGTAAATGGAAGAGAAGGGAATGGTTTAGTTTGGAGGGGCATTGCTTTTTATATTGGTCGGCGCAACATCGAAGGCCGAAGGGCCTGTTCTGTGCTGTAATGTTCTATGTTCTCCGCTCCGGGGAAGTACTGGACAACAAAGGGTACTCTGTCCACCTTGTCCCGTGTTCGTCTTCTGAGGAGGTCAGTGCGGTTTATCGCTGTGGCACGTTGGAACTGTCGATTGATGAGTCGAGCACCATATCCTGTTCTCATGAGGGCATCCTTCTGCGTCTGGAGGTGTCTGTCACAATCCTCCTCATCTGAGCAAATTCTGTGTATGCGGAGGGCTTGTCCATAGGGAATGGCTTCTTTAACGTGTCTTGGGTGGAAGCTGGAGAAGTGGAGCATTGTGAGATTGTCGGTTTTCGGTACAGTGAGGTGCTGAGGTGACTGTCCTTGATGGAGATGCGTGTGTCCAAGAATGCAACTGATTCCGGAGAATAGTCCATGGTGAGTCTGATGGTGGGATGGAACTTGTTGATATCATCATACAGTTGTTTCAATGATTGTTCACCATGAGTCCAAAGGACCAGTTGCGAAACTTTGCCAAGCAGATGAGACAAAGAAACTACACCATTTACATGCACACCAAGAACAGGAAACTTGAAAAACTCAGTATTGCCACCAGCAACAACCAAGCCTCCCTTGGCACCACAGTAGAAAACAATACTACCACAGAGAGGTCCATTGTTAACTTGTCGGACTACACACTTCAATCAGAGGAAATCGAAGTTCTCAGCTGAGGGCTTAATTTCTGTCCCACCACCAAAATGGACCCCATCAGTCTCGCAGCGGACACAGAGGAATTCATCAGGCGAATGAGGCTGCGTGAGTTCTTCCACAAACCCCAAGAGGCCAATAGCGGACTCAATGAGATAGCTAATGAACCAGAACAGCCGACAGAGGGATCCGCAGTGCAGCAACCGAAGAGGAATGAATCCAATGGGACTCCTCCGGAAGGCCGCTGCCCCCGACTGGACATGTATGCCCAAGCCATCAGGAGGTGCGTGAACACCAGATTCATCAACCGCACTTACAAGACAGTCCCGAACATCACCCAAGAACAAAGCAAGGCCATCCGTGCTCTTAAGACCAACCGCAACTTGTCACAACCATCAACAAAGGAGGCGCCACTGTCATACTGAACAGAACGGACTACTGTGAAGAAGTGTACCGACAACTAAACAATGTGAAACACTACAGACAGTTACCAGCGGATCCGACCACAGAACACACTCGTCAACTCAACACTCTGATCAAAACCTTTGATCCGGACCTTCAGAACACCCTCCGGACTCTCATTCCACGTACTCCCCGCATCGGAGATCTCTACTGCCTCCCAAAGATACACAAGGCAAACATACCCGGCCGTCCCATCATATCGGGCAATGGGACCCTGTGTGAGAACCTCTCCGGCTATATCGAGGGATCCTGAAACCCATTGTACATGTTAACAATGACCTCCCTGCGTAGTGTCACCAGCCTTTTTCCATCCAGACACATGACAGCCTGGGGACCAATTGCACCTCAGTATGCCAACATCTTCCTGCACAGGTTTGCACCAGACTCTTCACTACACAAGATCTCAAAACCAAGGTTATATACTAGATACATTGATGACATCTTTTTCCTTTGGACTCATGGTGAACAATCATTGAAACAACTGTATGATGATATCAACAAGTTCCATCCCACAATCAGACTCACCATGGACTATTCTCCAGAATCAGTTGCATTCTTGGACACACACATCTCCATCAAGGATGGTCACCTCAGCACCTCACTGTACCGCAAACCGACAGACAACCTCACAATGCTCCACTTCTCCAGCTTCCACCCTAGACACGTTAAAGAAGCCATTCCCTATGGACAAGCCCTCCGTATACACATAATTTGCTCAGATGAGGAGGATCGTGACAGCCTCAGACCTGAAGGATGCCCTCATGAGAAACGGATATGGCGCTCGACTCATCATTGACCGTTCCGACTTGCCACATTGTAGCCTGCACTGACCTCCTCCATAAGACGAACACGGGACAAGGTGGAAATAGTACCCTTTGTTGTCCAGTACTTCCCAGTAGCGGAGAAGCTACAACATCTTCTCCGGAGTCTTCAACATGTCATCGATGACGATGAACATCTCGCTAGGGCCATCCCCACCCCCCCATTCTTGCTTTCAGACAACCGCACAACCTTAAACAGATCATTGTTCGCAGCAAACTACCCAACCTTCAGGAGAACAGTACCACAATACCACACAACCATGCCACAACAACCTCAGCAATACATGCCAGATCATAGAAATGGACGACAAATCAAACGTGAGGATACCATTCACCATGTACACGGTACATACTCTTGCAACTCGGCCAACGTTGTCTACCTAATACGTTGCAAGAAAGGATGTCCCGAAGCATGGTACATTGGGGAGACCATGCAGTCACTACGACAGCGTATGAATGAGCATCGCTCAACAATCACCAGGCAAAACAGTTCCCTTCCTGTGGGTGAACACTTAGCAGTCATGGGCATTCGGCCTCCGACCGCGGGTAAATGTTCTTCAGGGGCCTTCGTTGACACACGACAGCGCCGAGTTGCTGAGCAGAGACTGATAGCCAAGTTCCGCACACATGAGCGGTCTTAACAGGGATCTTGGCTTCCATGTCACACTATCTTAACCCTCGTAACTTGCCTGGATTAGCAAAAAACCTGCACTTAACTGTGCTGTCTGGAGAAAATACACAATTCTCTAACCATGCTCAGGATTTCCTTCACCACATTGTTAGCCACTTTACACTTGAATAGCAGGTTAGAATGTAAGGATTCGCATTCTAATCAGCAGTATGTAACTGTCTGTGTGGATATGAGTGCCTCTGCAGATCAGAACACTGCATTTGCCTGACGAAGGCACAACATAGTGTTGAAAGCTCGTGGATTTACTATCAAATAAATTGGTTGGATTTTAAATTGGTGTTGCAAAACTTTACTGAGTTTACAGGTATAGTGCCAGAAGACTGGAGGTTAGCAAATGTTGTCTCCTTGTTCAAGAAAGGGAGTAGAGACTATCCTAGGAATTATAGACCAATGAGCCTTACTTCTGTTGTGGGGAAAGTTTTGGAAAGAATTATAGGATTTATAATCATCTAGAGAGAAATAAATTGATTAGAGATAGTCAACATTGGTTTGTGAAGGGTAGGTCGTGCCCCACAAACCTTGCTGAGTTTCTTGAAAAGGTGACCAAAGAGGTGGATAAGGGTAAGGCAGTTGATGTGGTGTATATGGATTTTAGCAAAACGTTTGATAAGGTTCCCCATGGTAGGCTACTGCATAAAATGCAGATGCATGGGATTGAGGGTGACTTAGTAGTTTGGATCAGGCATTGGCTAGCTGATAAAAGACAGAGGGTGATGGTTGGTGGGAAATATTCAACCTGACGTTCAGTTACATGTGGTGTACCTCAGGGATCTATTTCGGAACCACTGCTTTTGTCATTTTTATAAATGACCTCAATGAGGGTGTAGAAGGACGTGTTAGTAAATTTGCTGACGACACCAAAGTCGGAGGAGTTGTAGACAGTGAGGATGGATGTTACAGTTTGCAGAGGAACCATAGATAAGCTGCCGAGCTGGGCTGAGAGGTGGCAAATGGAGTTTAATGCGGAAAAGTGTGAGGTGATTCACTTTGGAAGAGTAACAGACATACAGAATACAGGGCTAATGGAAGGACTCTTGCTAGTGTTGACGAGCAGAGAGATCTCGGTGTACATGTACATAGCTCCCTGAAAGTGGACACCCAGATTGATAAAGTTGTTAAGAGGGCATACGGTGTGGCTACAATAACAGGTCAGCGGCCGGAAATTCTGTGACAAGTAACTCATCACGTGACTCCCCAAAATCTGTCCATGATTGATAAGGAGGAATGTGATGGCATACTCTCCATTAGCCTGGATGAGTGCAGCTTCCACAATATTCAAGCAGCTTGTCACCATTTCAGGGTACAAAGAAATCTGCTTGATTGTCATCCCCCTCACCACCTTAAACATACACACCTTCCACACGATGACAATAGCAGCAATGTATATCATCCACAAGTTACACTTCAGCAACTCACTTCGACAGCACCTTCAAAGTCCATGATCTCTACCACCTAGAAGAACAAGGGCAGCAGATGCATGGGAACATCACCATTTGCAAGATCCCCTCCAAGCAACAAACCATTGTGACTTAGAAATTTGTCTTTGTTTCTTCACTCTCACATGGTCAATATCCTAAAATTCCCCTCAGAACACCATTGTGGGTGTACCTTTGCCACATGGATATAGAATTTAAGAAGGCAGCCCATCACCACCATGTCAAAGTCAAATAATGATGGAAAGAAATGCTGGCCTAGCCAACAGTACCTACATTCCATGAATCAAAAAATTGATATTTTACAATGCAATTGCTGTTGATTTATTTTTCAGTCAACTGTGTCTAGATTTTGATATTAATCTCCTTGATAGTGTGCATTGCATTTCTGCCCCTTTCAAGTTTTTCCTGAGACATGCTTATAATAACCTGTCATTTACAAAAACATTTTTAAAATTCCCATTATTTTCATTGATTTGCTCTTTGTAGGAATGCCTGCAAGAAAATGCCCAATTTATTGAAATGTTTTATGTTCTGTTAAACCTGACATCATATTATACCTTCACTGATCTGCCAGGCACTGAGGGAAGAGTCTTCACAAATATCCCTGTTTTCAATGATGGAGAAGCCCAAAACATCAGTGCAGATGATAAGGTTGAAGCATTTGCCACAATCTTTATCCAGAAGTGCCGAATGGATGATCCATCTCAGCCTCCTCTGGAGGCCCCCAGCATCAGATGCCAGTTTTTATTCAGTTCAATTCACTTCACATGACGTCAAGAAATGGCTGAAGGCTCTAGATACTGTAAAGGCTACGGGCCCTGACAATATGCCAGCAATAGTACTGAACACTTGTGCTCCAGAACTTATTACACCTTAGTAAGCTGTCTGAGTACAGTTCAACAATGGTATCGAACTGGCAATGTGAAGTATACTCAAAATCTAATTCAAAGTCTCAGCAAGTGAGACACTCCAGATCCAAGCTGACAAGACAGGCATCCCACTTTCTGTCTTGGGCTCCAGATTCAAGCTGATTGGAGCAGGCATTGCACCTTCTCCAAGGCTTGATCTCATTTGCATCTGAGTCAAAAGATCTTGATACCGCTTTAAAAAATTGCTTCAAAGTGCAGTTTCAGTGTAACCTCATGACTTTAAAATTACATTTGATCTTAGCCAAAAGGCCAAGAATCAGATATCTATTCAATTTAGGTGCCCACAACAATAGGGGGTACAACCTTGTAAATAAACACAGTAAGGCGGTGTTGCAGGAGGCATTAAGCTTCTCTTTTAGAAAGGTAAACTGAGGTGCCTCTGACCTCTTTGTGCCAAGGAAGTAAAATATGACCACAATGCATTATTCATACGTAAGTCATGTCCGCTATTGTGACTAACTGTGGATGTGTTCATCTTTCATCTTGTCTGCATGGGCCAAAAATGTACTTAACCAATTTTGGTCGTGCAGGACATTCCGAGATACTGAGCTTACTCAAGAGTCATTCAGGAAGGTTGCAAATGAGATAACGCATCAATTGCATAACATACCCTGTGGTTCATAATATAAATGGAAGGAAATTTACAAATAACCTGCTCACTGATACAAAAATAACATACTGTGGATGCAGAAAATGTACATTCACATTTTTGAATAATAAAGTTCCTGACAGAACCCAAATTGGGTGTTACTAAGCAGGACTTAAACAACATTGAGACTTGACCTGCTGAATAGCCAGCAGCATTTGGATCATATAAATACCAGGTAATGATCATCCTGAAGAGAGATTCCACCCTTGTCCTTTACCTGTAATTATTGCCGATGCCATACATCAGCAACCTCTTGGGAGTCCATCTTCGATTTGAAGTTAAATTTATCCAGACATGTTACGAACATAGCTACAAAAGCAGGGTATCAGCAAAGTAGCCTGTGAAAAGTGTTTTTCTTCCTGCCCCATCAAATTATGTTCATCTTCAAGGCTCCTGTCAGGATAATGATAAAAATGTTCTTGCCTGTAATAGATGTACCCACTACATTCATGAAACTCATTACCATCCAGGATAAAGCAGCATCTTCCCATGTTTCTCCTTATGGGCTTAGATCACTAATCCTTTATTGTCACTGGGTAAAAGTCCTGAAATTCTCAACCCAATTCACCCGGAAGCATATGCAAAGCAAGACATGTTGGAATTTTTAAAATCAAGTTCACTGGAATAGAAATTCCACTGGAGATTCTTAACAATTATCCTCAATTAGATGACAACTCCAGAGAAATTATGCAATTAGTAATTTTTCCAATCTCCTACTGATGTTTCAGGGTAGGACCTACAGCCACGATGGAAATTACTTGTATCATCTAAGAATTCAGACTACAAACCATCATGATACAAGTACCTTATATTGGCAACAAACTTTGCAGTCCTGACTTGCAAGATTTATGTGTAACATTAGAAGTGTGTTCTGTGCCAAAGATAAAATAATATGTGCCCTGCAGCAACATGGACCTGCATGTACCAAAAGTTGAATGGATGCCTGTGTGCTATGTGTGCTATCTTAGTGAAGTTGTGCCAAGGGGAGACTGAATCTTATTCATTCAACTTAAGGCAATCAAGTAAAATCTGGAAATTTATTGTACTTTTACCATGCTAAAATTCCTGAGTCCATTTCAAAGGAAAATTTATTTTCCATCTGCTCCAGTGACCAACGGATATGAGAGACTAATTCATTTACTTGGTTACCTCCATTCAGGCAACTTTAGCATTGATCCTGACTGATAAATGCATGTCAGTTTGATAGAGGGCTTCTCCTGGACAGAAATTTCACTGTAGCATCTACAAGAAGAGCAAATTTGTTCTTTCCCCCACTCCCCATTTTTCACTTCCCTGTCAAAAAACTTAAGACTAAAGTTCATTCTTTTCAAGAAGCATTCCACAGTAAATATCCTTAAAAGCTCTTAAAATATTTGCACACATTAGTAATCACACTTTAAAAACAAGTGTTCAACTGTGAAATGCTTCAGGGCTTCCTGAGGACACGAATGGTGCTATAGAAATATAAGTTCTTCTTTCTTTGCAGGTGCATGGACAAGTTTTATTTTCATTTTTTTATTTGTGGGATGTAGGTGTTGCTGGCTAGGCCTGTATTTATTGGCCATCCCTAATTACCCTTGAGAATATGTTCTCTCAGATGGATTACCCACTTGTCATATATTTCCACATTCTCCATGTTATGAAAATAATATGCCTGGTGGATCAGTGTTTGCACTGCTGCCTCAAAGCACCAAGTACCCAGGTTCAATTTGGCTGATTGGCTAAGAACAAAGAACAAAACAGCACGGGAAACAGGCCCTTCGGCCCAACGAGCCCGCGCCACCACCCCGACGTTCCCACTTGTACTCGTGATCCCTCTCTATGTTTATAGATCTATGGACTGAAACCAAATTTGAGACAATTTAGGAAGAATTTGTTCTGCCAATTAGCCTAAGAGCACATCTTTGGAATGTAGGAGGAAACTGGAGCATCCGGAGAAAACCACGCAAGCACGGGGAGAACGCACAAACTCCCACAGACACAGGCCCAAATCCATGTATCTACGCAGCACAGCGATAGTCACTGAGCTGTCATGTTGCCCATCAAATGGTCCAGGTCAAGCCTGGATGTGCTAACGACGTGAAGCACTAGGATACTCTCGAAAAATCCAAGCGCAGCCCTCTCACAACCCATCGCGTGTACGCCCCTTGTTAGACAACAAGGTGGACCAAAGCACCTTAGGATAAAAACAAGTACATCAATATCATCAACTATTTACACACTTCCCAGGGACTCCCAAGGCTCATGATCCCTATTTTAATTCACTTTTCTATACCCTTCAACTCTGTTCACATGCCCATCTAAGTATCTCTTAAATAACTCCAGAGTGCCTGCCTCCATCCCTTTACTTGGCAGCGCATTCCATACTCCCATCACCCTCTGTGTGAAAAAACTCCCTCTAGCATCCAAATTATACCTTACCCCCCTCACCCTAAGCCCGTGAACCCTCGTGCTATTTGAGTCCATCCGAGGAAAAGCTTAACCCTGTTATCTATATCCCTCATAATCTTGTACACCTCTATTAGATCTCCTCTAAGTCTACGTCTTTCTAAGGAAAACAGTCCCAATTTGCCTAACCTCTCCTCATAACTCTGACTTTCCATTACTAGGCAGCATCCTGGTAAACCTCCTCTACACTCTCTCCAGAGTCTCCACGTCCTTCCGGTAATAAGGCGACCAGAACTAGATGCAGTATTCCAAATGAAATCTAACTAATGTTTTATACAACTGCAACATTAAAGGCCAGCTTTTGTACTCTAAAACAATTCCTATAAAGGCTAGCATACCATATGCTTTCTTCACAACCTTCTCCATCTGCTCTGCCACCTTCAGAGACTTGTGCACCTGCACCTCCAGGTCCTTCTGCGTTTCTATACTCTTAATAGGTCTACCCTTTATCATATACCTGCCCCCTACATTCTTTCTCCAGAAATGCATCACCTCACATTTATCAGGATTGAATTCCATCTGCCGTCTATCTGCCCAAAGCTACCAGCCTATCTATGTCTTGTTGCATCGCCTGACAATGCTCCTCACTATCCATAAGTCCAGCCATCTTTGTATCGTCTGCAAACTTGCTGATCACTCCACTTACTCCCTCTTCCAAGTCATTTATATATATTACAAATAGAAGAGGTCCCAGTACCAAGCCCTGCGGCACACCACTAGTGACTGACCTCCAGCTAAAAAAACACCCTTCCACTATTACTCTCTGTCTCCTATTACTAAGCTAGTTACTTATCCATCTAGCTGCCTGTCCTTGTATCCCATTAGCCTTGACCTTTTCAACTAACCTCCCATGAGGGACTTTGTCAAACGCCTTACTGAAATCCATATGGACAACATCAACGGCTCGCCCTTTGTTGACCGTTTTCGTCACCTCCTCAAAAAATTCTACCAGATTCGTAAGGCACGACCTTCCCTTAACAAAGCCATGCTGCGTATCCCTAATCAGATCACAACGGTCTAAGTCCCTACACATCTTATCTCTAAGAATCCCCTCCAATAGCTTTCCTACTACTGACGTCAAACTCACCAGCCTATAATTTCCAGGGTTATCCCTACTACCCTTTTTAAACAACGGTACAACATTAGCTATTCTCCAATCCTCTGGGACCTCACCCGTGTTCAAAGAAGAGACAAAGATTTGCGTCAGAGGCCCAGCAATTTCACCTCGCACCTCCCTAAGTAGCCTGGGATAAATGCCATCAGGCGTCGGAGATTTATCAGTTTTAATGCTATCTAGAAGCTCTAGCACTTCCTCCCTCGGTATGGATATTTCCCTCAAATCATCCACAGCTCCCTCAGAGACAGAAGCTGTCAACAAGTCCCTCTCCTTTGTGAATACCGACGCAAAGTATTCATTCAGGATCTCCCCCATTCCATCGGGCTCTAAGCACAGTCCCCCTCCTCTGTCCCTAAGTGGTCCGATTTTTCCTCTAAGCACCCTTTTATTTCTAACATAGGAGTAAAATGCCTTTGGATTTTCCTTAATCCTACCCACCAAAACCATTTCACGCCCCCTTTTTGCCCTTCTAACTCCCTGTTTGAGCTCCCTCCTACTCTCTATATTTCTCCAATGCTGTCTCCATTCCCAGCTGCTTTGACCTACCATACGCCTCTCTTTTTCTTCCTAACCAAGTCCTCCATATCCCTAGTAATTCATGGCTCTCTAATCCTACCTTTCCTATCTTTCTTCTTGGCTGACACATATCTATCTTGCAACATTTTCAGTATTCCCTTGAAAGACTCCCACATGCCTAGCATGGACTTACCCTCAAACAACCGTTCCCAATCAGTTTCCATAAGTTCCTGCTTAATCCGACCGTAGTTAGCCTTCCCCCAATTCAGCACCCTGCCCCTAGGGCAACAAGCATCCTTTTCCATCTGTATCCTAAAGTAGACAGAATTGTGGTCACTGTTAACCACATGTTCCCCTACTACAACATCAACCACCTGCCCCGACTCATTACTCCAATATAGCCCCCTCTCTCGTCGGGCTTGCCACATACTGCTCCAATGATCCTTCCAGTACACATTTTACAAATTCCTCCCTATCCCAACGCCCAACTCTAGGTACCTTCCAATCCACCCTAGGGAGATTAAAGTTTCCCACTTTAACAACTCTGCTCTTTCTGCATTTATCCAAAATGTCTTTACATATGCCTTCTTCAATACCCGTGGACTGTTGGGTGGCCTATAATACACCCCTAGCAAAGTAATCGCTCCCCTTTTTATTCCTCAACTCCACCCACAGCGACTCCACTTCTAACTCCTCTGTATTGTCCTCCCTCTGCACCGCTGTGATGCTCTCCCTAACTAACAACGTCACTCCCCCACCTCTTCTGGACCCTCCTCTGTCACGCCTGAAACACTTATACCCAGGAATATTCAGTTGCCACTGCTCCCCTTCCTTTAACCACGTCTCCATCACTGCAACCACATCCAAGTTCCTCGCAAACATTAAGGCCCTAAGTTCATCCGTTTTTCCTGTTACGCTCCTCGCATTGAAACAGACACACTCCAGATCTCCAAGCCCACTCGGGACCTCCTTCTCCCTGGTGTATTTCTGCTCATCCAAGCTTACTCTATCTCCCATTTCTGTGTGGAGTTTGTACATTCTCCCTGTGTCTGTGTGGGTTTTCTCCTACAATCCAAAGATGTGCAGGTTAGGTGGCTGGACCATGCTAACTTTCACCTTGGTGTCAGTGGGACTAGCAGGGGTTTCAAGGATTGTTGTCAGTGCAGACTCGATGGCCAAATGGCCTCCTTCCTCACTGTACAGATTCTATGAATCTATGATTAAAGGGCTGTGAAATCCAGCCCATAGTCTTAGAAAGAGGTGAGTTTCCAACGGTTAATATTAGTCCCCTTAGTTTGATTATCAAGATACGTATTAGGATGGCCTGAGGAGACAACAATTTTTTACTGCCAGCACCATGATGCCCACCAAAGATTTTAGTTCGTTGAATCACAGCTCACTTGTTCTAATCATGTTTCTTGTCCAGTGATCCAAAAGCAAGCTTTGACTTTGCCACAAATATTTTGGAAAATGTCAATTCAGAAGAACATTCCTGTTTCAGGTAATGTTTGAATAAATGACATTTCAAAGTACCCTGAATCAAATGTACTCCATTTCTTTTTATATTCTCCAGTCTCTTGCAAAACATTCCCAATGGTGCACGTAATCTACTAACTACTATAAGTAGTTTATAGACTAGTTCAGGTATTTTCAGCAGTCTCACTGCTCCCCTCCTTTCATTTATTTAAAATGCCTTGAGCTTTATAAAAATGGATTAAAATTCATCCTTTTGTGAGAACGCTGAAAAGATCACCACTCTCCAGAGAGTTTCAAAGGTCAGAAATGAAATGAGTTCTGATACTCCCAGGATGAGGTGTGTAAAATGGAAATAGCATCTGATTCTGTGAAGGTGCATTCCTGTGGTTTTGGCTCATGCAAGCTAATCTGTTTATTCTGGAGCAACATTACAAATGCTTAAGTTCAGGTGCAGAGTCATAATTAGCCTAAATTAGAAATCAGCTAAATTGTCAGAAACAACTAAATTGCTCAGTCAAAACATTAATTTCAACATTTATATTTTCTCCAGTTGTCGGGAAAATGCTGTTGAAAATATCTAAATGCAAGGTTCATTAATTTTTGCTCACCAATCATGAGGTTCCCTAATGCAGGTTTCATTTAACAGACTCCAGCTGATTTGCGGGTTAGGGGGGTGGTGTTGCCAACAGTGTGAAACAGATGGGGTGTTACATCAAAGGATAAAGCACGTTCAAGGAAGTGGTTTTACCACAAAAGCAGAAGGGATTTTGCATATCAAGCCCTGTAAAATGAAACTCAAAAGGAACGAGGTTCTGGTTGTCATAAATTAATGCCTTGAGCAGAGGAATTTGTTTGCATAAGATTCATGTTGTGAAAGCAGGAAGTAGTTTGCTGTTGCAGTCATATGTATGTAATCCTGATGTGACGAAATATACGATGTATAGATAGATGCAAATTGTTGTCACTGAACAGAAAGGAACTGCCATGATGTTGAGATGATTGAGAACTACCTTCCATCCAACATTACTGATGTCAGAAGGAAAATTTACATGGGATGTGGTACATGGTTTCATGATGGAAAAACTCAGAAAAATTTTGCAACACCAATTTTAAATTCAACCAATTTATTTGATAGTAAATCCACGAGCTTTCGACACTATGTTGTGCCTTCGTCAGGCAAATGCAGTGTTCTGATCTGCAGAGGCATTCATATCCACACAGACAGTTACAGATTGCTGATTAGAATGCGAATCCTTACATCTAACCTGCTATTCAAGTGTTAAAGTGGCTAACAATGTGTGTGAAGGGAATCCTGAGCATTGGTTAGAGAATTGTGTATTTTCTCCAGACAGCACAGTGAGCGAGGTTACTCACTTACCAGAGGAAGCTTCCTCTGGTTTTACATACCATGCAGTACCTTTTAGTGCTTTGATCATTGCCTCAGTCCATCACCATTACTTTTTTCCTCCATCTTTGATGAGAGCTTTCAGCTGCCTTGGGCCTGTTCTTTGGACTTCCTTTCCCAAACCTTTCTGCTTGTTCTTTTCTCTTTTCATATTTAAAAACCTCCTGAAAGTCCAAAATCAGCATACTTTGGATGTTGGAAAGCTGAAATAAAAACAAAAATTGCTGGGAATATCCAACAGGTTGGGCAGCACCTCTGGAGAGAGAAAGAGGGACAAAGTTGACGTTTCAGGTAGATGTCTCGTTCTGATGAAATATCATTGACCTGAAAAGATTAACTTTGTCCTTCTGTCTATTGATACTGTTAGATCTGCTGAGTATTTTGAATATTTTCTGTTCTTATTTCTGAAAATCCAACTTCTTGACCAAGCTTTCAGTCACTCCCCATAATCTCTTTATTCATAGCATGCAATCCTCCACTTTATTTATCCCTATTAATTTTTTTCTCCGCATTCTGTAAATTATCATGGAACGTTTTCCATTATAAAGCGGCTAGACGATGTTACTGCAAGGGGAGTGATTGCTCCTTTAATGGAGAACTATGAAGTGTTCTCGGAATAATAATTTATTTGAGGTTTTAAACTTAACATAAAACATTCATTTACATTTATGTGAGTGGAAGTTTAGAATGGTACGTCATATTTATGCTGTATTATGAGTCAAACTAACGTTTGAAGCATTCCTACCTGGCAAGGAAAATTACATCATTTGTACGGAGTTTCGAACCTTTTGACATTTGCGATCATGGCGTAAGATCATTTATGGAAGGTGTCAATGATCTTTTTCATCATGAGAAATGCAGCTAATTAATTGATGGAACTTAAGTATAGCTTGAATCATAGCAGGGAAGGACGCCATTTGGCCCACTGTGCCAATGCTCACTCTTTGCAAGTGTTATTCAATTAATCCCAGTCTTTAATGTTTCCCATAGCCCAACAAACTTTTCCCCTTTATTTCACTTTTGAAAGTTATTTTTGAACTCTGTTTCCACCACCATTTCTGGCAGTGCGTTAATCATAACAACTCATTGCGTAATTTTTGTTTCCTCATATCACCTCTGGTTCTTTTGCTAATTAACTTAAATCCATGCCCTCTGGCTATCAATCTTTCTGCCACTCAAAATAGTTTTTCCTTATCTCCTCTATCAGAACTGTTTATGATTTTCAATATCTCTGTTACTTCCCCTTTAAACCTTCGTGCTCCACAGAGTACAACTCCAATTTCTCTTGTCTAAAGATTTTTATCATTGATGCAATTTTGACAAATCTCTCCTGCACCCTCATGAAGACCCTTACATCCTTGTCGTGATCAGAATTTGCCATAAATATCCAGCTGGGGCCTAACCAATGTTTCGTAAAGATTTAGCATAACTTCTTCGCTTGTTCAATATTTCCTACATATCTTCTTTTCCCACATTATAATAGTGACTACAAAAATGCTTCATTAGCTATAAAGCACTCGGATCATCCTGTGCATGAAACTATATAAATATAAATATTTATTTTTGTTTGTATCCTATGCCTTTAATTATAAAGCTTTGAACCCATTATGCCTTGTTAATAGAATTCTCAACTTGTTTTGACATCTTCAAAGACTTGTGAACATATATCCCCAGGACTTTCTGATCCTGCATTCCCTTTAATATTGTACACTTTAGTTTATATTGTCTGTCCAGTTTTTTCAACCAAATTGAACGGCAATCCATACTCTGAAACAATGCTTCTTTTGTGTATGAGGTGAAATGATGTTGTATGATATAGATTCATTAGTAATTACATGCAAATATTACACAACAATTTCAAATCATACATAAAAGAAGTATTGTTTCAGAGTATAGATTGCTGTTCACTTGTCTGCAATTTTAACAAAACTATTTAAGAAAATACATTATTGCTTCAATTAAAATAGCGGCAAAACAATTTGATAGATTTTAGATATTAATGTTTGCCTGGATGCTAAATACACAATGGAATTTTATCACAGCCATTTGTCATGAAGCCGTAACCAAAGCAAATAGGATTCTGGGTTGCATTCACAGAACTATAGTTACAAAACAAACACATTCTATTTTGTCCTTGTACAAAAACTTGGTGAGGCCTCAGTTAGAACACCATGGCCAGTTTTGTTCCTCTTATGTAGTGGGTAATAGTGAGGCTTTGAAAACAGTTCAGAGGAAGACGATGATGATAGCCAGTTTTAAACACCTTAACTACCCAACCCTTCAAGCAGCACCTGCCCCACGTCAGAGTCTGCAGATCGTACCATCTCAGCCATTTCAGAATGCATCAAACTCTAGGGCAAATAAGCCATTCTTGATCCTGACGGATTTAAGAAGAAAACTATCCAGATAAGCTTAAAGAACTGGATCCACGCATATTTTTCAGCAGAATAAACTATGGAACAGGTAGTTGAGATCCATAAATGAAGCAACTCGATTGTGTACACACTAACTATTTTAAGTAGACAGGTTGGGCAGGTTCATGGTCATGTGTTCAAGGGAGTAAGTGTTGAATGATTCTTCTTTCCCCAGAGAATACGGTATGAATTTTAATGCAGGCACTGAGACCAGTCTTAGGGACAGAAGTGGGTCACGAGCCAACACTTGCTAGCAATGGGATTACCTTGATAAATTTACCATAGATGGCTTCCTAACTAAGGATAGCAGCAGGCTCCTAATGTTGCTGGCCCAGTCAGAGAGCTGGCAGCTGTGAAGCCTTAATAGCACCTCCAAGTGAGCAGTCATTACTGAGGTATGCAGGCGATCTTGTGAGCTGTTCCAGTTATGTATTAAAAAATTCAAGAGATTGAGACTCAGAGGAATTGCTTCTCCAGGGAGATTGATGGCATTGCAGCCCCCTCTTTGAGCTATCAAGCCTTTGTATCTCATGTCCCCTAACAATCACCATTCCCAGCTCATCCCCTATTTCAACCCCCAACGCACCAGCAGGGAGGCTGTTCCCATGTCCTTGAAGCAGGATGCTATTTCATATCTACTCCTGCTTTTAAAGGGCACTAGCAATGAGATTTCATTAGGGAGCCACCTATAAGGTTCTTGTGATTCTCCCATTAGCCCCCAATCTCCCAGAAGAATTTGGAGAGAGCGGGATGTGTGTCGGGGGGTGTGGGAGAGTGAAAATTCTGATCATCGAAGAGGAATTATCAAGATTTACTCACCAACTTCCCCACACCCCTCTCACTGATTTTTCATTTCCCCCATGAGATTACATGATACATATTGGTGTCCAGTCTCTGAAATATCACCACTGGCTAGATGGACCAACTGGTTTGATTTTTTTCATTTGTTAGTATAAATGAGCCACCTCTTCATATGCAACACAACAAAGAACTTTTTTTTAGCAGTAAAGTAATTGGTCAACAGCTTAAGAGTGGAATTGAGGAGAAATGTTCGCACCCAAATGATGTCAAACTCTGCTGCCCAATGTGGAGGCGGAAATCCTTATCCCATTTTTAAACTAGGATGTGTACTGCCATTAAGCTAGACAAGAGTTGGAAGGTCAAATTAGACTGGATAGCTTTTTTTTTGCTTAGCACAAATATGATGGACTGAATGGCCCTCTTTCTGTGCTTTATATATTTGAGGTATATGTCAACCAGAAAATTACAATTGTAAATGTTGCATTGGCATGATGCCCCTTGGGCAGTGCCAAGGGACTCAGGCTGACACTGCCAAGGTGCCAGTGCCCAGGGGGCCCTAATTGCCCCTTCTTCACTCCAGCAGGGTTACGCTGCCAGCTCCCTGGAAATGGGGAGCTATTGTAAACCCTGCTGGAGTGAAATACTCCTAGCGAGGTGGGAGAGGCTAGTGTGTCATGAGACTTCAGTCGTGGGTCCGTTAATTGCATTTAAACAATATCTAAATGACCCCCTGAATGCATAATGCAGCTCTGCACTTATGTCTGATGCAGAGCAAACAACGCCAGGGATCTGACACTTGGAGAAATGCTCAGGGTTGGATGTCCAGCACAGATCGTGCTATTCCAGCCACACTGAAATCTCCCAACCTGCTGTGCTAATTTATTAGCCCAGCTGGATGGGACAATCGATCCTGTCTGTGATGTCTGATTGAATGTACCTTGCAGAAATGATTTTTATAAGAGAAACTCTTACTTAAACAATAGCCACTCTCTGAAATGTTGGTGTTAGTTACTGATGATATGCTATTATCTGTTGCTGACTTCTGATATTAAAGATGATATCAAATTTAAAGAAAAGGTGTTTAAATCTGTAAAGATCAGTTGCAGTTTAGATTAGACAGAATATATGAAACAGCAAAGGCTGGCAAAAAGATTAATGAGGGAAAAGTTGGAGTACGAAGGAAAGCTTGCAAAAGTCTCTACAGATATCTAAAGTGGAAAATATCAAGTAAATCAACATATGTCCACACAACTTGCTTTCCTACCTATATTTCTATCATCAGCAAAACTGACTACAATATAGTTAGTCTCTTCACCTGAATCATTAAAACAGATTGTAAACAGGTGAAATCCTACACTGAATCTTTGGTATCCCACGAGCTAGTTTTCCAAACCAAAAATTTCCATTTATCTTGACTCTCGTGTTAAGGAAAGGGAGTATGTTTGATTACTTAATCTCAAAAGTGAATTTGAATCTGTTTGGAGCATATTAGGTTTATAAGAAAATTCTTACACACAGCTACAAATTCAGAAATAGAGAGCATCAAAGCTATCAGAGGGGACAATGTCTATTCCTGATCAGATAATTGACTGCTATATGTCTTGCAATCTCTCAAATGGCCAAAACTTGCCACTTTCAGATCAGAAACGTAGCTCATCTACATCAAAATTCCTGGGAAGGCAATGTATCTCAAAAATTTGAACACCAAGTGAAGCAGGCTATTCCATGCTGCTATTCTGTAATCGCTACATGAGAGACATTTTCGACTAACTGCATGTTTGCAACAGTCCAAAGACATTCCACTTACCACATTTGAACAAAGTCATGTATGATTTTCAATGCTGGTGAAATGCCAGGTACTTAGGCCAAAAGACACAAGGATTGACTGATGAAATTGAAAAACCTTTGAATATCCCTTTGGCTTCTCATTTTAGATAGAGCACAAAGCATAACCAACTCATAATGTGATTCATTCATGCTTGCTAGAAGCAACTTCCATTCATTTGCAAGTGTCTGTTCTCTGCAAACAAAAGGAATATGTCCAAGCCTTATAATTAAGTGTGTTACTTAGAGATAATGGGTTGCCTATAGTTCCCTGATGCTTTCTGCATGGCAATGCCTCAGGCAATCAGAGTTGACTTGCCATTGAATCAGTATCCTTTTCTCCTGTGGTATAAACTTGTATGATCTTTTGAAATTTAGCATTCTTGCAGATGTCCTGATGAACACAAGATGCAATTTTTTTTGTTTACATATCTCTCTTCTCAGCAAGATTCGAATGGTAATAGTGTAGTTTAACATGATGGGCAGATACTTTCTATTGAATGCCCGCTTTACCTTGTTAGTAGCTGTGAATGTAATAAGAAAGCTATGATGGTTTGTTTACAAATAATTTTCAACTGATTAATACTTGAAGTTGATTGATCAAGAGAACGGTACTCTTGAGAGAATGATCAAATATTGTCATGATATCATATAAGTAGGGACAAATGAATTGATGCAGGACTGCAGATAGTAAACAGTCACTAAAACGATTTTTCTGATTGAGGATTAAATTGGTTGCCTCCATTCCTGAGTGAAGGGTCTAAACCTAAAATGTTCACTCTTTATTTTCCTTTCAGATGCGAATGTTGCATAGCTTCTGCGTTGTCTGATTTTTTTGCATAATCAATTTTGATCGACAGAGATAATAACGGAGTTGCCCATATTCCAAGCTTAGATTGATAACGTCTTGTAGACAATATTTATAATTGATTGCCTTCCTTTTTACACCTGCTTCATGCAGAATGATTCAGAAAGAGTAGGCACATTAAGATTGATTAATACTACAACACCAATAAGATATATTTGGCTGATCCAACAGTCTGAATGCAACATGACTAAATTTATAAAACAGCTGCTGATTTAGCAACAGGTATAGCTGCCCAATAGGTACATCTTTAAGGCAGATCTGAAATCAGACAGCAAAAATGATTTGGAACTTATTCATTCAGTTGTGTAGCTGAAACTTTGGATGAGGTTATGAAGGCACCTGAGTCTACTTCTTTTCCTTTCCCTACCATAATTACAAACTAATAAACTTTCTTATAAGCTGACCAGACCAATCATTCATGGGCTGTTTGGGTAATCTTCATCCAGCTATTATTTGTTGCTTAAACGATCATCTCAACATTCTGTTTATATCCCAAGGATTTAACATCTTCAACAGCTTTAACTTTGGTAACAATAGGAGAGGTGGTGCATAATGGTATTGACCCTGGACTAGTAGTCCAGACATTTGCGTTTGAATCCCACTGTGGCAGATGGTGACATTTGAATTTAAGTTTATTTATTAATTTTAATTTAAATAAAGTTTAAAGTATATTTATTAATGTCACAAGTAGACTTACATTAACACTGCAATAAAGTTATTGTGAAAATCCCCTAGTTGCCTCCGGTGCCTGTTTGGGTACACTGAGGGAGAATTTAACATAGCCAATGCACCTAACCAGCACACTGTGGGAGGAAACTGGAATACCCGAAGGAAACTCACACACACACAGGGGAAGAACAGACCCCACACAGACAGTGACCCAAGCCGGGAATTGAACTTGGGTCCCCGGCACTGTGAGGCAAAACCCTATCTGGCTCATTAATGTCCTTTAGGGGAAAAAAATTCATCATCCTTACCTGATCCGGTCTACATGTGACTTCAGATCCATAGCAATGTTGCCGACTCTTAAATGCCTGGGAGATGGGCAATAAATGCTGGCCTAGTCAATGATGCACAGAATAAACGAATAAAAAAAACTCTTGGGGATACCAAAATGCATTACAACTAATTAAGCACTTTAACAAGAAGTGTCACAATGTCAGATTAAAGTCAATGGGTTTATTTTGTAACACAAGCTTTCAGAGCACTGTCCCTTCATCAGGTAAATATTGTTATGAATGCAAATAAGGTGATGAATTTATACACAGCAAAGTCTCAGAAATCTTAGTGAGATTTGTGACTTTTATTTTTGATTCATGTTGGTTGAAGAATCACTAAGTGCAAGAACATCGGAAGAGCTCCACTGCTCTTCTTTGAATAGTGTTGTGAAATCTTTTGTTCCACTTGAAATGTGAAAAGTCAACCTTGATTCTTTCCTCAAGCCTGTGTATTGAGTTTTGAACCAGGCCCTTTTCAAGAGTGGAAGAATGCATTACCATTGAGAAATGGCTGATCCATTTGGACCATAAGCACATGAGCTAGAATGTTGAAGAATATCTACTTTAAAAAGTGTTTACTGAAGTGATTGCGGCAAGTGATTGTCGCAACTGCCAACTTTCTCAAATTTTGCTGATAAGCCAAGTGTGTGAAGATCATGCCCAGGCTTACAAAATAATGAACATGGTCAAAAGAAGAATTAATTGCTCTCCTTTCTGTTGTGTAAGAAATTTATTGTGTTCCATGACAATGTGTAGCTAAGGAGCTTCTGCAATTGCTTCATTTTGTGTACTAGCAAATGGTAATCTTCAAGAATATGACATCAAATCGAGTTACTGGAGTGATGTAAAGGAAAAGGATGAAAAAAAGCCAACGTGCCTGGAAAAAGGAGCAAGAGAATGGTTGATTTGTTAATCGTTCCCAATTTTATGGCATTATGTCCTTGAAATATCTCATAATTTGTGGAGATAATGCTGACAAGAGAGAGTTCTGTGAACTTTCTACACAAAAGGAATAAAGAAAGTGAACTGAGGACACTGGAAAAGCTCAGCTGACAGCATTGGGTGCTGGCAGTGATTGTGTTGATGGGGAGGAAGGGGTCCGCCGTTTGTGTGAAGGTGCACCAATAATGACTGTGTGAGTGAGAGGTCAGTGGGATGGGGTCTAGTATTTGGAGGGAAAGAGTGCTAGTGTGTTGGCACTGACTGTTGGTGGAGGAAAAGAAGTGCCGAAATCCAATCAGGAGAATGGGAAGGAGGACGTTCCAGCTCTAAACACTGGTGGGGAAGGGGGAGGGAAAGAAATGTTATCTCCAATCAGGGCTGGGGGATGGAGAGTCCCTACACTGCTGTAGTGATCTGGGCTGGGGGGGAAAGGGCGCCATTTAAACATAGTACTCCAATCTCTGTGCAGTCGGGTTTTGCCAATGTATTTAGGAACCACCCCCCTGGATAATGTCATGAAACTTGCCCAGCTGTTTTACTTTGACTAACCTGTTTCTTGAGAGAAATATGTCATTTTTCTCACCAGAACCAACATACTGCAATTCTGCCAAGATTGCCCCATAATGTGAATTTGTTCACTTTGGCGGGAAGAATAACAAAAACAATGTGTTATTCAAATGGAGAGAGATTGCAGAACTGTAAGGTTACAGAGATTCACCTTTGACCACAACTCCAACAAGTAGGTCTGTGCGTAACATAGTAGAGGTCCTGCAGGAAACAGAGATGATGAATCCTGTCAGATGGTTCCCCAAGCAGACTCTCAAAGTCATTTAGTAGAATGCCTTATTGCCACTTTTCAAACAAGCACCACTGGTTGGCAATGAGAAATGCCCACTCAATCAGGTCCTTATCACCACTACCACCACCCAACCCCTCGGCCGCCAATTGCCCTCAAGCTGTGGTTGAAAAGAATGTTGTCCACCTCCTTCTGGAATGCACTTTTGCAAAAAAGGTCTGTAGCAAGGCACAGTGTGGTTTTTCTCATGGTTCATCCCAAACAGTTCTGTGACACATGATCCTGTGTTATACGGGTTGTTCCTCGGGGCACAAAAATACTAGCTGGAAGATGATCAACTTGGTGAAAGACATTCTTTGATCTGCCTGTAATATATGCGTTTTTCTACTGCAAAATGTTTTCCTTGATCAAATGTTGCAGTCTGGCAAATTCCAAGGTTCAGGACAATGTGCTGAGGGACACATTAAAGCTGGGGCCAGCTGATGCAGACGTGCAAAGGGGAAAGATCACTATCTAAGACCTTGCAGCCAAAGTACATGAGGAGAAATATTGCAAACCCCTCAGGCTGTATGACTTACATTGAATGTGCACAGTAAATATTACACATCGCTATTGTATTGAAAACCCAACTGCAACATGATTTATGAAAAAAATTTGCATACCATTGCCCTTTCTGTAATTTTTGTAATATTCTTTTCATTCTATTAAAATACCTTGGAGTGCAACTTGATCGAAAATTTGAATATAATTGCACTTACTGCACTGGCCATCTTGAAATGCTTTGTAAGATTCTTTTAAATATTTTATGAATAACATATGACAAAAAAATCTATGGAGTATGGGCGGCACGGTAGCACAGTGGTTAGCATTGCTGCTTCACAGTTCCAGGATCCTGAGTTCAATTCCCGTCTCTGGTTACTGTTTGTGTGAGTTTGCACATTCTCCTCATGTCTGCATGGGTTTCCCCCGAGTACTCCAGTTTCCTCCCACAGTCCAAAGATGTGCGAGTTAGGTTGATTGGCCATGCTAAGAAATTGCCCCTTAGTGTCCAGAATGCATAGGTTAGAGGGATTAATGAGTAAAATATGTAGGGATATGGGGGTAGGGCCTGGGTGGGATTGTGTTCAGTGCAGACTCAATGGGCTGAAGGGCCTCTTTCTGCACTGTAGGGTTCTATGATTCTGTAGAGGTATCTGCTTGTCCATGTACATCAATCCCAAAATGTTCATATGCAGGTATAGCTCGTGATTAGGAAGACAAATGGAATTTTAGCATTCATTACGAGGGCAATGGAATATAAAAGTAAAAATGTTTTGTGACAATTGTGTCACAAAAGTTGGGATCACACCTACGGTACTGTGTACAATGTTGGCCTCTTTACTTGAGATAGGATATAATTGCATTAGAAGCAGTTCCAGAGAAGATTCACTCGATCGATTCCTGAGATGAGGGGGTTATCCTAGGAGGAAAGATTGGGCCTTTATCCGTAGAACCATTGAAATGTTTTGTACAAGAAAAGGCCATTCAACCCAAACCATCTGTGCTGGCTGTAAAAGAGAACAAAAGAAATTAGCTTCTCACTTGATAGAACCACAGAAAAGTTACAGAGTTTAGAAGAATGAGAAGTGATCTTATTGAAACTGATAAAATCTTCAAGGCAGCATGACACTGATGCTGAAAGGATCATTTCCATTATGGAAGAGACTAGAAGTAGGGGACACAATTTAAAAATAAGGGGAATCCCAATTAGAACAGAGATGAGAAGAATTTTTTTTTCTCTTGGAATCTTATCCCCATGGAGAGACAGAGGCTGGGTCATTGAATATTTTAATAGCTGAGTTCGATTCTTGATTGACAAGGGAATCAAAGCGTTTAGGAGTTAGGAAGGCAAATGATTTTGAGAACACAATCAGATCAACCATGATCTTATTGAATTGCGGAGCAGGCTTGAGGGGCTGGTTGTGACCAACACAATGGAGTTGACTGTCCACAAGATAAGGCGACATGCTGTATTATTGATGTTGTTGCTCTTCACAACATTGTTGCACCAACTTCATCAGACCAACTGGTGAAGTTGTTAACATGCTTGCAACCATAAGATTTACAATGAAGTCTTAGTATGTGAATTCCTATATTTGATTTAGAGCATTAATGATACATGACATCTTGATGACATGAGTTTAAATGTTGTGGATAAACACAGCCTTTCATCCTTCTAGGCAAAGAAGGCCATGTCCATCATCTGAGGAACTGGGTAGGGTTTCAGCACGTACATAATGACTTTGATGCCTAATCTGTGCCAGGGGATTCTGCTGCAAACAGAACAGGATGCTGTAGACAATTGGGTTTTGAACGAGTTGTTGGCTTGGGATTTCCTCTCCTTGGGCGGGATTTTACAGTTACGCCCAATCCAGAAACTGTAAAATCCTGCACAAGGTCAACGGACCTTTCCATGCTCCATCCCTCACCTGCTCCGATTCCTGTGGCAGGTGGAACAGTAAAATTCCTTACATTTTGTCTCTACTTCTGATATGCACTTGCTTTCAAAGAAGGCAACACCCCTCTTTGTTTTGTTGTGCCTGGTGCAGCAATCTTGGGCAAACTTCTCCTAAAGCCTAAGCAAAGCCACCAGAATGTTCTTGCAGCACTTATTTGACCCCATGAAAGCACAGTTCAAGCTCTCCACAGACGATATGCTTGTAAGCGAGTGTCAGGCATTCAGACCACATAATTCTCCAAAGAAGAAGGGGCAGGTTGTGGCAAGATGGTATTAGTACTGGGACCCAAGCAACTCAAAATTCAGCACTTCATAACAGGACATCGCTGAATTTGATTTCCCTCAAAGGCAGTAGACAATACTCAACTGAATTCACCTGGTGCAATGCCGTCACCTCCATAAATATAAAGCGAAGGATGATGCAAAACTCAATTATCCATGAAATAGATTACATTGATCTGATGTTTGGAGACATATCAATTCTCCACTTGGCACCTCAAGAGACAATTAAATGGAAAGCTTTCCCATTATCATCACAGTCTTACACCTGCTTTGGATTTACTGCTGAGGGGCAAGAAACTTGTGAGCCTCGTTCAACCCATGGTTGAAGGCAAGGGCTTTGTGCGTGTCACTGTGGTATGGCAAACTTCTTCAAAACATTGCACACCTTCCTCATCTGGGAGGATTACCCCTTTGCTGAAGAAATATATTCACCAGCTTGACCACCACTACCAGTTAGCAACTTATTGACGAGAATGCTGCTTGTAACATCAGAACATAAGAAATAGGAGCAGGAGTAGGCCATCTAGCCCTTCGAACCTGCCCCGCCATTCAATAAGATCATGGCTGATCTGAAGTGGATCAGTTCCACTTTCCCGCTTTCTCCCCATAATCCTTCATTTCCTTGTCTATCAGAAACCAATCTACCCGTGACTTAAATATATTCAGTGAGGTAGCCTCCACCACTTCAATGGGCAGAGAATTCCAGAGATTCACCACCCCTTTGAGTGAAGAAGGTCCTCCTCAACTCCAATCTAAACTGCACACCCCCCATCCCCCTTATTTTGAAGCTGTGCCCTCTAGTTCTGCTATCCTTTCTAAGTGGGAAGAATCTCTCTACTTCTACCCTATCTATCCCCTTCATTATCTTATTCATCTCTATAAGATCCTCCCTCAGCCTTCTAAACTCCAATGATTACAGACACAGTCTATTCAATCTCTCTTCATAGGCTAACCCCATCATCTCCTAGTGAATCTAGGCTGATACCGGAGATGAGGGGGAACCTAACCTCTCATCCTATAACAGCACGACTTCTATCATTGCATCCTCCTAAGCTCTCAGACTCTCTTAATAAAAGGATCTACCCTCCCCCTTGGCAGAAACCTAGCTTACTTGAGCACGATTTGCAGCAGAGGAATCAGAATTGGTCATTTTGTAGCCAACAGGAAGTATAAGTATATTTCCTAATGGCTGCATTATAAGCCACTTCTGCTACGTATTGTGCTCAAATAAGCCAAGATCTGCACTTGCACATTAAGTACCTCCCCAGGAAATCTCACACCCTGGTTTCTATATGTATCTGTCTAGTTACATTGGGATTGCAACGGCAGTACATAAATGAAGGAGTTCTGAAAGCTTGACAGAATACTTATCTGTGCACTTGAAATACAGAGTGTACTCATACAAATGCACATATGACACTAATGCATCCCAGTGGAATTTCAGCCTCATTGTTTCTAATATTCTAAGATGAAGGCTGGAGACAAAGCTGAAGGCAGAAGATCTTGTTCAAAAAAAGATAAAATGTTTGTTGTTCAGAATTCAACAAAGATATAGCTTCTTAGATGGCTGGCCAACACATCTGAATGCTAATCAATGTATTTTTACAGTCAGAGTTTCTGTTGTGGTCCAACAGTCACAACTTTAAGTTGTATAAAGATAGATCTAAAGCAGATGTCAGAAGTGGCTCTTTTCTGAGGAAGAGTGGACCTACTCAACAGGCTCCCAGATTGTGTGGTGAATACTGATTTTCCCAGAAGATGACGTGGTTTCAGGTATCTTGCAGACAAGATACAAGACATCCAATTTTGTGGGTAAACTGAATGAATGGGTCTATTCTTGTTTGTATGTTCATTTACAAAATGGGAGAATTGACACTACAAAAGCTGATAAATGTGAAAAATCCATCTTCTGTGAAGAAGTTTTCTGGATAGCTGCAAAAAAATCATGACTTTTCATCATAAAGGCTAATGGACAAATATTCCATTATTCTGTGACTTTACCTCAAGCCAAGGTAGGCTCTAAGAACATGTTTAATTCCTGTTCTAAGAATGGCATCTCATTGCTATTTATAATGGACTCTATTGTTATAAAGGGATTGTCTGATATTGTATTATCAGTTTTTGGTATTGTATCAGTTTGTTGGTTTATTACTTTTTCACCCAAGGAAACCATCCCATTTTTAAAAACTGCAAAGTGACATATTTCTGAAAAGATGAATTAACATATTATAGACTAATTCACACTCACCCAGAGTACAAAAATAACAACACATTTATTACAATAAAATGTATCAAGGGACTTCATGAGAGCATTATAAAGCAAAATTAGATACCAAGCCACACACACATAGCAATGGTAGGACAGATGGCCAAAGATTGGATAAAGAGGGGGGATTTATGGAGCATCTTAAATGATCTTGCAATATGAACATCCAAACAGCAAAAGACCAACATCAATCGACCAACACAATTGTATGATGTCATTCAGTTGGTGAACTAAGGCAGGGGTAAAATAGTTGATGTTACAAAGTGAAAAAATGTCTTTTTGATGGCACAGATATGTGAACAGAAGCTCATCTCAAGGTTGATGACGTCAAGGTTGAAAATAATGTAATCTCATCTTGATCGATTGTAAGGTAGAGGAATGGATTCAGTCTCTAGGGAACAGAGTTTGGGATAGGGACCAAAAGCAATAGCTTCAGTTTTCCAAATATTTCACCGGAGGAAATTTCTGCTCATCCAGATCTGAAAATCTAGCATTAATGGACGATTTGAGAGAGGTGGTGCTGGGGTGAATCCAAGGTGTCATCAGAATACCTATGCTTTTGGATGATATAGATGAGAAATAAGATGGGTTCAAGGATAACTCCTTGGGAAACAGCAGAGGTAACGGTGTAGAAGTGTGAGGGGAAACCATTCAAGTAATTTTCTGGCTCCAGTTAGTTAGATAAGAGATGGAGACAAACAAACCAGCTGGACGAGAGTGGAGAAACATTGGATGAGGATGTTGTAGTCAACCTTGGTCAAGGTTGTAGATAGTTTGAGAAGGATGAGTAAGAAGAGTATACTTTTGTCACAATCACAAAGAATGTCAGTGGCTTTGATAGGAATCATTTCAGTACTATGGCAGGGGTGAAACTTGTTTGGAAGCTTTCAAACAAAGTGGATGGGATTTTTCGGCCTTGCTCGTCCTGAAAACTGGAAAATTCCTTCCAAGATCTACAGACCTTTCCATGCTCCGGCCCTCGCCCACTCCAATTTCCATCTTGGGTGGAATAATAAAATTCACCCTGGTGTTCCAGGAAAAATTAGGTAGATTTCAAACCAACAGCATGTTCAATGAATTCGTAGAGAGAACGTAAGTGACTTGGCAATGTGGAGGTCATTAGCAAGGATGGTAGGATCAAAAGTTGGCTTTTTGAAGAGAGAGTTGAAGAAGATGGATTTAATGGAGCAAGGTACAGTTCCTGAAGAGAACAATATCAGCAAATATGATGACTAGGTGGAGGAGTTTGTTGGTCAGCAGTTTAGTGGGAAAAAGGTCAAGATGACAAGATGAGCTTGGAGAGAGCACGAGAGAAGATGAAGTGAAGATGTGGGGTGAAATTGCTCCAGAAATCAGCAAAGATCCATATTGGGTAAAGAAATTGGAGAGCTTTTGAGGAAGTTGTCCCAGTGGAATAAAAGATCAAAACTGGGAGAAGTAAATGGTATTGATTTTAGTGACAACAAAGTCCATGAATGCCTATCAATAATTGTTGGGGATTATTGAGATTAGAGGAGGCAGGGGAGAAGGTTTTAAGAAGATATTTTGAAGTTGAAAAGGAACTAGGGACCATCCTAATAACCCATCGTCCTGATGATGAATGGCTGAACTAACTGCCTGACTTATGTTTTTAAGTCTACATCTCTAGGACTTAAGGGTGCAGAGTTGAGGCACTACAAGGGGAAATAGGCAAGGTGAGGGAGACTATTGATATTTTTGGCAGATAAGGCATTGTTAGTGGGATTTCTGAGCTGGCTGATATTGACGAAACTTCAGACAATACAAGACTCACAAAGACAGTGTCTTAGTTTAAAGATCCTTATTTAACCAGCAGCTGCTAGGAGCAATCATCAAAGGGTCAGGATTGCTCTGTGTGGAGTTTGCACTTCTCGTCGATGTGGGCTTCTTCAGGATGCTCCGGTTTCTCCTCACAGTCCAAAGATGTGCGGGTTAAGTTGATCAGCCAGGCTAAATTGCCCCTTAGTGTCCTGAGATGCATAGATTAGAGGGATTAGTGGGTAAATGTTCGGGATATGGGGTGGGGCCTGGGTGGGATAGTGGTCGGTACAGACTCGATGGGCCAGATGGGCTCTTGCTGCAATGTAAAGATTCTATGATTCTATGAAATATATATATTCTTTCCTGACTTCTGAACAGGACAGTAAGAAATTTTCAATGAACTGAGAAGTGATATTGGCATCTGGCATAGTCTGGAGGATTCTCCAAGTAACCATGGTCAGTTTAGTTCTTGGGCTTGGATGACACTAACCCAAATACAAAGGAGAATAAAAGTACGGATTACAGTTTGTGGCTGACTATCACTAAACATCTAGCAACTGTGTTTGACGCTGATGTAATTTTTCACCAGCATGGCACAAGATTGGAAAGTTTGATAGGGTACCGGCAAACAGCTGCTTTAATGAGCATTCATAAGATGCAAATGACATTCACACCACCTGCCAGTTGGATGACCAATCTGCCATTAACCCACCAGTGGGAGAATTGCATTGATTTCATGATGGTGGTTTTCCAACTTTTTGATTCTCACCAGATTCTCCATGCCTGCCTATCACCAAGTCTGCCGTGGGAGAATTCTGCCCATAGTGTTTGAGCATCCAAGGGAAGCAAGCTAAATTATGGTTCAAGTAAAAGCAAAAGCTCTTATTTAAATGATAAAGATCTGGCAGCACTGATCAACTGCATATTATCTCTCTCAGAGCATTGTCCATGTTAGTAACATAAATGCCATTTAATAATTTCTCAAACACAGTGAGCTATGAATTGATTTTAGCTGTCAGAGTGGGCGCAGGGTGCAATTCTTGCACCAGAACCTATAAGCCAGAAACATATTCGGTATTCAGGGTGGTCTAAATTTGCGCATGGAACCTTAATAGATATTGAATCCCTTAACTTCCCCAGCAATGGGTCTAATGTGGGATTGCCCATACCATTTGAACATATTACTGGAGATTTCAGCACATGATCTTTTGCAACATTTATCCCCATCTCCTGTATTTTTATAACTAATAAAGAAAAGAATCAAAAGAAAATAAACATATCACTTTATTTCCCTATGAATTTTCTATTGGTTCACTACCAGAGTGTCTGAAAGATTAATCTTCAAATCCTGGAGATGCTAGGGCAATTGTGGAGAATTAACATCCTTATCCTAATAGCTAGGTCATGCAGGATTGGATATTTCTTCTACTGCCTTTACCAATGTTGCAGGAAACCCACATAAAGTGCATAATAATTGCATGGGCTCTGTCCACCATATTGGTTGTTTAAACATCCATTATGTGCCTGAAAATCAGATGCAACACTTTTGAATTTATAATTCTGCAAAACTGAAGAGCATTACTGAAATATATTTTAAATCACACTAGTCCTGAATAAACCAGTATTTAAAATTGGCTTGTGGAGCTGGAAAGAGATAGGTCAGATGGGCTCCTAGTTTTCAGATAGTACAGTGATCAACAATTCTTAAATCTCGTATCTATTAAGTCAGAAAATTCCTTCAGAATTACATTTCTCCTAATGTATTAGGAGAGGACCGATATATTCAAGCGTAAAGGAAAAAATTGTCTATTTTGATTCAATGTTTCTTTGGTGTATGAAATAAATATACAAAAAAGAAATACACTTAAAAATTTTTTCAAGATCATGAAGTAATTCTTCTGTTTATTAGTTATAACAATACAAAAGATGGGGATAAACGTTGTAAAAGGTCATGTGCTGAAATCTCCAGTAATATGCTCAAATGGTGTTGGCAATCCTACACTAGACCCATTGCTGGAGAAGTTAAGGGATTCAATATCTATTCGAGTTTCCATGTGCAAGTTTAGGCCACTCTGAACACAGAATATTTTCTGGCTTATAGGTTCTGGTGCAAGAATCGCACCCTGCGCCCACTCTGACAGCTAAAAACAATCCATAGTTTACTGTGTTTGAGAAATTATTAAACGGCATTTAAGTTACTAACATGGACAATGCTCTGAGAGAGAATAATATGCAGTTGATCAGTGCTAATGAAGTAAATTCAGAAAAATGCAAGAGAAAACTGAGTGTGAGTTCAATATGTTTTAGAATTGTACAATTGTTGGGAAAACTTGAACTTGAATTTGTTTCACATACATAATTTAAGTTTACTTATTAGTGCCACAAGTAGGCTGACATTAACACTGCATTGAAATTACTATGAAAGTATTCTAGTTGCACACTCTAATGTCTGTTGGGTAGAAAAATCATAGAATCCTACAGTGCAGAAGAAGGCCATTCAGCCCATTGAGTCTGCACTGACCACAATCCCATCCACGCTCTATCCCATAACCTGTGCATTTACACAAGCTCGTCTCCTGACACTGAGGGGCAAGTTAGCATGGCCAATATGCCTAACCCATGCATCTTTAGACTGTGGGAAGATACCGGAGCACCCGGAGGAAACCCATGCAGACACAGGGAGAACATGCAGACTTCTGGGTCCCTGGCTCTGTAAGGCAACAGAGCTAACTACTGTGCTATCAACTTGGCTGGAAGTGGATTTTGATAACAGCTAAAGAATATTCAGTGAATTTGCCTCTATATGAAATCTTTGTTGAAAAAAAGTTGATACAATTTTATTAATGTCCTTGATACCTAACTATCAGTGCACTCTATACACTGCAGATTCGTGATTTAAATTTCTTTTTTTTCAGGAGACACTTTTTAAGAAATAGTGCTTTTTGAACAATTACCACAGTATCAGTTTAGAATAAAGAGGAATATACACAATTGATGTTATAAGCTATTTCCTGTTTAGCTTAATCTTTCTTTGCTTGTGTTAATTAAACAAATACTCCTTGGCAATTTATTAAGTCTGACCAATCATATAATGAAGATCACTGGATTCTCCAAACTAGAGAAAGTGTGTAGAATATTGGCCTCATAGAAACTTACAGAGCCAAAAGCTTGCCCCTGTCAAATAAAAGGCTTAGTTCTATGGCCTACTTAACCACTTTATGATTGAATTACGATACTGAAGATGAGGTAATTTGCAGCCTGGAGGAAATGGTGGCCTTGTGAACTTTCCCCTTGCCTACCCTTCAATCAAGTCTGTGATGGATGTCGGGACTCAATTTGGAGGTAGGGGCCGAGAATGGGAGAATACATCACATATTTGGCATATGCTCAGATGCAAAAGGCAGTTTGAAATCTGGCAGCACCGAACGTTGTCACAGTGTATCACTTTTCCAAAACGAATGGATCAGGGGCGAATCAAAAGTTATTGCAAATGAAACAAAATGTTGTAGCTGACTTGTGCAGATGTAGTTCTCCCTCAATCGCCATCACTGTTTTTAAAAAAAACAGTATTCGAAATATGACAATGCAATTTTGAGATTAACTTGAGCAAAAACATAATTTTGGAATAGTTTCAGTTGTAACGATGTACCTATGAGTGGGTGTGGGGTGAAAAGAAGGTTGTAATTTGCTGAGTCAGAATGAAGGTAGCAAGAAGGAAGAGTCCACAAAGTGATTTCTTGCTTTTTTAAAACTGTTTATATCACTTATTGAATTGTGGTGCTTGTTCAAATCACAGCCAATAAAAAATGAAGGGGAATTTCACTTCTATACAAATTACAAAGAAGTTAAACTGAAATCTATCAAAATAAAAAAAACTGTAATGGGTGTCATAAACCAATGCCTTCCATGCCTGCTGGGCACAGTAGGGATTGGGGTGCATTATTGGCTCCTTTAATCATATTTTAATTTGATGTTTTAAGTTTCCTTTCCACTTTATCTTTTATTTTGAGTGGTTCCCCTCCTTTTTGGAAGCTGCCCCCTTTAATTCATCCTCATGTTAATTTGAGTTATTTACTTGGCTGGTATTGAAAGAGACGCCAAAAGGATTGGTATAAATCGTGGTTCATGTGTCCATACAGCATTAACCTCGTTAGCTTGTTACCCAGTTTAAATCTATCCCGATTAGAGGCTCTCCTTGTGGCTGTTACTATCAAACTGACGACAAGCCATTTTCTTATATCTGTATCTTTTACTCGAGCCTAGATGTCGATTACTGTGGTATCATCAAGCTAATAAGGTTGGGCCATTCATTAAATCTTTGAAAAATAATAACAAACGGAGATGATCTGCAACAGAAGCCGGGGTGCTTTATTAACACGTTTAATAGAGAATCTATTCTAAACAATAGCATGAAACTATCCCTCATTGAATTAGGTGGTCAACTGTATCGTTCACAGTTGAACAATGTTTCTCGCCGCTGTGCTCCGAAACAGTTTAACACACAAAAAATATACAACGAGACAAGTCTCTGGGAGGCGACCAACTCCTGGAGCCCCGCGTCCTCCGAGGGTGTGGGCTGTAGAGTGATTGACACGGCGCTGCTCCATAGAGAAGGCGGTGAGTAGTGGCAGTGAATCAATCGGGTAAGAGGGAATGGGCAGAGGGAGGGAGGGAGCTGAAGTGGCTCTGACTTGTGTGGGGAATGACAAGCAGCGCAGTGTAGATAGAGGCTGAGCCACTTTTCACTGTCGGCTTCAGGGGCTGAGACTAGTTATCACTACAACCACCCCCCCCCTCCCCTTCACTCCTCCCTCCCCTCCTCCCTTCCTTTCTCGAATTTCAGGGCAATTGATTTGCAGCCTCGCTTATCATTGTTTCCAGTGGCCCTGCTTGGAATTCGAGGGGGGTGAAACTCTCTCTAGGATTTAACTTGTAACAGAGAGAGAGAAAGAAAAGAAACGCCGAGGGGGCTGTGCACACACACTTCCTGTGTTTGACAGAAGGATGGGGGGAAGCCTTCAAACTTAAGTCCACCGTTTGGTCTTTTCATTCCCTGTCAGCAGGGAAAGCAGCATTTCTCTGTCCGCATTTGAGAGAGTTGCTGCTGAGTATCGGCCAAGGATTCCCAGACAGAGAGGTTGGACCACTCTCCCGGAGCGATGTGTGATATGATTTCAGAGCAGTCGACTGAGAAAATCGGTAGAATGAAGAAGTTGAGAAGAACTTTATCCGAGAGTTTCAGTCGTTTGGGTGAGTGTATCAATTACGGAAGTTTTATATTTTTTTAACATGATGGTGCTATTTAGCAATTTCTTTCATTTCCTCTAAAGTGTGTTCATTATTAGGTGAAAAATGTCCATTGCCTGTTGGCTCTTTTTAGTCCCTTAACAAAAAGGAACACTTTCACTGAAGCAAAGCTAGCTGGCGCAGTAATCACAGTGTTTGCTTTTATGCAGCACCAGCTCGTCAGGCAAGCTGCTGTTATAATACAGGGGAAAACTGTATTTAAAACATTCAGAACGTTTTTTATATGCTCGGATTCTGCAGTATCGTTGATAACACGTTTTGCATTATTAAATCCATATTGTTCTATCGAAAAAAAGTCATCAGTTTGAATTGTTTAACAGCATTTCCCCCATCTGAATACGGTGCACAAAATGAGTGGATGTAACAGGATGACTGTCAAACTATACTTATCTTTCTGTTTCTCCTTTTCCTTTTAAGCCTTGAAGAAGGATGACAACTTCGACGAGGTAAGATGCACACGATGTCTAATGTGTTCAGGTATACTATGGGGATAATACTGAATTGAAGTTGCTGTACTGATCACGGTCAGTTCTGTTTGGGACATTGGGGAAGGCACTTTACCTTTTTGTGAGCAAGGTTCAAATCTGGGTCAGGTTATTAGCTGGAATGATTTTGGAATCATGTTAGATGGATTCTTTTTAAAGGAATCTTTTCATTCGGCATCTCGCCAGGCTTTTGCATCAGCTGGGGATGTTGGATATTAGCACGTTAGTCAATTTGAATGCATTGAAACGCGTCAATTTCTTTCAGTTTATGGTGCCATAAATCTAGGAATGAGGGAAGTTTCACATTTCCTGAAATGCTCTGATTGCAAATGACAATATTGGCGCTCCGGATTCTGAGAGCTGTGATCGGTCTGCAGAACTGACTGTGGGCGTGAGAATGGGATCAAACCTGGATTGCATGTCAACGTGAGATGCGAGCGTAGAAGGCTTTTGGTGAAATGGGTATTTCTAATGAGTACAAATGTCCCTCTTCCGAGGAAAGAGTGAATAGGCTAAATTTGAATATATACCCCTAAAGTAAAAACTCAATTTGTAAAACTTGTGTGCCACCTATCCCAGTTTTTAACGTTTTAACTTTTCTATCTTGATGGAAAAATAACAATCATCCATAACTGAAATACTTTTACAGCAGAAAATTTAAAGTCACTTAAAGTTGTTATTACAGTGTCTGAAGTTTGAATTGAGGTGAATCAATTTTTAAAAAATGTATTAGACTTATACATTCGTGTAATCTAAGTTTGTGCAACAATTTTGAGTAAATATCATTTTAATCAAGAATTTTACTCAACAATCTCCAAGTGCAAAATATAGCTGCTGATGATGTTCATCTTCCTCCAAATGGAATGAAATACATTCTTCAATACATCTCTGCAAACTGAAAGAAATAACTTAAACTGATTTGGAGCAGTATCAAATGAAGACATAATCTGTACATATGCAAAGCTGCACAAGACTGCTTCATTAAAATGTGTTTTTATCTCATTATTATGCTACGCTTGCATGTTTGATAGATTACAATGAGTGCTTTTGCTGCAGTCAGAAGGATAACAATAATACGTTCACATCTTATGATGGCAACCATCCTTGCATTTATTTGTTGACCTAGTCTGGTGTGTCTGTCAGTTGTCTACTTTCTTGGCTGGGGTCAAGGAAGGCAAATACATGAGGTCAAAGAACCTTCCCGTGCTTTGCCCCTCGCTCATTCCAATGCCTGCAGAGGGTGGGCCAGTAAAATTCTGACAATAATATGTTTGGGGGTGATGATTTTAGGGTGATCTGGTTCGCAACAGATTGATGTGCCGAGTTTAATAACCTGATACAGGATCCAGGCAGGTCTATAGTACTCCACGATAATGATGATTGATCAGTCAGCTTGGTCTGTTCGTGGAACCTGGAGGGGTAGATATGTTTCATGGCACGATTCTTTTGCTTTTGGCTGCAGTTAACCCTGAAACGTGATGACCACCTAATGGGTGGTTATGATCATTAGTGCTTGGGGGAAAATAGAAACGCAGTGGATTTCTCAGTGGTTTGGTTTACTTGCCATTAATGTATAATCAAAAGGCAAAGCTTTTTGGTTTGCCTTCTGTGATGAAGTGGTGAGTTGGGTCAATCCTTCCTAACAATACACACACACAATAACTTCTCTCCTTGCATTTGCTGTAAAATTCAAATTTGTTTCAGATGCAAAATCTGCCCAACATTCATTTTGTGAAATAATTAACTTGAGCAGTGAATTTGTGTTGCTGCTCTATTAATAGCTGTAATGTTGCAGGTGTTTTGTATTATTAATGATCAAACTCATTTAAATTTCACACCTAATTTGTCACATGTAAATGAAATTCAGATTTGAATTTCATTTGTTACTATTATGAAGCTACAGAGGACACTCTGAACTTTAGATTTGTTAAATTACATTGTTGAGAATTTAAGATGTTTATATGTTGTACAAAATGCAATCCTTTAGTGCTCTTTGTTCAGCAGGGCCAGTTATGCTCTGCAACCTACTTTACAATGCTGTTTTCCTGGCATCTAAATCTTACATTATTTGAGAATGGAATGTTGCAAAAGCTATTCCTATGCACTCAACTGTTATCTGTGAAACCATTTTTAAAAAGATATTTGGCAGAGCAGCAGCCATTCAACAAGATCATGGCTGAGTTTCTATCTCAACACCATTTTCCTGCTCTATCCCTTGGTAAAGGTAGCTAGAAACCTGTGCTTTGAACAGACTGCATAACTGCCTTCACAGCCCTTGAGGTAGTGTATTCCAAAAATTCGCCACTCTGACTCAAATAAGTTCCTTAGCTCAGTCCTAAAATGGCTTCTTATTCTGAGCATCTCCGGGTCTCCAGTCAGGGGAATCCTCCTTGTTGCATCTGCCTTATTTCAATTTTGTATACTTCAATGAGGTTGCCTGTTATTCATCTAAACTCTGGAGAATACAGGCCCAGGTTCTACAATCTCTTCTCATAGAACAATCTTCCCGTTCCATCAACCAGTGTTGCATTTCCTCTTTGGTCAGTAAATCCTTCCTTGGGTAAGGTGACCAAAAATGCACACCATGGTCTCAAAGGTTCTATACAATTATGGCAAAACTTCCTTGCTCCTGTTTTCAAAACCTGAACGTTAGCTTTTAGTGACTTAAGAACAAGGGCATCCAGGTGTCTTTGAACAGCAGTGGTTCCCAATCTCACTCTGTTTAGAAAAAATACTTTGTTTATTTTCCCACAAAGTTAATAGCCTGCATTTTTCCACATTACATTCTATCTGCCTTGTTCTTGCACACTCATTTGGCCTGTCTAAATCTCCTTGACGGATCTTTGCACCCTCCCAAAGCTCCCATTCCCACTAAATTTTGTGTCATGAGCAAACTTGGAAATATTTTTGGTCTTTGGTTCCCCATCTCCAAATCATTGATGTAGATTGTGAATTGCTGAGGTTCAACACTGATTGTGGCAGTATACACTGAGCTACAGCCTGCCGCCCTCCCAGTCTTATCCATTTAACTGTGCTGTTTTATTGGATACAGTAAGAACTCTTTCAACACCAAGTTAAGGTGAGTGAAGGAGCAGTGCTGTAAAAGTTTGATGCCAAATAAACCTGTTGGACTTTAATCTGGTGTTGTGAAACTTCTCACTGTTCCCATCCAAATCCAATGTCAGCATCTCCATGTTTTATTAGGCACAGTTACAATAGGTTACAGAATATCTCAAATAGACTTCTTCGCAAACTTGTTTAAGCAGTACTCAGTGCTGAAAATTCTTTTTTTCCTGAACTCTGACTTAGTTTGGTAAGGCGGTTGATAAGGTCCCACATGCAAGGCTTCTGGAGAAGGTGAGAGGGCATGGGATCCAAGGGGCTTTGGCCTCGTGGATCCAGAACTGGCTTGCCAGCAGAAGGCAGAGTGGTTGTGGATGGGTCTTTTTCTGCATGGAGGTCGGTAACTAGTGGAGTGCCCCAGGGATCTGTTTTGGGACCCCTGCTGTTTGTCATTTTCATAAATGACCTGGACGAGGAAGTGGAGGGATGGCTCAGTAAGTTCGCCGACGATACAAAGGTGGGTGGTGTTGTGGATGGTCTGGAGGGATGCCAAAAGTTGCAGCGGGACATAGACAGGATGCAAGACTGGGCGGAGAAGTGGCAGATGGATTTCAGTGCAGATAAATGTGTAGTGGTCCATTTTGGCAGGAATAATGGGATGAAGGAGTACAATATAAGGGGTAGGAGTCTTAGCTGTGTTGTAGAGCAGAAGGATCTCGGAGTCCGGGTCTATAGGACTCTTAAATCCTCCTCGCAGGTGGAGGAAGTGGTCAAGAAGGCGTACGGTGTATTGGCCTTCGTTAATCGAGGAATAGAGTTTAGGAGTCAGGAGGTAATGATGCAGCTCTATAAGACTCTTGTCAGACCCCAGTTGGAGTATTGTGCGCAGTTCTGGTCGCCTCATTATAGGAAGGATGTAGAGGCTATTGAGAAGGTTCAGAGGAGATTTACAAGGATGCTGCCTGGATTGGGAGGCAGGCCTTATGAAGATAGGTTGAGGGAGCTGGGACTCTTCTCACTGGAGAGACGTAGGTTGAGAGGCGACCTGATAGAGGTTTATAAAATGTTGAGGGGAATAGATAGGGTGGACTCTCAGAGACTATTTCCCCGAGCTGAAATGGTCAATACGAGAGGACACAGATTTAAGGTGCAGGGAAGCAAATACAAAGGAGATGTCGGGGTAGGTTTTTCACTGAGGGTGGTGAGTGAATGGAACCGACTGCCGTTGGGAGTTGTTGAGGCAAACTCACTGGGGTCTTTTAAGAGACTTCTGGATGAGTATATGGAAAAGAATAGGATAGGGGGTTATAGATATGGATTGGTAGATGTGATCGGCGCAACTCGTGGGCCGAAGGGCATGTTTGTGCTGTATTGTTCTGTTTATTGCTGATTCAGTGTAAAGGAAGAGATTTGTTTCAAACATTTGGAGATAAGTTGCTGTTAACTTACCTCTTTGTTCTAACAAAGCATAACTCGTGGTTTCTTTCTCGGTGGGTAAACCCAAGAAAGGGAGCAATACTGTATTATACTGCTTTAGATCTTTATCAGCTTAGTCCATATAGCTGATCTGTGCATGATGCACTCAAAGAAAAAACTAAATTTTACTTCAAAACAAATCTGCTGTTAGTGTAAATGTGAAAATTATGCAGATTTGAACAGCATGAAATGTGTACCCACCAACGTCTTGACTATGGTGACTGTAGAAACTTTCTATTGAAACTGCCAAAATAAATACTTTAGGGAAAAAAAATCTGTTTTTGTGGCATATTAACATTTTACTCTTTGGTGAGCTAAGTATGAGATAAAATTCAACTGGAATTATACTATTGACCTAAAGTACATTGTGTGAGACCTCAGGCCTGCTTCTTCCATATTTAATACATGTTGGTGAGTTTGTGCATCTAACAGTATTACTTTAACATTTTAGTGTCCACTATTTATTTTATACAAGAGCCATAAACAACACTAAACTTCCATCAATCAGGAGGTGGATGTAGTTGGCATCAAACTTGATATGTAGGGAACATCCTTTGTATAAGAAAGGATGACTGACCTAATGAAAACTTCAGATGTGTTCCAGAGTATATTTGCCATGCTGTGGAGGTTTATTTCATGTTGGTTGGGGGAAATATCAAAAAATGGGTTTTATTGAAGGGATGATTTAGATGGAATATTTTATCCAGTTTAATCTGTCAATTAAGGGGTTATTAAAGTACATGGAGCACATTGAAATGCAATACTTTGTGTATTTTAGACAAAGCAATTGATAACTTCCTCTGGTTAACTAACATTTGTGGAAAAATAAATTCATTATGTTGCCGCAATGACATTTAGTTTTGTTTTAACTTGCCCAATTATCCCATTTGGTAAATTTGAAGTGTTGCAGAACAAAGGAAAATAAATCATATAAACTTGCGTCAGAAACAATTTTTCTCCTATGTACAAGTAGCAAAATATAGCTCACTCAGCCCATAAACAATCCTGACTTTGGATGTGCCTATTTTGTGTCCGATGCTCCTTCCCCTCAATATGAAGGCTTTCTCCAAGCTTGAATCATTTTATTTTTGAAAGTTACTACTCGTTCCTTTTCACTCTCCAGCATTCAAAGGTTTTTTTTTAAAACCATATATCTTTGATTCTTTTGCTAACTATATATTCTGGTAACAGTTAAACAGCTTCTCTTAACTTATGCTGTCATGTAAAATTTGAAACTATTAAATGTTTCCTCAACTCTCTGCTTTTAGGAAAACATCCTAGCATCTTTTCCCAAGATACCATACCCCTCAATTCTTGTAAATCTCCTTCTCTGCAATTAAATAGATTTCGTAGCCATTTCTTGAGTTGGGCTCCAATTGTGCTCAGAAATGTATTGCTGTTAATTGCTTATAGAACAACTTCTCACCTGTTGCCATTTGCCATCCAAATTTGAATGAACCTACCTTTTATAGTAAGTTAATCTTTCTCTATATCCTAACTATGACTGTAATCTGCACCCTCTCCTTTCTTCCTTCCCATGTACTCAATAAATGGTATGTATAGTGTAAGAAATAATACTTTTCACTAACAATACATGTGACAATAATAAATCAAATCTGCACTTAATGTTTCAGAATTTCAGTGCTCCTTCAATAGCCTGGGATTCATCCCATAAGATACACTATCTACTAGAATGCTCCATTGTACAGAATGGGCAAGTGTCAGAAATTAAAACAGAAGAATATAAAAGGAAGCTAGGGTAGAATTAAAAACCAAATGTACACAATGGAAGGGAAACATTTAAATGATGGGTGAATCCATGATCTTCACATACATCATCCTGTCACAGCTTAACTACTGCTGAAACCCTTGTTTATACCTTTTATTGTTGACCTCTGGATTTGACTATTACACTGCTCTCCTGGCTGGTGTCCCATTTTCCACCCTCTTGAGCTTTGATAACAATGTAACTCTCACCAAGTCCCAATCGTCATCAGTCCTGGGCTTACTGACCTAAATTAGTCCTGGAACTTCTCAATTTTAAAGTTCTCACCTTTTGTATTGAAATCTGTGCATGTTCTTAGTAAACGACTTAGTAGGAATTAGTAAGCCCTACAAACCTTAAATATATTTATTCCCCATATTCTGGCCTCTTGAATCACCCCAGTTTTAATTGCATCACCATTGGTGGTCTGTTTGTAGCTGTCTCAGCCTTAAGCTTGATATAGAAATAAGGGGTTAAGAATGAGTGTAGAAATAGGTTAATCCAGACGAACGTGGGTCTGGAAAGATAGTGCAGGAAGGAGGGCTTTAGATTTCAGGGACTTTGGGATTATTTTTGGGGAGGGTGTGACCTGGTCAAGGTGGACGGCTTGCACCTGAATCAAAATAGGTCCAATGTCCTTGCAGGAAGGTTTGCTAGTATTGTTGGGGAGGGTTTAAACTAACTTGGGAGGGAGATGGACACGTGGGTCAGGGAAGGAGATAAAAGAGGACCACTACAATTTTAATCAGGGAATCAATTACAGGAGTAAGGAGGCACAACAGACATAGCCAAAAAGGAACAATCACGGTTGGGAGTGTTCTATAGGCCCCCTAATAATCTGAGAGGAATAAAAGATATGTAGGCAAATTTCAGAGACATCTAAAAGCCATGGAGAAGTGATAGTGGGGGATTTCAACATCCCCAACAGTGTGAAAAGTTTAGAGGGAGCAGAATTCTTAAAAATATACCCAGGAGCACTTTTTAAGATAGCACATAATCTGACAAGAGGGGGAGGTCCTGGACTTAAGTAAATTCAGTGGAAGAAGCATTTTGCAGTCAGCTATCATAATTCTGTTAAATTTCAAGATTGTTATGGAAAAGGACAAGATGGTCTGAAATCAAGTTCTAAACTGGGGGAAGGCAGGTTTTATTTCTTAAATAAGAACATATTTGGCCAGAATGGATTGGGAACCAATTGTGACAGAATAGTGGAAAGTATTCAAGAAAGAAATAAGGAGAATAGAGGGCCAACATCTTCTAGTAAAGAAAAGAGATGGGACCAACAAATCCAGTGGATCTGCCTACTGAAAGATATGGAGCCACACCTGTGTTCACTGCAGCAGAGCCAGAAAATCCTGCCAGGGTGAATGGCCTGAAGATTCTGTCCATATATTTGAATTTCCAAGTATATTTGCTAAGACATCACATTAAAGGTTACTAGACAAGATAAGAGCTTGTGACATTGGGGGTAATATAATCATAGAGGACTGGTGACCTAACTGGATAGTCTGTATAAATGGGTCATTTTCACAAGAAGTTTTAACACCAGGTTAATTTGGTATCACAATCTTCTGGAGTGCTGCTCCTTCAGCTCACCTGATGAAGGAACAGCACTCCGAAAGCTTGTGATACCAAAGAAATCTGTTGGACTTTAACCTGGTGAATTGCGACTTCTTACTGAGCCCACTTCAGTCCAATGCTGGCATCTCCACACCATTTTTACAATGGCAAACTATAACTTGGAGTGTCACAGAGATTAGTGCTGGGGTCTCAACTGTTTGTGATTTTTCTACTCATGATTTGAATGAAGGGACTGACTGCTTTGTAGCCAAATTTGCTGCTGATACAAAGCTGAGTAGAAAAGGATGTTGAGGAAGGCACATAAGCCCTGCAAAGTAATTATAGACACAACTGGATTACAAATGGAAGTAGATGGAGCATAATCTGGGAAGATGAGGTTGCACACTTTGACGGGATGAATAAGATGGCTAAATATGAATTAATTGGAAAGAGACAACAGAATGCTGCAGTATAGAGGGATTAGGGGTTTTTTGTACGAATTGCACAAAAATCAGCATGCAGGTATAGCAAGTCTTTAGGGAGATCATCATTGCAAGAGAGAAAAGAGTTTGGTGTATAAAAATAGGGAAATCTTGCTCCAGCCGTTAAGGGCATTAGTATACAGTTTTGGTCACTTTAAGGATTGACCTATTGCATCTGAAAAGGCTCACTCAGCTGATTCCTGAGCTGAGGGTTTAGGAAGGTGTAAATAGTTGGGCCCTATATCCAAGGGAGTTCAGAAGAATGAGAATTTTATTGAAATGTAAGATTCTGAGGGGACTTGATGTTAAGTATGTTCCCTTTATGGTGAAAATCTAGAACCTCGGACACATTTTCAAAATAAAAGGCTCTCATTTTAAGATGGAGATGAAGAATTTTTTTTGAGGGTCATTTGTCAATCCAGTTCCCTTCTGAACAAGCAGTGGAGGCAAGGTCACCGAGTGTTCAAGGCTGAGTTGGTCAGATATTTGATTAGCAGAAGCATTTTTTTATTCATTCACGAGATATGGGCATTGCTGTTTGAGCCAGCATTTCTTGCCCATTTCTAATTGTCCCCTATTCCAGAGGGAATTTAAGAGAGCACATAGCTACAGATCTAGAGTCATATGCAAGCCAACCCAAGTAAGAGACGTTAGTGAACCATGTGGATTTTTGACAATTAGCAATGGTTTCATAGTCAGCATTAGATTTTTAATTCCCGATTTTATATAAAAAAAAAAATTGGATTCAAATATCACCATCTGCTATGGTGGGATTTAAATCCAATTTCCCCAGATCTTACTTTGGGTCTCTGGATTACTAGTCCACTGTCCTATGGGGTAGGTAGGAAAGTGGAGTCAAGGCCACAATCAGATTAGCCATGATCTTAAAGTCTTGGGCTGAATAGCCTATTCCTACTTCTATTTTTTCATGTTCTTATGTACAGTAGGATTCAAGAAAAGTGCAAACTTAACATTCATTTGTAAATTTGTTGACAGGTCACCCTCTTTCTTGTTCATAATGTTTTTATTTGAAGTGATACAAATTATTTCTCTAGCAGAAACCTAAATTGCTGAGTTTTAAATGTTGGCAATTTCTGTTTTTTGCACTGTTTCCAATTCTATCTAAAATTGTGCTTCTATTGGTCTCTTTTCCAAAGAAACAATGTGATTTGCAAATTGTAAAGATGCTCATTCACTAGTTTATGGAAAACAAGTCCTTTATTCACAAATTAAAACTATACAAAGACTTTTAGCCTCATTGCTGAAATCAACTCTAGAATACAAAAGTCATGATGTGGAGAACTCTCCACTGCCTGACGAAAGGGCAAACCCCGAAAGCTTGCGAGTTTACTGTCAAATAAATCAGTTGGACTTAAACTTGGTGTTGTCAGACTTCTTACTGCGAGTACAAAAGCCCATGCTTACCAGAATGATCCCTCACCCTGCTCCCTGATGTGACCCATACTCTGCTGTCACCCCACACACCTTAATTTTGAAGTTGCTTTTAGAGTCTATAGTTTTGTGCCAAATAATCTAGAACAAAGTCTGTGCTGTGCTTTATAGAATCATAAGCGTAGTAAAGGCTCTATGACCCATTGAGCCTGCCCTGACCGTCATTAAAGATGCACTAATTCCATTTTCCTGCATTGTCCCATATCCTCAAATGTTGATATTTCAAGTGTTCATACAAATATTTAAGATTGTAAGGTTTTCAACCTCCACTACCTTCCCAGGCAGTGCATTCCAGATTCCCACTTGTCTGAGTGGCTATTTTTTTCTCCGTTCCTTCTGAGTCTCTTGCTCCTTTAACCTAAAACTGACCCTGTACTAAGGGAAAGAGCTGCTGTCTACTTGCCCTGTCCGTACCCCTCGGGCTTTTAAAGCTAGACCTACTCTAAACAATTCAGGTCTATATAGTCACCTAATGGCCGAAATGCTCTGTCCCAGGCAACATCCTGTGAACCTCCTCTGTATCATCCCCCCCACCCTTGCCAGTGTTGCCACATTCTTCCTATAGTGAGGTAACTAGAATGGCACACAGTACTTTAGCTGTGGCATAAACAAGTGTCCCATCTACCGCCTTAACTATTCTATTCACATGTTATGTTGCCTTCAGAAGTCTTTGAATAACTACAAAAGATTCATCTGGGCTATCCAGTGTCTGGCCATTCTTGAAATACTTTCATCTTGTTTCTTCTTCCAAGGTGCATTACCTTGCACTTATCAGGGTTAAACACCATCTGCCACTGCTCTGCCCAACTCCATTTTCCCTGAATTCCACATGCTTTCACTATCTCAGTCTCCCATGTGGGATCTTGTCAAAAGCTTTGCTAAAATCCATACAAATGACATCAACTGAACTTTTCTCATCCTCATGTTTTTGAAAAATTCTCAATTTGTTCGGCATGACTTCTCTCTGATAAAGCCATACTGACTATCCCTAATTAACGTGCCTTTCCTTGTGGATATTCATTTTTTCCAATAATGTCCTTTATCACTGATGTGAAATTCACCGATCTAAAATTTCCTGGTTCATCTCTACCTCCTTTCTTGAAAAGTGGAACCACATCAGCTATCCTTCAGTCCTCTGGCACTTGCACTCCCTCGCTAGTGAAGAACTAAAAATGTGCAAGTCCCTGCAATTTCTTGCCTTGCCTCCCTCAACAGCCTGGGATGCAATCCACCTGGGACAAGAAATTGTCCATTTGTAAACCCATCAGAGCTTCCAATACTTCTCCGTTCCCTATGGCAAACAGTACAGGTTCCTTTCCCTGAATTCCATACATATTTTTTTTTTCGGATTGAAGAAAAATATTCATTTCACACACTTCCAATTCCTGCAGCTTCATACACACATTGCCCCTTTTGGTTTTTAATGGGCTCCACTATTTCCCTGCTTAATCTCTTTCCTTTAATATATTAATAAAATAACTTAAGAGTTCCCTCTAACCCTGTTTTGCAAATTCTTTTTAATACCCCCTTTATGCTCTTCTGACTTTTTTTAAAGTTCCCGCTTGCATTTCCTACATTTCTCTAGGGATACAACTGAATTGCTCCCTTTTGACTTGGTAAAAGCTTTTCCTTCTCTTCCTCATCCAGTCCTGAATTGTCCCAGATATCCAGGGTTCCCTGGAACTTATTGCCCACGCTGTTCTCCCAAAAGTGTCATATTGGGCCTGTACGCTCCCTAGCTCCTTTTTTTTTTTTGAATGCTCCACTGCCCCCCTATTGATCCACTATAGACTTGCCTGCTAGTCGACTTTGGCCAGATCCTCCTTTATTGTAATACAATTTGTCTTCACCCAATCCAAAGCTGTCTTTTGTAGGCTATCTTTCTCCTTTTACATAACAAATTTGAAACATACCATGTTGTGGTCACTATCGTTAAAATGTTCCCCCCAGTGTCACATGGAACTTCATTCCCCAGAATCAGATGCATCGCTGTGTCACCCCTTTATTTTGACCTTCTTTAAACTGGCTTTGCTATCTTCTGGAGCAATGACTTGTCTTTGGGAACAGATATGTTCAGAATATATTCACAATATTTGGGCAGCACGGTAACACACTGGTTAGCATTGCTGCTTCATGGCTCCAGGGCCCTGAATTCGATTCTCAGCTTGGGTCACTATCTCTGTGGAGTATGCACATTCTCCTTGTGTCTGCATGGTTTCCTCCGGGTGCTCCAATTTTCTCCCACAGTCTGCAGATGTGCTGGTTAGGTTGATTGGCCATGCTAAAATTGCCCCTTAGCGTCCTGAGACGCATAGGTTAGCGGGATTAGCAGGTAAATATGTAAGGATATGTGGATAGGGCCTGGCTGGGATTGTGGTTGTGCAGACTTGATGGGCTGAACGGTCTCCTTCTGCACTGTAGGGTTTCTATGATTCTATGAACAATGTGCAACAACTTTAAATCACACGTAATATAATTTATAAGCTTTGAAGCTTTTTGCAAGGGGTGATTTTCCTGCCTCAACACTGTCCCTGCTGAGTTGAACTCCCAAGTCCAACACGTTAAATGATCTTTCTTGTGCTGTGTAGCTGAAGATAACCCCATCAGATCAGGGAGAGTTGACTTAACTAATGCACTATTGGGCATCTAATTGAGAAATTTGTGTTATTTTTAAATCAACACTTCAGTTATTCTGGAGCACAATCTTCCTTTATCACAGCTAATTTATGAAATAAAAAGTAGTGAATTACTGGCCTGCAAATATTAACAAAATACTGGAGGGCATCATTGCCTGTTTTGAGTCATTATTGATTCTCTCTACTCGTGACAAAGATGAATTTAAACTATTTTTAAAGTTTTAGGCTAATGCCTGAAGCAGAATAGCTTGCATTTAATAAAGGAAATTAAATTGACTGGGGAAAGTTGCTTACTGTACCAGAGTGTTTAAATATTATTGAGTTTTGCTGATGTTAGAATATAAAGTGCAATTTTAGTACATAGTAATTTAAACATTTTGAAGATAAAATTTTGACTGGAATATCTTTGTGGAGGTTGCTGATCAAGAATATCTTCAGGTTTGATATGAGTATTTATGAATGGCAGAATAGCAATTTAAACTTTTTTGGCATTTAAGTTTCAAATTGAGATACCTCAATATTCCAGTAAAAACACTGGATAACGGTCAGAGTACTGATCTGTCAAATGTTCTTAACTGTTGATTGTTTAAACAATGTCCCTCCAGCAACTAAAGCTGGCATGGTTTTAGGGAGAGGAAGCGCTTATGGAATGTTCAGCACTCCCTTGTGATTGTTGTAGCAAAAATGTGGGGAATTTGAGCCTCAGATGAAAGATAATCTTTCTATGGTTGTGTATTTGCAGCTTAAACTTAGCCAGAGAGACTGAGACTATTTTTTAGCTAAATTTCTCCTTATAATTATGCACCATTACTTGCAAGTTGTGAGAAAATGCACAGTATCAGTCTTACAGGGTAGTGGGGGTGTGGAATGCACTGCCGAGTAAGGTGGTGGGAGCAGGCACGCTGGGGCTGTTTAAGGGTCTCTTGGACAGCCAAATGAGCGGTATGCAGATAGAGGGATATATTAGGACTGTTTAACTACGGCTTTTTTCCACAGGTAATTCGGTCCATAATTTGAGCACGCATTCGGCAGGTGGTGCGGGTACAGCTCTTGGATGTTGTTTCATGGGTTGCCTGGTACCTCATGTCGTATATGAGTGCTTTATGTGGACCACCTGAAGGGCACCATGACAGCTCAGAGACTATCGATGTGGCTGTGCAGACACTTGGAATTGGGCCGGTGTCTGCGGGAGTTTGCGCGTTGTCCCCGTGGTTGCGTGGGTTTTCTCCGGGCACTCCGGTTTCCTCCCACAACCCAAAAATTCGCTCTTAGGCTGATTGGGTAACAAATTGTCCCTATGGTGAAAATTTTCCAAAGTAGGATTAATATATATATTATTATATAGGAATATTAAAATAGGATAATGTATTTGGTATTACGGTGGCGCGGGCTCGTTGGGCCGAAGGGCCTGTTTCCCGTGCTGTGTTGCTTAATAATACATTAGTATTCTTCCTAATTCCATCCTTTTATAGAAACTCCATGCAGTGGCACCACTGGGATCTACAGCTTGGCATGTGTTAGTTTGTAAACCTACTGTTTGCAGCTTTAGGGCTCCCTGAACTCCAAACTGCAGTGAGATTGTATGAATGACTATCATGAACTGTATTTGCTGAAGTAACCACCCAAAAGCATAGGAGTGTACACTGTAAAGTGCTACCTTGTTGGGAGTATTAGCAATAGACTATGGAAGGTTAATTCAAAAAGTTAAGGCTGTTGTTTCCTCTGAATCATTTTGAAGGGAACCATACTGCTGCAGGATGGAGTCACATATGGACCAGTCCAGGTAAGGTGACAGATTTCCTTCCTCTAAGGATGCTACTTTTTTCATTTCAAATATTAAATTTAAATTATTCTGCTACCATGTTGGGATTTGAATGGTGTCTGTAGATCATTAGTCCAAATAACATAGGAAAAGTAACCATTCAATCCCTTACTTTTCCATCATTCAATGGGAGCATCTGTGACCTAACTCTATCTTCTTTGCCCATTATAATGACTTCAGTTAGGTCATTGAGATTAATCAGGGAGCTTGTACTCCAATAGGTCAAAGATCCAATTGATGGGCCAAATAGGGAGTCTTTGCCTTGTACTTAGTCAGGAGTGTCAGTTAATCTGACAGCTCCAGAGATATACTGCTAAATGTAAGCACCCTGTGTACTGCTGTTCGAGTTGTAAGTAAAGGGATTTTGTGAAGGGACTTCTGCCTCCGCAGACTTATTTACATCCATATCCCTTGATACCTTTTTGGTTGACAAAAATCTATGAAAATTAACAATTGAGCTAGCATTTGTGGAATGAAATTCCAAACTTTTACCACTCTTTCATGTGAAGTGTTTCTTAATTTTTGCTGCTGAAGAAATGATTTAAATCTTTTTAGTTATATCTCCTAATCCTAGATACAGTCAGCAGAAATAGGTTCTAGATCCCCTATCAGTTTCCCTTCCTACCTGAAACTAGGATCAGATCTTATTCTTTTAAATGCTGCTGAATGCATCACCAGTTGATGTGATTTGCTCTCCTGATGTAACCTGTGAAGTCCAGGTATTGTTCTCGTAATCTGTATGCTGCATTTCTTCCAAGGCCAATACACATCCTCCCTAAATTGTGGTGCTCAGAACTGTGCTCCTCTGAATTCCAGGTGAAGTCTAACCAGTGCTTTTGTAACTGAAGTATGACTTCTCCTTTGCATTGTGGTCCTCCAGATATAAAGGCTAGATTCCACGAGCCTTTTGAGTTAATTTCTATGTTTTTGTGACATTTTAAATTTTGGTGTACCAGGACCACTTATTTCTAGCATTTCCCCATTTAGAAAGTACCTTTGGCTAGTTGTTCAAGATCTAGTAAATGGTCTCAAATTTGCCTATAATCTTCCATGGCTTTATCCATTCAATATCTCTATCTTTAATCTATCAATCACTCTCTCAGTTTTTCCATCTACATTGTTCATGATAAAAGCAAATTTACTGTGGATGCCGGAATCTGGAACGAAGATAAAATGTTGGAAAATCTCAGCAAGTCTGGCAACATCCTGTAAGGAAAGAAAAGAGCTGACGTTTTGAGTCCAGATGACTTTGTCATAATGTCAGCTGTTTTCTTTCCTTACAGATGCTGTCAGATCTGCTGAGATTTTCCAACATTTTATCTTTTGGTTATTTTTACAATGCTGTCTATCTTTGTTATTCAGCAAATTCTGATATGTAACTATCATTGGAGTTACTAATGAATAGTTGAGGCCTTAACCTAGATACTTGGAGGACACAATTTTCAGGTCACTCTCTGCCAAGTACATTACATGACTTGCCTATGCCCATTATTCCTCATTTTCCAACCAAGCTTCAACTTCAGCTAACAATTTCTCTTGAGGTACTTTATCAAATGCCTTCTGGAAGGTCAGATGAATAACATTCACACAGGTTTCTCTGTCAATTACTTAAGTCATCTCTTAAAAATTTCAATCAAACTAATCGGGCATGACCTAGCCTTTACACATCTATGCTGGCTCACTCTGATCTGCAGAAAATTTTCAAGGTGTTCAGCCACCCTATCATTAATTTTGGACTGTTGCAATTTCCTGTCAGCAGATGTGAGATTAAATAATCTATAACTTGCTGCTCTGCCTGTCACTCTCCTTTTTAAACAGAGGATGACATGAACCATTTTCAATCTAGACAATCAGTTCCTGAAATGAGAGAACTTTAGCGTAGGACACCTGCAATATTTTCATTTCTGGATTACTAGTTCACTGTAACCACCGTGCTGTGCTTAGGGCGGCACAGTGGTTAGCACTGCTGTATCAATGCGCCAGGGGCCAGGGTTTGATTCTTGGCTTGGGCCACTGTCTATGTGGAATTTGCACATTTCCCCTGTGTCTGCACAAGTTTCTTCTGAGTGCTCCGGTTTCTTCCCATGCTCCCAAGGTGTGTAAGTTGGATGAATTGGCCATGCTAAATTTTTCCTCAGTATCCAAATTGGTGCTGGAGTGGCGACTAGGGGACTTTCACAGTAACTTCACTGCAGTGTGAATATCAGCCTATTTATGACTAATAAATTAACTTAACTATCATATCTCTGACACTTATCCACATTAAGATGTCTGCTTGTTTCCCCAATATAAGATTCCTGATATCTGTTATTATCCTGTACAGACTTCAAACTTCTAACTCCCTAATCTCGAGCGCAAGTCATTTGGGGTAAGTTTGAAAATAACGTTTGACCAGGGGGAATCAGGATATTGAATTTAATCAGCCATGAATAATGATGAATGGTGGAGCAGCCTCAAAGGGCCAAATGGCCTATTCCTTCCAGTTTCTGTTTCTGCTCATATGTTTACATATTTTACTTTTGTTTGTAATCACATTTTGAATAGGAAAAAATACTTTTCTGTTCATGACCTCTCTAATTACAGATAAACCTTCAAGATCAGCAACTTCCTGCTGATGCGATCTGATATGATTCTGACACTTGTTATTGAACACATTAGTGATTGACAAAGAAGATATAGTTTCCCCAAAGTACATAATGATAAATATCTGCAAATCTACGTAGAACTTGCTCTTATATCAGAGCATTAGTGAACCATGCACAGTAGTTTTACAGTTTGAATTGTGATCTAGTCACTAGTGTTTGTTGTCCTTTTGAAATGGCTTTTTTGTTCAAACTGCTTCACTGTTCATGCTGACTTTCTGAAAAACACCCTTTGTCGTCATTAGTTAGATGACAGTATTCAGCTCAACTCCCCTGGCTTCTGTTATCTGATCTTGAATGCAGGGTGTGTTGTTTCCTGTAATATGCACTAGAAAATAACCTTGAGGGATAAAAATTTCGCTGGTGCTGTAGAGACATGCGCGTGCCCCAGCCGGGAGGACCAACGCTGACCAGTAATTGGGCCTTCAACCTCAGTTCTACAATTGGACAAACTGCCAGAGACTGTCATGTCTGCATAGATGATTTGACCCTGATTTTTCTGCCAAATTAATAGCCAGCTTAATGGTGCTTGCTAGTTAATGTGTATGTGCAGCTTATGGCAAGAGAGTGACCTTGCAAATTGTGTAGTTTCTCCTGGAGCACGGTAGCGGGGCAGTGGAGAGTTGTATGAAACTGTTTCCTCTGTTATTTCCTATTGAACTTGCCCCAAAGGTTGGGGTTGCCATTTGATAGCACCAGTACCCTCTGCTTGATTGAGATTTCTGTTCCTGCAATGCCATCCAACCTCCTTAGGCCAGAAAGGGTATGATTTCTATAGTAAATTGAAATATTTGCTTAGACTCTTTTGTATCTGTTTTATATATATATTTTTCCTTTCTATTTCTTCTGCTTTGATCCAGTTTTAATTCAATTTTCCCTGATCCAAAACTAATTTAACACATTCTCTCTGTATTTCCTTTTAATCCTTAAATCTCATTGACGAAAGAGATGAATCACTTTCCAATGTCCCAGATACCTGGCATCCCTCATTGCATCTCTCCCTTTCAGCAAGCTGAGGCACAAAAATATTGGAGTTAAGGGAAGAGAAGAAGTCTGTCAAAGGGACACTGGGAAATACTCCACTCAAGTCTGGGTCAGTATTGGGCTGCTCGTTTCACTGCAGCAACCACAAGATATTTGTCAGCAGTGGTTAGGAAGCAAACAGTGATTGCTTTGGAGTCTTCAGTTTGTCTCTTTTTTTTCTCATTTTACAATTGTTACTGAGTTTTTTAAAAAAAATTTGTATTTTGTTAATAGTTGCAGTATTAATTGAAGCATCATGGAATATACTAACAAACTTCAAGATATGCATTGCCATGCCCATGTGACTGCAGTACTTGGCACTCAAATTTTTGAAGTATTGTATTTAACCTTTCCATCTGTGGCAGCAACTGAAACAACTTGCACCAATGATACTTCATCTTGCTGGGACACCTGTCTGGCTAAAAATATACATTCCTTGCCATTGCCTTTCCAAGGAACAAGTCTTCTGCTTGTTTAACATGTTCACGTATAGAAATTTTATTTGTCAAAAAGTTGTGTAGTTTAGAAGCTTATTACTCCTGTCATCATATTCAGTATGTAAAATCGTCCCAGTGGTAAAATTATCTGGAGTTTGGATTCAAGTTGTGATGTAACTTGGTGACTGTCTTACGAACCATAGATAATGAAGGCAGGTTTCTTCTGACATACTTGGTAAATGTTCTTGGTCCTGATGCTGCAACCTCTGAAACTCATGAGTGGCTGGCTACCAAATTTCTAACGTATATTTGCTCCTATTTTTTTCTTCTAAAGAAGCTGTTCTTTTGCTTCTCTCCAAATCCAGGGCTTTATAGGAATATCCAAAGAAACCTTTGGTGCTGAACAGTTTGCTTAGTGCAATGCAGTAGCATCCATCAGAGGCTGTTGTAGGGAAAAGTTCTGCATTGAAGATGTTTGAAAAGGAAAACTGAACTTCAAAACCAACAGTCAAATGCATGTTTCAGTAATGAAGCCTATGGCAGTGTATTGTGTTTAAGTAGGGCTGATGGAATGACCCAAGTGAAAGCACTATTAATTGGACCAGGCCAGAAAAAGGTAGAGTGCTTTGAGTATTGTCGACACCGATGCTTGTAGCATGAGTGAATTGAAGTGCAAATGCAGCTAAAAGGTTGTAAAGTGACGGCCATTGTTGAAACCTTGGCTGCAAGTTGAACATGATTGGAAGATAAAGGCCTTGTAGTCTGAAATATTTTAGACATGATGGAAAAATAGGAAAGGAGTAGCAGCAATATTAATAAGGCACACTAATACAGAAAGAAGGAATATCAGTAAGTGTGCACTGGCAGTAGAAAAACAAATGTGTAACATTGAATAATAAACAAGAACGAAAGAATTTGGGAGATTATGGTTCACTTGGTTGAAGTCTAGTTGATTCATATGTATTTAATAATACCAATGGTAGAGAGGGTTCTCTCAATACTGAATGAAGTAGTTCTTGGGCCTGCGGTTTCTACTTATCCCACTAATATAATGGGACATAATTAGCAACCCTTCGACAACTGAGGATGGTACATGAAAAAGAGAAACAATGATGAAGTTGTAGTACCATAGAACATTACAACACAGAAACAGGTCTATTGTCCCTTGACTGTGCTGAACCATTTTTGTGCCTAATCCCACTGACCTGGACCATATCCCTCCACACCCCTCATCCATTTACCTATCTGAATTTTTCTTAAATGTTAAAAGTGAGTCCCCTTTCACCACTTCATCTGGCAATCCATTCCACATTCCTACCACTCTGAGGGAAAAACCCTCTCAATATTCCCTTTAAACTTTTCCCCCTTCATCCTTAACTCATGTCCTCTAATATTTTTCTTCTCCCCTAGCATCAATGGAGAAAGTCTGCTTGCATTCTCTATCTATACCCATCATAATTTTATACACATCTATCAAATCTCCCCTCATTCTTCTATGCTCCAACAAATAAAGTCCTAACCTGTTCAACCTTTCTCTGTAACTCAATTTCTCAAGATCTAGCAACATCCTTGTAAACCTTCTCTGAACTCTTTCAACCTTATTAATATCCTTCCTGTAATTAGGTGACCAAAACTGCACACAATACTCTAAATTTGGTCTCAAATGTCTTATACAATCTCATCATAACATTCCAACTTTTATACTCAATACTTGGATTTATAAAGGCCAATGTACCAAAAGCACTCTTTACAACCCTATTTACCTGTAATGCCACTTTTAGGGAATTATCCCAGATCCCTCTATTCTATTACATTCTTCAGTGTCCTATTATTTACCTTTTGTATGTTCTACCTTGGTTTGTCCTTCCAAAGTGCAATACCTTACACTTGTCTGACTAAACTCCATCTGCCATTTTTCAGCCCATTTTTCTAGCTGGTCCAAATCCCTCTGCGTGCTTTGAAAATCTATCTCACTGGCCACTACACCCCCAATCTTTGTATCATCAGCAAATTTGCTGATCCAATTTACCCCATTATCATCCAGATCATTGATATAGATGACAAACAACAATGGACCCAGCACTGATCCCTGTGGCGCACCACTAGTCACAGGCCTCCACTCAAAAGCAATCCTCCACTACCATCTCTGGCTCAATGTCTAATCCAATTTACTACCTTTCCAACTATACCTAGCGACTGAACCTTCCCTAACTAACCAGGACCTTTGTCAGAGCCTTTTTGAAGTTCGTGTAGACAACATCCACTTCCTTCCTTTCATCCACCTTCCTGGTAACCTCCTCAAAACTCTAATAGATTAGTTAAACATGACCTACCACACACACAGTCATGTTGACTCTCCCTTAAGTCCATGTCTATTGAAATATTTGTAGATCCTATCTCTTAGTACTACTTCCAATAATTTACCTACTACTGACATCAAACTTACTGGCCTATAATTTCCCAGATTACTTTCTGAGCCTTTTTTAAACAACGGAACAACATGAGCTATCCTCAGATTATCTGGCACTTCACCTATGGATATTGACATTTTAAATATCTGCCAGGATCCCTGCAATTTCAACACCAGAATTTCAACTATAGAATTATTAAATAAGGGATCAAAGAAACCTGTCGCAATAATGAATTGATTATAATGGGACACTTCAATTGTCACAAAGACCATCTAAAGTCTGCATGGCAATGGATGTGAGTGTATTTACCTTTTTTGGATTGATTCAAGAAAAATGTAATGGTGACTAACCATTAACTGTCGAGCATTATTTGAAACTTTAAACCAGGCAGCTTGACTGGTCAAAGCATTGTCCCGAGCATTGAGCCGGTGAATGACTGCCATTTTTTAGCTGAAATAGGCACAATGCACAAGTGTTCTTGCTGTCTGCAAAGGATAAGACCCTTAAATGTAACTTTCATTACATGTAACTGAGCCACACTGGAAGCCCAGCTGACAATTGTAGATTGGTTGTCAGTCACTTTTGGTACACTATTTAGCAAATGTTGTCCAGTGGCAGTGTCACAACTAATTTTGGGCACTGTTTTGTGTTTTACAAGCATGGGCTGATTCAGTACAGTGTGTCTGTTACCCACACAAACAGCAAAAATGATATGATTCCTCAGTCTTTGAGACGTACAGCCTAAATACCTAATGTCACACTGACACTGAAATTCACGTACAACATTACTAATTTGTATGATAGACCAAACACACTTCTGGCTTGACACCAACATCCTGTTAGGGGTGAGAATATCACTTGTGTTGCTACTGCATAGTAGCAGTGTGGAACAGCTATCTTCACTTGATAGTCAAAGGTTTTGAGTTGCTTTGCCCTTCCAAGGTAATCTGAAGTAGACTGCGCACTTTGAAGGCTGAAAGTGGCAACTTTGAGCCTGTTCATGTGTTGGTGTGACATACAGTACAAAATGATTTGATCACAGCAGCCATTGTTCTGCAGGATGTCTTTGCACTGTCTTTCAGTAACAAGCTTGCATAGAAGAGGCCCTCCCCTCTGCCCTATCTGTACAACCCCAAGCATTTACCATTTCTAATCCACCAAATCTCAACATACTTAGATTGTGGGAGGAAATCCACGTGCATACAGGGCAAATGTGCAAACTTCACCCAAGACAGCAATTGAACCTGGGTCTCTGGTGCCATGAAACAGCAGTGCTAGCCATTGTGCCACCATGCCGCCTTTACATGGTGAGCAAATGGCTTGGGCCTTATTTACAAGGTTAGTGGTAAGGACAATCTTAGTGGCTTAACTCTAAGAACCCTAATGCATTTATTGACCAGTGAAGGTAAGCCAACGGCACACTTAGTTAAACCTCTTCAGACATTTCTCAACTAGTATGTCAAAAAAGGACTTAATTTGACATTTGTTTCAAAGGTAAAGTTGGTTGCAGGATAGAGTTAAGACATGCAAGAAAATTACTATGTATTATAGATTTAAATATCGCAAACATATCATTCATGTATTAGAAATATGCAAGGGATTGGTGATTAGATGTCATTCCACTGAAAACTGTTCCTCCTGGAAAAGTGGGGTTTGTGAGAGCTGAGCCTGGAGAAGATCCCATGGCAACACCATATATTTGAGTATGCATGTTATCATTGAAGCTAACCACAACTGTGTGAATTGCTGAATTCATAACATCAGTGGATATTGATTAATGCAATGTTGGTAGGTCTAGATTGTCATGATGTGGTGTTGCAGTGAAAACCTATCTATGATTTCTTTAAATGGAACGTTGTTGAATAAACTAGCAATATCAAATGGCCATACAGATGGTGTTGATATACAAGTCCTGTTTGACCTTCAAGTTTGAAGAAATTCTTTGCCCTGTATCTGGAAAGTTTCTTAAACTGTTGCAACATTTTGCTCAACCATTTGTCAATCTATGCTGTGGAGAACTCGTCATTGAGATGGTATGTAAATGATTTCTGCAATTGGACAACATTTTCTAAATAATCCTCTGTGTGCGAAAAAGATATGGTGACAACCAGTTTAAGCTTATTAATGTGGCATATTTGCATGCACCGGAAACTAGGTATATTAATGCAAAGGGCCTGATGATGCTTCACCGATCATAGCCCCCTACATTCTCTGAGCTTCTCTCTCAATGTACCATACTCACAGCAAAAGAGGTCCTTTATAAAGGAATCCATATTCTCATTAGGTTCCAGGCTGCATCAGTTGAATCTTACTTGGTATTGTGCTGAAGGCTAAAATAGGAATGGAAGGCCATGGTCATCTATTGGTATTTAACAGTTTCTTAATTGCATCTTCTAAAAATGCCATTGTCATAGCTGCTGATTGCAAAAAGAATAATGCTGACCTGACCTTTCACTGTTTTGAGTGAGTCTGCCAATGTTGACTGATCAGTCTTGCCAATTTCTCTAGTGCAAAGTTTGGTCAAGACTTACATTAGGTCCATTGGCTTGGGCAATACTTTTTCTATGACTCTGTGCACTTCTAGTCAGCTGTCATGGGATTATAGCACCACCGAGTTCCTCTAATTGTTGCGACTGTTTCTCGTATGTGCTGGGCTGATGGCCTTCAATTTCCTGTCTTTAACAGGGTGGGCCACTGTCATCCAGTATTATAATCACAACTGGGCTCTGAGTGCCATGATAGAGTTGGAAATCATTCTGTTGCAAACTGATCATTTATTGATTTTTATTTACAAAGATGGACTTCAGCTAGACTCCACCAGAACCTTGTTCCCATGGGTTTGAATTGCACATGGTTTGATATCACTATGCCCTGTAGCACAATCACTATTTTTCCAAACATATCAATATATGCTCCTTTATATTTGACAGTTTCATGATACATATGACAAAGTAGAAAGGATTAATAATGTATAATTTGTTCAGCACAGTTGCATTTCAAATTTACAATTACAACTGCACTGCCTTTAATATAAACTTTGCAGGAAAAGCATTTTTATCATTTATCCCACCCCTGGAAATGTCTTGCCTCTTGCTGGTCCATAGTAATGAATCTGAAAACAGAACACTAATATAAAAGCAAATCCAGTTTCATTGCTGTGTGCTTTCATACTTGAGGCATAGTCTATCATTGCTATTTAATTAAACTTTGCACTGTTTGTGTTTACCTAAATGCTGTATAGGGTAAAAGCCTTCTGTTTTGAGAAATTTCTGGAGGCATAATGTGAAGCAATTTGATGCTCTTTTCAATTAACTTCATAACTAAACATATTGGGAACAGCATTAGAGTTAGAGATGCTATAGCATGAGAGAATCTAATATATCTCATAACAAATGGCCCAAACAAAATTTGTCTATTGCAATGGAAAGCTTATGATTCACAACTGTGTATTCAAAAAATCAAATTGATCTGGGGTGCCATTTCACTAGTATGAAGGATATACATTATTGCCTCACTAGGCAAAATTTGTGCGCATGTTTTGAAGAGTTTCTAATGGTGCATAGTCTCTTATTGCTTTTTACTGTTAAACTATTTGACTTTCCCTGAGTTGGGGAAACTAATAAAGTAGCCTTTGAAAGGCCTGAAATGGAGGTTTGGGCCAGATAAGAATAGTCTTTTTTATTTCCTGTTTTATCGTCTTGAATTTGATTTGTGTGTTTACTGACCGGCTGTATCTGTTGATAATTGCAAAAAGGAAGTTGTTTATTTCAAATAGTGCAGACATTAAACTTTAACTAAACTTTATGCTTAAGGCATTTGATATCTGTGCCAAGTCACAGATTTGCATTTTGATACCATTCTGGAGCAGTATGTTGTTGAAAACATTTCTCAAACAATCACCATGTGACAGAAGGTAATTGTTTGGATTTCAGCAAGAAATGACTGTCAACTAGAGCTTTTTAACTGATTTTTTTTTTTTGTTATTAGCACGAATAAAGATTCCGGGTCAAGAAAGTCAAGCATTCTAGTTTGTACTTTGTCCACAGTGGCATCCTTCACTGCTGCAGTGGAGACAGATTACTGTAGTCAGTGTTTATATTTACCCGGGAGATCCAATTACACACGTGAAGTTATGAATTGGTTCAAGTCAGAACACGCATGGACTTGGTCCTTCTGAAACCAAATTGTTCAGCATAGTGCAGAAGTATGCCAAGGTCGCAGTGTCTTTGCTATGTACTTTGTGTAAAAGAGAAAAATATTCTCCACAGTATATGTGCAGTTTTGCCTAGAGAAGTAGTAATGTATCTCCCTCATTGGTGAAATGGCATCCCAGTTCAAGTTAATTTTTTTAATACAGTTGTGAACTATCTAAGCTTTCTATTGCAACAAACTTGAGCAAGTGTAGGTCTTGTCCATTATATACTTTGAATTACTCTGAAAGCCTGTTAATAATGTTGGCATAATTTATCTGCTGTGAGGAACTATTTGTAGCCAAGCAAGTACAATTCAGATTGCATTAAGAGAAACTGATACCATCCATCAGTATTAAACTGCATGAAAGATCGATGTGAAGAAAAATAAACTTCACGTTTCAGGAAGTTTCTAAAGATTTAGGGGATAAGTTGTGTCTAAATGGTTCACAAGCTGCTGCTGATTCAAGGACCGATGCTAAAGAGCCAGAGGTGACATGAGGAAATGTTTTTCCACAGCAAGTTGTACTGAAATTCACTGCCTGAGGGGGTGCTGGAAACAATTTCAATAGGAACCTTCAAAAGGAAATGAGGTAAATACTTGAAATAAAAGCAAATACAGGGCTATGATGAAAAAGATGGGGTCATTGGATAACTTCGCCAAAGACTCTCACAGACACAATGGACTGAATGAGCACCTTCTGTAAAACTTTAATTCATCTGTCTCATTGCTTTGCCTAAGTAATAGCAATGGCAACATGTCAAAAATAATCCATTGTTCTGAACATCCTGAAGTAGTACTGAAATGTTACAAATTTTTGAAACAAAATTTGAATCAAACCTAACCTATCACAGCAGTTAAAGTTGTGATTGTTCTGGAAACCAATCTTTGTTTGTCTAATAGAATTGCCTATATATTTAGTGAGCTGACTTGAATATTTTCTATATGTTCATTGAAAATCCATTACATTTATTCACATCTGATTGCATAAATAATCACAAAATCCCTGCAATGCAGAAGAAGGCCATTTGGCCCATTGAGCCTGCGCTGATGACAATCCCACCAGGCCCTATCCCTGTAGCCCCCATGTATTTATCCTGCTAATCTCCCTTATACTAAATGGTAATTTAATATGGCTAATCAACCTAACCTGCACATATTTGGTTTAATACTAATCTGAGTATTAGTAGGGCAAGGTTAGGGCCAGTTATGGACAGCAGTGGGAAGTTGTGCGTGGAACCTGAAGAGATTGGAGAGGCACTGAACAAATATTTCTCTTCGGTATTCACGCAGGGAGATGTAAATGTAGTTGTGGAGAACACTGGGATACAGGGTTGCAAACTGGAAAGTATTGAAGTAGCTAAGGAGGATGTGCTAGATATTCTTGAGGGTTTGAAGTTAGATAAGTCCCCTGGGCCGGACGGGATTTACCCTAGAATTCTCTGGGAGGCGAGAGAGGAGATTGCAGAGCCTCTGGCTCTGATCTTCAGGTCCTCGTTGGTTACGGGTGTGGTTCCGGAGGACTGGAGGATAGCGAATGTGGTCCCATTGTTTAAGAAGGGGAAGAGAGAACTTCCAGGGAATTATAGGCCAGTGAGTCTTACTTCTGTTGTGGGCAAAGTATTGGAGAGAATTATTAGGGATAGGATTTATAGTTATTTAGAGAGAAATGAATTGATTGTGGATAGTCAGCATGGTTTCGTGAAGGGTAGGTCATGCCTTACTAACCTCATTGAGTTTTTTGAGAAAGTGACCAGAGAGGTGGATGGGGGTCAGGCGGTTGATGTAGTATATATGGACTTTAGTAAGGCGTTTGATAAGGTGGCCCATGGAAGACTTCTACAGAAAATGCAGATGTGTGGAATAGAGGGTGATTTAGCTAATTGGATTAGGAATTGGCTGCAGATAGAAGACAGAGGGTGGTGGTTGATGGGAGATATTCATCGTGGAGTTCGGTGACAAGTGGTGTGCCTCAGGGGTCTGTTTTGGGGCCCCTGCTGTTTGTAATTTTAATAAATGATCTGGATGAGGGTATTGAGGGATGGATCAGTAAATTTGCAGATGATACTAAAGTTGGTGGTGTGGTAGATAGTGAAGAGGGGTGGTTTAGTTTACAGAGTGACTTGGACAAGTTGCAGAGCTGGGCCGAGAGGTGGCAAATGGAGTTTAATGTGGAAAAGTGTGATGTAATTCACTTTGGCAGGAATAACAAATGTGTAGAGTATAGGGCTAATGGTAGGACTCTTAATAGTGTTGATGAACAGAGGGATCTTGGTGTATATGTGCATAGATCCCTGAAAGTTGGCAATCAAGTCAATAAGTTTGTTAAGAAGGCATACGGAGTCTTAGCTTTTATCGGTAAGGGGATTGAATTTCGGAGCCGCAACGTCATGTTGCAACTGTACAAAACTCTAGTGCGGCCGCACTTGGAGTATTGTGTGCAGTTCTGGTCCCCACATTATAAGAAAGATGTGGAGGCATTGGAGAGGGTACAGAGGAGGTTTACCAGATGTTGCCTGGTATGGAGGGCAGGTCTTATGAAGAGAGGCTGAGGGATTTGAGGTTGTTTTCGTTAGAAAGGAGGCGGCTAAGAGAGGACCTAATCGAAACATATAAGATGATTAGAGGTTTAGATAGGGTGGACAGTGAAAGCCTTTTTCCTAGGATGGAGAAAGCTAGCATGAGGGACATAGCTTTAAAGTAAGGGGTGGTAGTTATAGGGTGGATGTCAGAGGTAGGTTCTTTACCCAGAGGGTGGTAAGGGTATGGAATGTCTTGCCTGCGTCAGTTGTAGATGCGCCAAGTTTGGTGGCATTTAAGAGGTTAGTAGATAAGCTTATGGATGAAAGGGGAATGGTTTAGGTTAGAGGGTCATTGCTTGTTCCTAATTGGTCGGCGCAACATTGAAGGGCCTGTTCTGCGCTGTAATGTTCTATGAATGCACTGTGTTCTGCAGCATTGTGCATTTTTTTTTTTCAAGCAGCCTGGCAATTCCATACCAAGAGCATTGGCTCAGATCTGTTTTCTGGAGAGTGACCATGTTGTAATGGATTTTGGACACAACGTATCTGTGAAGGAAGTCTTTACCTACTTGTTGATCTATAAAAATATATAATAAAGGGCACAGACAAGGAGCCATCCTCCTATCTGTCTTTGCATCTCATTGCTCAACACAATACTAACCCTTGGTCTGGGTAATCTTCTAACACCATTGTATGGGAAATACCGTGCTCAGTCCCATATTAGTCCTGTGCATCCCACCCCTTGTATAAGAAAGTACTGCTCAAAATGCACCAAGGGTCTCCTCCAGATGTTTCAGTACAGTGACTCGGAAGTGAGTGATGGAATAAGGTTGCAGTTGGATAGGATGGTCAGGTCAGGGGACAATCAGAGGCTAACATCTCCAATTTGGCAAGAGTGCTTGTGAATGAGTCAGATGGAATGGGCAAGTCAACACCAGTTGGTGTGAAGAGGGTGAAAGGAGTTGGGGCATTGGGAGGGGAACCAGGTAGGTGAGGGTAACTGGGGTGGTGAGTTGAGTTTGGTCGGGAGAATCGGGTGGCAGTTTTGATTGGATTTAGTCAGGTCATTTGGTTGGATTTGGATATTGAGTTTGGGTGGGGAGGTAAATTCTCTGGGACCCTCTGGAAAAAGTCTCCATCTGCATTAGTATCAGAGACTTCAGACAGTTCAGACTTACCTGAATAGTTACCCAGGAAATATTAAACAACAAAATATTAGTCTAAATCCTGGAAAACCCCTGCAACTGACCTTGTGAGAGTTGGGAGCAGTCTCAAAGTTGAGTTGTTGTATAAATTTAGTCATTTCTTTGTAGCCACTTTCCAAATGCACAGGTGATTACTCTATTCTAACTTAACACTGCTTCGAAGATCAGCACTGGGCCTCCCTACTCTGCCTTCTGCAGACAGGTGTAATAAAAGACCAAACCCCTCTTTTTATACAGCATCTTTCACATTGATTCAAATCACTTACTCCAATTAAGGCTTGAAGGGCTGAATGTTCTGTTCCTACATGCATGTTCATATGTCATTCTGCGTGGATAAGATATATTTACTGGGCTACATAGTCTTGCCCCTAATCATCTTGCAAACAAAGGGTGAACTCATGGATAGGATTTTTTTTTTTTTGCTAAAAGCTTAAGGTAAGTAGGCCTTGAAGTGAGATTGCCAGGACAGCTGTGTAATGGGCTCGTAGTGAATCGGTAACCTGTTTTGCACGGCACATGATTCTCAAGTGTCTTTTTCCATTGAGTTCAATATTGTCTTTTGTGTACAAACGTATCACCTGCTCTATCTTAGTGCTTTTTATTAGGTATTGAAGTATCATGATCAAGTTGTTTTGCAAGGTAGACAGCAATCAGCAGAGTCTTCAGACTTGCTGATCACAAAACAGATAGAATTGTCAACCATTCAGTCTTTGTCCCCTGGTCTTCTACACATTCTGTTGCACAGACAGACCTGAGGGCTTGGAAATACTGGGTGTTACGATTTCACTCCCTGACCTTGATGGTGACCAAGTAAATGTGAATTGAGAGCTTGGGCAGAATGTTCTGCACGTTCTCTCGTGATTGAAAAAGATCATTGTGAAACTGAATTTTTAAAATTTCTTGTTATTTCCATCAATTTATCATGGGACTTGTGTGAGCCTAAAGGAAAACCATTAGTATTCTAGACATTAGCAGACCTTCTTATTAAAAAGCTTTTACTGAGAGACTGACTATTAAACTTAAACCCATGTTTTGACTTCATTTTTTTCCTTTTTTTAATTTTGATTTCATCTCGAATCAGCTGCTTAATGTGCCCTCACTTGTGGAATATTAAGTAGGTGTGAAATCTAATAATACTTCACTGTCATTGTTACATCAATCTCTGGGCTGACAATACAGTTTCACCAGGTTAAGATGGGTAAAGTGGTTGCAGTCCTTTATACCATTTTGGGAACAAATATGATTTTAAGAGAAGGTCTCAGAATAAGTAACATAAGTAGTTAATTTGCTAACTGCATTTTGACATCTTCTGAATTGGGCTGCGTCATGCTAAAGTTGGTATTTCTCACCTCCAGGCTCCTACCATTAATCATGTAATCTTCAGAGTAAGTGACAACATTTGTGGCATGAGAGAATAAATCTAAATAATGAGATGGCAAACTTTGAACCACACTCCTTTTTAAAGAATCAGGTTTATAAAAGGGGCCAATGAGGAGACATGATTGAGATTTCTCATTGGTGTGCTCCTGATATGCAGAGCCATTTAAACAAAGGGGTGAGATTTCCAGATCCATTCCAGCTAAATCTCCTGTTCCTATACCAGCTTCTGTCAGAAGAACTTTTTCCCACAAAGTTGATTCTTTTTGTGCTGAGATGGAATACAATTTTAGACCATGCTGAATTTTGTTGCAGATGATTAAAACTTGCAGATGGATTTGATCTGTATTGGCCAGATGAAGGCCTCTTAGAAGCAGAGTAGAAGCCATTCAAAACAAGATTTTTATTAACACAACTTCTGAGGCCAGAGGTAGGAATGTTCATTGAAACCCCACGAGGAAAGTTAAGGTCTATCCTGTCAGGTTCTCAACCTAGACGTCCCTACAATGGACTGCTCACTGCTGGAACCTCTGCTTCCAGATGTACCTGAGTGCTGGTAGATGGCTGAGGCTGGCCCGTGCAAAATGTTGGCCACCTTCACATTAATGCAGCTCAGAAATTGTTTCAATCATTCGTGGGACGTGGGTGTCGCTGACTGGATAGCATTTATTGTCCATCCCTTGTTGTTCAGAAGGCAGTTGAGTCTCTACCATATTGCTATGGCTGTAGAATCACATGTAGGCCAGACCAGGTAAGGATGGCAGATTTCCTTAAAGGAAATTAGTGAACCAATTTTGGCAATCGTTTCATGGTCATCGTCTTAATTTCAAATTTTTTTGTTATTTCATCTCCCCAGAATTGTGACCTGATTCTGTCATAGCATCCAGGGAATTCCTGTGTTTTCTTTTCCCCACTCTGGGAGTTGGTCATTCCCTTGATTTGGTGATCTTGTATTTTGTGTGTTTGTATACTTGACCTTCTTTGAAATTTTTGTTTCTGCAGCTGATAACAGAAGTTTGTAATTGCATACCCCTCGTATGACATTTCCTAAATGTATGGGAAGCTTGACTATTTTGCTACCATTTTTATTACATTTTTGCATTTCAATGATTTGTTTTGAGTATCCAGTGATATAAAATTTTATATTAAACCTTCATAGAAATTAATTTTTGGGGTAATATTTCACGTTGGATTGAAATTCTAGTGTTTCTTGACATGAACTTCCCAGAAGGATCATTAGTGCCAAAATTAAGAATCTGGCATTGATCGTGAAATGGACGCAAACTCAGAAATCAAGTGTAACTGAGGCTTTTCTAGCTATATCTATGCATATACTAATCTGGTAATTAAAAGGTTCTCTGCTTAAAAATATATAAGTTTTGTCTTTCCTCATTTTTAATAGGTGGAATGATGCTGGAAAACAGATTCTGATATTAGATGTATGCACATCTGTCTCTCATTCATACATGTTCACACCTATTCCTGTCTCCTGCATTCACACATGTTCACGTTTCTGTCTCAATGTACAGACACATGCTTGTGTCTATTGACATTCTCACACTCTCTTCCACACAGGCCTTTGCATCCGTGCCCCCTCTCTCATCCATCTTTTCCAAGGCTCAAACCATACCAACTGCTTTCCCAAGACCCTCAGCTACTGCCTGTAAGCTATGTGCAGCTCCTGTTAGCACTGCCACTCAACTTCTGACCGATTTGGCTCTTGCCTCACATCAGCTTTGCTGTTGGCTGAAGGTCTTTCCAGAAGCAGCAAGTTGGAATAAATCACATGGCTAATTAGAACAAGACATATCGGAGCTGACTCATTGGCCTATCAGCATCATGTGCTCCAGATCTGATCGGTGCAACATTGAGGGCCAAAAGGCCTGTATTGCACTGTAATGTTCTAGATGGTCTTGCTCTAACTCATTTGATTTCTCTAAATATATTTTTAAATTTTGTTGGTTAAGTGGTGGCCACCAACTTTGCGTACCCTCCCAAAACACTTCACGGACCCCTAGGATTCATTGGCTCCAGGTCTACAGCACTGCTGGATGAAAGACACTAACTGCTTATTGCTCTTTCTATAGTATACTAGTGTCGGTGGTAGTGGGGGACTTCCATTAGTGGTTCTGATGGCCATGCACTTGTATTGATTACTGGCTGTAGTTTTCTGTTGCGGTTGTTGTTTGTTTATAGTAAATGGCTCTGTGGTGCTCTTTCAACAATAGTGTGCGTAATTGAATTCTCTTATTCCCATAAATACTGGTTCTGTTTTCTGTGGTTATCTCTGGTTCCTGTTTAATTTCTTTTCAGTTTAATTCCTGCCCTGTGTCAGTATGTACTTGTGTTTTCATATAGAACTTGCTCTGATGTCCTTTTGTTTTCTAACTTAGTTAAGCTCTGTTTTTTTTGTTGTTGAGGAGAATCAGGCTATACATTGCTGATGTACTGTTACAATCCTGTGTTTTAGAAAATGGTTGATCTGCCTGTACCTCAGTTTGGTGTATTGAACGTTTTTGGGAGAAGTAAACAAGGATCCATGGACAGACTTGATTTTCCAAATGGAACAACATTTGCTGTATTGCCATTTTATTGTGGATGCCTTGATTCTTAGCGCGCACAATGCTCTCTCTCAGCATCCATCTTGATTTGCGTAAATTTGAATCTACCTGTGTACAAAATACAGCAAAGCTGGCATCATCTAAACCAATTGTCTGGGTTCCTCTTTGGGGCTACTTACAGAAACAAGAATGACTTGAGTTTGGAAAAACCTTAAGTGGTGGCCTACATTAAAGCTTTTGTGTAAATTGTATCTTTTTACATCTTGGCTTGGTGTTAACGTGGGCCTCTGAAACATATTCCCCTATTTTAGCTTATTGGTATGAAGTGCCTTGACGTTTATTTATGCTGAAGGTGCTGTAGATAAATGCAAGTTATTGTTAACTGAAGGTTAGCAGCCCTGTGCTAGACTGGAGCACCGTCTAAACTGACATTCAGGTGAGACAGTGGTGCAAAGTACTATATTTGGATGAGATGTGAAACTGAGGACCCTCATGTAGGTGCAGAATTATCCCTTGATAACATTCAAAGAGGAGTAGGAGAATTTTCTTGGTGTCCTGACCAATAGTTAACCCAGGTCGGTCATTTATTTGCTGTAGGTGGAAAATTAGCTGCCATGTTCCCCTATATTACAACCGAGGCTGTAAAAGCTTGTTGGGATTCCTAAGGGCGTAAGTGTTAGTCTTTTACTTTCCTCTTTAGCCGAGACACTTTGTGCTGTCGGGTGCAGGATCAAAGAGCAGTGGAATTTTTCCTGATGTCCTGCCAAATCCTCCTCCCCTGATAAACTGACCATTTATCTTATTCAATCTTCCTTGGAATCTTGCTGTGTACTTATAGACTGCTAATATATATATATAACACTGATTTATGGAGCATTGTTGGAATGATCTGAAGATATAAAATGCATTTTAATCCTTTTTCGTTTGCTCTTTACACAAGAAATAGAAGCAGGTGTAGGCCATATTAAATGTGCAATATTAATGGAAAACAACATCTAACTGGTTATGTGATAGCTGTTAGGTTTGAAGTGGCCGCTTAAACACGAGCTTGCACACGTTTCTGAAAGAATACTTTTGTGTTTTCCACTGCATCCCCAGCATACCGTGCACATTTCACATCTCATCTACTTTAATACACAGCTAGCCTCCTCTAAAATGAATCTTTTTATCTCTTCTAGACCCTCTTTTGATTGCATTTACCATGACAGCCACCTCACTGAGGCAGTTGGCATGTTTTCAGAGCAGACAAATCTTGGAACACTTTGCAGTGTGTAGGATTTCTATTGGCATGAGCCAGAGAGTGCAGCGGGTTGTCTTCCTACACCTGTTTCTCCTTTTCCTATTAAAAATCAAACAGCTCCCCCTGCTCTGACTTGCAGCAAGCTCACACTGGCAGGTACAATTTGCACTTAAACACTGATCAACCTGGTGTGTGGTACGGGATGATCTGCAGTTGTGCTGTTTCTAAGGCACTGGGACTGGAAAGTAGAGTTGAAGCTGCCAATTGTTAGCAGTACTGTCATTTCTGAATCAAAAGGTTGTGGGCTCAAGTCCCCCTTGAGATGTCTTTGAGCACATAATTTAGGCTGACATTCCATTACAGTGGTGAGACAATGCTGTACTAGGGGAGTTGCTGTTTTATTTTTCATGAGACATGGCTTCCCCCTCAAGTGAATCCCACAGCACTTTCCAAACAGGAGCAAGAAGGTATACCTGGTGTCTTGGTCAAAATTTGCCCTCTGGCAAGATCACAAAAACCAATACTCTCGTTCTTGTACTATTTGTGGCATCCTTATTTCCTACAATACTGGCTACGTTTCAAAGTATATCATTGGCTGTAAAATGCTTTGGAGCATCCTAGGATTGTGGAAATTGCTAAATAAATCCAAGTATTTCTCACCTAAAGTTTCAATGTATGGAATCTAAATTTCTAAACTGTGAACATTCCTGCACTTGGTAAAAAATAAAATTTACCTGCCTTTCGAAATGAAATTATAGAAAGCAATTAGGCTTAATTTCACAAATTGAATTGGAAAATATTTCTTTCTATTATAAGATGGCATGGTGCAGATTGGTTTTTATTCTCTATTGGCTATTCCTGAATAGAACTGCCCCTTGGTTCTATACCACTGTCAGGCTGCACCTTTTCCAGCTCTAATAGCTTCCCAATGTCCCAGCACTTCAGTTTAAAAATTCCTTCTCCTCAGCCTATGCTCCATTAGTAATCCTCTTCCAGCATTGTAATCCAGTACACATCTTTGGCACAGCCTCAACCTGACATTCAAAAACCATTACAGAAACTGTTTTTCCACTGAGACGTTAAACTAAGTTCTGAAATTCAGCTGAATTTCAGAGTGGAGCATTAGAATGTCCAGGAGATTGTGATCCTTTGGCCAGTTCACTTTGGATACATGATCCTCATGAATTCAATGAATGTGGTCAAACCAGTATTTACATTGTGATTGGCAATGAGCTTATGCTGATGGAATTGGCATGCTGCAGGACAACTTGAGTTGGTGACTGTGTCCTAACAAGAGATGCTGAGAATATGTGGCCTTTTCTCATGCTTGGTATATGTTTTTCAGGTCTCTGTATGGTGAGCTGAGGGAGCAGACTTAGCGGACTTGTAGTTTGGTCTTCAGTCTCAACTTGCTGTTGTTTTACGCTTGCTTAATCGGCTTGGTCAGCCTTTGCAAAACTGATTTCAACATCAAGTGCCAGATTGTTAGTGATTGTGGTTGAGATGTGAAGCCATCAATAACTGCAGCCTCTTGTCAATGCTGATAGCTTCCTGGACCATGACATTTGTTTGCCTGATGGTCAAACTAAACTCTTTGAAGATGTGAATATGTCTGTCTATTTGCTACTGAAGATGTTCCTTGTTATGGAATATTAATACAGAGCAACTTCCTGATGAGGACTTAATGAGCCTTAGTTTGGACCTCAGGTCAATAAGGCTGGCATCACACCAGCTTTCCACAGGTCTGGTGTGTAAACACACCCCTCTGAATAATTTGAAGAATATACCAAAGATTGATGATGCCAGAATACAACTTTGACCCCATTGCAGATGTCAAAGGGATGATGGCCATACCCATCATGTGATCTCCTCTTTGCATGACTGCGTTGAGTAGCTTTGGCAGGTGGCCAATTTTCTCCAGCAGTTTAAATAGACCATCTATGTTTACATGGTTAAGGGTCACAAGATCAGTGAAGGCAAAATATAGTGGTTGTCTTTTTTTGTTCATGGTATTTCTCTTCCAGTTGCTGAACTGACAACATCAAAACAATAGTACATCATCCAGCTCTGAAATTGCACTGGGATTTAGTCAGGAAGTGCAGACTGACAAAATCAAATACTTTTCTCATGATTCTCAGCAGGGAGATGCCTTGATAGTCGCTAGAAGCATTGCAGTTGCTCTTTGTTATACAAGGTCACAATCTCATCATGCAAACCCAGGGATATTTCCCCCTCCAAGCAGAGACAGAGAACTACATTCAGATTCTGCAGGAATGCTGGTTCATCATGCTTGATGACGTCAGATGGTATAGCATCAGCAGCGGATCTTTGCCCAAAGACATGCTAAATTCCTCCACTGTGTGGGTTGAATATTCAGCTCTACTCTGATGTGATGGCTTTCTATGGTGCTGAAAACCTTTTGTGTGCTCTTTCCATGCATGATGTCTACTAGTGTTCATATTTTAAACTGGGCACTTTTTGCTTCATATGCTAGAAATGCAAGTTGCTATTAATTACGTCTAGCCTCTTAAAGACTGAGGCGCCACGGGCAGTCAAAATATGCTAAATTGTGGGATTGTAGTGGTAAAGAAGCTGACTCGCCACCACCACCTCAAGGGCAACCAAGGATGGCAATAAATGGTGATCTAGTCAGCAATACCCACATCCCATAAATGAATACATAAAGTATAGTGAGGCAACAAAGACCAACTACTTAATATAAAGGTGAACTCACTCTCCCAAAACTTTTAAAACCAATTCTATTTCCACTTCAGACTTTGACTGTTCTTGTGATTTCTGTTTTTTTTTCTCTTGAATACCTTAAAGGCATGTCTTTGAGAACCAATACTTTGACCGTAGTATGAGAATTTCTATTTCTGAATAACGAAATGACAAGGCATCAGTGCATACTGAGAAATCATGAGTTGAGCCCCACATTTTCTGTATTCACAATGTGGCCAAAAAACTAAGGTAGGTGAATTTCAATGTGGATTCTCTCCTGATTCTGAAGTCTTCAAAAATGCTGTGCACATTTTTCACCAACCCTTAAATCCAGTCCATGTTTAATAGATGACAGATTTAATGGCTTAAAACTCCAGTATAAATAGGTTGGTATCCATTTCAATGAGGTACATTTTAAAGAAAATTACTTCTAAAATTCTGGGGTGAGAACCTAAATTTATATCAGCTTTATATGATGAAACATTTAGCATATATAAAAGTGATTGGACATATTTGAAGTTAAGTTTTAAAAATGATCTGAAATGGATTGGTGAGGTAATTAATGCTACAGACACTTTTTAAATGTTTAATCAGTTCTCCTAAATGTTTAATCAGCTTTTGGTGTAAGCCGTAGCATTTGTGCGCATCATCTCCCCCAACCCCCCACCACTGTGTTGTGCATAATTAAGTGTTGCAGTTTGTCCCCTTCAAGACTTTTGAGGTAATATCTAAACACTGGAGGAATTTGGGTTGTACCTTAGCGAAATGGATTAGCTTTTCCTCAGAATGGATGAGGCGTTCGCAGTCTGGATCACTAAGTTATCAATCGTAACACCAGATAAAAAATAAAGGCCACAAAGGATGTGAAGAATAGAACATTCCTAATATAGTTTGAGGTCTTCTGCATAGTTAGATGCCTGAGTGGGCTGCAATGCATTCAGGACCATGTTCCTCACTTAATATAACCTTGCTGATGAAACAAATTATGGTTTGAGTGGTGCAGGTAATTCTTGCACTGTTTGTGAAATCTTCACAAAAGGAGGAATTATTGCCTTTTGTTGACAAGGCTAGAATTTATTTCTCATCCTTAAATGCAACTGAGTTGCACATAGGCCAAATAACAGTCAGAGTTAACACAGGATTGGACCTGCAAATGGGACAGACCAAGTGAAATTGAGAGCTTGAATTTTTAGGATGGCGGCAGCTTGACTACACTCACCTATCTAAAGGATACTCATCTAAAGAGTAGGTGGGAAACGCATCCCTACCAACTCAGAGCTTGCTGTTGTTATGTTCTGTTGTGTTGCTTGGTGTAAGGCTGACTTCTACTCCTCAGGAGGGGGGCCCAGCTTTTTAAGAGGAATCTTGACAGATGGATGAAGAGGCAGGGAATAGATGGATACAGACTATGTGGAGGTCAAAAGGTCTTTAGTTTAGAAAGATATCATGTATTGACTCACGCTGAATCCCAACTTGGGTCTGCATGGGTTTCCTTCGGGTACCCCAGTTTCCTCCCACAGTCCAAAGATATGCAAGTTCAATGCATTGGCCATGATAACTTCTCACTCAGTATACTTGAACAGGCACCAGAGTGTGGCAATAAAGGATTTTCACGATACATTCATACTGCAAATGAAATTAAGCCTATTTATGACTAATAAATTAACTTTAACTTGATTGGCCGAAGGTCCTGTTTTGGTACTCTACTATAATGTTCTTTGAGATCTCCAAACTATCTAGCAGCCGTGTTGCAGTGGAGCTGCCGGGACCCAGGTCCTGGGAACTGGAGGTCCAGTTGATTGTCAGGTACCATGGTGAGGAGGATAGAGGTGGTCTGGTGATTTGGGGTATAGGCCTGGAGAGTGGGTCCACAGCCTTAAAGGGGAAGGTGTCCCCAGTCAGAAGATGGCTTCTGATGCTGGTGTACTTTCCACCCATTATATTTTGAGGTTTTTAAAAGATTAATTCTAAAAAAAATGATTGCTGAATTTGTATTCTCCAGGCTATTATTCCAGTCCTCTGGATTACTAGTCCAGTAACGTAATGACCACATAACATATATCATTTGGCAGTTTATTTGTTATATTTCTACTAGTTCTACATTAATCTTGCCATTGTGCCAAAGAGGTGTAATGCAATTGCCAGTCAGACTAATGGTTGCAAAATAGAAAATATTCCAACACCTGCCTTTTTTTTTGGAATGTTAAATTAGATTGCAGACAGCAGTACTTCATCTCAGTAGAAGAGCTTGACTTTACAGCAGGTCGTTTATAAGGCCAGACAGTATGTGTAATTCCACCAAACATTTGTATATTTGTGTCAGTGGATATGGAAGGGGGTACATTGATGGAATGTTGTCTGGAATTTTCCTCTCAAAGACTAAGGGCTCAGTAGATATGTGACAGTCCCATTGGCATAAATTAAACAAGTTTGTTGGCAACCATGAGGAAATGATGAAAAATAATTCACATACAATTGTTCGTGCTTACTGTTTACCCTTTTCAACGAATCTACATAGAGTTCACAATTCTAAAACAAATATAGTGGTCATTCTTGAGGTAGCTGCAAAAAGTCTTCAAGCTTTTTACAAGCTAAACATGATATTTTATCAACAATTGTGATCGGAAGTTCACACTGTATAAAACACAATGTTAAGGCACAACTGCCTGTGTAGGATCAGGTGGCACTATGGAGACAGAATACTTTTGTGGAGTGCTTTCCATTGCTGGATGCCTCCTGTGTGAGTTCTGAAGAGAATGCCAGGGCATTTAAATGTGTACTGGAAGGCCTTGAATCCATGCTTTTCTGAAAGCCTTGCAGCACAGCCAGATGTGATGTGCTCCAGTTTCTTCCCATAGTCTGAAGACGTGCAGGCTAGGTAGGTAGGTCGTGCTAAATTGGCTCTTAATGTCTGAAGATGTATAGAAAAAGGGAATTAATGGGATCATGGGGATAGAGCAGGGGATGGCCCTTGATAGGATGCTCTTCTGGAGTGTTGGTGCAGACTCTGGCCATCTTCTGCACTGTAGGGATTCTATGATTACAATTAGGGGCAGTACTAACTTGGTAATGAATTCATAGATGCCTCTGCACGCAGCAAGCATTCTGCTGTGGGATGGACCCTGCACTAGTGTTGCTTAAAAGGCAAGGAATCCTAATTGGAGGCAAGGTAAGAAAATTCTTGATTTTTCTGTTGCAAAATGTTTGGAAGGGTATTTTTGATGGTGTTCTGGTGAGTGAATGAATGAATTTGCCAAGGAAATGTTGCTGGATTCTTGGGGTTGGGCAAAGGAATAGATGACCTGTCCTCCCCACAGTTTGCAGTAGGTTTGAGCAGTAGTGGCAATGCCTTGGTGCTCAATATGATGAGGAAACAGAGGTGGCAGAGGAAAAAACTCTAGGTAACCCCCTACCAAGTTGGCATTGGACTCCTCCCATGGTCCTTAACAGACACAGCTGTCTACCTGGCATGCCACCCAATATATCTAACATTAGTGTACATGCCCATCAATGTTCTCCTTTACACTATCCTAAAAAAAATTCCCATCTGTCCTGTTCAGCAGAACATGTCAGACTTCCTGGGTGAGCTGGCAAAGAAACCAACATTTACCCCTAAGCTGGCTCCACCTGACTCGTGCCCTGAGGATTTGCCACGTGCTTTTCCAAATCAACCAATTCCAAGATTTCTGGAGTGCTGCTAATCTAAGCAGGTGGCTGAGTGTCAGATCAAGTAACCATTCTCTTAGTCGTTGCTGAGCTGTTGCTCATTCTATCCCCCCGACTCCATTTTTGGAGGCATTAATTGGCCACATTGTAGCCAGAAGTATTAACTGAGTGTAGGGGGGCTAGTCATGCATGGAGCATGTCCAATTTTGACACGTTTTTGTCTCCTGCACCTCATCAGCAATCCTGCATTAAGATGGGGTTGGCCTGCCGAGAACCACTCTTGTCTTTTTTTTTAACCGTTGCTGCTTCCTCCACAATTCCTTCCTGCCAGGGTGCCACTTCCGGTGGATGCAGCAACAGCCTCTGTCTTCCTGGAGGCACAACTGAGTATCAAGGATCTGCTAGTCTCTGGTTTGTAGCTCATCATGGAATCTCAGAACTGTTCAAGCACGAATGAAGGCCATTTGGTCCATTGTGTCCACACTGGGCTCTCTCACTGAGCATCATGACCTAATAACATTCCCCTGCCTTTTTCCCTCTGTACCCCTGCACATTGTATGTATATTCAAATAATCATGTCGTCCTCTTCAATGTCTTCATTGAACCTGCCTTCAGCCGAACTTCCTGGCAGCACTTTCCGGACCCAAACCGTTCATTGTGTGGGAAAGTTCTTCCATCAATCATATTTAGCTTTGGGGGCCACTGTCCCTGGTATCCTTGATCCCAGGGGCAGGCGTGTTATGCGACTGAGTAGCTTAAATGTGGCAAGACCTCTTAGGGGAAAAAAAAAAGCAAAATGGAGTTTATGTTGGTTCTCTAGCTGACAGCCGAGACTCCTACCGCCTCCATAAGATTGCGTGACAGAGTTCTTAATGCTCTTTTCCTATTTGAAAAAATTACTGAAAAGATGAGTTCAACCTTTTATAAGTACAACTATTGCATTAACCTGTTCAGCCTCTACATTTTCTGTAGACCTCTATGTCCCTGATTAAACCTGTCAAACATTGGCATGGGAACATCATGACCTTCAGAGTATATTATCCTAACCAAATCTGAATGCTGACAGCCTGCCAACTAAAGCTAGCTAGATAACTGCTGTAAATAATTTTTTAAAATTGCATGCTGAATGATTTGGTCACTCTTGGTGACACTGGGAGGCAAAAAATTGGCTCTGCTGTCTTTGAAAATGAGTGATAAAACCTGCACTTTAACTGGTGCATGCAACATAAAATGGTAACGGAATAGACAGCTCTTATCCAATTAAATTGCTTATTTTGGCTTCTTCCAGTTGCTAAAGGAAATGATTAATTGCTGCCAGTGAGATGACTCTTTCTGTAGTAGAGCTGCAGATTTGGATCATCTAACTGGTACTTTTTGTGCTACTTGTTCTGCTTTGAACATTCTGTATTGGTCAGTCCAGATCGTATTGTCCAGTTTTTGTTATATTTCTCTATAATATACAGTGGTCATAAATTTAAGAGATCTTTGAAATTTCATTACAATAGAAAAAGCTTAACTCAATGATGACTTCTATGAACTAACAATAATGGTGGCTTAATTATGGGAGGCAGAGTGATTAGATCTGTCTCTCAGCACCAGGGACCTGTGTTTGATTCTCGGCTTGGGTCACTGCCTGTGGAGTCTGTACATTCTCTCCACCTGTGCCCCTGTTTCTTCCCACTGTCCAAAAGATGAGGCATGGTAAGTTGCTGCGTAAGCTTAAATCTCACGAGGTAGTAATTAGATGCAAATTGGCTTGATAGAGGGTTATTTTTCAAACTGAAGGTCTGCCTCCAGCGGTGTGCCCTTAGGGATTGATGCTGAGTCCACTCTTATGTCATTTATATTAATGATTTGGATGGGAATATAAGAGGCGTTGTTACGTTTGCAAGTGACACCAAGATTGGTGGCATAATGGACAGTGAATGTTATCTTACATTGCAATAGGATCTTGATCAATTGGCCAGTGGCTGATGAATGGCAGATGGAGTTTAATTTCGATAAATGCGAGGTGGTGCATTTTGGTAGGAATCAGGATAGCACTTACTCAGTTAATTGTAGGGCATGGGGGAGAGTTACAGAACAAAGAGATCTAGGAGTACAGGTTCACAGCTCCTTTGAAAGAGGAGTCACAGGTGGACAGGGTGGTGAAGAAGACACCTGGCATGCTTGGTTTCATTGGTCAGAACGCTGAGTACAGGAGTTGGGATGTCTTGAAGTTGTACAAGACATTGTTAAGGCTACACTTGGAATATTGTGTATAGTTCTGGTCCCTATTATAGAAAGGATATTAATAAATTAGAGTGCAGAAAAGATGCACAGGGATGCTAATGGGACTTGATGGATTGGGTTATAAGGCTGGATAGACTAGGACTTTTTTCCCTGGAGCATAGGAGGTTTGGGGGTAATCTTGTAGAGGTCTATAACGTAATGAGTGGCATAAGTAAGGTGGATGGTTATATCTTTTCTCAAAGGTAGTGGAGTCTAAAACCAGAGGACATTGGCTTAAGGGGAAAGATAGAGAAAAAAATCTAGCGGGGTAATTTTTTCAGATGGAGGGTGATGAGTGTCTGGAATGAGCTGACAGAGGCGGTTACAATTTTGCCTTTTAAAAAGCATTTGGATAGTTACGTGCATAAGATTGATAGAGGGACATGGGCCAAACATGGAAATTGGGATGCGTTTAATAGTAAAAGCTGGCAGCATGGACAAGTTGGGCTGAAGGATCTGTTTCCATGCTATCAACCTCTATGACTCTGGTGCTGGTTAGCTGCATCTCCCTCAGTTACCTGAACAGAAATTGGAGTATGGCGACGAGGGAATTTTCACAATAACTTCATTGCAACGTTAATATAAGCCTACTTGTGACATAAATACATGAACTTTAAAAAAAAAAATTGACTATACAGTATAGATAGTATACATATACTATCTATCGTGCAAACCTATTAATTTTCCACAAAATGCACATGGTGACTCACTTTCTTAAAAAAAAAATTTGCTTTTATATCACATCTATTCATAAACAAAAGTTAATTAATTATGAATGTCCTGTGGCATTTTATAGTACGTGGCTTCAGATGTTCCACTAAACATGAAGTATGTTTTGCCAATCCAGGAACTGTATGTCGACACAATATTAGATTTTATCACTTCAACAATACATGGTGTTAAAACAAAAGTACAATGTACAAATTTTCCAAGCTAGTGTGCTTGAGGACTTCTTAAATATAGTTCATAACTGAGGTAAAAATAAGGAACAAAATTTATCTTTTGCAAGCATACTAATATCTTAGCAGTGTCTCTAATTTTTAGGTGACGCATCATGAGAGATGCAGTACCAATGAGAGATGCAGTACCATTTGGGAAGAGTGCTGATTCAGTGAAAAAAAATGTAAGGATGGGAAATTGCTTTTCTGAACTGCTGTGTTGTTGTTTAGTAGCTGGAGTTGGATAGATATCTAAGCAAGTCATAATTAGCAAATGGAAATAAAAGTGCCTGTTAGTTGTGACCATGGCCAATAATTAAGTCCTGTTTGTCTTAACAGAATAATGAGGCACAGACTTTCAGTCTCCTGTTCCGTAAAATACTTTGGACCTTGGGTTAGAAATCTTCGGAAACTAAGATTATACTTCTATGTAACGTCTGTCAAACAGCTAAAAATGAGAACATTATTTATTGAATACAATATAAAAATCAAAATACACCCTTGGCAAAACTATTGAGTGAAATATATATTTTTAAGTAAGTATTCTTGATGTTTAACATGTACAAATTAAATTACTACTTTGCTTTGGCTTTGTCCTTCAGAGAAATTTTGAATCATTTTGTGGAATGATTTTACTGAACTGTAAAAATAATTATCTGAAATGAATGTGTGGCTGATGCAGTTTAATGTGGATAAATGTGAGGTTATCCATTCTGGTAGGAATAATAGGAAGACAGATTATTAGTTGAACGGGTGCAAATTGTGGATACTCAACGAGACCTTGGCGTTCTCGTGCATCAGTCACTGAAAATAAGTATGCAGGTACAGCAGGCAGTAAAGGCAAATGGTATACTGGCCTTCAAAACAAGATTTGAGTATGAGGTTAGTGATGTTTGGTTGCAATCGTATAGGGTGTTGGTGAGGACAAATCTGGAATATTGTGTGCAGTTTTGGTGCTCTTATCCGAGGAAGGATGTCCTTTCTATAGAGGGAGTACAGCAAACGTTTGCCAAGTTGATTCCTGGGATGGCAGATCTGTCATGAGGAGAGACTAAGTTGGTTAGGATTATATTCACTGGAGTTTAGAAGAGTGAGCGGGAGCTCATAAAAGCTTAAATTCTGACATGGTAGATTCAGAGAATGTTCCCAACTGTGGCGTCTAGAACTAAAGTCCGAGAGATTTGCAGCATGGAATCAGCCCTTCAATCCAACTTGTCCATGCCACCCCTTTTTTTAAAAAAAAACTAATCCCAATTGTCTGCACTTGGGTCCATATCCCTTGATAGCCATCTTCCTCGTAATTATCTAAATGCTTTGTAAAAGACAAAAAATGTACTCTATTATGACCTCTGGCAGCTTGTTCCAGACATACTTCACCCTCTGTGAAAACTAGTTTGAGGATAAGGAGTCAACCTTTTAGAACTGAACTGAGAAGAAATTTCTTCATCCAGGGAGTGGTGAATGTGTGAATTCACTGCCAGAGAATGTAATTGAGGCCAAAATGTTGTCTGACTTTAAGAAGAAATTAGTTATAGCTCTAGGGGCTAAAGATATCTAGGATGGTTGGGGGGGGGGGGGGGGGTGAAGTCAGGATATTGAATGGCAGAGTAGGCTAATATGGCCAAATGGCTGCCTCCTGCTTCTAGTTACTGTGTTCCTAAATAATGCATTCCTTTTGTGGAATGGTAAAACAAAACAGAAAATCTGTATTTTGCTTGTATATTTCCTGCTATTTTCAATTGTTGATTGACGTAAGAGTAACGGAACTCTTTGCTAAATTCTGCTTTTGTTTCTATGCAACACTTACCACAGCGCTTTGCACAATAGTTGACGTTTTGTCTCAAGCCATGTATTGAAAAGTTAATGGCAGCAGGAATAATAAACTGTAGCTACATCTTGATGGGAGCAGAAAAATAAAAACATTTTAAAGATTGCTTAACAGAATGTCAGTTCTTGAGCAATAACTTTCATTTGACAGTTAGTCATAATAGCATTCGAGCCTGTACTGGAGTCCTTTTAAACCAGTCTAGTCTCAAAATCTGACACCACATTCCCTTCAACTTCATACCCAACATTAGAAAATTGGTTGTTTTTGACAGATTTTCCCAAGTCTTACAGATCAAAGATTAGTATTCCATCTAGTTCATCTTTGTTCTGTAGACAAAATGAATATTGAAATTCATGTTAGACAAATATGAAGGGATGCCATTGACCTTCCAATTTATTATATCCTCTTATCCAAAGTAGACTGGGTGAATTTTAATTTTCCCATCCCACCTGTCAAGGGAATTGTAGCTGGTGAGACATGGACTATGCAAAGGTCTGTGGGTCTCTGGCAGGAATTTCCACCCAAATGAGGATGTGTATTCAATACACCACCCCTTTTGGAAAAAAGACTTTGAACGTGTAGAAGTCACTTGGTGAGGAAACCGTTTCGTTATTTTTTTAAGATAATGGTGCTGTATGCTTGTATGCATTGATTCAGGGCCATTGGGTCAGAATGCTCTTGCATATCATTTTCGTTATTCTCATACCCATGGAGTGAAACATAGAAACATAGATGATAAGAGCAGAGGAGGTCATTTGGCCCTTCGAGTGAGCTCTGCCAATTATCACAATCCTGGCTGATGGCCCAGCTCAATATCCTGCTTTCTCCCCAAACCTTTGATCCTGTTCTCCCCGGGTACTATATCTAGTGCCTCGAGAGAGAGGTAATCAGTCATATCGGCAGGTCAGTTGGAGTGATACTAAATCATAGTCTGTGGTACAACTCTGAATACAAAGAAGGCAGAGTTGCATAGTCATTCAGCTAGGTCTGGGGGTAAGTAGTGGGGGATAGGGGAGACAGAGGAAGGTCTAGCTGAGTGAAGGGAAACTCACCTGTCACTAGCTTGAAATTTGGCAGAAAGGCTGATCAGGAGAAAATTAGATAAGTTTTTGAAAAAGTTGCATGGTCTACTTACCTACGAGGCTTCTGTAGTTAGTTGAACTAAGGTGGTCTGCAGTGACTTTGCTTCTGTAAAATGAAGCAATTCAACTCTCTATACAAGGGCACGTGCAGAGGCCATATTGACCAATTCCAGTCACGAAGGAGTACTAACCGTACTATTGTATATTTTGTAATTATCTATGCTAGATGCCCACTCCTGAACAAACAATGCTCAAAACTATTTATTGAAATGATTAGTGTAGCTGTGCTCAGAATAATATCTAAGGTAAGTCTAAAACTCTAGATATTTTATGAAGTTTAACTGACAGAATGTTACTTCCTACTTAAACAAAAAGTAGGATTAGAAGATATTTCCATAGATTATAGAATGCAGCCTCAACCATCAAACTTCCACTTCCCACTCATCAGCTGACTGAATATTGGACAAAAGTCTCCTATGATCTATTCAAATGTTGTACTTTGAGATTGACTGGACCTCTGATTTTGTTGGATTTGTCTTCCTACTCAGCCTTCCCCCTCTTGCTATTAGGTTTTAATGATGATTCTTGGGTGAACTCTTAAATTGGAACAGGTTGGGGACAGGTTTTTTCCTGCTTTTGAGGTATTGTCTAGGTGACTTGCAACTGGTTCGATCATTTTCTGATGGAACTCTAAAATTGTATCTAACCATTATCTTAAAAACAGACGACAACTTGGTTTCCTCACCAAGTGACTTCTACAGGTTCAAAAGGGGTGGTGTTGAATACACAAGCTGTGTTATCATTGGACAGAAATTCCTGCCAGAGGTCCACCAACTTTGCATAGTCCATGCCTCATCTACAATTGCCGGCGTTGGACTGGGGTAAACTCAGTAAAGTTTTGCAACACCAATTTTAAATCCAACCAATTTATTTGATAGTAAATCCGCGAGCTTTCGACACTGTTGTGCCTTCGTCAGGCAAATGCAGTGTTCTGATCTGCAGAGGCACTCATATCCACACAGACAGTTACAGATTTCTGATTAGAATGCGAATCCTTACATCTAACCTGCTATTCAAGTGTTAAAGTGGCTAACAATGTGTGTGAAGGGAATCCTGAGCATTGGTTAGAGAAATGTGTATTTTCTCCAGACAGCACAGTAAGTGAGGGTTTTTGCTAACCCAGGCAAGTTACGGGGGTTACAGATAGTGTGTCATGAAGCCAAGATCACTGTTAAGACCGTCCTCATGTGTGCGGAGCTTGGCTATCAGTCTCTGTTCAGCGACTCTGCGCTGTCGTGTATCACGAAAGCCCCCTTGAAGAACATTTACCTGCAGGTCAGAGGCCGAATGCCCATGACTGCTGAAGTGTTCACCCACAGGAAGGGAACTGTTTTGCCTGGTGATTGTTGAGCGATGCTCATTCATCCGCTGTCGTAGTGTCTGCATGGTCTCCCCAATGTACTATGCTTCGGGACATCCTTTCTTGCAATGTATTAGGTAGACAACGTTGGCCGAGTTGCAAGAGTGTGTACCGTGTAGACCTGCGGGTAAGTGTTCTTCAAGGGGGCCTTCGTGACACACGACAGCGCAGAGTTGCTGAGCAGAGACTGATAGCCAAGTTCCGCACACGTGAGGACGGTCTTAACAGGGATCTTGGCTTCATGTCACACTATCTGTAACCCCCGTAACTTGCCTGGGTTAGCAAAAAACCTCACTTACTGTGCTGTCTGGAGGAAATACACAATTCTGTAACCAATGCTCAGGATTCCCTTCACACACATTGTTAGCCACTTTAACACTTGAATAGCAGGTTAGATGTAAGGATTTGCATTCTAATCAGCAGTATGTAACTGTCTGTGTGGATACGAGTGCCTCTGCAGATCAGAACATCTCATCTACAATTCCCATGGCAGTTGGGGTGGGGAAATTCTGCCCATTAAAATTCATGATGTGGAGATGCCAATGTTGGACTGGGGTAAACACAGTAAGAAGTCTGACAACATCAGGTTTAAGTCAAACTGATTTATTTGATAGTAAAATCACCCAATCTAGTTTGGATAAGGGGATATAATACGTTGAAGGTCAATGGCATCACTTCATGTTTATCTAACATGAATGTCAATGTTCATTTTGCCTACAGAAGAAAGATGAATTGGCTGGAATGCTACAGTTCTCTTGTGGGTAACTTATCCTTTCACAAAGGGATGTGTGAATTCGCTAGGTGGCTGTGAATGGGCATATTTAATTAGATTCTTGTTGGAAACTCAGGGCTGTCTTGCGCTCAATGTTAAAGATCCCCTAATTTGCTATTTGTGCTCAACATTTGAAAGTATTGACAAAGTTCATAATGTACTGGAACGTGGCAATCTAAAATTGTTAAAGAAGAAATATTCACATTTTAAAAAAATGGTACAATAGCATGTATTCTGCTAATGTATATTTTATTACAATTTTAAACATTGAGGCTGGAATTTTACATGTCTTTTGCGGGAATTGGAAAGGGTGAGGGTGGACCATGGGAAGGTCCATTGACTTGAGGTGGAATTTTACAGTTACAGGTCAAGAAAGGGCAGGATTTTATGGCCTATGTCTGTTACTTGTGTCAGTAAGCTTTCCTAAAACTTTGTTTAAATTGCAACATGGAAGAGCAGGAAGGTTCGTACAGGTGGTTATCATTTATGTGATCACTATTGTTTGGAATTTGGTATCAATTGGCAGTCATCAAACATAGATTTGATGCTTCCCAGATCTGCACAATTCCACTAACGATTGCTAATTTCTACGTACAGTCTGTTACATATCCAGAAATCTGTTCACGGGACAATGTGCCTGGTATTCATCACAACAGAAATAATTTTGGGTGCTGCAAACTTAGGTGCTTGCTTGGTAACAGGCAACAGTTGTTGTACATCAATGACATCCATGCATTTAATAACTTAGCCAAGGATATGTAAATGACTGATTTGATTGATTGTAATAGAGTAGGGTTTCCCCCCCCCCCCCCAAACTGGGTCACGACCCAAAGAAGATTCAGTGGTCACGAACTGAGACAGTAATGACTGCTGTGGAGCACAGCCTTGGCACTAACAGCACTGAGCCCCTTGCAATCCTAGCACTATGTTTTAGTCCTATAGTTGATATTACCGAACTGACCAATTGCTGCTCCAAAAACAAAATAGTGCAAATGTAGGTGATTTTAAAGAAAAATGTAGTTGATTTATAGGTCTCTCTCCCATTCTTGCAAATTGCTTCCTGCTCTTTTCTCCCCCCTCATCACTAATCTGCACTTTCAATCTGCTTCTTGACCTCTTGTTATCATGTTCTTATTTGTCCCATTATGAATGTGGGTGTTGTATCGAAAATTGAAAACAATTACAGGTGGCTGTGGGCAAATTTTGAGCTTTCTCAGATCTATGTTTTTACTGAACTGTTCATGAGCTCTAAATAAAACATTTAAATATTTTGATCTTTAAAACTAGATTTTAATTGAATTATAAGTCACATAAGTAATAGCTTTTTCAAATCCAATTATCAGTGTTCTCCAGCTTGTTTGTCACCTGTGAATCTGCTGTCAACCTTTGATCACTCACTTGAACAACCCAACTTTCATTTTCTTGCTTTGTCCCACTTTCCCTGTCTTGTTCCTCTGATTCTAGTCCCTTGCATCTGTGTTCTATTATTGGTTGTGTCTTTATCTGAGTCCCAACCTTTAATATCGCAAATTCTGCATTTCTCCACTCTTAAAACATTCATTTCTTTGACCAAACTTCTGATCATTATTCCTGATCTTTCCACTTTTTTTCAGCCTCAGGGTTTTTTGGATCATTATATGTAATGCATGAATGCAAGTTAGTTTTGGTTCCAAGGGGTTCCCCCCAAGTCCAACTGACTCCTTTCCAATTGTTGTACCATTGCTATTGGAATTTGCTCTGGATTCTCTCCTTTGTGCTTCTCATTTGTTGCAGTATTCTTTTTGCTGCATGGACCTTCTCTGTTTCTTACTGATAGTGTCAGTCTTGGCAAAGGCAGCTATGTGGGAGAGAGAAATTCACATCAAAATTGAAACCAATGGAAAGGGAAGAGCTTGAGGCACAGCATGAATAGGGAACACCGGTAGCAGTGCAGTTATTGAGAAGTAATCAGTGGAGAACTTTGTTACTGTGGAGGGAATGGAATTCCATGTGGATCATTGTGGTGAGAATTTTGGATGGAGTCTTTTCCTTGACAGTACTGGTGGAGAATTCAATGCCCTTCATGTTGGCTTGCTGTTTTCTCATCAGATCTCTGAGCCTGCCCTCCTGTCAGGTTCTACAGTTTGTTTCCACCTTGTTATCTTCCTCAAATCAGAAAAGTTATTTGTGCATTTTTGTGACTCCACCTTCAGTTTTATTTTATTATGCTTTCTACTATTTCCTTTTGTTTTAAGTAATAGTTTAGTTCATTTCCTCTTACACCAATTTGTGTGTCTTGTTTTCCTTGCTCTTAGTAAAAACAAGTGTTGCGGGTACTGGGAATTTGACTCAAAAACAAAGTGCTGGAAATACAATCTGGCAGCATCCGTGGAGCGAGAAACAGACTTAATATTTTGAGTCAAATAAGACTTATTTGGAATTGACTTTGGATGTTCTTTCTTTGTTCTTATCATTGCTATGATTTTTCTTGCCTTTCACGGTTTAAAAAAGGGTTGTATCAGGAATGTTTTGTTTTTGATTGACCTACTGAACATTTCCAGCATTACATTCAGTCTGTGAATTATCTGCCAGAAGTTTGTTCTTTCCACTATTTTACAACACTTAACTTCCCAGTGAGAACACATCATGCCAGATGTTCTGAACAAAGCAGTAGATCACAAAAGGTTCCATAAAACAGCACATTTACTAGTTAAATGCTTAGCTTCCGCCAATGTAAAATACATTGGCGTGGAATTTGCAGTTGCAATGATGGCACAAGTCTTTTGGCTTTCACTGTCTTTACTCTGTATAATCGGCAGCAATTTCCCACATCTGCGCACAGTTAACAATTTCTGGATTTCCACATTTGTTACTCCACTGTTGCAGTCTTCACCACAGATGAGATGAACACAGAATCAGTGATTTGATGTGAACGTCAGCTTTTTCACACATTGGTCGCAGTTGATTGAGTTTAGATTAAACTACTGCAATAATGTGATGATGAATTTTATCATGGTATGAATTGGAACATAAGCTCACTTTCAAAAAGTAGCAAGTATCAGCCTGCTTTGGGCAGAACAGCTGGGATTCATGAACAAACCTTTTTTTCCCCTCTTGGAATGCCTCATATCTTCATGACTTCTCAAATTACCCAAGAGGATTAGTGTGAATTTAAGGGAGTTCTTCCCTCATCACCTACCGCAGTGTGACTTCCTTCGCAAACTTGTCTATTATACTGCTTTTCACGGATGGATCTGGGTGTTCTAGTGAGACAGCGTCATTGTTCTGTAATCAGTCCGATGGTGCAATGAATTATTTCTTTAAACCAGAGTAAAAGTCCATCTGTGTTTTCACCCACCTTTAAAGATTTTTTTGCATGGACCATCAAAATGCCATCATCTACCCTTATCACATCCAATGTGCTCTCCCCGTGACCTGCTTTGCAACTCGTGTGGAACAACTTATCTTTGGCTGTCCAACTTTCAGGTGTTTCTCTGTTTATATTTGTCTGTTGTTTGCTCATGCTCAGAGCTATTTATCATGCTTATCCAGCCTAACTGTACTAATTCCTTGTTAGGCTATTTAAACATGAGAGTAATTTGCTAAAGGAATCTTTATTCAAAAACGTATACATTAACTTTCACAGTTCAGCAAGCATCTTAATTGGGTAAGACTAACTAAAAATCTTGATACAGCTTTTGAAACTTCCTTTTGAATTATCTATCCAGTTGGTGTTTCACGATTGCAAAGGCCCCATTTGACTACGGCCCCTTTCTTGGGTACATCTGTTGTCACTTAAAAATGATCATTCCACAATCTTTTATTTGTGGAAAAATGAAACTGTGGGCAGTTTCCCAGTAAAACAAAACTTGCTGCATTTTTCAAGCTGATAAAATAATTATATAAATAGTCAATATGTACAAATTATCATTTCAAATGTTCTCACTATAAAAGCAAATAAAAATATTAAACTTTGAATCAGGAGTACCTGAGTTTCTGATGGCATACTAAATCATAATTACTGACAATCTCTGGACTAAAAATGGAAATGTACAGGCATGATATATTTTCTCAAAACATTTGAGAATTGCATGCTTTTTAAATATTTCTAACTTTTAAAAATGTTCCCACCTTCTCCCTTAATCCCACTTGCATGAACCAGAAGTGATATAAAATTAGTACATCAATTTAAAATCTGAATTATAATCCATGTTTTTTATTTCCTGTTTTGCTGTTTTGAGAATTGTTCAGGCTGGCTACACTTATTGGATGCTCCAGAAGGCTGCAGTTCCATATCAAATCAAGACTAAGAACCCAGAATTTGGAGGCTGCTAAATCTTTATGGGCACCCTTTTTTTCCGAGGTCAGCGAACACCATCCCTTTGTTGCTAACTGCAAAATCGAGCCAGTGCCATTGATTTCCCTGTGTAATCTGATTCATTTTCTCTCTCTATTTGACTATAACTAGTAGTGAAAGGAAGCACACAACGTACTAATGAGAATCTCACCACAATGTTTTTCTCCATAAATTAGACTTCAGTTTCTATTTAACAGAATGATGTGCTATCTCAATGCAGGCACTGTTGCCCAGGGAGGGAAAAGGGCAGTTATGTTGTTCTTATCAGATACATAAATGAAATGCACAAAGCCTGTGTGACGTTATAGTGTTGCTGTTTGAAATATTAAGAGCCCAAACAACACCGTTAGAATTTTTATAGCTCCTGAAGGTAATCAAAAATGACACTGTAATTCACCCATCTCATTTAAAAAAAAAAAGCTGAAATGTTTCATGAAACTTATTCTGTATGTTAAAGTATTGCACGCCATGTAGATGTCCATCACTTAAGTATAGTTGCATACAGGGCCCAAAATGCAAGGGGACCAAGTGTGAATTCACCCTTAAATTGACCAAAGTGCTGGAAAATTCAGTCATGGGTGACCGGGGGGGCGCAAAATGTCCAAAAAACTGGCTGGTGAGGGAATGAGTACTTAAATTGCAGAATCTGAGGATCTGCTCATAACTTCTCTGCTGCATTTGCTGATAGGTTCCTTGAGTCAATCTTGAGCAAATGTAGCTGAGAAAGGGCCTGTGATTGGAGGAGCAGAGAGCAGTAGAAAGATGGTGCATCAGCCTGCCCAATAATAATGGAGACTGGGAGAGTATGTGTGGGTAGATGTACTATGACAGTGGGGCAAAGAATGAGAGAGAGGCAATGGAGGAAAGAAGAACAATTTTAAACCAGTCAAACCAGACTTGGCTAACTTGGAGCCAGTCACCTGAGATAATTGCTTGCAATTGAATATAAGTCTGTAGCAAAACTATCATAGAATCCCTACATTGTGGAAAGGAGGCATTCAGCCCATCAAGTTTGCACTGAGCCAACATTTTTTTGTTACCCAGGTGCTAACCCTGAAATCCTAAGGGGCAATTTAGTTTAGCCAAAGCCTTTGGACATGTTTCATAATTCATGAAATACCTCCAACATAGCGTTACTGTTGCATTGAAGAAAATGGAATGAGGTAAATGTTTAATTTTTGGTTCTCGACTCCCAAATTGAAGAATTTCATAGAATACTTACAGGGCAAGGGAGCCCATTTTGGCCCATCAAGTCTGCCTTGACTGTCTGAAAGAGCATCTTACTGAGGCCCACCCCCCACTACCCCACTCTACCTCTCTCTATTCTGTGGCACCATGCACTTAGCATGGCCCAAACGACCTAATCTACAGATCTCTGAACTGTGGGAGCAAACTGGAGCTCCCCCACCCCCCCTTCCAAAAGGGTTCCCATGCAGGCACTTGGAAGGTGCAAACTCCATACACTTACTCGAGACTAAAATCAAATCCAGGTCCCTGGTGCTGAGGCAGTAGTGCCACCCCAATTTAAAATCAGAACCAGATAATTCAGTGAAATTTGGGAACGCTTGTATACGTGGGATGAATGAAGAAGTCACTTCTGCAACAGTTTTATATTAATACCAGAACAGTTGTTAATTGAAATCTGAGATTGAGGTCTGAAATGCAATGTAAAAAATAGTGTATATACCTGGTTAAAATCTTGCAACTTTGTATGCACAATGATGCATGTTTAGGTTATTGGCTTTTTGCCGAAAGTGTGTCAACTTGTGTTGATGTATCCCTGTTGTTTTCTTGTAACAATTTAAATACTGTCGCATCTGGAAATTTGATGCTTGTGTGTGTTGTGGCTCGAGTTTAACAGAGGGATAATGATTTCTGAGGACATTGTTGAATTTTTCTTAGTCCAGATGTGTCAACACAATGCAGAATGTGGTGTCACCAGCATCATCTAATGAGGAATTTATGGAAATGGAAAAAGGACCTCTCGGGGACGAAACATTACCCCCAAAATTAAAAGGTGCCCTCATTTTGGGGAAGGGGGTGGGGGAAAGAGTAATATTTTGACCCCTGGTTACAAACCTTCGTGGCGAGGTAGGCTGTTAAAACTACATGCTGCCAATCTTTATTAAAACCCAATGTATTCATACACCCTGAACCTTATTACAATTTTCTTGCTTCACAGGTATGGATATTTTAAAAATTCATTGTTAACTATTATTTAAAAAAAAATCTTGTATTAACTCCAGCTTATGCTTGCTTGCACAAGGAAGTGTAACATGAAAGCACTGTTACCTTTTGAGGTTCTTCCTTGTTTTCAAATTCCTCCATGGTTTTGCCCTCCTCTCAATGTCTATAATCTCTAACCCACAGCCATGTGAGATATCTGACCTCTTGTGAATTCCCAATAATACAGCCACCAGTGGTGGAGCAGTTTTGTTCCATTGTATAGGCTAACTAGTGCAGCATTTCCTGGGTGTGTACTCGGGTAAAGTCCATATATTTGACCCAAGTCTACAACACGGAGCTCAGTGGCAGAAATCAGTCTCTTGAAGGTTAAATTCCTGGGCAATTTTGATGTCTGTGTGTGTATTAGGATGTCAGCGCATCTTCCAATTTTAGTCCAGATTTCACTGACTGGGACTGGCATACAGAAGAGTTATGCAATATCTCAGTCTGCAGTGAGCTGAAGTGTCAGGGAATATGTGTTTAGCAGTGATTCTGAGCGAAATGTCATCCAGCTACCAGAAAATCTTTGTTTCTTATTTTTGTGTCTTAAGATTCTTTCAATGTGCATCTCAGCTGGAAATTGGAGCCTTGCATTAACAATTTGTCCAAATGACCGTCTCCCAATGTGTTGGGGAAACCCAAGAAATTGTAATATTTTGTTGGTAATACTCATGTCATTTGTTTGAAAAAAACCATTAGGGATGTAAGAGCAGTGATGCAGCAACAGGGTGACTGTGTGAATCTAAGCTGTGGGCTTTGTGGTGATTGCCTAGAAAAACTTGAAACAGATGTTTAAATAAGTTAATTTAGTAAGGATGTTTAAAGAACTGGAGTGGATTTGAATGGGTTTTGTACTTAAAAAGAGAGAATATGCAGAGTGTAAAAGGTGTTTATTTTCATTAAAATTCTAAATATTAAAGAAATAAAGTTAATTTCTGAGAGAGCACTTCAGAAAAGACTGGGCAAGATAATGGACAGATCAAAGGGAAAGAACATATTTAAGAAGATACGAAAACATATGAGGAAAATGTCATTTTTTTAATATTAGCCATAATTCTCTTGGTCTGCATTCCTTTGTAACAATGCACAATGAGCGACATTCCATAATCGACTGTCTTATCTAAATGAGGATGAGTCGACTATCTAATCCCGTTTTTCATTGCAAACTTGAACTCCCATAGGCATGATACATTCTGTCTTTGTACAACAGCAGACAAGGGGCTTCCCAATGAATTACATCTTGCATAGGATAAGACCATATGGTGTGAATCCTGTTCTGCTAACACCAAATCTTCTATTTGGTAAATATGCATTGATATTTCACTACAAATAATTTAATCTGAAGAAGGCAAAGGAATATTTTAGCGCTCTGTCATTCTACGCCAAAGGACTTTTAATATGTGGTGATTCTTATCCACTTCCTTTCTAGGTATGCATTCTGAATTTTACCTTGAGAGCAGAGACGCTATGTACAGGCCAGCCTCTGCTGTGTTGTAAATAAGAGAATTTATCCGCTTATTGAACAGAAACTATATTGGTCTATGTCTTTTGTCACTATCTTGGCAGCACTGGAAGTAGCATTTTATGCACTTTACAATCCTAGCACTGAAGTCAGCATTGTTGGAAATAAAACTAATTACTCAATAGGCCCCATTATACCAAAGACCACCCTTAAGATTTAAGAATTATTGTAACTATTAAATTGTCACTGGGTAGTACAAAACTCTGGTAATTCTGAAAGAAGTGCCATGCTTTTTTGCTTTGCAGTTGTCAGGACAGTTGCAAAAATGCTGCATTTCAAAGAGGGGCAACATTTCTACTGCATGAGAAAAAGATAGCTTGGCAAGTAAATTCTGGTTAAAGTGCTTCTTTGGAGATTACATGAATGCTTTTGTTATATTTAAAACAAAAGGTGAAATGCCTGGGCATGTTCTTTTTGTTTGTCAGGAACAGCTCTCTGCATATAAATATTTGCAGCTTTTAACAAGCATAAGTGAGATGTATTGAGCCTGATTGATCTTAATTGATTGCTGGTAAAATTATTAACACGCTTGGGATTGTGCAGCATGTGATTTCCAGTTGTGGAATCATATCTAATGGACTGAATTTTGCACAGATTGGCAGAGTACCTTCAGTAGTCTCCTCTTGTGAACAGTGGAAGGGACATGTTGCTTTATACGATCTGTCAGTTGTTAGGACAAATGGCCCACGTACCTAGCATCACGCCAGCACAGGTATGCATATACATGTTAGGCATTTGTGTGGAAGGCAATCATTTTGGCTTGATAGCATCCATTTATAGAAAATGCCACTTGTGTTTCTTTGCACAATGAAACAGTTTTACCTGTTGCTCAAATTTGAGATATCTTGCATATCCAAGGCAACCTGAGGTGACTGCTGATGGGGCAACAAGGGAATGAAAGAAGATATCACTCATTTCATAAGGGGCCTCCTTTGGCCTGAGTTCAAACCCATCTTTACAAATGTTTGGCCCATGTTAAGCAAATTCATCACTGAAGCAGATATTTCCTGGTCGTCATATTGCCCATTGGTATTGCTTCCCTTCGTAAAGTATAACAACACAGTACCTCCACGTTGACTTTACCTTATACAATGTTGTTGTCCTTGGATGATTTGGAGCAAAGGTTTTAAATTGATGCCTCTGCAAGTAGAGACTATTCACTTCACTTCAATTATACACAAAAGTGCATTTACTAGTTTCATTAGCTATTTACAATCATTTGTTGTCAAGCAAACTAGTAGAGTAGTGCTCACCATGTCTTTTATTTTGCTCCACAACTGAAGTACCTTTTACTTGAAATAAATCAATAAATCTTTCTCACAAATGGAGTGATAATGAGGTCTACCACAGATACAAGGAGCATCATATGGCTTATCCAAATAATATGCAGCCTTTCATTTTGAACCAAAATGACTTGCATCAAATTCTTTTGTGCAACAAAAAAACAACTGAAATTTTTCTAGGTGAACAATTTTACCTGAAGTGTATAACTGACTCTGATGTGGTTAGATTCTAAGAGGCTGCTTAATGTTCCTGCATTTGATGTAAAATTGATTAAAATGATAAGTTCTAAATTATTTACAAGTCAAATAGTCCATTCATCTGAATAAGTGCATTCTCTACATGAACCTTGAATGGTCGAAGGAAATGAGTTATTTCTTATTACTGCAGTGTATAAATGTATACAAAATCTATTTTCAGTTGTACATCTGTTATGGATGCAGAAAGAAATATGAATGAAAGCAACAATTGTGTAAAACATGTACACAAAGTAGATCTGGAGTTGTAAACACTTGGTAAATTATGATCTGAAATGTTTTATCAAACCTGCATTATAACATTTCTGTCAATAAAACATGAAGGAAATCAAAACTCTGTATTTCAGACTTTTTTAGTGAATAGTTCTAGCTAACACCCACCTTCAGGTTGGCATGGTGCCAAGGGGTGATGGCAGGACACAATCTGCATGGCCATGTTCCTCTTCCCTGGGGGCTATACTGACCTTTATGGCCTTGGGGTGACCCCCATGACAGGTGTATGTTTGGTGAATCTGTTGTAAATGGCTGCCGGTGTCCCCTGAATATCCAGTGAGGGGGGAGACGTGGAGAGAGTGCTCATTTAATAACGTCCTAATGTATTGAAAGAGCTTTTGGGGGAAACTTGCCAACGTGGATAGCACTCTCTGGATTTCGAGCACGCACAACCATTCCCATGGATGGGGAAAATGGCCTTAAATTTGCTGCCCCAGAAATATTTTTTCACGTGTGTATTAAACCAGCAAGTAACATGGTGTTCAAGTTGCACTGAATCACTTTTACTCTTCAGAACTTTCTGGAAATGACGTGATTGGCACATGTAGCAGCATGGTGGCACACTGGTTAGCATTGTGGCCTCAGTGCCAGGGACTCGGGTTTGATTCCTAGCTTGGGTTATTGTCTATGCTGAGTCTGCACATTGTCTGTGTGTGGGTTTCCTCCAGTTTCCAGCAGTGCCTAAAAGACGTGCTGGTTAGGTGCATTAGCCATGCTAAATTCTCCCTCACTGTACCTAAACAGGTGCCAGAATGTGGTGACTAGGGGACTTTCACAGTAACTTCATTGCAGTGTTAATGTAAGCCTGCTTGTGATTAAAAAATATTTAACTTTTGGTGCAAGACATGATTTGAGGTGGAAACTGAGATACCAATATTTTTTAAAAAAAAAAACTTATTTTGAGAATCTTTTTCAGCATACATAAATTACACAAAATATGAAGTTTGCTCTTCGGGGACAGTGAAGCAGCTCAGTAATTATGAATTTAACATGTGGCTTAAAATCCCAGTCACACTTCGTGCAAGGTATAACTTTTTTTCACGAGAATTGTTATGGCGAAACTAATCGCATAAAAATTCACCGTTTTGTCAGTTTAGTGGTTTCTGCTTGATTGCAGCCTAGGGAGATATCACACCTGATAGGGGAAAAATGCAGAATCACTTACAGCAGTATTTGAATTTTTGCATTAAACAGTGCACATGTAGCCTCCAGTAGTTGTGGTCAGTTTCAGAAGAGTAGAGATGACAAGCTGTGGCAATTTTTTCCTATCAGTGTTGCTGCAAAATCTGGGTCTCAAGTAAAACTCAGTAAATTACTGTTTCAAGCAATGTTTTATCAAAACACACATTAACATTTTTTATGCTGAAGACCTCTTACATGGGAAGATTGCATAGGAATTGTGAACCGTGATGCAAAAAACTTACAGCCTGCTCCTTTTTAATCATTTAAAATCCCTGTACCACATAGAGACCATTCGGCCCATTGAGTTCACACTGACATCAATCCCACCCAGGCTATATCCCTGTGTCTACCCCACATATTTACCCTGCTAATTCCCATGTTGACAAGGAGCAATTTACATGGCCAATCAACCTAACCCGTACATCTTTGGAATGTGGGAGGAAATTGGAGTACCTGAAGGGAACCTTCACAGTCAGTGTGTAAACTGCACACAGTCACCCAAAGCTCAGTGTCACTGGCACTGAGACAGCGGTGCTAACCACCGTGCCACCAGGTATGCTTTGTGTTCAATGAAAGTGAAGATTGAAGGTGCTGGGACTTTGCTCAAATTAAAGTCAATGAAACAATGATAATTACTATCCCTACCAACTGTCTATCCCTATGTGGGCTACGGATGGGATATCTTGGAAATTATACTATGGACACTTTGAAATGATGGTGTATATACATATATTTCCTTCGGAAAGAAAAAACAACATTTCAGCTAACTAATTTGCATTCACGTAGCAGCTTTGACGTAGCAAAACAGTCCAAGTACTTTGTCTGTTTGGTCTTTCATTTCCATTGATCCACAGGAGGAAATATTGGGTCTCTCAAAGCTTGGTTAGAGAGCTTTTTAAAATGGATTTTAAAAGAAAATAGGTGAGGAGATGGAAGTTTTTTTGGAAGAGAGTTTTAAAGAATGGTTTGCATTTAGAGTGCCTTCGTGAAAGGCACTATGTAACATCTAAAATACTTTTGCAGTTAAATATTTCTGAAGTGTTGCAATGTAGGAAATAACACCTAAATGTCAGAATGATAGCTAATATTGGGGACAGGGGGGATGATGCACAAGAGATCAGAAAAACAGGATTGTCATAGTGGAACAGCATACATGAATGGAAGAAGTGAAATATGGATTGATTTCAACATCTGGATAGGAATTCTAGGTTAGTGTTAGGAGAATGGGACACAATGTTGTTTATAAAGTGTTGTGATTGACTAATGGGATAAATGTAATATTTATTTCCATAGCTGCTATTATATAGCTGTATAGCAGTCGTTTTCAGAATTTTTCCCCACTTGTTGGAGAACAATTTAATTGGAAATTTCCAGTTTGTAAACTGGAAACACAAATGGTTATGCTCAGGGCTATTAAATGTTGTGCTCCTAAAACTTCTAATCAACCAAGGGTGGGTAAGTAGAATCTTACTCTACGGCAGGAAGCCATTTGGCTCATCATGCAAACTCTTTGAAAAAGCCGTCCAATTTATTCCCAAGTCCCAATTTTCCCCCTCTAACCCTGCAAATTAGCCCTTCTATAATATTGATTTATTTTTTGAAGTCCTTCTACAATCTGCCTCCTTCAGTCTCGGGGTAATATGCTCTTTAACTTTTTTTTCCTCGTGTTATTTTGCCAATTGTTTTGCACCTATGATCTCTGGTTACTGACCTACAACTAGAGCAAGGCTATTTTTCTCCTCTTGCTCTGCCAAAACCTAATCTGATTTTGCATTCTTCCGTTGTATCTCTTCTTCACTTCCTTTAAATCTCTCCGCAAAACTCATGATTGTTGTAAAGTTCCTCTGCTATCATCAGCTTTGATGTCTTCCCAAAATGTGGTGCCCTAAACTGTATGAAATAGTCCAGCTAAAGTCTAACCAGTAATACACAAATGTTTAGCATAACTTTCTTTTTCTTTGTATCCAATTCCCTTTTTGCAAAACCAGATATTCCATACACTTCCTTTACCACATTCACTCATCTCATCACTGTTTCATATTTCTGAAAGGTAGCCTATGGGTGCACAATGTACTCATCACAAAATTGTAACATTTAGATGATGCAAAGTGGTTTTCACAAGGTTCCACTTACCTCCATTATATCTGCAATGTATCGGTCTTTTTCACCAGTCTCTGTCTTCTTGAAGTTTACCATTATTCATTTACCATGTTTTTAATCATGTCCAGAATTGCACTCCCTAAACACATTTTACAAATGAAAATGGCAGTCTTCTCAAGCAAAGGGTGCTCTAAAATTCTAATGATATTAATCAGCAGTCAAACTTTGCACTTGTTAAATAGAAAGCTTTAATATTTTATCTATCCATCATGTGAGCCACTGTTCCTCCGGGTGGCACGGTGATTAGCACTGCTGCCACACAGCGTCAGAGATCCGAGTTCAATTCTGACCTCAGGTCGCTGTCTGTGCCGAGTTTGCATGTTCTCCTGCGTTGCATGGGTTTCCTCCAGGTGCTCTGGTTTCCTCCCACAGACTAAAGACGTGTGGGTTAGTGTGGCCATGCTAAATTATCCCTTAATGTCAGGACCGGCAGCATTAGTAAGTGGAGTTAAAGGGATAGGCCTGGGTGGGATTGTTGTCAGTGTAGGTTTGATGGGCTAACCAGCCTCTGCACTATAGGGATTCTATGAAAGTTCCTGCAAATCGCCAGCAAGTAATTGGCCATGATATGTGATCAGTTGTGCAAAGCACCATAATCGTGTCAGAAATGTGATGACTGCAGCTTATCAAATCAATGTTTTTGGGTGGCCTCAGTTTGACTTCTACTTTTTTTTTGAAGCTGTTGTATTATAACAGGCTTGCATTTCTCCTCAATTTTGAGGTAGCAAATCTCTTTTCTGGACAAGAACCTGTCAGGTTCAGCAATTCATGAACCATACTATTTTTAATTGGCTCTTATACACCAGAGGTAATCCTTGGGGAACTGAATGAGCCAGCAATTAGATTGTAGTGAAGGTTATCAAATGCCAACTTTGGTGTTTCTGAAATGTCTGAATGCATTTACTTAAAAGCTGAGGTATTTCGAATTGGCTTGAATATATTTAAAAATTCAACAGCACTAAACTCTAATAATGCAAATGTAGTTCTTGTGCATCCACACACATAGATAATTTTACCCTGTGCATTTGGTGTACATGCTAGAATATTAAGATAAACTATTCATTTATGCAGTTGGTCAAATTTATAACTCCAGTTCCACTTTGCCCATTGGATGGGATAGACAGTACAAAGAATAAGATCCATAGTGCTGAATGTTTTAACTTGTGTACCAAGCAGTACTCCCCTGCAGTGAGAATGCAAAACAGAGTTACCTGGATAGCCTTTTTGGCAGTTTTATCAGTTGAAACCTTTTTGGAAAGGATTACATTCATTTGCCTATATTTAATTTTTGGCCTATTTCCCTTTTCAGCAGGTCTATGGCTAGAGTTTGTTTAATATGGAATATAAACTGAAGACAATTTGTATATGGAAAAATTAACTTTCTGTTGCCAAAGTTAAGCGGTTTTACTGAGGTGGGATTTTTAGTTCTGCTTTATTTATAGATCATTTCTGTGTTCTACATAAGATTTGCATATATATTCCCAAATGTATCATGTTAGCTTTTATACAGTACTTGAATTAGTGTATGAATGTAGTTTAAAACACATTTTTAGCACTCCAGTTAGTGTCATGACTGAAACACAATACTTGCCTGTATTGTAGCAATATCATTTTGGATGCCAAGACATCCCATAAGTTTCTGCATTACACTGTCGTAACTAAAATAAAGATTTCTGTAATGTTATACAGGCAACTGTGAACTTTTGCTTTATAGCTGTACAGTTGTCATTTGGAAGAAATATGCTAGAAAATCTGTTAATGCTTCTTTAGTCCTCTGGAAACCTTTTTTTAAACAACCTCAAGTTTTTCAATATTAGGCTGTTGGTTTTCACTAAAACTAAAGACAGGTGTGATTGTGGATTTTGCCAACACACTTTAAGCTAGCTGTTTACAATAAATTTAAGTCCTGTATATTTGATAACCCTGGTGAGTCTATATACCATTTCTCTGTGGTATAACTAACTGAATTTATATCCCTTGGTATCTACTTTAGTTACTGTCAGTCTATTATTTAACCTGGAGTAATTGTGCAGAATGCACTTGATTGTCGGTCAAGGTGGTGGATGGATCAGCTGAAGATTTATGTGCCTGTAGTAGAAATAATGGTCCTATGATGTCCTCCCGGAAATATTGACCTGTAACAGTACATTCCAGAACTAATTAAATAACCACAAAGATTGAATCATCGTGTACAGTTTGTCAGCTTGGCTTGGTTAGCCTACTTCAGAGTCTGGTTATAGTACCCAAAAAGGAATTTGAGTATATAACCTAGGTTGCTGTCATCACAGTGCTCTATTGTTGGAGGTGATACAATTTTGTTTAATGTATTAAACCATGGTTCTGATTTATCAGTTCAGTAGATATAAAACCTGCCTATGGAATACTGCGCATGTTTGGTGTTTTGGCCAACATTTGCTTAACCATCACCATGCAAATTACCTGGTGATTCATCTTGTTTCCAGTTTGTGATGCTTCTCTGTGGTAAATCAATACTGACTACACCTCAAAATATTTAGTTGTGAAGACTACTGAGTAGATGTTAGATACAATACATGAAATACATTTTTTAAATTTTTGCATTTATTTTTCTCCCCTCCCTTGTAAATGTTTTGGCACATCTCCTCAGGCAAAGTTCATGCGGTGAATGCTGTTCTTTAGCCTTAGACTAGATGTTTGCATATCAGTCTTGAAAGGTTATTTATTGTAATATTTGTGGTCTGTTTGTGCCAGTATTGAATATTTAGAGTTTGTTGAGGTAAGGAAAATAATTGTAACACCAGGTGCTGTGTCCACATCTTTTTGTTCAGTGAAGAACAAAATCATAAGACATTGCATCACTTCTTGACCTATTTCCCAGGATGATGCATTTCACACTGTTAGCCCCTGACATTGAAGGCGGGATTTTCTGGCTGTGCTTGTCCCAAGGCTGGAAATTCCTGCCTGAGGTCAATGGACCATTGCATGGTGCATTTCCATGATAGCATTTCACAGTTAACACCTTCTCTCATCTCTGGTGCCTGATTCTCTCCATTACACTACATCCCCCAAGTTGATTGACTTTATTTTTAAGGGGGCAACTGCTTTGGCAGTTTTACTGGTCTACCAAAATGGGTCTTGGTTCCTTTTTGAAGGAAATTGAGGATTTGATTTTTACAAGTGATCTCTTAGACACTGCTGAGCAAAAGGACAATAATAGTTGAATCAGATTTACCAGCCTGGTAGCCATCTGAATTGGTAGATAATACAGTATCTCTGGTCTGTTTTAATTTTGCACTTGACTGCTTTGACTACATAAAGAGTTCACTTCTGTGCGGTAACCAAAAACACATCTGTTCTGTCTCACTGTGCCATTATCTGTTTGAATGAGAGGTCAGTGGATTTGGATGTGGTGTTTGTCCAACCACTTGTCCACATCAAGCTTGATCTTGAATCCAAAATGGTTTTCCTGGCTGGAGGTCTGGTAGGTTGTGTGCTTGGTGACATTTGTCATGGTTCTATATCTGGCTGAAATGCTAATGTCTTTATCCTTCACTTTGGTGTGTGTGTGTGAGCAGTGAGTTGACTTCTGTCATTTTTCCATTTAGGGATTCACCTTTTAGAGTAGAGCTGAACAAAAGCTTATAAAACTCACATTGTTCCTGGATCTGTCCTGATAAAGGCATTAAGCTTTCCCTTTTTTCCTAATTCTTTGCAGGCTTCATGCTGCGATACAATCTGAAAGTGAACCCCCTGCCTCCCCTTTAGTAAAAATGGCATTCTGATTTTGGTGAGAAATTTTTGTGCCAGTGTTTTTTACTGTAACTGATTAGTTAGCTGGGCTGTTGATTGTACAGCCACATCTCTGCTCTTAAATTTAATATAGGTCACTGAGTTAACCATGTTTTTTTGGGATATGGTTTCCCATCATCCCAAATCGAGACCAATTTTGCTTTCTGATCTCCTGCTTGTCTACTTAGTTGAATTGCTTTTGTTAAATCATAGTCATAGAAATCTACAGCACAGAAAAAGGCCCTACAACCCATTGTGTTTGTGCCAGTAAAAGACAATTATTATAATTCCATTAGGCCAAGTGCTGGAAATAGCCTTATATGCCTTGGCATCACAAGTGCACATCTAACCATGACTAAAATGTTATGAAGGTCACTGCTTCCACCGCCCTTTCAGACAGTGAGTTCCAGACTCCCACCTCTTGGATGAAAAAACTTTCCCTCAATCCCTCTAAACATTATGTCACTTTAAATCTATGCCCACTATGTATTGATCTCTTCGCGAAAGGGGAAATGTTTCTTCCTGTCTGTCTATGTTCCTCAATTTTTTATATTTCTCAGTCATATCCCCTAATCTTGGAATAATCAGTTTCTTCTGTTTCAAAGAAAACCAGCCCAGTTTTTCCAATCTCTCCATCATCAAACTCCAACCCAGCCAACATCCTGAAAAAAAATCTCCAAATTGACTGGTGTGATAGCACTGGAAAGGAAAAATCTCCTTTCCAGTGCTATCACATCCCTCCTATAATAGTTTCCAAAACTGCACAATACTCCTAACTGTGGCCTCAACAACATTTTATATAGTTGCAGCATAACCTTCCTGCTCTTAAACTCTGTCTTGACTAATAAAGACTAGTATATCATATGTTGTCTTAACCACTTTATCCACATACTCTTCTACCTTAAAGGTCTAGTGTGCATGTAGACCAAGGTTCCTCTAATCCTCAATGCTTCCCAGGATTCTGCCATTCATGTGTACTCCCTTGTCTTTCTAGCCCTGCACAAGTGCATCAGCTTGCACTTGGCTGGATTGAATTCCATTTACCACTGACAGCCCATCTGACCAGCCTATCCACTTCCACTGTAATTTAAGGTCATCTTCCTCACTACTTGCTGTCCCACCAATTTTTGTATCATTCACGATATGATGGTCCTCACAAACAGAGAGCAACCTTTTTGAAAAAGGTTTGATCCAAAGCATCTGATCAACCCTCCTACATTCATGTCTAAATCAGTTATATAGCTACCAGCAAGGGCACCAACCCTGATGCCTGCAGGACCCCACTAGACGCAGTCGGCCAGTCAGAAAAATACTCCTTGATCACCATTCTCTGCTCCCTACCACTTGGCCAATCCTGAATCCAGCTTGCCAAATTCCCTTGGATCCCATGGGCTTGTACATTTGCTTTCAGTCTTCCCTGAGGGACTCTATCAAAAGGCTTGAACTCCAGGTTGGTGATATCAAATGCATTGTGTTGATCTATACAGCTGGAACAATCTATACAGATTGAAACATTCAATCAAGTTGATTAGACATGATGTCCTCTTAACAAAATCATACTAACTGTTCTTGAATAACCCTGCCTCTCCAAATGTAGATTTCTCTATTTCTCTGAATTGCCTCCAATATTTGCCCCACCACTGTCAGATCAACTGACCTGTTGTTTCCTGAATTATCCCTTCCTCTCTTCTTGACAGCAAGATAATGCTTCATTCAAGACGCTGACAAATTATTTTGTTCCTGGTTAGTTCAGCTTTTGTGTTGCTATACTCTCAGTTCTCTGAAAATCTGTACAGATTATCAATAATCTTCCTGAGTCATTTGGTGTGCCTCTTAAATTTAACCGCTTGACAATGGCATTCTTTTTGCAGATTGAAGTAAACATCAAATGCTTTTATTACTTCATTGTATGTAGCTCTTTCTCCCTTGATCCCTTGGCTGATTAGGATATCATCTGCGCAGTTATACATCAGGTATAACAGCATACTTGCTGATCTCGCCGCGAGGCCTATGCCATGCAATATCTGGCAAGTGTTTGGTTCTGGTTCAGCCATAACTTTACCTGGTTGAGATCTACAACGCGCTCAAAGCTTTCCACTAATGGCAAAGACTCTTCCATAATTGTTCTTTCACTTGCTGTCAGCACGAAGTATTTTTTAATTTTGTTGTGCTAATGTCCAATATTTAGAGCTGTCTGAGGTTAGGATAACATTAACTTTCTTGGAACATATCTTTGTCAGTATGTTTCCATGAGGTCTCCATGAGAAAGCAAGATCATAGATCATAGAAACTTACAGTGCAAAAATAAGATGTTGGGTGGAATTTTGAGAATTTTTTTCCAAATGTCCAGCTAGCTTGAAAATGGAGGAATTCCAGATATTTTTTTTGGGCATGAAAACTTAACCAATCTTGTGCACTCTGCCTCTGAAATTTTGGGCAAGTGAATTTCTAGCCAGAGGCACCATGTCTGTAGAGGGAGGTAAGGAGGTATTGCGCACGTACAAGTGTGGGCTGCACAGGCACATTAACAGTAGCAGGGCATTGACAGGCTCTCACTATTGCAGGCAGCTTCAAACAGCACTACCCTGGCCCTCCAATGTTGGTAATTGTGAAGGGCCATAACTCCATTCCCTGCCCCACCGATAGCATGCAGAATGGGCCCCCTCCCCTATTCCTGGTACTGCCCAGTGGACATTGCCAAGTTGCCAGTGGCACTGCCATTCTACTGTTGTCCATAGGGCATCTCCACCTTGCTTTCCCAGAGGGCCTTAATGGCCTCCTTCTTTGGCAAGGCTAACATAACTATTTCCATGTTCATGGGGAGCAGGTGTTTTTTGCCTCCTGGTGAGGCAATAAATCAAGTGAGCCTGGCCAATTGAGCGCGGGTTGGCTAAACCGATGCAAAACTGCATTTCGGTAAATTTAAGCTAATTAATCAGCCTCCCTCCCATCTCTGGCAAGAGGCTTGCCATGTCGGAAATCCAGGTCTCATAAAATTGCGAGAGCCAAGAAACTCTGCGTGATCCTGATTTCTCGGCCTGTGTGCAATTTTACTGGCTGGCTCTGCCTATCGAGGGGCGAGAGAAGCTGGTAAAATTCTGCCCAGTGTATCACTTCCTGTGATTATGTACATGTTTCACTAGAATATCTGTTAGAATTATACTACATTTATCTGCTTAAAATCTTTCGGGCCCAAATGACCATTTATTTTCCTTCAACCTTTAAGTACATTAATCGAAGATTTTTGAGTATAAAATCAGAGGGTTAAATTTGTATACACAAAATTGAAGTTGAGATGGAGAAGGCAGGGAAGACTGTCTTTATAATCTATTTGAACATTGTGACTAGACAGATGTTTTTTTTTTAGTATGTTTAACTTATATTGCTGCAAGTACAACATCCAAGGGAAAATAAGTTATCCTGACAGAGCCTTGGCACAAACTGGTTTTCCTGTTCCAGAAATTTAACCTCTGGGTGACTCCACACAAAAAAAAAATGACAGCATTCCTGTTACGGTCATTGCTGTGACATTGTAAAGAATGTAGATGTGATGAGAAACTTTTAACTGGAGTGCATATATTTAGAATTCAACCTTCATTGTGGTCAGAATGTTTAGATGTAACAGGATGCGTTTGGACTTCTGAAAGTGTTCTAATAAAGTTGTTCTTCACTACATTCATGTTACTGAAGGAAGCTCTGAGTCAGAGCAGGTTTTAAAATCGTTAGCATGCATTGCTGAACTGACTGATTTGGAAAAGGCACAAGTTAAACGGGAAGACTAGCAATGTTCTGTTGAACTGCAGACATAAAGGAAAATGGAATTAAGTTCAGAATTATAGACCATATGAACAGCGTTGGAGAGCCAGAGGTGTATTTTATGTGCCACCTACGCAGTTTTAATTTTGAGGTCAGTTTGGTACCTAAATTATGTTTTGCATAGACAGTGCTGTACTTAGTGCTCAGCAGTAAAAAATGATTGTCTTCACAAAGAGAAAGGTAATCTTTTTGGAAAAGGTTTGATCCACAGCATCTGTGATTCATTAGCTGTCTTGACTGAATCAACAATATGTGTTATGTCCATTCTTATGGACAGAATTCCTAATTTTCTTATGGGTATGCTTCTTTGCATTTTTGTTCATTCAGAATTAACTCTTTAAAATTTACAGCTGTGAAATTGTTACAGCTATTGTGCTTTACAGTTCCCATCATTTCACAGTTTAAGTTTCCAAAGCTCGCCCATTATTGCTCAGTAGGAATTACAATTATAAGATGTTGAGAGCATGAAGCGCATCCTCTATGCATCTTAATATTTTCTCCCAAAAAATCACTGGTGTGTGGCATCACTATTCCAGTAAGTAGTGGGAGCTGGGTACTTGAATTTTCCCAAGACTGAGTTGAACAGATTTTTTGATAGCCCAGGACTCCCTTATCTATTAGGGGGAGACAGCAACCAGATTCACCATAATCTTATTGAATGTTGGGGCAAGTGAAAGATTTCATGGTCAAGTGGCTAGAGCATGTGCAAAAATGGTCAGTAGAGCCATGGTCCCAAAGATGATGGTTCAAATCTTTGCTTGTACCAAATATGTTTGGGACAGTGTGGCGGCACAGTGGTTGGCGCTGCTGCCTTAATGCCAGGGACCCAGGTGTAATTCCACCTCAGATGATTCTGTTTGGAGTTTGTGCATTCTCCTCATGTCTGCATGGGTTTCCTTTGGGGGCCCTGGTTTCCCCTCACCCCAAAGATGTGGATTAGGTGGATTGACCATGTTAAACTGCCCTTAGTGACAGGGAATTAACATAGAACAGTGCAGCACGGTACAGGCCCTTCGGCCCTCTGTTCTGCTGAGCTTTGTCCGAAACCAAGATCAATCTATCCCATTCCAATCATTCTGGTGTGCTTCATGTGCCTATCCAATAACTGCTCAAATTCCTAAAGTGTCTGACTCCATTATTACAGACGGCAGTGCATTCCACACCCCAACCTGAGTAAAGAATCTATCTTGGACATCCCTCCTATATCTCCCACCGTGAACCTTTATAGTTACACCTGCTAACAGCTATATATTAGTCTTTGCTCATCCACCTTATCTATCCCCCTCATCATCTTATAAATCTCTATTAAGTCACCTCTCATCCGCCTCCGCTCTAAAGAGAAAAGCCCCAGCTCCCTCGGCCTATTCTCGTAAGACCTATCCTCCAAACAAGGCAGCATCCTGATAAATCACCTCTGCACTTTCTCCAATGCTTCCACATCCTCCTTATAGTGAGATTACCAGAACTGAACACACTATTCCAAATGTGGCCTCACCAAGATCTGGTATAGTTGCTGCATAACCCCATGGCTCTTAAACACCCTGTTAATAAACACTAACAAATTATAAGCCACCTTCACAGCTCTAGCCATTTGAGTGGCAACCTTCAGAGACCTGTGGACATGAACCCCAAGATCTCTCTGCTCCTCCACATTCCTCACAACCATGCCATAGATTCTGTAATCCGCATTCAAGTTCGTCCTACCAAAATGAACCACCTCGCACTTATCAGAATTAAACACCATCTGCCACTTTTCAGCCCAGCTCTGCATCCTATCAATGTCTCTTTGCAGCCTACAAGAATCCTGCACCTCATCCACTACTCCACCAATCTTGGTGTCATCAGCAAATTTACTAACCCACCCTTCAGCCGCCTCTTTCAAGTCATTGATAAAAATCACAAATAGCAGAGGACCCAGCACTGATCATTGTGGTACACTGCTGGCAACTGTCCTCCAGTCTGAAAATTTTCCCTTCACCACCACCACCACCACCCTTTGTCTTCTATGAGACAGCCAATTGCTGTCCAATTGGCCAAATTTCCTTCTATCCCACACCTCTTTACTTTCTTTGTGAGCCTACCATGGGGAGCCTTATCAAACGCCTTACTAAAATCCTTGTATATGACATCAACTGCTCTATCTTCATCTACACACTGTTACCTCCTCAAAAAATTCAATCAAATTTGTGAGGTAGGACTTACCCCTCACAAAACTGTGCTGACTATCCTGGATTAATCTGAGTCTTTCCAAATGGCCATAAATCCTATCTTGCAGGACCCTTTCCATTAACTTACTGACCACCGAAGTAGGGATAACTGGCCAATGATGACCAGGGTTATTCCTATTTCCTTTCGTGAAGAGAGGAACAACATTCACCACTCTCCAGTCCCCTGGCACAATCTCCGTGGACAGTGAAGACCCTAGGATCAAAGCTAAAGCTTCTCCAATCTCAACTGGGGTAAGAATTAGGATAAATATGCAGGCTTGCAGGTATAGGACCTGGGTGGGATTGTTGTCAGTGCAAACTCAATGGGCCAAATGACCACCTTCTGCACTTTAGAGATTCTTTGATCCTAAGTATGAAGGGCCAACTCCTGCTCCCATGTTTGATGCCCCCAAGCATCAAATAATTATTTCTCCAGTTAATACCAACTGTTATAGATTTGACAGCAAATTAGTAACATTTCGGAACCTATACAGGCAGATGCAAAAGAAAATCTTCCTAAACGCCCATTGATAACACCGAAGTCTTTGAACTTGAGATGTAATTCCTGCTGTTGTTTGGGATTTTTTGAAGAGCAGCTTTTTGATCTTGCTGTGTTGGTGCTCGCCACTTTCTCATTCCAACTGTCAGTTAAGAATGGCATTACAAATCGCAAAGGATTCTACTGTCAATATGCAGCTCTCAAACTTGCAGCACAGAAGACAAAAGAAATAGGAGCAGGTGTGGGCCATCTAGCCCCTCAAGCCTGCCCTGCCATTCAATAAAATCATGGCTGATCCAAAGTGGTTCAGTTCCACTTTCCCACCTACTCTCCATAATTAATTCTCTTATCGATCAGAAATCTATCTACCCGTGACTTAAACATATTCAACAAGGTAGCCTCCACCACTTCAATGGGCAGAGAATTCCAGAGATTCACTACCCGCTGAGAGAAGTTCCTCCTCAACTCTGTACTGAACTGTCCTCCCCTTATTTTGAGGCTGTGCTGACTAGTTCTGGTTTCCTTTCTAAGTGAAAAGATTCTCTCTACCTCTACCCTATCTAGCCCCATCATTATCTTATACGTCTCTATAAGATTACTCCTCAGTCTTCTAAACTCCAACAAGTACAGGCCTAAGCTACTCAATCTCTTCTCATAAGCTAACTGGTATCAACCTGGTGATCCTTCTCTATACCCTCTCCAAGGCTGATGTATTCTTTCGCAAATAAGGGGACCAAAATTGCACATAGTAGTCTAGTTGCAGCTTCACCAGTGCCTTATACAGTTGCAGCAAGGCCTCCTTGCTTTTACGTTCCATCCCCCTCATGATAAAGGCCAACATTCCATTTGCTGCCTTGATCACCTGCAGACTGAGTTTTTGCGATTCGTGCACAAGGACCTCCAGGTCCCTGTGCACAGTAGCATGTTGTAATTTTCACTATTTAAATAGTATTACATTTTACTATTATTCCTTCCAAAGTGGATACCTCATGTTTGCCAACATTATACTCATCTGCCAAATGCTCGCCACTCTCTCAGCCTATCCAAATCTCTCCATAGACTTTCTGCATTCTCCACACAATTTGCTTTCCCACTCATCTTTGTGTCGTCAGCAAACTTTGTCACCCTACACTCAGTCCCCTCCTCCAGATCGTCTGTATATATGATAAACATCTGAGGCCCCAGCACTGAGTTCTTGCAACACACTACTAGTCACCAACTGCCAACTAGAAAAGCACCCATTTATTCCAACTCTCTGCTTCCTGTTAGATAGCCAATCCTCAATCCACGCTAATACTTTATCCCAAACCCTAATCTTCTGCAACATGCTGACTCTTTGGAAAACGTTGTCCAATTTAATCCCATACCCAGTGTGTGCACCTACTTTTGTGCACATTTTTTTCACTTCACTAATGGAACATTGGTGTTGCTGGCTAGCCAGCATTTAATGCCCATCCCTAGTTGCCTGAGAGCAGTTGAGAATCAACCACAATTGCCATGGCTGTAGAATCACTTGCAGACCAGACCAGGGAAGGACGACAGATTTCCTTCCCTTTAAAAAAAAAACTCTAGTGGAACAGAGGTTTTTTTTTCAACAATGATTTCATGGCCATCAGTAGATTCTTAATTCCAGATTTAAAAAATAAAATCAAGTTGCACCATCTGTCACTGAGAGATTCAAAACTGGATCCCCAGAGCATTAGCTGAGTTTCTGGATTAATAATCTAGTGATAACGCCATTAAGTCATCACCTCCCTCCATTCGATTTGTCGAAGCAAGCAAGCTTTTTTGATAGCCATATATACAAGGGACCGAGTTCTCAGAGATGAATAAGCAGTTCCTGGTTGCTGAATGACAGCGTAGCTTAGAGGAAACGTGGCCCACACATCAGCTGTAAATTAGTCCTCAATTTCTGTCACCATCCTTCCTCTCAAGACCATTCATTTTCCCATGAATATTCAACTCAAGGTTATCATCTGCAGCCATGTCTTAGGAAAGTTCTGCAGTTCCCCAAGTACCAGTGAATCATAAATATAGTGGGATGCATGCCTGTATAGTTGGTGATCATTGAAGTAGATGTCGTGCTCTAAAAGCTTGGATATCATACAATGGAACTCCATGAATTTCTGATCCATTCGGAAATCTCCTTGCAAATAAGCATTGCCATGGAGATTGCGGAGGAGGAAACCATTGAGTGTACCATGAAGTTCTTTGAAAATGAGAGTTTGGGTCGATAAAAGACCGTCAGCATTTTTTGAGGTTTTATAAATGGAGACATAATAGTACAAATAAATAAGGTATTGGCTCAATCACAGATGAATATAGATTTTGCTGCCTTAGAATATTAAACTGTGTAGGGTATTCCATCAGGAACTGTATTTACACAGATTTCTCAAAAGCTTGATTTGGAGCTTTTAATTTGGGAAAGGGTTTCAATGTGTTTGTTTTGTTTTATAAAATGGGAGAATGTTTGATGTGGGTAGGTGTATTAATATTATCTCCTAGAATTTTGTTTTAAAGATTTTTGGAGCTATATCATCCCTTGCATAGGATATTGTTTATGTAAGGAGGCCGTGCAAGAAGATACATGACAAATTGTAATCTGTCAAATAATTCTGCAGATGCAGACCTGACCTTTGCAGAAACAGTAACCTTAAGTAACAGGGCCTGATGGTCCAGATCTAGCCATCTCCAACAGCAATGAGTGCTGAACCATTTGATGCTATTTGAGGGCGACATCAGCACAATGACTTCTGCAGAGTCTACTTTCAAGTTCAAGTTGTGGTGCACCTTAAATGGATTGTGGCAGATTTTCCATTGTGGTTCTATTAGGGCATGTCATCAACTTGGGAAGATTGCCCCAGACTACTTCAGTAGCTTGGGTCTTATTTGTCTCTCTCAAAGGGATCTTGAATTGGATTTAATTGAATTTTGAATTTGCTTTTTGGAGCAAGCAAGGAATGGATTTGGGTTTGCCTAGTCCATTCTGAGCCTTGGCTTTGTAACTTTAAGGATGAAATGAAAAAACGATTGTAATAATTTATTTAGGGCAGTTTCTCATGGGTCAAGCTCACTCAGGCACAGCCCTTTAAATCCAGACACTCCCACACCCCTGGTTCATCCTCTGACTCCTCGGTGGGGGGTAGGATGGGGTTGTGGCATTGAGCTGTCAACAATATGGATGGGGAGAGTAGAACCAGGGGAACCTGAAATGAGAAAATAGTACAAAGATTCACCATCATTAAAAACACTTGGGATCTGCTTTCAGCACAGTGACAGCTAAAAGGATATGATTCTAATTCATGGTGTCAGGGGGTGGAGCATTGCCATGATTGCACATGCCACTATCTTTGTGTTGGTCTAAATCCATGCTGCAACAATATAGATGCAGCTACTGGCATACACCTTTGCTTCAGCATTGGCCAAGAGGCCAATTGGATGAGTCGCCTTCGCTTGCTAGCCTGTGGGGATTCAAAAAATATTACTAAATCTGGTTTTGTCAAAAGAATGAATTGAATATGCTCAGCAGTGTCTTAGGGTTTTCCCATCCCCTGTTCCTATTCAGTTGACTTGTTGCAGGTTCAATCCCACCCAAACAGGCATTCCATTCAGATTTGCCCAAGTCATTTGACATATCACTGTTTGCCTTCCATAAAAATATCCATTTACCGCAACCGCCTGTTTTATGTCCTTAAGCCATTTAAAAAAAAATCCAAACTGACATTGACCTTCCTATTGCATGAGCATCAATGTTATTAACCAGCTGGTACATGATACTTCGTCCAAAGCTATCTTCAAATCTATTTCAGGAACATGCACTGTATTTCCTTAATCTGCTTCATAAGAGTTCTGTTACTTCATTTTAAAAAAAGTAATTGAATCAGTCAAAATTGATCTGCCTTCTACTGATCTGTGTTGGCAGTCTTTTATTAGCTCAAAGAGTGCCTTTTGATTTTTTTTTTCCTCCTGATTATTGTTTTGAAAGCCTTACCTACTATGGATAAACTAACTGGCTTGTGGATACAAAGTTACACCATTTCTTGAACAAGGGTGTCACATTTCCTACTTTCCGGTTGCTTGGTACCTCCTTCGTATCTAGAGGTCCATGGATGGCAAGTGTTAAGACCTAGAAATGTTATGGAAAGGAGCTTTATCTAAAATTGTCTATTTTAATTTAATTTTTAAAGTGTGTATTTGATTACGGCAAACTGTTCCACTATTTCCATCTTTGCCTCCTTTTCAGGAACTTGGAATGTGAGACATCTAGATTAGGTGATTTATCCACTCCCAAGAATATCCCCTGTCTCTCCATTTTAATCCCATTCATTATTTGCTTGTATTTTGTCAGCAATCTCTTCTTCTTGAAACACCAACACAATATCGTCAAGTATTCTAGACTTTCCCTGTACTTTGAAAGGTATATCCCTGCCTTTGTCCCTAATATGTCCCACTCTATCTCTTCCTGCTTACTATTTACTTGAAGAGGATTCTTGTGTTTCTTCTTGTGTTGTCTGCCATTCTATTCTTGTGTTCTCACTTTGCCAGTCCTATTTTCCTCCTCATTTCACCTTGCCATCTATTGTATTTCATAGAATCATAGAATACTTCAATGTCAAAGGAGGCTATTCAGCCCATTGATCCTGTGCCAACAACAGCCCCACGTAGGCCCTAGCCCCTCAATCCCATGTATTTCCCCTGCTAATCCCCCAAAACTAAGGAGTAATTTAGCATGCCTGATCAATCTAACTTGCACATCTTCAGAGTACGTGAGAAAACTGGAGAACCTGGAGGAAACTCATTTTTATACGTTGGAAGAACGTGCAAATTTCACAGTAACCCAAGGCTTGAACGAGGCAGCAGTGCTGTCACTATGCTACTCCCTTTTTTGGCCTGGTTCTCAAAAGAAAAAAATTACCTGACATGATGAACGCACGATTCTTCTATTTCTTCTTTTCTGTTTCAAAGGCAGCAGGTGCGTGGGACACCACCACCACCACAAGTTCCCCACCAAGGCAGACACTATTCTGACTTGGAACCAGATTACTGGATTAAAAGCACAGTACGAACTGGAATCTTCATTCCCCTAACTACAAAATATTCTATAACAACTGCACTTCTACTCCTCCTGTGCAGTTCCTTGCCAAATACTGCCATGGCCTCTGCTGCATTTCTTAAAGCTGGCTTAATTCCAAATAGTCTCCAGTGTTGACTACCTGTTTGACTCTGCATTCATCATTGACCCTTGCACTTAGGATAGGATAGGAAGAGGGAGATAGTCAGTTATCTACTGTCCTGAACGTGCTCTGCTTCGCCTTCTGAAACATGCAGTTGAGAACTCTCATCCTCCCTGATACTTTTGTAATGACTCCAACTGTCATGAAAGCAGCTAAGATAGTCCGTTCATAGACATGGGCACCCAAGACAGGTCCTGAAGTTTGCACATAGCATAGGAATTGAAAGCAATAGGTCTTGGCTTCCAATTGATGTTCTAAGAACAGAAATCTCCATTTCTTTTCATCCAGTTAGTAATGTGTTTAAACCATTTATTTTATATCTTAGATCTTAGAATTGCCATTTCCTGCTCTCTTTCAGATTACTCTTATTTTAATAAAATAGCCTTGTGGCACCCCTTCTCAACCTGCAATGCTCCTTCCTTATACAGCAAATACTACTTCTATGGAGTAGAATCTGACAAAACAGGATTTTGTGCTACTTTGTTAATAAGTGTCCTCTGTTAAGACTGGCAAAAATTTCAAACATCTGATAGCATGCTATCCCTTTTTTTCATCTTATCCTTTGGCTAGAGATATGTTTGTATTCATGTCCTCTCAGTTTATTTTGAAAGTGAGACTCTCCATCTATGGAATTGCAGGCATGAATCTGCCTTTTGTCATTTGTGGCACCTAAGGAGATTAAAATTTATCAGTCTGTTAACAGCCAAAGTTTTTTTCCCTCTGGAGATTTAAGATCTTATGAAATGCTAAGAATGATTGTATTCCTATTTTAGATATGTAAGAGAACTTAACTGTTCAATGTTAAGTCAGTCGCTGTTTAACAGAAGAATGAGCATTTGTGGTTGAACATCAAGAGTAGTCCTGTTTCACATCAGGGAGAATGAAAGAATTTATCCATTTATAAACAGAAATCCAGACGAAGCAAAAAGATGTTGGTTCATAATGAAAATGTGAATGAGTGTGATGGATTTTTAGATGGCAAGACGTCAAGACTGGCATCTGTCTCTTTCTATTCTAAATAGAAGTGCAAGAGTTGACAATGAGTGCACTGTTAGACAGGTGGTCAACACTGGAGACCACTTGGAATGAAGCTAGCTTGAAGAATTGCAGCCCAGACCATGCCAGTATTGGACAAGAAACTGGACAGGAGAATAGACGTGCAGTTGCTAAACAATATTTCGTGGTTAGTGGAATGGCCAGACTATTTTTGTAATTGCTACTTGTGGTGTAGAAAAATGAAGTGGATGTGCCATGATATAACTGGTGGACCAGGCTTGAAGGATTAATGGCCCATTTCTGCTCCCATTTCCTTTCTGGCTGAGGTGTATTAAATGCAGGGATTAAACTCCAAGACTGGGTTTTAGTTGATTGTGAAATGTAAAGGAATTCAGCAACTTTTTCTTATCGGAAGAGATTTTTATTTATTATTGTCACATGTATTGGTCCACAGCATCTGTTGCAGCAATAGGCAAATTGTAACGAATCCAGGTAAACTGGGAGACCAGAATTGGTGTGTCACGACTAACCTTTCAAAGCAGTTCATAAGGATGGATGTCTGAGCCTTTGTGTGATGGACATTAAGGCTCGCTGCCTAGCTTTTCTTTGGTACAGGGATTATGGTTGCTGTCTTGAAGCAGATAGGGACCTCATCAGTAACTTCATGTCTATAATTTTTAACTATAGTACTTTTGAAACACTTTTAAATTATTGCTGTTGGTCTACATCTGCACCATATGGTACATTGTAATATAATGATACAGAAGAAACACGTTGGCCCAGAAGCAGTCATGGCGAAGATCCCCAAAATGGTTGAAAATCCCAAGCCTTCCGCTGAACCCAGCATTTCCCATCTTTACATGGGTGGGATTAGAGTGGGCTAGACTTCACACATGTGATTTGTGGAAACAGCTAGCCATCTAAATCACCATCTGCCTCCACAGAAGTGGGATTTTGGAAGAACAGGACTGTGGAATCAAAAGGCACATATTAGAAAAAGTAAGAGGATGTCTAAACATGGTGAATTCCAGAGATAATCCTGTGGATTGGGTTTCTGGACCCCTCTAGAGAAGTAAGGTGGCCTTCATTTATGTTAAAAATGAACATGGTTATGTATTTTTATGCACAAACTCAATGGAGTTGTGCACGAATTTGCTAGCACGAGGGGACACAACTTTAAATTAAGGGGTATGAGTTATAGGACGGATATCAGAGGTAGGTTCTTTACTCAAAGAGTGATTAGGGAGTGGAATGCCCTGCCTGCAGCTGTTGTAGATGCGCCAAGTTTGGTGGCGTTTAAGAGGTTAGTTGATAAGTATATGGATGAGAAGGGAATGGTTTAGTTAGGAGGGGCATTGCTTTTTATTTTGGTCGGCACAACATCGAAGGCCGAAGGGCCTGTTCTGTGCTGTATTGTTCTATGTTCTATGTTCTATGGAACTGCCAAAATGGAAAAGTGGTGTCCAGGAACTGTCCACTGATACTAGATGAGTTGGCATAGAAAGACCAAGGGGCAAAGAGTGTTAGGGGGGCTTGTGTTTTCATGAGTTTGGACTAAGTTAGTACTGGGGTAAGAGGGAAATGGGGATGGGTAGAGAGACATTAAGTTGGCAAAGGCATTTGAGAAGCCATGGGATGTGGGTAGAGAAGCACTATGTTGCAGAAGTAAGGGGCCATGGGGATGGGTAGAAGTTAAGTTGCAGAGACATGTAGGAACTGGGAGAAAATCTGACATGAAAGGGCTAGAGGAGCGTGTGAGGGCTAGATTGATTATTTTTGTTCCTACGTTTAATTTAAAAGCTTGCTGGGGCACAGACAGAACTTGCGTCCAGCCCACGTCCACGCCCGGCAGCCAGGATACTTTCCAGGATTTCCCTTTCCGACTCCTGTTTCAACCTGCTTCACAGCACCGATTAAGAATCCCAGCTTCAAAGGTTGGCTTCGCTGAGCCGGGAAATCTCCCAATTCAGTAAATGTGTTCTTGGCTTGAAAATCTGGGCTCTTGTCCTTTAAATTTTCATATTACTTGCATTTCCTATCTGATGGTTTTCCAGGTTAAATTTTGCATTCTGTATGGAACTGGGATTAACATTGTTGCTCCTGAGATTATCCAAGCCATTTTGGAGCTAACCTCTTTCTCAAACCAAGAGGCTGCTTAACTGCTGTGTGTTTTATCGTTCCCTGCACATAGCAGAGATTAATCTTTACGGTTCTGTTGGTCACAACACAGTGAATTATGAGATGCATTTCATCCAGATGCTTCCACTAGGAGACATATTGATGGAACACATACTGATTATTAAGCTAAGTCAGCAGAGTCTTATGAAAGATTAAATCTTTTTATATTGTTTTGTTTTAGATATTGTCGATAGAATGCATTTGTAAAATGGAGATATACTTCTGCCTCACACAATGTGAACAGAAAGATATCCAATTCGTAATCATATACAATTTTAATAAGTCTCATTAGGTTTTGAGTTTGAACTGTCTTTGTTGATATAACTTGGCACTAAAGCTTGAGAGTACAAATATGATTGTACTATCATTGTCAAAATAAGTAAAAGAAAAAAAGATTTGAAAGTAATTTCATTCGATTATTTTCACGAACCCAAGAAATAAGGCCAGGAGTAAACCATCAGGCCACCTCTCCCATTCAATTTAGATTAAAATTAGTTGTGCCATAGAGTTTAAGTAACTGTGCTTGCAGTATGATTAACATAACTGGCTGGTTAAGATTGTTATTGGTACTAATATTCGTTGATATTTGTGTCAGAAAATTGTTTTATGAACAGGAAACCTTGTTCTTCAGTAAACTTCTGGATTTTCAGATTTTGATAATGTCCCTGATCTCAACCAAGATTGTAACAATGGCAAGCTGATCTGGGGGTGGAAATTGTGCTGCAGTTAGACAACCCCCTGCTTTGACTGCATTTTAAAAATGTATCCCTTCAATAAGTTTAGGCTAGGCCAGTATTTATTGCATAATCCCAAATTGCCCTGTCACAGGAGGCTTGGCAAGTTCTAGCAGCGCATCTTGTAGCGCACACTGTTGTCATGGCATAGTGGTGGAGAGAGTGAATGTTGAAGGTAGCAAATGGTGTGACAATCAAATAGCCTATGAAGTGCCAAGCTTTTTCAGTGTTGAGCTGCACTCAGATCTGGAAGTGGAGTGTATTCCATCACACTCCTGTAGATGGTGCATAGTCTTTGGAGGAGCCAAGAGTTATCCATTGTTGGATTCCTGGCCTCTTATCTGCTCTGTTAGCCTTGGATTTAAATTTCTGGTCAGTTATAACCCCCTAAATATTCATGGTGGAAATCTGTGACACCAGTGGAGCCCTATGAGGAATTCTGGACTTCACATTTTCAGAAGGGAGGCATTGCCCTTGGAGGGAGTGCAGTGTCAGTTTTGCAAGATAATACTTGGACTAAAGAATTAAATTGAGGATAAATTGCACCAATAAGACTCGTACTTAATTGAATTTAGAAGGTTTGAAGAGTTTCAAGATGTTAAGGGGAGTGATCATTTATTTCTCTCCCCACTAGTTGGGGAGTCTCGGACAAGGGGGCATAAAAAAAATTTGAAGCAGGTCTTTTGAATGAACTGAAGTAATGCTTGTACAAAGCTTGGGAGATCTTTGAAATTTCAATGCGAATAGCAATTGATGCTAGATGAATTTTAAATATGCAAACTGAAATTGCTAGATTAACTATGGGACAAAGGATATAGAATTAGGTTGCAAATCAATGATCTGATTGAATTGCTGAATAAGCTTGAGGGGCTAAATGGCCTATTTGTCCTACATTTAGACACTGCAAGTTGGAGAGCAAATTTATTCATACATTTACCCTCATGCTTGACTTTGCTGTGCCATTTATCCATAAATAATGGAGCAATGCCTGATCACTGTGTAAATTTTTATTGATTCCTGGAATGAGATCATCACTGTCTGGGTCATCATTAAGGCCCTAGCTGCCTTTCATTTCAGAGCATTTAAGAGACAACCGCATTGATGCGGATCTGGAGTCTTATGTTAGCCAGACCAGGTAAGGATGGCAGATTCACTTCCTTAAAGGGCATAAGTGAACCAGATAGGTCTTTACCAACAATTGACAATGCTTTCATAGTTATCAGATTTTTAATTCGAGTTTTATTCAATTCACATCTCACCATCTGTTGTGTTGGGATTTGAATCCAGGTCCCCAGATCCTGCCATGTGTCTCTGGACTACTAATCGAGTAACATTACCACTGTCACCACCTCCCCTGATGAAGTTCAGTACATTTTAAAGTTTATCTATTTGTCACAAGTAAGGCTTACTTTAGCACTGCAATGAAGTTACTGTGAAATTCCCCTAGTCTCCACAGTCCAGCACCTGTTCAGGTCAATGCACTGAGCTAGCACATCTTTCAGTGAGAGGAAACTGGAGCACTTGGAGGAAACCCATGGAGACATGGGGAGGACATGTACACTCCACACACAGTGATTCAATCCAGGTCCCTGCTGCTGTAAAGTAGCACTGCCTTCTGAATTAACATTAATTCAATTTGAACTTTTTATGACATACTAATCTCCTTCATTTCATCAGATATCATTATAAAACTTCGATCTGCAAGTTAGTCCATTTTGATCAATGGCTGTTCTTTTCATTGAAATCTAGTTTTGAGTTAATTGTGTCATCTTATTAAGTCTTTGATACTTTGACGAGCAATATGCTTAATATAAACATCTGAATTACATTAAGTGCTCCTGGTTTCCTGGACTATAGACTAATTGTAATCAGTGAGCTGAATGGTCTGTTTTCTGGCCTCTGTTAGTTTAGCATTGAGAGAAATCTCAATTATTTAATTATGTTTTGTCTGGCCAGAAGGGCAATGTGGTTGAGATCAGTAACTCTGTCATGGGAGTGTTCAGCCTGAGCTTCGCACTGAGGTTCTGTTGCTTAATGTTGTGCCCTATCTAAACTCAATTCAGTTATAATATTGTTCAATAAAGTCAGCACCGAAATAACAGACCCATCAAAACAACTTTTTTTGTTATGCACAGGAACCATCTCTTCTAATCCACCTCTCTCTTCACTTTGTATTAAATATCATTTTAATAGTCCTCCTCTTCATAACATAATATCAAATTTTCCAAACAATTTGGTGCAGAGATTTCCACATTGGAAGCATTCCCCATAAATATCTTTTTATAGCCTATTCTTTAATTAGTAGCCTTTTTATTTGTGTTGTAATTTCCCTATTTATCATGTAAGTCTTCACACTGTTAAAGCCTTTTCAAGGGCACCCATGGAACCATAGAACATTACAGCACAGAAACTGGCCTTTTGGCCCTTGGCTATGCGGAACCATTTTTCTGCTTAGTCCCACTGACCTGCGCCTGGACCATATTCTTCTACACCCCTCTTATGTACCTGTCCAAGTTTTTCTTAATTTAAAAGTGAGTCTGCATTTACCACTTCATCTGGCAGCTTATTCCACACTCCCACCACTGTGAAGAAGCGCCCCCTCCCCACCCCCCCATATCCCTTTAAACTTTTCCCCCTTCACCCTTAATCCATGTACTCTAGTTTTTTTTCTCCCCTGGCCTCAGTGGAAAAAGTTTGTTTGCATTCACTATATCTATACCCGTCATAATTTTATACACCTCTACCAAATCTCCCATGTTCTTCTACGCTCCAGGGACTATTCAACCTTTCTCTGTAACTCAGTTTCTCAAATCCCAGCAACATCCTTGTAAACCTTCTCTGCACTCTTTCAACCTATATTAATAAACTTCCTGTAATTAGGTGGCCAAAACTGCACACGAATATTCTAAGTTCGGTCTCACCAATGTCTTATACAATCTCACTATAACATTCCAACTCTTACACTCAATGTTTTGATTTATAAAGGCCAATGTACCAAAAGCACTCTTTATGACCCGATATACCCTGTGACGCCACTTTTAGGAAAATATGTATCTGTATTCCCAGATCTCTCTGTTCTACTGCACTCTTCAGTGTCCTACCATTTACCTTGTATGTTCTATCTTGGTTTGTCCTTCCAAAGTGCAAAACCTCACACTCATCTGCATTAAACTCCATCTGCCATTTTTCAGCCCATTTTTCTAGCTGGTCCAAATCCTGCTGCACGCTTTGAAAACCTTCCTCGCTGTCCACTATATCCTCCAATCTTCATCAGCAAATTTGCTGATCCAATTTACCACATTATCATCCAGATCATTGATATGGGTGACAAACAACAATGCACCCAACATTGATCCCTGTGGCACACCACTAGTCACAGGCCTCCACTCAGAGTAGCAATCCTCCACTGCCACACTCTAGCTTTTTCCATTTGAGCCAATGTCTAATCCAATTTGCTACCTCTCCATGTATAGCTGGCGATGGAACCTACCTAACTAAGTGCCCGTGCGGGACCTTGTCAGATGCCTTACTGAAGTCCACGTAGATAACATCCATTGCCTTCTCTTCATCCACTTTCCTGCTAACCACCTCGAAAAGCTCTAATAGATTGTTTAAACATGACCTACCACACACACAGCCATGTTGATTCTCCCTATTAAGTCCTGTCCATCCCTTTACAAATTCTAACCTGTCCATCCCTGATGCAATAAAAAAAAACTTTGTAATGTGACTACCTGCTTTTATAATATCCTCTTAAATGTTCTGACTTTTAACACTGATGGTAATCCGGAACAGATAAGAAATATTCAGGATTCGAAAAGAAAAAAAAATGAGGCTTTTTTGTAAATTGAGTTTGTGTCTTTATATGTCCTGTTTGCGAGTAGAACTCTCATTCATCTGATGAAGGGGCAGGACTCCGAAAGCTAGTGGCTTTTGCTACCAAATAAACCTAGTGGACTTTAACCTGGTGTTGTGAGACTTCTTACACAGGGTATGCCAGAGGATTGGAGAACAGTTAATGTGGCTCCACTTTTCAAGATGGATGGTAGAGATGAACCAGTGAGAATCACATCGGTGATGGGGAAACTACTGGAGAACACGGAGGGGTTGGTCAGATGGAATTTAACCCTGAGAAGTGAGATGATGCATTTGGGAAAGAGTGACAAGACAAAGGAGTACTCATAAGAACATGAGTACTAGCAGCAGGCAATTTAATCCCTTGGGTCAGCTCTGCCATTTAATACAATCATGGCTGGCCTCATCTTAGCTTCAATTGCACTTGCCTGCCTATTCACTACAGTCCTTAAAACCCTTACTGATTAAAAATCTGTCCATCTGTTCCTTTTAAATTTAGTCAAAGTCCCCGCATCCACCATTTCTGGGGTAGTGAATTCCACACTCACGGCCTTTTGAAAGAAGTAATTTCCCCTCCTCTCTGTTTAAATCTATTGCCTCTTGTTCTAAAACTGTGACCTCTAGTTCTGAATTGCCTTACAAGTGAAGACATCCTTTTTGTTTCTACTTTGTCAATCCCCCCTATTGTCTTATACACCTCCATTAGAGATCCTCTTAGGGAGTATAGACCTCAATTGTCCAATCTCTCTTTGCAAGTCAAACACCTCATCTCTGGAATCAACCTCGTGAATCATCTCAAAATTGCTTCCAAAGCAACCACATTTCCCCCACCCCCCCCCTCTTCAAATAAGAGGACCAAAACTCTGCTCAATTTTCTAGTTCTCACTAATATTTTGTACAGTAGTGGCAACAATTCACTGCTTATATTGTATTTCTTCAGCAATAAATGGCAAGATTCCTATCACCTGTTGTATCTGTTCTGTGATTCATGCATGAGGACATCCAGATGCCTCTGCATCAAAGCACCCTGAAGTTTCTCTCCAAATAGATAATTTGCCTTTGTATTTATACTTTGAGGATAAGGGTAAACCTTTTAGGATTGAGGTGAGGAGAAATTTCTTCACCTAGAGAGTGGTGAATTTGTGGAATTCGTTGCCACAGAACCACAGAGGTCAAAAAGTCTGATTTCAAGAAGAAATCAGACTCCGATTCCTGTAGCCTCTTGTGGCTACAGGAATCAGAGGAGGAGGAGGGGGGAACCAGGATATTGAATTCAATCAATCATGGATGGCCCAATGGTTAGTACAGCTACCTCGCAGCATCTGGGACCCAGGTTCAAGTTCAGTCATGGGTCATTGCAAATCCACACAGACATTCTCCCTGTGTCTGTGCGGGTTTCCTCTGAGTACTCTGGCTTCCTCCATAGATGTGTGGATTAGGTTGGTTATCACGTCAAATTGCCCTATTATGTTGGGCGGGGAGAAGAGGGGGAATACATGGAGTTACAGGGATAGGGTCTAGTGGGATTGTTGTTGATATCTGCTTGATGGGCTGAATAGCCTTTCTCTGCATTGTAGGGTTTCTATAATACTACAGTAATGAATAGCAGAGTAGTTTTGAAGGGCTGAATGACCTACTCCTACTGTTTTCTGTATGTGCATTTTGACTTTCTAAATGTCTTGCCATTACTTTCTTTAACAATAGATTCTAACAAATTCTAATTGATAGATATTACTAACAAATATTAAGTGATATTTAATATCACTTATTAAGTGATATTAAGTGAATCGGCTTATGATTTCCTACATTTTGCCTCCCTCCATCTTTAAATAAACGCATTCCATTATTATTTTTCCAATCCACTGGAACATTTTCCGCATAGAGGGAATTATGGAATTTTCTAATCAGTGGATCCACTGCCTCCAGTCCACTCCTTTTAAGTCCTAGGATGTAGGATATCAGACCTTGAGGACTTGCTTGCCTTTAGTCCCAATAGTTTGGTATTTTTTTCCATGGTGATGGTAATAGTTCCACTCTTTCTAAAACCTCTGCCTTTTCTGTTACTATTGGGATGGTACTAGTGTCCTCCACAACGAAAACTGAAACAAAATATTGATTGTGTCTTAGCCATTCTTGCATTCCTCTCTAACTCCCCAGGGATCAACATTCACTTTACATACCCTCTTCCTCTTTACATACTAATAGTGCTTTTGCTGCAAGCTTTTTTCATAATTTGCCTTTGCTTTTATTTCTTTCTTTTAGTGACCCTTTGTTGATCTTGAACAGCTTCCCAATCTTCCAGTCAGTCACTGACCTTTACAGTATGATGTGCTTTATCTTTTTCCTTATGCTGTCATTAACTTCCTTGCTTCACTATGGAAGTATTCCCCCTCCCCGCTTACTACTACTCTGAGGACTGATGATTGACAGGACAGTAGAAAATTCAGAGGAACAGAGGGATTTGACAGTGGCAGGACTAGTCAATAGAGTAGTTAGGCATACAAGATAGTTGCCTTTATCACTTGTGCCAGAAATTGCAAGAGCAGAGAGGTTATGTTAGAGCTGTACAAAATTTTGGTTAAGCTGCAGCTGGAGTACTGCGTGCTGTTCTGGTCACCTTACTGTGGAAAGGATGTGATTGCACTAGAGAGGATTCACCAGGATGTTACCTAGGATGGAACAGGATGTTACTGGGGATAAAATATTTGAACTATGCAGAGAGGCTGCATAGACTCAGGTTGTTCTTTTAGAGCAGAGAAGACTGAGAGGGACTTGATTGAGATGTATAAGATTGAGGGGTATTTGCAAGGTGAATAGGAAGCAGCTATTCCAATATTGTGAGGGGAATGTAATTTTAAGGTAGATTTAGAGGGAATTTAATGCACAGGATGGGGGGTGAGAGTAGTCTGAAGTGCATTGCCTGGGAAGGTAGTGGAGGTTGGAAACCTCAAACCTTTAAAAAGTACGTTGATGAGTGCTTGAAATGTCATAACATTCAAGGCTACGGTGGCACAGTGGTTGGCCCTGCTGCCTCAGCGTGCCAGAGAGCCAGGTTCAATTCCCGGCTTGGGTCACTGCCTATGTGGAGTCTGTGTGGATTTCCTCCGAGTGCTCTGGTTTCCACCCACACCAAAAATGTGTGGGTTAGGTGGATTGGCCAGGCTAAATTTCCCTTAATGTCAGCAGAACTAGCAAGGATAAATGCATGGGGTTATGGGTGGTATTGTGGTTGGTGCAAACTCGAATGGCCTCCTTCTGCACTGTAGGTTTCCATGGTTCTAAGGTTATGGCCAAATGCTGGAAAGTGGGATTAATGTAAACTTAATATAGTTTTGTCGATGTAGATGTGATAAGCTGAGGAGCTCCTCTGTACAGTATCACTCTATGACTTTGAGATTTTAGATGCTGCTTTATTCATTGTTTATACTCCCAGTCATACTTCCCTCTATCTATGTCATCCAAGATTTAACCCTGCTTATAAAAGGAAACATTGAGATATTACAGCTCTCAGTAATAACTTCCATCCAGACATGTGCATCAGATTGAATTTGCCCAGGGATGCACTATTAATTTTTATTTCTGCAAAAGGCTAATTTAAAAACAAACTTAAATCTCATTAGCACATGAGAGGTTGTAGGTTTCTCTTGTATCTAACTACATTTTTGAAGCATCTGAACTTTTTAAATTTACAATGAACACCAGAATTAATCAGCATCTATTCCATGGATTTGCTATCATGGTGACAGAGATACAAAGCTGTTTTATGTTTCATGGCAGGAAGGAGTAATTCAGAGTTAATGAATGTATCAGAATGACTGACTGAGAGGTCATTTTAACCTGTGATACCAATTGTATAAAAGATCACAGCATGAGGTTTTCCCAAGGACCTGGCATTCAGGAAAATTGCAGTACTTTTTATGTATCCAAGCTGTTTGAAATAAAATCAATGTGTCAGTTTCTGTGCTGGGATAATAAACAGCGCAAACTTTGGTTGAAGCTATGATCAATAGCTGTGATCGTGACTGAAAAAGCAAGTTGACAATATGCCATTAAACCCCCTCATTTTCATTAATTTTCCAGTCCATTTTAGAAACAAAGTTAAATGTCACACTACTTGTATGGAAAGTAATTGGCTCACGTAGTGTAGGATTATTTTACATAAGAGTTTGTGTAATAAAACTTACTTTCTAGAACATTAATGTTCTTGGATGGTATTAACTTCGTTCAACTCCTCCTGACCAAATTTAATTTGAAGCAGGACTACTTTTTTTTATTCGTCTTTGAATGAAACAAGGTGTATACTTGATTGCAATTTTGTTTATTCACTAAACTTGGGTGTTAGCTAGGAGGCCAGGAAAATTAGCAGCAACCTCATTAGAGTGACTATCTCTGCATATGCATGAAATAACAGCACCAACAAAATGTGGATACTTCACCATAATCTACCAACAGGACACAGCTGAATGTCTTTGCTCACAGCACTGAAACTAATAATGATACGATTATGTGACCATTGTGTGAACAAACATTGCATCCATCTACCATTAAAGATTATGACATTGCGGATGGGACACAATTAAACAGCTATTGTGGCCATCTCTTTGTATTCTATGTAAATTTGCAAGACTAGAAATAATTATCTAGAACAACTAGAAGTTGTCATTTTTTTTAAAGAAGCTGACTGTACACAATTGGGCAGAGCAGACTGAAGAGACCTTAGAAGTCCTTCAGTTCTCTTCTTTCTTGATAAGAGGGCAATAAAGGATCCATCACTCGTGAATGCCAAATATCTTATTAGCTCTAACAAACTTGATTCAAAATCATAGTGACTCTTTTTTGGTTTTTGCTTATACATATGTGCTTCCCTCTTAGTCAGCAAATCACAATTTGTTCAGTTAGTTAGTAGCCAGCTCCTAAACCTTTGGTAACACTGCTTATTATATTCTGATATGGATGATGCTGTTAACATTGCAGTTGTTATACTCCCCTTGTCATGAGATGATATTGCTGAACTATCTTTGTGAACCATTGTAGTCTCTGTGGTGTGTTATGTCCATAATGGTGTTATGTAGGGATTAGTGACAATAGTGACAAAGTAACAGCAATACGTCTAAAGTCTAGATGTATGATTTGGAAGGAGACTCGGAGGTGATGATATTCTCATGACATTGCTGTTACATGATATTGACTTCCTGTAACACTCATTCAGATTTTGTCTTCCTCTGTTTGTAGATGGATCTTGTTTCAGCTCAGCACTTTTGCCCAGAAGGTATGATTTGAGATCAGGAACTCTGTGGTGATTTGTAGTCATAAACTCACAGTTCAGTGGCACAATATAAAGGGTTGCAATATGTTTCACAATCCACAAAGTTGCTGTAATTAAAATGGTCTTGTATTTAGATCTGCAGAGAAGCTTACCTGTGAGGTTTCTTTGTTGCTCACCATCTGTGCTGAAGTCGTTTCACATCGCATCAGAGAGTTGTTGAGCCGTACCTTTATTATTACTGGAATATATGATGTTCCTGGGGCAGATTATAAAACATGTCATACAAAGGTTCTTTGCACAGCTCTGTACAGTTGATTGATGCAGTTTGCAGTGTTGATTCCTTGCATCGTGAATTTTCGATTCCAGCCAAACCATTGTGACAAAGGAGACGGGTGGGACTGGACAAGTTCTACGAGAAGGAAGGAAAACATTGATGGACTGATAGTTATGCATAAGCCAGCATCTGGCTGAGGCAACATGTTCCTTCCATCAGTCAGAAAATGGATATAAACTAGAGGGACCTAAAATGAGGTGCATGTTTTGAAATTTGTGCTTTTGGTTTCGTAAATTATTGTATGGAAGTGAAATGATTAGAATTCTATGGAAATGATTGTTTTCTACAAGAGGCTGTCTGTGTTTTATGATGTGAAAGGCTCCTGACTGTATTGATTCCATATCAACCTATTTTCCCTGGTGCCCTTGTACCTTTTATTGCTATGACTCGAGGCATGTTACCTTGTTCAGAAATGATGCATGCTCTCCAACATAAAAAGGTGTTTATTAGTATGTTGAAACATCTTATTTTACCTCACATTTTTTATTTTGTTTCACACCAAGTTCTAACACAGTTTACATCAGCACAAAATGTGTTTTCTAATTAATGCAGCTACTGCAGGGGTTTTCCTGAAGGTTTTGCAGTGGATTGGCAGAAACCCTGGAGAGATTGTATAAGTGGCTGTTTACAGCGTTTCAGTTAAAGGGAGACAAAGTAATCCAGCAATGTCTGTGGAAATTTTGTCTCCCTTGTTATCAGTGCTGGTGGCACCAAAGAGTAGTTCTACTTCTGCTTTTATAAGAGTGAATTCAGATGGGCATTCTTGCAGGGTTAAAGGTTATGTTCTGTCAGCTTGCTTTTCCTAGTGACAGCAGTTGATTCCTGGCTTGTCCCGGTCAGCAGGACTGTTCGTTGTGTCTGTGTGAACAGCCTTAATTGCTCACACAATTATGTTTTAAATAGTATCTTTAATCCCACCCCTCCCGTACACAAATATAGGTTGGGTGTTGACACAAATCTATGTTAATATTATTTAAAGATTGACATTGCTATTTTACATTTGCCACATTTTAAAAAAGAACTTTCCATCAATATGTATCAGTGAAGGCTAGAAGACATTTGGAATGTCATTAGAATGTTCGTATGATTCAGCTTCTAGGGGTTTTATCCTATGTTAATGTTAGCATTTTGTCAAGTCTGTTGATAGAACAGACACATTTCTAGTGAACAATCAACTCCTGCTCCTCTAACAATACTTCAAGGACCTACTACCAGATGAAGCATTGGGAATTTTTGTTAGACAAGCAGTTTCATGAAGTCTTAATACTGATGTCAGCATTGTTCTGTCACATAGTTGAGAATAACAGCTTAACATTTATTATAAGGAGGCATGCTGCCAAGATTCTGATGGGTCAGCATTCTTTGTCACTAGATAAGTGAAACTGTTAATCCTATTTATGATCCAGCATGGTTGATAACTGGATGTTAAGCTAAATGAAAGCGAGGCATTGATCTGTGAGCAACGGGATGGACTATTTAAAAAAAAATCTGAAAATTGCTTTTCAAAATAGGCTAAGGATATGCAGGAAACGTACCAGATTTTTATCATGAATAAGATCCATAGGAACATACAGCCCCTCATGTCATCTTCTGCTATTCTTTTGAAGCCATGACTGATTCATACCTGATAATCATTTACCATGAACAAAATCCTTGCCTATCTCTGATTTCAAATGATTAATTGAGCCAACATCTATTCCTTTTTGTGGGACCAAGCTCCACATTTCTCCCACCCTTTTTTTTTCTCTTATGAAGAAGTGCTTCCTGACTTTTTTCCAGAAAGGCCTGGCTCTGTTTTAAGGTTATTTCCCACTTGTGCTATACTACTCCAGCAGCAGAAAAGGCTTCTCTCTAACCACCTTTTCATTCTTTCAGTCCAATTTCCCTTCATAATGTAACCCTTGGAGTTACATTATGAATGGAGTAGGACGATGATGAATGTTAAGTGAAAAGATTAAAGAATCTAGAATTGTGATCAAAGTAGAGAAGGTTATGGGAGGTTTAGCAGAGATAGTCAAACATTCATTTTTGAGCATGATGTACAGTGAGAAGCTGTTTTGCCTGGTTCGTGGGTTAATAATGAGGCCACAAATGTTACCTGAATGGATGAAATGGCAAATTTGTTTTCAAAGCAGCAAGTTTTACAATGTCTGAAAGGGTGAAACAGGTCCATTAGAAACTTTCAAAAGAGAATTGAACGTATACTTGAAAAAGAAAAACATGCAGGGTTCTGGAGAAAGAGGAGAGCTAGCATAGGCAAAATGATCGAAGTTGCCTCATTCTGTCTTGCAAGATTACGTTGATCTCAAGGATGGATATAAAAAAATTGAATCTCTCAAGGGCCACAGGGTTCACACTTTAGCATTATATGTCACATGGCATAATATCTCAGAATTTGTTGGGATTTTAACTAAAACTATCTGTGCGTGAGGTTATTTATCCCTCTGAATCTGGCCATAACTTCAGGATTTGGCACAGATGAAGATGAATGCAGGATTCTTGAAATTGCAGTCTGTTACTCACTGTTCCACCACAGGCTGCGTTTGGCTAACCTTTGCTCTCATCCGTCACATTCTCCCCCGTTGGTAATTAGTGAAATTGATTTGGCACGAACCTTCCCTGGCTTCCTCCTATGGCTGAGTACTATAGGTCACTGAACTGGTAAACCACAAACCTAGATCAATACTCTGGGATCCTTGGCTTGAATCCCACCATGGTAGATAATAAGGTTGTTCTGTGGCAAGCATGGGTGAGCTGAAAAATATATATGCAGTTTTATATCACTGTTTGGAATTCTGTAAAAAGTAACATGTAATCTTTAACAAAAAAAATTGGCTGTTCAATAGTTTCTAGTCAATCTGGCCCTGAAGAATTTTTTTGTGTCGGGGTATTAGCAGGATAAATATGTAGAGTTATAGGGTGGGGCCTGGGTGAAATTGTTGCAGGCTCTATGAGCTGAATGGCTGCCTCCTACACTGCCAGGATTCTATGAAATGTGGCCAATGTCTCCATTATGATTAATTGCCCAAATTTTAAATGGCCATTATATTTCAATTTCTAGCCTAACTTCGCTCTGTAAAATATGTAGGAAGTGATTTGATGATCAATACTTTTCATTTCCTGGCTGTCTGTGACAATGCTTTGCAATTGTTGCACCTCCAGGCTGAGATTCGATTCATTGCCAGTTTAGAGAGCTGAAGTTCTCACCACAGATTGCCAGAATCTGTCCAACATTGGTAGCAAGCACTTTTGCTTGGCTGCTAGCTGGAAAATTTGGACCAATGCTTCTGTTATGTAAGCCATGGCTCAGTGGCTGGCATTCTCTGTTTATATCAGAAAAAAAGATTTGCGAGTAATGTCAAAGCTGCCACTTTGGTGCAGCATGAGATGGTGGATTTGGATCAGAGGAGAAACTGTGGCCTCATCTGCCCCTGCAGATTGATACAAAGACTCCCAAAACACTGGCCCAGAGTCTCTTGTCCTCCTATCCCTTAACCAACCTTACCTGAGAAAAAAATATCTGGTCATTATCATATCTGTCTGTGGAATGTTGCTCTGTACAAATTGGATGCCCTAATTCCTACATTACTACAATGGCACTTTTTTCTGAAGTACTTCACTAACTGTCAAGAACTTGAAGCTTCAAAAAAGGCTCTGTTTAACTGTCTTTTTAACCGTGTGTTTTCTATTGAACGTAGGAGCCTTTCTAGTATTAAACTGTGCATTTATGCATCAAGTTACATTTTCTGAGTTACTGACAAATCCATAAAAGGTTGCACCTGTCCTTTAACTAAATGGCACCAGTTATAACGAAAATGCTTAGGAAGTAAACATTTGGAAAGAGGTTACATGGAAATAGTAAAGATTTGTGACAGCAAAAAGTCAAATATGAACAAGAGGAGGCTGAGTTATGTTTTGATAAGATAGAAGCTACAACTGCCAGTCTGTGTCTACAGCATCTGGCCATTCCCAGATTGTGTTTTAAAGTAACTTTCCTTGTCATAAATGAAATTCAAGAATTCCAACATCAGTGGATTTTTTAATTTAATAACTGGCGTATATGTTCAATTAACTAAATTGTACACCACATCTCTTCCATTGTTTACAATAATTATATATTCTAAATGTTTGTGATAGCATTTTTGATTGCAAACAGTTGCCAAAATATCTCGGCAATTACTTTTGTACTGATTTATTCAGGTTTGGAGACAAATCCTGATGTTTGTTTAAGTGGAAACTTTAATAGTGAATATTGTTGTGGAGATAGTAGCAAGGCAAGAGATTAATTAAATCTTTTAACCATTTATTGGGTCTGACAACCTGCATTCTAAACAGTTGGATAGTTAAACTTCGAGCTGTTCCCTGCTATTGAAACACGTACAGATTTATTTGTATTACTTGTGCCACACTCCATTTTAAATATAAAATAACTGCAATGAGGAAAATCCAAAAAAGATCTCCTTAATAAAAAAAAAATTGCTTCCAAATCTTTTTCATGGGAGACAATACTGTCATATGTAGGATAATTTCCAGCACACTATAAGCAACGTTGCAGGAGGTCTGTTAGCTTGTTTTTGCACTTATTCACTCATCCATTCATTATTCTTGCCTCTCTTGCAACTTGCCTGGCTGTGGGATTTATGATGACCTTTGTTGCTTAAGAGCAACAAGCATTAATGTTATAGATGAAGAGAGATGATGAGAACATTTCCTCTCATCCCTCACATCTTGAGTGTTCACAACTAGATGTATGTTTTAGAGGAAGTGCAAGTTGAGACTCTAATGAATAGATGTGAAACAGACAGGAAACAAATGTTAAGTCAAAGTCGGGTGGCATGGTGGTTAATGCTAGGGACCAAGGTTTGATTCCCAACTTTGGTGATTCTCTGTGTGAAGTCTGCACGTTCTCCCCATATCTGTGTGGGTTTCCTCCCAGTGCTCTGGTTTCCTCCCATGGGGGAGGATTGGATGGATTGGCCATGCTAAATTGCCCCTTAGTGTCAGGAGGATTAGCAGGGTAAATATGTGGGGTTATGGGAATATTACCTGGATGGGATTGTGGTCAGTGCAGACTTGATGGGCCAAATGGCCCCCTTCTGCATTGTAGGCTTCTATGAAAGAAGATGAATATTTATTTGTATAATGCAAAATATGAGAAACAGTAACTCCCTTAAACACAAAGGCACACAATCAGAAAAGATGAAGACCAGAGTCATAAGAAAAAATTTTTTAAACCTTGCCCTTTAAGATGGGAGGTGTTTTTGTCCTCCTGGTTCTCAGAAGATAAATGAAGGCTAAGTTTCTGGATTTTCATCTGAAATTATGGCTAATCTTCTGTCAAGAGAGATATTTTTCGAGGGGAGAATAAATTAGCCCTTCTCGTGCTGCCTGAATTGGTTTTTTTCTTTTTTTATTCTTTTATGGGATGTGGGTGCCATTGGCAAGACCAGAATTTGTTGCCATCTCTAACTTTCCTTAAACCGAGTAGCTTGCTAGACCATTTTAGATGACATTGCTGTGGGTCAAGAGTCAAATGTAAGTCTTGATGTAGAGATGCCAATGTTTTCTTGGAGACCCTCTCCACTTGGATCGGCAGTTTGTGGTGTCAATGATAGTCAGAACCTTCCACACATCTGACGAAGGAACACAGTTTCCAAAAGTTGAGAGATTACTAACAAATAAACTGGTTGGACTCCAACCGGGTATTGTGAGACTTCTTACTGTCAAATGTAAGCCAGACCAGCTTATGATGGCAGATTTTCTTCCCTAAAGGACATTAGTGAACCAGATGGGTTTTTATCACAATTATTGTTAGTTCCATGTCACCTTTATCGACACCAGCTTTCTATTTAATTATAATAAATTAACAAATAGTTCATGGTTTTATTTTAAAAAATATTTCTACTCTTTGTACCAAAGTGAATAACTTCTCATTTCCCCACATTATACTTGTATGAAATTTTCTTTCCCACTCGTATCTGTCTTCATCACTTTGCCAACTGCTTGCTTAACTTTGTGTTGTCAGAAAGTGAAAGCTTGAATAAATTACACTCAATCCCTTCATCCATGTCATTAATAAACTGTAGCTGAGACTCTACTACTGATTTCTTATGACACTCCCAACCTCCCCCTTAACAATCTGCCAATGTGCAATGATCTGTTCATTCCTATTCTGCTTTCTGTATTTTAGCATGAACGAAGGGTTTGTTAGTGCAACACAACCAACTCAAGGTAACTATTCTTGATGAACTTTTATAACCTTATCTATTATGTTTTGGAAATCCAAATATACTACAATTGCTGGTTTCTCTTTATTTGTCCTTAAGTTTAGTTTGTTTATTTATGTCACAAATAGACTTACTTGAGCACTGCAATGAAGTTACTGTGAAAATCCCCCAGTCGCCACACTGTGGTTTGCGTACACTGAGGGAGAATTTAGCATAGTCAATGCACCTAATCAGCACACCTTTCAGACTGTGTGCAAGAAAACCAGAGCACCTGGAGAAAAGTCATGCAGATACCAGGAGAACACACAGATTCTGCAGAGACAGTGACCTAAGCCAGAAATTGAACCCAGGTCCATGGGGTTGTGAGGCAGCAGTGCTAACCACCATGCTGTCCTAGCACATCCTCAAGTTTCACTAAATTTGTCAGAAATGATTTTGGTTTCCTAAAACCATGTTGATTCTGCCAAAACTTGTTTTCTAAGTGCATGATTACCACTTCCTTAATGAATTCTAGCATTTTACTGATGCCTGATGTCAAGCTAATTAGCTGGTCTGTAGTTTCCTCCTCCTCTTCCTGCTCTTGAATAGTGATTTTCTATTTTCTATTTTTTAACCCATTGGGACTGTGACTCTTGGGAATTTTTGAAAGATTACATCTGATGCATTCACTAGCTCTGAAATCAGTGATCTCTTTTCTGACTCTGGGGATTTGTTGACTTTTAGTTCCTTAAATTTTTCTTTATTCTCAGTTCCTCACTCTCCTCTGAGAATTTCATCATCGTCTAAACAACAATGTTTGAAAATTAAATTTATTATGGAAATATTATTTCACAAAATTATGTTTTGGCACTTTGAGTAAACTGAACCTGCCATTATTTAACAAGTAAATAATTTGTATATTTTTATGGAAGCTTTGATTTGTCTACTCAGTCATTGGTTTATACTTTAGCTTGTTTATGTTGAGTAAAATTGCCTTAAGATTATTAACTCAACATTCCTGTATTAATAAGGCCTTCACAGTGGGTGAAATTAAGTTGTAGGCCGTGTAGGGCCAACCCATTTTTTGTTTCATGTGTTTATGATGCACTTTAAGCTTTTTTAATAGCCAGGCTAGGTATCTGAAGTTACATTATATTCTTGTTACTAAAGGCATGCATATAGAAAGATGAAGCTTTCTGCTAGCCAAGGTTTGTTAATTTCTGATCAAAATTTTTAGCCAGCAACTTTGTAACCTTTTGGCTTTACATCAATAAGATACTCTAAAGCTGAGAAAATACTGTTGTATTGAACAACAGGGAGGCATTGGGCCTTTTGAACATAGTTCATTTATTCTATTAGATCATCACTGATCGATAATTAAACTCCATCTGCTAGGTTTCGTAATCCAGATGTTTTGAGGGTAGCACAGTGGTTAACACTGCTGCCTCAGTGCCAGGGACCTGGCTTAGGTCACTATCTGTGCGATGTCTATATGTTCTGTGTCTGTGTCTGTGTGGGTTTCTTCCAGGTACTCCAACAGTCCCACAGTCCAAAACATGTGCTGGTTAGGTGCACTGGTCATGCTAAATTCTTCCTCAGTGTACCCGAACAGGCACCAGAGTGTGGCAACTAAGGGATTTTTCACAATATCTTCATTGCATAGTTAACATAAGCCTACTTGTGACACTAATAAATAAAAGAAAGCCTTTTATGTTGAACAAGGATATTATAGGTTTAAGGCATTTCCAATTGACCAAGCCTCAGTGATTTTTTTTTTGAAGGAGAGTTCCAGATTTCAACGAATTCTGCTTCCTGACATCACCTCTGAATAGCCTTATTCAAATCCTTTAATCAACCAAAACACCTTGATTATATCACCTCCTAATCACACGTCAAGGGGTTATGAACTTGGTCTATGCAACTTCATAATTTAACAGTCTTCACCTCTGTATCATTCTGTTAAATCTGCACTGCATCTCCTTTTGAGGTCACTGTACCTCCTTGATGTGGTGCCCATCACTGAATGCAGCCATCTAAATTATGTCTAATCAGTACTTTTTATCATTGTAAACAAAATTCCACTTTTGTATTCAGACTCCCTCGATATATGCAAAAATTCCATTGTCTGTCGTCTTTGTTTTATTCTTGTTCACTAGTTTTTAATACTTTGTGTTCAGACACCTGAAATTCCATGTTCCCCATAATTCCTAGATCCATAACAAATAAATGCTCTTCGAATTTCCTCTTGTCCAAAGTGAGTATCATCACATTTTCCTACATTGAATTCCACAGTTTGCCTACTCAATCCCTACCTTAAGCTAACTGTTAATTTGTATGCATATGTGATCTTCCTTGTTATTAGCTGTCACTAGATCAAATTATTTTAAATAGCTACCACCTTCATTAATAAAAATTATTAAAGAAATTTCATATTCAAATCTATTAATACAACTGGGTAATTTCTAGATTTGTGATTTTATAATTTTCCATGACAGAGACAAGTAACCTCACAATCAACAGACCAGATCTGTAGTCCTGTCATATTCAGTCTTGAATGACAGTAGACAAAGGGCTGGGGGGAAGACAGCTCCAAAAATATCCCTATCCTCCACGATAGAGGAGTCCAGCAGATTGATACAAAATTCAAGGCTGAAGCACTTGCAGCCATAGTCAGCCAGAAGTGTTGAGTGAGTGGTTCATCTCGGCCTCCTCTTTGGGTCCCGACCATCATATAGCAGTCTACAGACAACTTGACTCATGCCACGTGATATCTAGAAACTGCTGAAGGTACAGCAAAAGAATTGGGTCCTGACTATAGTACTGAAGACTTTCATTCCTGAATGATTAATGCCCTTAACCAAGTTGTTCCAGTACAGCTACATCACTGGCATCAACCTGGCAATGTTGAAAATTGTCCAGGTATGCCTTGTGTGTCAAAAAAAGACAATCCTTTTTGGCCGATATATTGCTCTCTATCATCAGCAATGAAAACTGCCGTTGACTCTGCTGTCATACAGTACTTAGTCAGCAATAACCTGCTTACTGCTCAGTTTGAGTTCAGTTAGGGCAACTTGATTCCTGACCTCATTACAACCTTGGTGCAAAACATGTGAGCACCAGAAAAAAAGATGAAAGTAACTACTCTTGACATCAACATGGCACTGACAGTGTATGGCATCAAGAAGCTAACGGGAATCGAAGGAACATCTCAATTGTTGGAGTCAAACCTGGCACAAAGGAAGATGGTTGAGATTATTAGATGCCAATCATTGCCACCCTGAGATATTACTAGGGAGATGGTGGCAAATTAGTAAATTAATGGACTTGTAATCCTGAGGCTGAGTAACCATCTCTGGGGACATGGGTTCAGATCCCACTAGGATAGCTGGTGGAATTTGAGTAAATCTAGAATATAAAGCTTGTCTCAGTGATGGTGGCCTTAACTTTTCACTGAATATTGTAAAAACCCACCTGGGTTACTAGTGCCCTTAAGGGAGGGAAATGAGCCATCCTTACCTGGCTTGGCCTATTTGTGACTCCAGGCCCATGCAATGTGGTTAACAATCTGGCATTGGAAGTGACACCCACATCTATAAAAGAATAAAGGGAAAAAAATGTTATTCAATGTGACATTTGCGGCCCACTATCTTCAGCTGCTTTATCAATGGCCTTCTCTCAAAACTAAGTTCGGAAATATGGATACTCAGTAGTATTTACAAGTGGCAAATAATATTCATGCTATACGAGTTCTAAATACCTCCAACTAAAGAGCAACTAGCCATCTATCCTTTCTATTTAATACCATTGACATTGTTGATTCGTACAGCTTCAATAATCTTGGGGTCGTTATGAACCAGCCTATGACTAAATACAAAATAAATACTGGGGGTGGATTTTCAGGCTGCACTCACTCCTGAACTGGAAAATCCTACCTGAGGTCAAGTGACATTTGCATGGTCCATGCCCCTGCCCTTTGATTCCTGTGGCGGGCAGGATAGGAAAATTCAGCCGTGAGACTACAAATGCATGTCAGAGGCTGACAGGAGTAATTCTTTTAAAGTCTATTCATTATTTACAAGGCAGGAGCATGATGGATAACTCATCGCTTACCTGAATGAATTGGGGCTCTTAAAATCACTCAACACCATGCAACCAAAACAGCCTTTGCATCACAAATATTCACTTCTTCTAATGCTGAAAAAACAGTGGCAGCGGTGCGTATTATCTGTAAGATGCAACAACTCGAGGCTTCATGACGGCACTTTCAAAACCTACAGTCTCTATTACCTGGAAGAAGAAAGGCAATGGAGACATGATGATACCATCATCAAGATTCCCTTCAAGTCCCTCCTCATCCTGACTTGGAGCTATATCACAGTCTCTGGGTCCAAATACTGGAACTTTGTTCCTAACAGCATTGGGTATGTCTTCAGCAGGTGACCTTCAATGGTCCAGGAAAGTGACTCACTGCCATCTTGTTGGGGGCAATAGATACTGGCCCAACCAATTCATGTTCCATAATAATTTCTAAACAAGTAACTAAGGTTCTTGGCTAATTTTGTATTGTATTCTAAAGGAAACAGTAATTTAATTCATACTTCATTAAAAAAAATTATGCAGTGTCTTTCACAACCTCAGGACATCTCAATGTGCTTCATAGCTGATGAAGCACTTTTGAAGTGTAGTCACTGTTGTAGAAAATGTGCGTTCATAATTTGTGGTAAGTGTAAGTTACTGTGAACTTTAATTAAAATGGTTTCTTTATAAAACATAATCAGCCCACTAGTGCAGCTTATTTGAGTCTTCTAACACATGCTAAATCTTGGCAAACTGGCACATCCTTGATCAACATAAATTAATTACAATGGCGCTTAATCAACACTGCAATTTTGTTTCACAAGAGACTTGGAGAAGGAAAACACCCATGACCATTGAGGAAACAAACTGGCATCTGAAAATTCCCTTGTATTTTAAAGACCAGCTTGAGTTATTTTGATCACTACATGGGGATCTACACGCAGTTAAGAGAAGCTAGCTGTTAACTGCATTCTTCAAAGTTGTGGAAAGATTTGCTGAAGCTTGATGGAAGCCAAGTGTCCTATAAACAGGAAACTGTTCACATGCCAATGTGAAAGTTTGGGGATTAAAAATGGAATTCAGGTGAACTTCTTTATACAAGATCTTGTTGAACAAGCTGCTATTGAAATTCAGTGCACCAACTAAAACGTAATTGATTGTAATTATTGGGTGTGGGATTCTATCAACGTGTGACTGACCTATTAGGCATTTCCTGTTCCACAAAATTCAGCTGTTGCTGTTACCAGATTTCAACCTAAATTGTACACAAGACTAGGTCATTTGGCCCCCTAAACCTGCTGCCCAGTGTAATAAGATCGTGGCTGATCAGATTATGGCCTCAACTCTATTTTTCTGTCAGCACTGCCCCCAAATCCTCGATTCCCTTATTGATCAAAAAAGCCATCTAACTCGGCCTCGACTCTCCTCAATGATCCAGTATCTACTGCTCCCAGGGGAAGAGAACTCAGTACGTTAATTAGCCTCTGAAAGGGGGGGAGAAAAGTACAGTTTAACCTCCTTTTTCCTGGAGCTATTTCTACTGGAGTGAAGTATATTTGTACCGAAACCACAAAATTGAGTTCTTAATTAACTCGGTGAACATGTCAAAAATGCCCCAGGTGAATCTGAGTCACTTTCAGCATCCAGCTGAAGGTTCAACAGTTAGGCTTGCAGTGCAGGTTAGTTGATTATTATTCTCTTTGCTACTATCTAATCTAGAGATGACAAGTTGCTCACCTAGTTTTGACTTCATTGCTGCTTTATTAAGTGTCGATTATAAACTACTGAAAGGTAGTTTGCAAGTGTGGAAAGTGATTTAGGAAGGCCAATGGGATTCATAATGATTTGAGGAAAAGAATTCAGCCCACTTTTCCAGAGTCCCCATCGATTGTATTCAAGTATCTAGTTGTTCTGTAAATGGATCTGGGTTTCTGCCGACAGTATCTTTTTGATGGTATATTCCACGTGCTGATCAAAATTTCATTTTATAACACGTTTGAACACATGCCCCTAGTTCCACTTTAGTTTAATTTAGCAATCACATGCAAGCCAATAAGATAAATTTTTCTAATAAAGGGAAAATACTGTGAATGTGGGAAACCTGGAATAAAAACAAAAAATGCTGGATAAACTCAGTAGGTTAGACAGTATTTGTAGATAGAAACATCGAGGGCTGAATTTCTACCAAAGTGGGTGGAAGACAGATGTGTTTTCTGGTTTAACAATGTTACAAACTGGTGGAACTTCGGACCATTTGAATAAAACTTGCAAATCACTGCTGAATAAGATGAGAGGTCACCCAACAAATGTGAGGTGATGCATTTTGGAAGAAATAATGTAGGGGTGGCTTATACAATATATGGTAGAACCATTTAAGAGTACAGAAACAGAGGGATTTTGATGTGCAAGTTCACAAGTCCTTGAAGGTGGCAGAACAAGTGGAGAAAGTGGTGAAGAAAGCATATGTTATGCTTGCCTTTATAGGAAGGGGTATAGAGCATAAAAGCTGGCATCTAATGTTGCAGTTGTATAGAACGTTGGTTACTCCACATTTGGAGTACTGCGTCCAGTTCTGGTTGCCGCACTACCGGAAGGACATGGAGGCCTTAGAGAGTGCAGAAGAGGTTTACCAGGATGCTACTTGGTATGGAGGGTCTTAGCTATGAGGAGAGATTGGGCAAATTGGGGTTGTTCTCTCTGGAAAGATGGGGAATGAGGGGAGACTTAATAGAGGTGGATAAGATTATGAAGGGTATAGATAGAGTGAACAGCGGGAAGCTTTTTTCCAGGTTGGATATGAAAATCGCGAGAGGTCATGCTCTTAAGGTGAGGGGGGCAAGGTGTAATTCAGATGTTAGAGGGAGATTTTTCACACACAGGGTTGTGGGGGCCTAGAATGCACTGCCAAGTAGGGTTGTAGAGGCTGACACGCTAGAGTTGTTTAAGGCTTACTTAAATAGGCATGTGAACTGACTAGAGATGGAGGGATACAAAAGAATGTTCTAGTTAAGGATCAAGAGCCTCGGGACATTCCTGGGAATTAATAGATTCCTATCGGCTGTCCAATAAATTTTATGGCTCACCTGTCTCTTACGTTGGAGCTACTAGGGATCTTCTGTGAATGTCAGTATAGGCTGTGTATGTTTATTAATGTCTCTTTTTTACATCCATAGGCGACTTGGTCTGCTTTGGCCAACAAGGGTCATACATGCGATGGGTCATGCGAGGGCTGCTCTTGGATGTAGCTTCGAGAGTTGCCTAGTTCTTCACGTCATTAGTATACACTTAAACTGGACCAATTGATGGGCAACACGACAGCTTAGTGACTATCACTATTTGCTGTGAAATTACAGGGACTCGGGTCAGATTTCCGGCTCGGGTTGGTGTCTGTGGGAGTTTGAGCATTCTCCCCGTGCTAGCGTGGGTTTTCTCTGGGTGCTCCAGTTTCCTCCCACACTCCAAAAACATGCTTTCAGGCTGATTAGTGTTAATAAATTGTCCCTAAATTGGATCTCCCTTAATCTGGTGCACACAATTCCCTAAATTTGCGCCCCTTTATTGTGGAGTCCAAGATGTAGACAAAAGTTGTAGGTAGGAGGAGGATTGGCATGAGGCACTCAGTGTTAAAATGGGTGGTGTGGGCTTGTAGGGCCGAAGGGCCTGTTTCCTGTGTCGTGTTGTTCTTTGTTCTAACACCAGGTTGGAGTCCGGCAGGCTTATTTGAAATCACAAACTTTCAGAGCGATGCTCGTCTGTCAGGTGAAATGATCTGATGAAGGAGCTGCGCTCTGAAAGCTTGAGATTTCAGATAAATCTGTTAGACTATAAGTAGGTGCTGTATGACTCTTTATCTTATCGACTCCAGTCCAACATTGGCATCTCCACATCATGATCGTGGCTAAATATTTTGACAAAACAAAAGTATCAATCTTCCTGCGATGCCCACATTCCTCAAAGCCCAGTCTGTCCCTCCGATTGTGCTTTGTATAGACTCCATTTTGCATGTTTTCAAAACGCCTAGAACTTGCCAAGTAGTTCCAACATTTGGCAGATCAAAATGTGGAACTATTTTTCTGAATGAAACTTACAAAACATTCTCTCCAGTTCGTTTCTCCGGCCTGTCTGTGCCACTGGATTTTCTTGTGCCATCTTGTTGCTGTTTTTAAGCAGATATTCAAGGATTTCAAATCTGATTTTAAAATTACACTCGAGCAAAAGTTACAATAAATAGTTGAAATGGAAAAAATTGAACTCCACAAGGGGAGGGGATCAAACACTTGCAGCGTTAAAGACATAATTTGCATGTGCACAATCCAGGAATGGGTTCACAATTGTGGACAAGCTTACTGTGTAGATTGGTCTCTGGAATTGCTTCAGTCTTGCACACTAAACAACCACTGGAATGTCAGCTATGCATTTGATGGTCCTTTGTTAAGATGTTTACTGTGAATTATTGAAGTGTGGTTTAGTTAGCTAATGACAGCTAAAGGAAAAATAAACACTTCTTGAAGCAACTTTGAGCAGATCTTGGTGATGGTAGTTTTCACTTTAATGAATTGTATACTGTTTACGCTACCTGTCAAAAGACAGCTTTTAAATAGCACATTTTTAATGAGATCAGTCCTTGTTGTTCTTCAGCAGTGACTAGCTGACTGAGGGAGTTAGGTAGAAACACACCAGTTTTGTACAGATCTTGGCAGTAGTTTGAAGACTGTTAAATTTCCAGAGATGTTGTCAGGGTTGGGTAATAGAGGCTGTCGCTTCTGAGTCGAGGCTAGAGCATAATCAGTTATAATCTAGATCAGAAGCTCCAAGATATATTATAAATTCAGGCTGGATCATAAATATTTTGCAGTTTGATGTTTCACTACATGTATGATTCAAATGACCCACTAGGGAGCTTTTTATCAAACGGTTTATTTAAGAATACTGCAGTTAACACACAGAAAATTAGCAATAGTTTTTAATAGTTACAAACAAGAAAAGAGAACAACCATATCATTATATAAATCTTGACAACTAAATGCACTGTCTCCAATATAACCAAACTACCTTGTAAACCTATGCCTGCCTTAGGTTTAGCACAGTAAGTAAGAATGCTCACATGATGCTGGAACTTAGTCCTTTGGTTAGAGAATTGAAACTCTGACTTCCCTGTTTTGGAAACTCCCAGCACGAGATAATGCCACTCTAGCTAGCAAAGCACCACCATCAGACTTTTTCTCTCCAGAAGGCAAGAAAAAATGCTTCCATGGTAGCAGAATTTCTAATACCAAGGAGAGAGGCACAGAAATACTGCTTTTCAGCCTGAAGTCCAAACACCTTCTAACTTAACAGCAGCCTAAATGGAAAGTTTAAAAAAAAGCTTGTCACTCGGCCTGTCAATCATTCTTCCCCCTAATAATTCCAAAGGATTGTAAACTTGTGAAGCTCCAGGAATCGCATTAGGCCAGATTAAAAATAAACAAAACCCATAAAAAGGCATCTAAGCAGATAGGTTGGCAACAATGAAAATAAACACAGCTGCTTTTAAACTGCAGGGAGCACGATTTAAAATAATTTCTTAAAGGTAAGTAACATCTCACAATCCAATGTAATTCTGATGGAGGGCTGTATGATCAGGGGATGATAAATCGAGGCCCCACTTGACTGCTTGGGTGGGTATAAAAGGCCCCTTGATGCTATTTAAAGAAGAGCAGGGAAGTTATTACAAGTGTTTTCGCCAGTACTTGTCTCAATCAACATAAAAAGTAATTATCTGGTTATATTGCTGTTTGTGGGAATTTACTCGTGCATAATTGACTGCCAAGTTTCCGACGTTAGAGTGACTACACTTCAAGAGTAGCTCCTTGACTGAAAAGTGTTTTGAAATGTCTGGTTATGAAATGCGTTAGATAAATGCAAGTCTTGCTTTCTTTGAGCTGAACTTTTCCCGATAGGCTATGGCTTTGACTTTCAACAATCTTTTTGCTGCGAATGAAACAGACTCCCACATGTTGATGGCTTCAGTGTGTGTATTGTGGGATCCAGTGAACTAATTTTCTGCAGATGTACTTGACAAAATATACAGGCCGATGTTACCTGCAGCAGCCAATGCTGGAAATTTCTTTTTTAACTAAGAATTTAAGCAGCATTTCTAACCCCCATGCCATTCGGAAGCCTACTTTGTAGTTTTCCAGGGGCGCTTATATTTTTCACTGAGGGGTCTCTTATTCTATGTTCTGCTACAGATATTTCTTACAATCTTGCCTTATTGTCATTAGCTGTTTGACACTGCTTCCAATTGATTTCTAATTGAATTTTTGTAAACAGAGTACTGTGCACTAACTGTCAAGACAAAATCCGCATGGTTACTCCTGACTGCAGTCATGCTGCAGAGCCAGACTATCTCGGCTTCCTTGTAACTATACAGACCAGCTCATCCTACCACAGGGTCTGTTTATTCAGAATGTTGCTTGTACTGGATTATATGTTTTTGAAAGGAATGTCTTTTCTTCCGAATGTATTTTTTGTTCACAGTGCCTGCTGGTTTGTGAATGAAACAATGCTGTGACTCTCCTGACTTGAAAGGGATAATTTAGTCCCTCCATTATTTCCCCCTTCTAAAAGTAGTACAATCGCATCATTTCAGGTTGCTAGTGCAGGAAGATATTTTGAGTTCATTTATTGGACCTGATTGGCCTGTCCAGGTTACAGCAGGCTTTCCAGAGATTGAAGTAGAAGTGACAGAATTCTGCAAAGTATCGAGGACTTAAAGGTAAGACTGATGGCCGTTTGCAGGGTGAAGCATGACTATAATGGATCAGCTTGAATCAGCATTCCTAAGGCAGATCATAAGTGCAACACCTAGGAATACTGCGATGTTGATGCAGTTGGTGTTCCTGGCCTGAGAAATGATTGTTGATATCTTTGATTTAAGATTCTAGATTCATGCTTTCTAGCATGGGACTGCAGATGACAACGATATGCTGTTTTAGCTGGCTGACATTGAAATACTGTTTATTTTGCAAGATGATTTTAACTCGTCTGTTTATTTCCCCTCTCAAAATACGTGTGTGCTGTACTGTTGGAGACTGCATTATTGGAGCATGGTTGACTTAACCTAGTCTGGGTTAAGGTAGGCAAATAATTGGCAGACCGCTTTCCCATGCAAGATATGCTGTATAAGCCTTGAACATGGCTGAATGCTACTGGGAGAGTTGAGTAGATTCTTGTGTATTAAGTGGAACATACTGCATATCTGTTTTTGATCGGTAAAAAAGTTCATTGTGTGGCGCACACTTTTTTTCTTTTTAACATTTGGTTTGTATACGATTTGAATCAAGGAATCTGAAATGGCAGAAGCTGTCACTAGACAGTGTTGCTACTGTTGAAGCAGAATTAAACAGAGCCAGCAGCTGTTGTCCAGTATTATGGCTGACTCCAGTGTGATTGCTCAGCAAGTTGAAGTAACATTGCAGCATTTCTGTACAATTTAAAAAGATATGTATGTGTGGTTTAATAATATTGCAGGTTGTAGCATTAGGCATTTTCTGCCAACATGTATCGAATGTGCCTCTATTGAGCGGATCATCCTGCTGAAAGATGCTAGAAAGAGAGAGAGAGAGGGGCGAGGTAGATATTCTACAGTGAAAGTGAGACACATTGTAGTGCACTTTTGCTGGGTCAGGAAGTAGCAGTAGGGCTGCAGGCATGGTTGCTGGGAATAAATGACTTATCTGGCATCATGTTCAAGAGAGTACAAAGGAAATGATTAATGTACTGAATTACAAAAACTAAATTAAATGAAAATGTATTTGGATAGTAAATGCCAAGATATTTGTGGGGTTGATTCACTTTCTTACAGTCTGTTATTTCCTGAAGAGGTGACTGTTTTTGACCATAAGATTTTCTTTTGCATGAAGTTGCATGACATCTATAGTTTGAACACATTCTTTTCAGGTGTTCCCCTCGAGCTTATTAAGATGTATACATTGAATTACAACAGAAGTTTTTTTTATTAGTTACCAAGAAGTGCTAAAACATGGAAGTGTAGTTTGCTATTTTACTGTTGAACTTGAGTAACTTATGATTTTTAATCAGTGTTGTGAGTTGTGTATCCACTGCTTAATGAAGCACATCAGGGACAGTAATTATCATTTTTTTAAAAAATGTGGGTTAGGTGATTTAAATGATCATTGAAAAACAATCCTTTCCTAAAATGGTATTTGTGTTTTAAAATTAAGGAATTCTGGTTTATATTACAAGTTTTCACTTTATTGAAGTGTAGACTGGGTTATTTACATATATTGCACCATGTAACGGATAGCACAAGAGGATGGTACAGTGGTTAGCACTGCGACCTCACGGTGCCAGGGTCCCAAGTCCAATTGCAACCTTGAGGCTTTTGCATTGTTCTCCCCATGCTTGTATGATTTTCTTCTGAGTGATCTGGTTTATTACCACAGCCCAAAGATGTGCAGGTCAAATGGATTAGCCATGCTAAATGCATAGGGTTATGGGTCGGGGGGTCCTGGGTGGAAATGCTTTTTTGGTGAGTTGGTCTGGGCTCGATGGGCTGAATGGCTGCCTCCTGCACTGTAAGGATTCTACGAAACCATTTCACCTGGGAATTGAGCGTTTTTTTTTCTCGTTCATATTTTTCCTCATTCGCATTTTTGCTCGTACAAATGTTTGGAATGTTCCTAAGTTCATGAAAGAAATGATCGAGTTGAATAGATAAGAGTTCCCAGGCAAGCCAGTATTGATTTTATCTTGTTCTCCCTAGCTTTCAATACATGTTGGATGATGGATGTAAGCTTCAAAACCAAACTTCTGAGGAATCCAAGTAGTTCGAATTTCCATTAACATGATGTGTGATTCTTGCTATCAAGAAAAATAAACACATTTGGCAATCAAATCTTGGGGCTCTGAGATATGAAGCTGGAGATTAACTAATTAAAAACATGGATTTATATAGCTTTTTTAAAACACTGTCAGGACATCTTAAAAGCGCTTCATTGTTAATTTAAGTACTTTTAAAGTTAAGTCATTGTTGTAATATAGAGAAATATGGCAGATAGCTCATGCACAGAGACCCCATAAAGCAATGTGATAATCAGATAATGCACTTCTGATGGTGTTGGATGCAAAGGAAATTTCTGTCAGAATATCAAGGGAATTGAATTGCCTTTCTTAATGTGCTATGGGATCCTTCATACACACTTATGAAATTTCTCTCTACTGGTGAGAGTTCCTGTCACGAATCTGGCTGATGTTTGAGGGATCCCAACTTGGAAGCATGGGTTTGCGAGGGTGTATCGTTTTGTCTACAAGAATGGTGTGATACTGAATGAGAATAGTAACGAGCCCAGCCATAGCGTAACACTTATTAAAGATTTATTACAATAAAGAGAAGGCACATGTATATGAGCAGGATTATTATGATCTAAGACAGTTACATACAAGAGACTAAACATTCAAGTTAAGTAGGAACTACCCTTTTGATCCAAAGTACATTTACAAGATCTGAATTCTTTTAGGACTTCCTTCTTATCAAACAATATCCAGTCCAATAGATCTATATGTAAAGGACAGTTTATAGTTCCCACGCTGTACCCGATTGAGTGATTATTTTGAGAATGTCTCTCCCTAAAGATATGGGTTATAAGTGCCTCAATGAAGGTTTTCTGCAGTCTTTCTTCTAGTCTGCTAGCTAGAAGTGCCTTAAAGGCTGCAAGATGGAATCTGCCCCTGCTTCCACTAGAAGATTGCCAATTATATCATTATTTTCCTTTGAAGATTCTCTGTGTATATTTGGCTCTCCGTCCCCTCAGCTTCTGTTAGTTCTAAAAAATTAACTCTGTCTTCCCTGGATGGTGCAATTGTCTACCAAAAGCACTTCTTCTCAGCAGGGTGTTGAATTTCTTTTGGTCTGTCTACAATTGCTAATCTCATTGGGATTCATATTCTCTAAATTACATCCTATTGAAATGCTGGTAGCTTTGAACCTGCTGGCACATTGATGAAAATTCCTAATGCACTACCACCAACTCTCAAGCTCCCACAGCCATTTAACGCTGACGTCAATTGTTTGACAGTGGGAGGAACTACTACCCACCCTCGGAAGACAGGTCCACCCATGAGAACCTCTGGCCAATCACTCTTCAACCTGGCCAGGCACAAAGCTGTAGTGGCCGGAGGTGGTACTGCAGCGCTATGCCTGGGACTAAGTCTCGGGACATTTTGGAAAGGTAAGTCCTGGAACAGGGACAGGAGGTCAGGAGGGACGAGTCCAAGACCTCCAATGTCCCAGGGTGGGAGGGAGGGTGCAGATGCTTCAACTAAAAGGGCCTTCAGAATGAGGCAACTCCCCCGTACCCTTCCTGACTAAGATGACGATAAGTGTAAATGTCACTTTTCCATTCTATCAACACCTGCTCCTGTCAACCTAAAAGTTGAGGCTGGCTGAGTAAAAATGCCTTAATAGATTTGGTGAGTTGCCTCATGAGACCCTGCCCCCCTCAGCATGAATTGTGTCTGGATTTGGATGGGCCTGATCATTTGATTTCATACTCCACCCCCTGCCTTGTGGGGAGGGGGTGTGTATGTGTGTAATAAAACTCTGCTCCAACTCTCATCAACCAGCTTGTGGGCATCTTAACTTTACCAGATAATGGCTAGAATTTTATCACCTCGCCCTTCCTAAAATTGGGGTGGGTGAGGGTCACAATGGAATTCTTCGTTAGCTCGCAAGATCCCACCCAAAGCCTTGGGCTGGCAAGGCAGTAAAATTCCAGGAAATGTTAGTTCATCACCTACCTTAATTTAAGTCATCATGTGATGGATTTTGGCTCTCATGAGGTTAGCTTCCCTCTCCAAGTTGTTGTGATATATCTCTATGCCGTCCTTTTATTTGCCAAAATCACCTTACTGCTTGCTTCTGGTTGGTTCAGGAGCTTGTTACTGTATTAAAAGAAGCAAACTCCAATATTAACAAATAGGATAACTGAATCACCATGCCAAAATCCCAAATTGACCAGGTTTTTGAAAAATAACACTTAGTGGTTAAATCAGATTGTGTTTATGTACTAAAGAATTGAAGAGAAATAATGCTGCATATTGTTAAACCGGTTATATAATCTACCCCTCATTTGAATTTACTTAATTTGAATTATGTGATGGATTTTCCCTCCGCCCAAGTGTAAATTAATGAGTGCTGTTTTTACTTAGCGTTTTTTGGTGAGAGCAGGAGCTATACATTACACAATCATAGGTGGCAATGTAAATCTCTGAAGAGGGGGATTGTTAGGAAATTGCATATAATTAGCCTTGCCTATAAATATTTGTGGTATATCAAATAGACACAGCACATGCAATTTCCGCTTTGGTCTCAAACTATTTGAACTAACTTCAACCCATGTTTGAAGCTGTTCAAATGTTAACTATGGAAATTATAGCTAAATCATGAATTCAACTGGTGTAAATCAAATTTCTGATGCCAGACTTGAAGGTATTTGATTCAAAGGTGCTAGTTTTAAACAAAAGCAGAACCCAGCTATGGTATTGGGGTCTTGCCTGCCAGCTGGAGAGTCAATGAGGCCCACACTGCCACTTTTTGGAAAAGCCCACTGACCCACAAGTGAGCCAGGCAGTGGTGAGATTTCCTGTGTGCCTTCTCCTAGAATGAAAACCTCGAGTGGAACTCTCACCTGCTGGGAGCTACCAGCAATCAAAACATTGGTAGCTCTTGAGGTGCAGAGGTGGCTATGGTTTCCATCGTAAGGACAGGCATCAGTGCCCTGGGATCATGGAATGATCCAGGCTCCAGGTGAGTAATGTGTGCTTTCCCTTCCCAATATCAAGTCCTTTGATCAGATATTAAATGAGCCTTTGAAGGTCCCGAGTAACTGAATTAATACCAGCAGTGATGACATGAAACTCTTAATTAATTGGCTGTTTAATGGCTTTGATAAGTGTTGGAGAGGAAAGGTAGGTCATACACTTTCTCACCCAGAACTTAATGCTGATGGGGGCAGAAAGATGCCAGCGTTTTGTCTCCTAATTACACCTCCCCCTTCCCCACCTCCCCCATCACCAAGCTCACCATCAACAAGGGCAGAAGATTCCAACCTACAGATGGGTTTGCTATCATTGGTTGAACCGATAAATGATTTGGCATTGTTAAAGACTATTTGAATCTGAAATAAAATGTAGTTCAGATGATAAATATCAATTATTTATATAAGAACGAAGTTTAATTTTGGAGAATTGATGTGATTATTGACTTATGGGGATAAAATGTTGAAGATTGAAAGTTCATAAAACTTTGATTTTTTAGCATTTAACATTTTGTATTTATGGTTTCAGCCTTGACATTGATTATTCTAATGGTGGGCCCTAATTATTTTGTTGTTGCACCAAGATGCAAGTCTGTGAAAAGATGCATGACCACCCCTTGCCATATGCCAAATGATATTTCTCTTGTGGTCTCTGTGCAAATTCAATGCATATTTCCAAACTTGGCTTTACATATCCTTGGAATTGTACAGCAAACTTAGTGTGTGCAAATTTTATATTTTGGAAAGTTTTTCAGATTTTGTGATTTTTTTTGCGGTATTGAAGAAAGAGAAATTGCTCAAATCTCCCAAGCATGCCAATTTACACACAAAAATTTCAAATTAAGAACGATTGTCAATTTTTTTGTATAGTGTTTGAACTTATTGCTATTTGTTTTTTTTATTTGATAAGATGCATGTAGAAAAGATGCTTCGGCGAGCAGGAGCTATGGGATGTATGTATATAAGACCCAATGAGGAATTCAGGAGAAACATCTTTATCAGGAGAGTCTGTTAACTGTTACATGCACGTACAACCTTAATTGGTTGTGGATGGCTAACTTTTGTTTGAATCTGTTGCTTCTGTTCTTCTCTTCCCACATTTAATGTGAATTTGGCTTCATGTGCGATATAAAATTCAGAAATGCATCTAAGTTGCAGAACCGGGCCATTCAGTCCAACCAAATCATGTTTTGCACCAAAGGTAGATGAATTCTTCTAACTATTTAGCAACCTGTCCTTCATTTCATCCAACTACTCAATCAATCTTGAATGTGATATAACTTACATATCTGCAATTAATCTTGGAAGTGAATTCCCCATCCCTTCAACGCCCAACGGGTGGCTTGGTGGCATTGTAATCAGCACTGCTACCTCTTGGCGCCAGGGACCTGGATTCAAATCTGATCTTAGATCATTCTGTGTGGAGTTTGCACGCTCTTTGTGTCTGTGTTAGTTTGCCCTGGGTGCTCTGGCTTCCTCCCACAGTCTAATGATGTGTGGGTTAGGTTGATTGGCCATACTAAATTGACCCTAGTGTTGGGGGATGAGTAGGGTACGTAGTGGAGTTGTGGGAATGAGGCCTGGGTGGGATTGATTTGATGGGCCTTCTGCACTATGGATTTCATGAACTTTTATCCACCCTGACCCACTTTCCAAACATTAGCCCATAATCTGTGAGATTCCTCATTCTAGGCATAATATTGGAGGCCAGTACATACAGTACTCTAAATAAGTACTTTCTGAAGTTTGTTTGGGTTCACTATTATCTCTTTGCTTTTATATTGTCTGTCTTGAGATAAAACGCAGAATTTTATCAGCTATTTTTACAGACTTGAAAGGTCCTGAAAGGTCAATGTCCTGCAACCTCTACTCCCAATTGCTTTCTTCCTGAATGGATGAAGTTTGTGCATCTATATTCAGGGAAGCTATTCTTGGAAACATTCCATTGAGCCTGTTCTATCATTTAGGTGAGATCAAAGCTGTTCTATATTCCAACTCAATCCACCCTTAATGTTTTTGGCTTGTAAAATCGATCAAATTGCTTTAATGCTTATTGCTTTTTGTGGAAGAAGGTTCCATATTTCCACCCTTTATACAGAGCTGTTTTCGAACTTATGTCCTGAAGGATTGTTAATGATTTTAAGGTTATAACATTTTGTCTGGAACTCTTGGTTAATGGAAAAGCTTTCAAATTTAATCACACTATTCTGAAAAACTGAATCAGGTAGACCCTTAAACCTTTTGTATTCCAGCCCAGTTAACCTATTCTCTGTTCATAACCTAACTTCTACATGCCTTGTAACATTGTGTTGAATCTGTGATACACAAAGGATACAATGGAAGAAGTATCATTTCTAAGGAGCAATCTCCAGAACTGTACTGAAGACTAAAGACGTAATCTAACCACACTGTGTAGCATCAGTAACATGTCCGCCCTTTTATGTTTTAGTTATAAAGGCTAACATTCTATTAGTCTTTGATTTATCTTTTACCTGACTGCATTTTATTGATCTGTGTGTAAGGAGAAAACTATCTCTTTGGATCTTCACCTGTTCCTATCTTTTCACTGTTGAAATAATATACAGTCCAAAATGGATGACCTGACATTTACCTGGATTGAAATCCATCATGGCTTTGCTGATTTATGTTCCTGTCATGTTACTCTGTATGCCACCAGTCTGAGTCAATGACAAACTTGATGTGGTTCACTTATATATCTTTTGAGTTGTCAACTAATATTGTGACAATTCGAGGCTTTGACACAGATCCTTGTGGAGCACTGTCAGTCACTTCTTTCCAATTTGGGTATGTATCCATTATCTTAGCTCTGTCTTCTATTGCCTAACCAGATAAATCCATTGATATTAATTTTTGCTTAAGTCTCTTTGGTAAAAGCATATTGAATGTTTTTTACTAAGAACCTGTCTGATAACTGTAAGGATGTTCTGACCTGGAACACTGGTTTGTGGGCAAATAGTTCCATTCACAGGAATGGTGCGAGAAGGCACATGCAAGATCCAATGAGCACAGTAACCAGCCCAGTCATAGTATAACATTTTTTTTAAAGACTGTGCATTTCTTTATTGTAATAAACAGGACTATAATGATCAAAGACACAAATGAACTATAAATGCACCCCGAGTTTAAGTAGGGATTACTCTTTTGATAAGAACATTTAGAAGAAAGTTAAACTTTTAGTGTCAAAAGTGGACTGTAATGAGGTTACTGTGAAAAATCCCCGAGTCACCATACTCCGACACCTATTCGGATACACTAAGGTACGTGGCCAATGCATATAACCTTGTGTTTTGGACTGGGGAAGGAAACCAGAGCATCCTGAGGAAACCCATGCAAACATAAAAGTGCAGACTCCGCACAATAGAATAGCTCCTCTTGGTTTGGTCTTTGTCTCCACAAGGATTTCTGCAGTCTTGCTTCTGGTCTGCTAGCTGAAACTGACTTGCCGGCTGCTATATAGAAACCACCTTTATGCTGTGAGATGGAATCTTCCCTTCACTTTCCACAAAATGGTTGCCAATTATATCACTGTTTCCCTTTGGTTCTTTATGTATTGGTTGCCTATCCCCTCAGCTTCTGTAGTTATAAAAGATTAACAAGACAATGTCTGCCTTCCCTGGATGATGAAAACCAAAATGGTCTATCTAAAATCTACCTGTCTACACTGCCAACTTAGTTACTGAGACTTGTATCCCCTGAAATATCTTTTGAAATGCTGTGTACATTCATGATCCCATATAAATTACATACATATTCTGCTACCTTAAATTATTTTCTAAAAAGTCTTCAATTAAGTTTGTTAGGACCACAAGGAACTACAAAAGGTTGTGAATGTAGCCCAATCCATCATGCAAACCAACCTCCCATCCATTGACTTTTGTCTACACTTCCCGCTGCCTCAGGAACCTCAGACTTCTGTATGTTTTTCCTAACAGAAGGTGGAAGAAACAATGTCCAGGGTGTGTGAGGTCCTTAATTATGCTGACTACTTTGCTGAGGCAGTGGAATCCAACTGACTCAAGAACAGGTTTTTCTCTGCTTTCAGACTTTTGGATAGACTTACCTTGCAGTGAGTTGATCCTTTTCTAGACCCTAGTTATGACTGTAACACTATATTCTGCATTTTCCTGTTTCCTTCTCTATGAACAGTATGTTTTATCTGTATAGCGTGCAAAAAAACAATACTTTCCACAGTTCATACATGTGACAATAATAAATCAAATCAAAAAGTTAAACAAGGCTGATACTTCAGAAAGAAAGCCAACAAGAATTTGAAATCAACTCCAATTTCTTTATCACTCCATCCCTATGTATTGTATTAATTTCTCTGCGACAAATGTTAGTATAAATGGTCATAATTTGTGCAAGTGGGTATTGGTAAGGTAGCAAGCAAATGGTTAAGTGGGTGTGGGCTACTTGTGGCAGTGAGTAATCAGATCAAATTGGGGAGGTTAGTCAGGTCAGGTTATGGGCCAACTGGGTCGGGGGAAGTCGAGTAGCAAGGCTGGCTCTAGTTGGGTTAGTGTGGGGGCCAGAGTCTGGTTAGGATCTAGTCATGTCAGGGTGAGTTGGGGCGGGCTAGTCGGGTTAGTATTGGGGGGTGATAGGGGAGCAACATTCAGGTGGTGGGGTTATTGAAATGATGTGATGAGAGTCAGAGGGAGAGAATATGGGTGGGGGGGGTGTGGTAGTTGTCAAAGAGGTAATTGGGGACCAGGAGTTGCGTCTTTTTTTTTCTCTCTGTCTAACATTTCCTGGGTAACTACTCATAAGTCAGAAGCATCAACAATCTCCAACTCTAACTCAGAGTTGCAGATGTTTTTGAGGGTTCTGGAGTGCAAGGGAATTGCCCTTTAGAAGTGTATTGGGATTTTTGGGAGGAATATTAGTGCATCTTCTGGGGCACTTCAGTTCTCTGACCATTCAGAGTCCAAAAGAACTGGATCAGTATCTTTGTTTACTGCTAAAGACTGACAAAAAGTAACTACTCAAATCTAACACTTATTTTCTTTTGTGATAGCCACGCGTGTTTCTCAAAGGCCCATATTATTCTTGAGGACCCTTTTTTATAAAACAAACTTGTCAGAAATTGTTTAATCTTTTAGTCAAATTTATTTTTATATTTGTTATTTATAGTTCTTTCCATCATTCTCACTTTCTTTTGCTATCCCAGTCTATTTTTTGTTAGCGCCAGTTGAAGATATCCCATTAAATGAATTGTTTACTGTGTCCATCCTCTCTCCTAAATAGAAGGATTCCAACAACAAGAGAGTTTCTGGTTTCCCTTCCCTATAGTGTCTCGTGTCTCATGTCTCATGTTAATTATTTAATAAGTGATAGTTGCATCCAATTTTCCTATCCTAGAATTTTAATTCCTTAGCAAAAACTAGAATCTGTTCTTAGTGATGTGGCAGCAGGACACTTGGAAAATCATAATCTGATCAGCAGGCTCAACAAAATGTTTTACAGCAGCGAAGGAAGGCATTTATATGGAATGGTGATATTTATTGCGAAAGGACTGGGAGTATGAAAGTAGAGAAGTGTTGTTGCAATTGTATAGGGTGTTGGTGAGACCACAGCTGGAGTATTGTTTCCAGTTTTGATCCTCTTATTTGAGGAAGGATATGGTGGCATTGGAGACAGTTCAGAGATTAGTATGTAAAAAGAAAAAAATCCTCATCACTATCTGGAATCATTCTCACAAATCCTTTCTGCCCCTTCTTTAAAGTATTCATGTCCTTTCCAAATTGCGCTATACAAATCTGTTTTGTTCTTTGAGTATAGGAACATAGAAATTAGGAGCAGAAGTAGGCAAACTCAACACTTCAAGCCTGCTCTGTACTCAATCAGATCATGGCTGATCACTCCCTGGTCTCAAATTCACCTCCTCACCTGTTCCCCTTACCCTTTATCTTTTTTTAATTAGGAATATGTCCATATTTCCCTCAATGATTCAGACTCCACTGCACTATGGGGCAGTGAGTTCCACAAATTCATCACCCTCTGAGAATAAGTTCCTCCTTATCTCCATTTTAAGTCTACCACCTTGCAACTTATACCTGTGGCCTCTTATTCTAGGTTACTGAAGAGAAAACATTTGGTCCACATTTACTTTATCAATCCCTTTAAAAATTTTATATACCTCAATCTGATGTCATTTCATCCTTATAAACTCCAATAAGAACAAGCCCAAACCATTTAATCTCCCCTCATACACTAAACCTTTCATCCCTGGAATCAGTCTGGTGAATCTCTGAACTGTCTCCAATGCCACCACATCCTTTCTCAAATAAGGGGATCAAAACTGGAAACAATACTCCAGCTGTGGTCTCACCAACACCCTATACAATTGTAACAACACTTCTCTACTCCCAGTCCATTTGCAATAAATATCACTATTCCATATAAATGATATGAGTGAGGGGAACCTGTGTTTGTTGGCATCGCGCATTTTCAAAAGCATTCAAGGAAGTCCCACGTGAGAGAGGAAAGAATTTCCAGAGTGTGATCAGGAGAATTTTCTACAGAATGTTTCCAATCCAGCAAGGAATGACATTGCTGGATCTGATTTTGGAGAATGAGCTGGATTAAATGTCAGTTTTAGCTGGGTGGAGAGGGTTGTGTGGGGATCATAATATCAAAAAGTTTATCATAGCTACGGAAAAGGACAAGGAACATTTCAGAGTGAAGATGAATTGAGGGGATGGTGGGAGGATCGATTTAATTGGGATGAAAGCAGATCTGGCCCAGGTAGATGGCAAAACAAAAGAGGAATGAATAGACTAAGCCTATATTCCCTTGAGTTTAGGAGAGTATGTGATCTAACCGAAACAATTAAACTTCTTAAGGGGCTTGACAAGGTTGATTCTGAGAAAATGTTTTTGTAAACTAAGGAATCTAGAACATGGGATTAGAGTCTCAAAATAGAGGTGACTATTTAGAACTGATGAGAAATGTCTTCATTCAAATGGCTCTGAATCTTTGGGTTTCCCTACACTAGAGAGCCAAGGCTGTTCAGCTATTGAGTGTATTCAGAAAGGAGTTTGACAAATTTCTGGGCATTAAGGGACGTCAGGATAGTGCTGGAAGATGAGGTTTGGGTCAACCCAATGCCCATTTGAATGATTGAGCAGGTAGGAAGAGTCAAATGCCCTATTTGCATGACTTGTTGCTTGTGTTCTTAGGATAATTTATAGTGATATGTCAGTAATCACCAGCATGTTATATCTTCCACGCTGTTTTCGAGTATCTGATTTGATTTATCTCTTGTACTTTGTACTGGAATATAAAACTCTTTTGGGAAAGAGTCCTTACCTGACCTTATTACTATTCAGCTTATTTATTATTTGTCACTCATACTGGAACTACTTCAGTTCTTTTGCTGTTCCCTGAGCTCTATTCTTAAACTTACTTAGAATTAGATGACTTCCCATGTCTCTAGATGCTCAAGACAAACAAGCACATGCGTACATTTGATTTGATTTATTATTGTCAAATGTATTAATATACATTCGAAAACTATTGTTTCTTGCACGCTATACAGACAAAACATACTGCACGTAGAGAAGGAAACGAGAGACTGCAGAATATAGTGTTAGTTATAGCTAGGGTACAGAGCAAGATCAACTTAATACAAGGTAAGTCCATTCAAAAGTGTGAAAGCAGCTGGGAAGAAGCTGTTCTTGAGTCAGTTGGTACTTGATTTCACACTTTGGTATCTCTTTCCCAATGGAAAAATGCGGGGGTCCTTTATGCTGACTGCTTTGCCGAGGCAGCAGGAAATGTAGACAGAATCAATGGATGGGAGGCTAGTTTGTGTGATGGACTGAGCTACGTTCACGACCTTTTGTTGTAGTTGCAGTCTTGGGCAGAGCAACAGCCACACCAAGCTGTGATAAATCAGAAAGAACGCTCTCTATGGTGCATCTGTAAAAGTTGGTGATTGTCAAAGCTGACATGCCAAATTTCCTTGGTCTTCTGAGAAAGTAGAGGTATTGGTGGGTTTTCTTAACTATAGTGTCAGCATAGGGGGACCAGGACAGGTTGTTGATGATGATCTGAACACCAGAAAACTTGAAGTTCTCAATCTTTTCTACTTCGTTATTTTTGAAGTAGATAGGGACACATTCTCCTTTATGCTTCCTGAAGTCGATGACAATCTCCTTTGTTTTGTTGACATTGAAGGAGAGATTATTGTTGCCGCACCAATTCACCAGATTCTGTCTTATTCCTGTATTTTGTCACATTGTTTGAGATCCGACCCACTTTGGTAGTGTCTTCAGCAAACTTGAAAATTGAACTAGAGGGGAATTTGGCCACACAATCATAGGTGTATAAATACGACAATGACTTGTGGAGCAATGAGGATGATTGTGGAGGAGGTGGTGTTACCTATCCTTCCTGATTGTGGTCTGAGTGTTAGGAAGTTCAGTATCCAGTTGCAGAGGGAGGTGCTGTGGCCCAGGCCATGGAGTTTGGAGATGAGTTTCGTGGGAATAATAAGTGACTATTTAGAACTGAGAAATTTCTTCATTCAAAGGGCTTTGAATCTTTGGGTTTCTCTACATTAGAGAGTCAAGGCTATTCAGCTTTCTGTATTCAGAAAGGAGTTTGACAAATTTCTGGGCATTAAGGGATGTCAGGATAGTGCTGGAAGATGAGGTTTAGGTCAACCCAATACCCATTTGAATGATTGAGCAGGTAGGAAGAGTCAAATGTCTTGTTTGCATGACTTAGTTCTTGTGTACTTAAGATGATTTATAGTGATATGTCAGTAATGACCAATGTGTCATATCCTCCATGCTGTTTTCGAATATCTGATTTGATTTATCTCTTGTATTTTATACTGGTATAAGGCTGACCATTAGCCAATAAATAGGAGTCTGACATAGGTGTGCTTGTTAATTAGGTGTTCCAGAGTTGATTGTAGGGCCAGGAAAATGACATCTGCTGTGGACCTGTTGCAGTGATAGGCAAACTGTAGTGGATTCAGGTAATCTGGAGGCTGGAATTGATTCATACCATCTCAAAACACTTTATCTGTTTTCTGTGGTTTGTTTTCCCTGAAACTGGTTACTAGCCTGAGGTTCTAGCTTGAAGGGTGCCATCCACATCAAGAATGGCTGACCAGATGTCCCTACTACTCTTATTGACTTATTAACATGGTGGCATAGTGGTATTGTCATTGGATAAGCAATCCAGAGACCCAGAGTGGTAATCTAGGAATTCTGAATCCCACCACAGTGAATGGTGAAATTCAAATTCAATAAAAAATCTGGAATTAAGTCCCTTGATGAACAGGAAACTGTTGTCGATTGTTGAAAAACCATCTGGTTTTACTAATGTCCTTCAGGGAAGGAAATCTGCCGTCCTTACATAGTCTTGCCTACATGTGACTCCAGACCCACAGCAATGTGGTTGACTCTTAAATGCCCTCTGAAATTGAGAGCACAATTGGTTCAGGGGGCAACTAGGGATTGATACAAATGTTGCGCTTGCTAGCAATGCCCACATCCAAAGAAAGAATAAAACAAAATCAAGAGTGTGGTAATGAAATGTGTAAAGAATCTGGCAGGGTCTAGGGGAGCTGCAAATGACTGAAGCATCACCAGTGCCCATCTTAACATTGACCTTCCGGACTCATCATGGAGTTCAGAAATTTCAGACCATATTCATTGTCTCCATTTTAGCAGAGAGTGCATCATTGACCTAAAACGTTAACCCTGGCTAGAAATCCCTAGTCTTGTACGCTCCACTATCATTGCCAGCAAGAAAAAAGAATTCAGTGCTCAATCAAACCTCACCTGATGAAGGAACAGTGTGTTCTGAAAGCTTGTGGCGTTTATTATCAAATAAACCCGTTGGACTTTAACTTGGCATTGTGAGACGACTTACCACAACAGCAGGGCCAAAGAATTCCAACTGCAAGCAAGGTTGAAGGATTCTAGCCTCTCTCTCTCTCCTGACTTGCTGAATTTTTCCAACATTTTCTGTTTTTGCTTCAGATTTTCGGAAACAGTAGTTTTTTTAGTGTTAATAGCTTCTGTTCTAGATGACCATCTCTTGTGGCTTTTTCCAAGATAGTAATAATGTCATTATGAGCAGGACAATGTGCAGCATTTTTTTTTACAAGATGTTCCCAGGTTTATCCAGACACTTGAATCATTGCTCCAATATGCTGACAGATCATCAGTGATTATCCTAGTAAGCATGTGAACTATATATACCTGTGTTCAGCTGTTGTCCTTGAATATAATGTGGCTGACATTAAACATGTCTGCCACCTGTATCTATATAGCATCTTTCATGAGCCTAGGTTTATATTTAGAATTCAAATTTGAATCCAGATTTGAATTGGAACCCCAGAGCATTCATCAAGGTTTGTGATTTCAGTTCAGTGATCTCTACCCACTGAAGGAACCAAGTTTTTCTGGATTACAATTATTGTTGTAATACAATGGCTAGTTTGTATTTGTGTTGAAAGCTCGCTTTTTTACTATCAAATAAATCGGTTGTATTAATAATTGGTGTTGCTAAATTCTTACTAGTTTGTATAAAGCAGGTCTGATAAGTGGCAATGAGAAATTAATGTATTTTTCAATGAATGTTGAGCGATGAATGACCATTTAAGGAACAACCCAGATTTTCTTTGTGATCTTTTACAACCATCTGCTAGCAGGTGGTCTGTCAATATACCTCCATAAATGAAAGATTGTATCTCCAAAATATAGAACAACAGTCTCTGAATTCAATACATTACAAATACAATAATTTGTTTTCCAGGAAAGTGTATGTTAGAGCAACAAACAATAGAACAATGATTCCATAAAGCCTGTTGTATTAACTCAAAATTACAGTTTTAATATGCAAAACTTAGTAGGAGAGACTGGGATCCAAGGGTACAGCTTCAGAATAATGACAGGACTCTTTAGAACTGAGGAGAAGAAGGAATTACTTCAACAAGAAGGTAGTGAATTTATGGAATTCATTGCCACAGAAGGCTGTGGAGATCATGTCATTGAGTACATTTAAAGCAGGAGTGGGGGCAGTGCGGGGAGGTGGGTGTGGGGAATGTGTGGGTGTGAGGGGGTGGGGGGATATTGGGGGCGCAGGTTGGTGGGTGGCTGTGAAGGGGCAAAGGTGGGTGGGTGTGGGGTGGTGGGTGGCTGTGAAGGTTCAGTGAAGGTGTGCAGGAGAAGTTTTGTACACAAGGTGATGGGGGCCTGGAATGCACTGCCAAGTGAGGTAGTTATGTTAGTCACATTTATGACTTATCTTGATAAACATTTGAAAAAATGGGAAATAAAGGGATGTAAGTGGTTGGCCTAGTTAAGTAAATGGGATGGGGCAGACTTGGAGGCCAAAGGGCCTGTTCCTGTGATATTCTTAGGTTTCTCAACCCCATTAAAACAATCAGCCATGACTGAATGGTGGAGCAGACTCATTGGGTCAAATGGTTTAATTCTGTTCCTATATCTTATGGCCTTAAAAGTAACTTCTGTGATAATTTGAAAGATATGTAGTCAAAGTCAAAATGTTTTCTGTATTTGGCAAACAACAGCGCATTGAATAAAAATGGATTAGAGGTGGTAGGAATAAATGTGCTGATGTTTTAACTTCCAAGCAGCAAATACTCATCCTGAGACAAAATATAGAAATTAAAAAACGGCAACTGATAGAAGAGCAAGAGAATTTCTTGAGTTTGCCATGTTTTTGCGTGTCCACCTCCTTATCAAATGATGTCACTGGGAGGGAACATTTGATTGGGAGCAGGCAAGAAAATAAAGTGAAAAGTGTTGACAGAATGCATTAACATTCCTGAAAGAAAGAGGCTGACAGCTGGAATTGTGAGATGACATCCAACAACCTGTGGCAATTTATTTCAAAAGAAGGGTGTGAATATCTGCCAGGGAACGTGACTTAAGATGATAGAGATAAAATGAAGTGTGTGTGTACATCAGATACCACTGCTGCTGTGAATAGCTGTGAGCAAAGTCTATAAAGGCTGCCAGCTCAGGGCGAACAATGGAGATGCATCACTGTTCCTTACTCATTATGAGTACAGATTAAATAATTGTATTATTTTTAAGATGATGTTTGCTTGATTGTCTTTGGGAATCCAGGCATACTCGTGCAGAGCTTTCACTCATTTTAAATTTGTAGGGAAGAGACCATGAAATCTGTTCGCTTACATGTAAAAGCTACCCGTGTTCATGACTGGCTTGTCATTTCACAGTTTTTGTATATATAAATAGTTCTCTGGGTGATGCTGGCAAGGCAGCAACTGTTGCTCATCCCCACTTGCCTTGGGAAATTATTCCTTTTTGAACTGCTGCAGGCTTGTGATGGCTTCAACAATGGTATCAGATAGGGCTTCCCAAGATCTTGAAGCAACCATGAATGGATGATATATCTAAGTCAGGATGGTATAATTAATTGAAAGATAGAGGCAGAATTTTGAGATGATGATTCTCCACACCCTTGCTTGTTGGGGTGGAAGCTACACAGAAGGGAGGTGTGACACCACTTTATGTGCGACATATTATGGAGGAAGTGTAACATTGAGTCCAGTGATGGGGATCTACTAAACAAATCTGACTCTGCAGAGCTGGAGTCTTGCAGCTATGTCCATCTGGCTATGTGATGAATATAACCGTAACTTTCATACTGTTAGCTTGTAGATGATGGAGATGCTTTGAGGACTTGGGATGTAGGCTACTCAATGCTCCACCCTTGTAACCTCAGGGCTAATATTGGCAGATCTAGTTAAGCATCTGATTAGTGGTGACTCAAAAGAAGTTAGTAGTGGGTTACCCACCTCTTAGGTTATTGAAGTGTATTTTCTTCATTCTGATGTTCAAAATCTGTTGCCTCAGTTCTGAATGTTGTCGAGATTGACGTGTACTGCTTTGTTACCTGAGAAGTTGTGAATGAAATTGAATTATGGCATCATCAGCGCTTTATTTCCTAAGGGATGATTATTCATAGAAATCGCAGAATCCTTACAGTGCAGAAGGAGGCCATTCAGCCATTGTGCCTGCACTGGAAGTAATCCCACCCAGGCCCTTTCCCCCATAACCTCAGGTATTTACCCTGCTTGTACCCCTGACATTGAGGAGCAATTTAGCATGGCCAATCAACCTGACCTGCACATCTTTACAGTGTGGGAGGAAACTGGAGCACCTGGAGAAAATTGGATACAAACTTCACACAGACAGTGACCGAGGTCTCTCTAGAACATGGGTCCCTGGCACTGAGACAGCATGCTAACCACCGTGCCATTGAAACATGTAAAACTGATTTGGCTCAACACACTTCCCTGAGGAACTGCTGCTGTAATGTGCTAGGGCTATGATGATACACTATTTAACAGCTATTATAATCATCTTCCTTTGTGCTTCCAGTGTCTAGTTTCTTTCTCTGACATCGAGACATCTGTTTTGCTTAGTCTTTTAGGTCATTAAGTGCTTCTTTGGCATCAAGAGCAAATAGTTTGATTCACCTGTTTTTTGGCTAACGTGCCTGGGTCAGAGACTTTTTGTTATAACTCAGTTGATGTTTTGGTATACAGGTTTTTGATGATGCTTCTGACAACTCCTTCCTTCACTTCACTGATGATTGAGAGGAGGCTGATGGGTGGTAATTGTGGCTTGGATGTTGCCTATTTGTGGAATACCGTGCCTGGCCAATATTTCACAGAAATGGCCATGTGATAGCAGGTGTACAGAAGCTCGAGTAGGGAGTGGATAATTTCAGTCCTACATCTGGCACGTTGTTGGGATCTATAGTGTTTGCTAAGTCCAATGCACACAACCACTCTATAATGGCGTCTGGGGTGAGCTAGTTAAAGTCTGGAATATATACTATTGGTCATACTGGGATGACAGCAAAATAGATGGTCAACTCAGTATATTTAACTGAAGATTAAAGACAGATGCTTCAGCCTAGTGTCTCATGCTTATGTCCACCATGTATGCGAGCAATGTTGTTCATTGAGCCTCTTTCTGCAAGTTATTGTGTTGTCGCTTCAACAAGTTCATTTCTCATTCTAAACCTAATACTGTAACTTAAGATCGTGTAGGTTCCTGTATTCACCTACTTGATGCAGACCCAGACTGTCCTTCAGGCATTTGCCTGCATCGATATTATCAAGCTACTTTTGGCAATGATCATTCAAGATCTGCACTCTGTATTTTATCTCTGTTCCCTTGGAGCCTTCTCTTCAGAATGCAGTTTTACATACGAGCCTCTGACATTTTGAATACAAACTAAGAATTTCATTCAAATTATGGATGCAATTTGCATAGCAATTGAAACATACATTTATATCAAAGGTATCTTCTCTTGAACTGAAATTTTTACCTGTTTATTAGCCCTAATAATTGTCTTATCCAGCCCCTTTAAGAACCAAGTTAAGAACTAATGATTTAGTAGCTGCAGCAGTTAATTGTTGGACAACCAAAAGAATAAATTGAACTACATTCTCTCCAGTGAGAACTTGCCACTCAAATTTAAAGATAACAATTAGAACTGCAGCGTGGCAGTGAATCAAACCATTTATATGGAGGAACATTTGGTACTGTAATAGTAGCCTTATTGCTGTAAGAATATCAGGTTCTCTTGGAATGAACTCAGCCCAAATTATAAAGCAATTTGCTGTTAAAATCCCAAATCCTGTTCACTGCAGTTCTTATTGTGTACAAAATAAAAGATGTTCTAACATGTTTTCAACTGATGAATTACTTTTAAGCTGCATTGTTGGTAGAAAAGCACTGCCACTCATAGCAAGGTGTCCCTCAAATGACAAGATGATAAATGGTGAGTCAATCTGTGACTGTGGTGTTGATCACCTTCTCTTGGAGAAATCTATAGCATTACATAATGCCCCAGGATATTCCACATTCAGTTTTCTGGGTAGATGAGGCCTCAGTTTCATCCCAGCAATGCAACCCTCCTTTAGTGTTGTCAGAATATATTATGTGTCTCTGGGGTGGAGTTTGAATCCACGAGTTTCTGACAGCAAGATGTGAGTGTTACCACTGAACATAAGCAGATTTTATCTGATGATGTGGATGTCTCGTTCACCAATTTACAACCTGGAAATTAACAAGAACAACTTTAAAATGTTTCTCAAAAGGATGCAAAGGTTAGCACCAAAGAACATTTTAGGGCTTGTCATTTTACAATTTGTAGTGTCTTGATCAAACTAAATTCTTCCAAAAAATCAGAATGAAAATCTATTGAACAATATATTTAACTAACATAGTGCTGTACTGAATGACAGCATTTAGTGGTAACTGAATATGTTCCAAGAACTCCTCTTCCTCCCCTCCCTCCACAAATATTAAAATGACCTGAACACCACCAATGATCAGGAGGGGGCTGATTTCTTGGTGTCTGGAAATATGACTAGTAGAACTCAGGGTGACGCAAAAACATGGAAGGTAGGAGCAGGAGGAGGCCATTCGGCCCTTTGAACCTTCTTCACCATTCATCCAACCCTGTCTGATCATCCAACTCGATAGCCTAATTTTGCTTTCTCCCCATAACCTTTGATTACTGTATTAAAATATTAATGTACCTGATGAACATAATGCTTTCACTTGAAACGTGGAATTTGAAATCATCTCAAAGTACTTAGTGGAAATAGCTGAAAACAAAGACTGACTGATTTGTTAATGGCCCATTAATAAAATTGCATCCTTGGAACTTAACTACAAACGTACAGCTTTAAAACAATTATATTTGAGTTTGTAATTGTGGGTTTGGGAAGGGGTGGGGGGGGGGGAAGTTATGGTGTAATTTTCTCTTGTTACCATAAGAGAAATGTCACCATCAGTAAGGAATCATTATTTAATGTGCTAAAAGTTGTTTCCTGTTGAGTTAAATCACCATAACGCTGATCAATCATAAGCAGAAGAAATTTATTCCAGAGTTGAGAGTTGGCTTCTGAGGAGAGACTGAGTAGATTGGGGCCATATTCATTGGAATTCAGAAGAATGAGGCAAAATCTCATGGAAACATACAAGATTATGAAAGGAACAGATAAGATAGAAGCAGAGAAGTTGTTTCCACTGGTGGGCAAAACTAGAACTATGGGGCATAGCCTCAAAATAAGGGGAAGCAGATTTAGGACTGAGGAGGAGGAATTCCCTGCTCAGTGAAGCAGTGAGGCGACCTTATTGAATGTTTTTAAGGCAAGGATAGATAATTTTTTGAACAATAAAGGAATTAAGGATTATGCTGAGTGGGTGGGTAAGCGGAGCTGAGTCCACAAAAAGATCAGCCGTGACCTTAATGGCGAAGCAGGCTCGAGGGGCCAGATGGCCTACTCCTGCTCCTAAATCTTATGCTCCTATGTTCTTATTCGAAGGCTATTTTCCCATATTTTGTTATTTTGTAGCATTGGTTTTATCTTTCCCTCCTGGGGTTTACAAGATACTATCAATCTTTTCCTTGGGAAAACATGCTAATGTCGAGAAAGAAGTAGCACAAGCCCGAAAGGTAGCAGGAAAATTCTCTGTCTAGTGAAGTGGTACAGCTGTGGAGGTGGAGCAGGAAGAATGGTTTGATCTAGGAATACACCTCTGAGATAGCTGTTCAGCAGCAGGAGGGGAATTGGAAAAACAGGGCTTGGTTCATTTATGTATTTGAGAGGGATCATAATCCTGGGAAAGAAGGGGAAGGCGAACTCTTAAGTGCATGAATGAGGAGAGGTCTGGGCAAGATAAATCTCCTGGAGGTTTTGGATGCTGTTGTGGATATAGTTCTTTTACAACTGTAATAAAAATGACAAACTTGAAAAATTTTAGAATCTATAGTGGGATTTAATTGTAAGGAACCAACTTAATCACTGAAAGGACTGTTTCATTTTGGTTGCAATGTGTTTAGCTGTTTTACTGAAGGAGAAGCTTGAAACAATTTGAATATTTTGTGCTGATTTGAACATGCACAGGATGTAAAATGTTTAATTATGTGGCAACTGGACTTGAAATTTTCTGGAATCAACTATAACTTCCTTCACAGTTGGGTTGAGGGATTAGTATCACATGGCCTCCAGAGGGTATGATTGCAAAAAAAGATACAGTTCATGCAGACAGAATGATACAAGAAACACTCCATCTGAATTCCCTCTGCTCTATCACATACATTAACAAATAAAATATACTAACTTCAACCACAAGTATGCTTCAAGACAGGAATGTAATTTTGGAATTTGAATATTGCTAAATTGCTTTTCATTCGTGCAATTTATGTTCCTTTGAGCCCTACTGTGTAATATTCTTGTACCTATGTATAACTTGCTCCCAATCCTTTTTGTCTTTTGTGTGCATACAAGAACCAACAATTTCAATCAACACAAAGCTCCTGTGTGATCTAGCCAATTGCTTCTGGAAGGGAAAACTTAACTGAACTGAAGCACATAAAGAGTTTCATTTAAGTTGGGTGCGTTAGATCCAATGGGATGTTTGAATACTTTAGCTATCTGTTGACAAAATACTGTGGTATCTGGACCTCACAGGCAATAGACTGATAAATTCTAAATCTGAGTTCCTGTTGATGACCCCAGATTTAGAAACTGGCTGCTGAAAATTCAAACTTTGCCGCACAGCTTGTTTTGTAATTCAGTGCTTAAAGCTGAGTCACGTTATTTGGGGGTCTGTGCAGTGCTAAAAGAGATCAGTACAGGGTCTCTCACAGCCCAATCATAATTCAGCAGCTGCATTAAGCACAATGCTAATAACTGTCAGGTAGTTTGCAATACAATTTAAAGGCTGTTTTGACACGTGGCAAGTCATTTTTCTTATTTTGGCCAAATGTATTGAGTGTAGCTGCAAACGACAGTCCAGCTCCTGAAGACATTTCAAATTTTCATTAAATTCTCGCTGCCAATTTAAATTTGTTTCCTCCTCTTACGTGTGTTTTCATAAGCCTCCTGTGAATTTCCACTGCCTGTCCTTTCTTGTTTCACCATCTTCCAATACCCAACTCCACTTTTTGTTTTTATTACCAGTACGGATGGCACTGACAATTTAGTTCAGCAACAGCTAATTTTACGCACTCTATCTTATTTAAATAACATCACTCAACCTGCACCGAAACTTGACATCATGCTCTCCTTTTCTAAAATATTCCATGGGTAAAGAAATCCTCAGTCTTGTCTAATCCATTGGCAATAAAATGTAAAACTTGTAGCCCTACTTAAGTAAAGTTTGTTTATTAGTCGTGAGTCAGGCTTACATGAACACCACAATGCAGTTACTGTGAAATTTCTCTAGTCGCCGCACTCTGGCCCTTTTTTTGGGTCAATGCACCTAACCAGCGTGTCTTTCTGATTGTGGGAGGAAACTGGAGCACTCAGAGAAAATCCCTACAGATGTGGGGAGAATGTGCATTCTTCCTATCTCACTTGGCGTGCTTCTTTTAATACCAGGCTGTATTTCATTAAAATGGTCACTAGTTGCATGCTGCCCTGAATCTATCTTGTCAGTGGGGTAAGCAGAATTCAGGACACAGTTGGTGTTTCTGTTCTCATGCATTCATGATAACGTTGCCAGCAGTGTTCCTATCTTTCACCCAATTAACTCCGCCCTACTTTTGCCACTACTGTGTTTTGCTCTCATTCTGCTCCTGATCACGTGCCTGACCACATTTCCCCCACATCTCCAGCTGAAAACCTATTTTGAAATTTTGCAATGTCTGGGCAGCACAGTGGTTAGCACTGTTGCCTCACAGGGCCAGGGGCCCTGGTTTGATTCCTAGTTTGGGTCACTGTCTGTGCAAAGTCTGCACATTCTCCCCATGTCTGCATGGGTTTCCTCCGGATGCTGCAGTTTCTTCCTTTGGTCTGAAAGATGTGCTGGGTAGGTGCACTGACCATGCTAAATTCTCCTTCAGTGTACCCAAATAGGTGCTACAGCATGCTGACTAGGGATTTTCACTAACTAGGTTGCAGTGTTAATGTAAACCTACTTGTGACGCTAATAAACAAACATTAAACTTTTTCCCACACACCACCCATCAAACTATTTTTGTGAAAGAAAGAAGAAAACCAGAAATCACAAAGCACAAAGAAGCAAGAGGGTTGGGGGGGGGGGGTGCGGTGGGATCTCAAGAGATGAGTGAAAATACAAACCTGCTGTAGGGACTTGACTTATATTTGAATGGTCCTGATTTACTTATTTTGTAATCATGTAAGATAGACTTGTTGGGATAGAAGATCTGCTGCTGAACTTAAAATTAACTGCAATCAATATTGTATACTGGAGAGAGAGAGGTACTGTCATGGAAAATTGAGAGGGGAACATCTGGCCCTTTAGGAGTAAACAGGCAGGCCAGATGGATATCTTTTTCCTAAACAAAACAACTGGTGAGTGCTAAAAGACATGTAGTTAGACAGCTGGAATTCAGCCTGCACTGAAACCTAACTGCAGCTACATTTGACAAGGAGGGCCACCAAAATATCCATTTCACAGTTTGGTGACGAGAGATCCAGGAACTTTTCCAGTAATCATTTTTGGAGAACATACAGCACTGTTTTTCATTTGATATACAGCTGAGGATGCTTAAGAACTTTCCAACGACCATCTGTACTAATATTAAGTATCGCCATCAACTGATCTTTAAGTCTATCCAGCTTGTAGGTGGTGTTCGAATGTGAAACATCAGTGCACTTGAGATTCTTAGATTGGCATGAAAAGCACTTACTTGCATAGATGTTTCTAATCTGGCTCACTTGATGAGGTGCAAATGCAACAAACACAATTAAAAAATCTGTGGAGGTTCATATGATTGAACTGGAGGCCATTTTTTTCATTGTTTACATTTTTAACAAGGGAGAAAATGGAAGCAGCAGGTTTGTGCTCATTGATTTTCTGTTACATTTGCTTTCATTAATGTCAACTGCTTTTTCTCAGTTTCTTTGTATATTTTTCCATTCATCTCCCATTTTAAAGGGTTAATGATGCTATTTTCATGTTTCAAGATCTCCATAGTCCTGAAGAATCTTGTCTTAATAGCTGCTCTTCCAGTGACCCTGAGCAATGAGGCATTTGGATGTACTTTTTGGTATGGGTGCAGTTTACTCTTGAATAAGAAGACAAAGTGTAGCTAATGGGAAATGTTCATCCTGGAGTTCAGTTATGAGTGGTGTACCACAAGGATCTGTTTTGTCATTTTTATAAATGACCTGGATGAGGGCGTAAAAGGATGGGTTAGTAAATTTGCAGATGAGACTAAAGTTGGTGGAGTTGTGAACAGTGCAGAAGGGTGTTGCAAGTTACAGAGAGATATAGATAAGCTGCAGAGCTGGGCTGTGAGGTGGCAAATGGAGTTTAATAAAGGAAAGTATGAAGTGACTCACTTTGGAAGGAGTAACAGGAGGGACTTGAGGCTGTTTTCGTTAGAGAGAAGGTTAAGAGATGACTTAATAGAGATATACAAGATGATCAGAGGATTAGATAGGGTAGACAGTGAGATCTTTTTCCTTGGATGGTGATGGCTAGCACAAGGGGAACATAGCTTTAAATTGAGGGATGATAGATATAGGATAATTGTCAGAGGTAGGTTCTTTACTCAGAATAGTAAAGGGGTGGAATGCCCTACCTGCAACAGTAATGGACTTGCCAACATTAAAGACATTTAAATAGTCATTGGATAAACATATGGATGATATTGGAATAGGATAGCGTATGTTAGATGGCTTTAGATTGATCTCAGATCAGCGCAACATTGAGGGACAAAGGACCTGCACTGCGCTGTTATGTTCTATGATTTGAAATGGCTGCAGAGTGAAACATTTCAGGATTAATGCGAGTCTGGTCTCAGATTTGAGCACATGCTGTCAGCAAATTTGTACTGAGAAAGGAAAAATGAGTATTGCTGAATCCAGGTGAAGAGTCCCAGTCAAGTTCACCCACATCTATTTCCAGAAGTTGGTTGTGACCTTAACTGGGATGTGCTGATACTTTTGGTGCCCCCTGAGATTCTTTTTGTTGCTCTTTCTTTCTCTTTGCTCCCTGCTTTGTTTTCCTTTTCCTTGTGTTTCATGTCATTCATTTCCCCCCTCTCCCTGCTCCTTTCTGCCTTTTTTCCTTATTTATTTGCTTGTTCTCCATTTTCTTGCTCATGCATGTCCATTTTTCTGTTGTTGTCTATTTTTCTCTCACTCTGAACAATGAAAAACCAATTTGTGGGGAATCTAAAACAACAGTTCCATAATTGTAGGGTTGGTCCGACATGGATCGAATGTCCGTTTTAATAGTACTCTGAAAGATACTATACCAGCAAACAAATCTTGGGGAGTTGCATTGGGTAATTTAACAAGATAATCCTATCCTGTAAGATTTACATGATCTGATGCTTGGTGATTGTCAAAAGTGTGTATTGAATTGCAGAATGTTACACCACTTGTTGGATTGAGCTACCTAACTTGTTAAATCATGCATGATTTAACATCATTCTTAAATATTAACAATTGAAACTTAAGTCCTTATTTGCTCATTTAGAATCCCAGGCCTGCAGCCTGGTTGTTGCTTTGTGATTTGCAGGCGCACTAACACAGTGATAGACTAGGCCCTTGCTCATTAACATTGTTTGGATCAGCATTCTGGAAGAGTAATTGAAGCCAGTTGCACCACAGCAGCCTATTATTATCAATTATAAATATTTTATGCTGAAAGAGGCTCACGAGAACTGTTAAGGTTTTAGTAGGTGCATAGCTTCTTGCAAGCAGTGCTGCCAGAACCTGAGCCTGTGTTGCTACAGAATGGAATGGCCAGTAAGTGAGCAAAAAACGTTTGACGTATCAAAGGTACTGTAGAACAGCAGTTCCTATCTATTAAATGAACTTTTTTTTTTCTTACAGATATGCGTCGCAAAGATGTCCACACGAAATTCCCAGGCTGTGGATTCAGTTATCAAACCTCTGGATACCATTCCCGAGGACAGAAAAGTTAGAGTGCAAAGAACACAGAGCAGTTTTGATCCATTTGATAAACCAACAAGCCAAGTAAAGAGGGTCCATTCTGAGAACAACGCATGCATTAACTTCAAGAGCTCATCTAGTGGCAAAGAATCTCCAAAATTGAGGCGACACTCTAGTCCCAGTTCAGTAAGTTATTGATACTTTAACATTGCCACTCACTGTTAACAAGCATTTAAACTTGTATTTTTGAGTTCGAGAGACTTGCGTAAATAGAATTTTCATACAATAAAAATGGACATTTGATGGGAATCTGAGATAACGTCTACAATACTGTGCACCATATTGGTCTCCTTATTTAACGAAGAGGCTAAATGCATTAGAAGCAATTCAGAGAAGGTTTGCCAGGCTAATGCATGGAAGTGGAGGGTTGACTTATGAGAAAAGGTTGGGCAGGCTTGTATCCGCTGGAGTTTGTAAGAGTAAAGATGGCTTGGTTGCGGCATGCATGACCCTGAGGAACCTTGACGTGGAGAAGATGCTTCCTCCTGTGGGAAAATCTGGAACTAAGGGTCATTGTCTAAAAATGAAGGTTGTCCAGTTAAGACAGATGAGGAGAAATTATTTCTTCTAAAAATGGTGGGCCTTTGAAACTCTTTCCTTCCGCCCCACTGAGGAAGAGCCCTTGAATATTTTTAAGGCAGAGTCGGATAAATTCTTGATGAGCTTAGGGCTCAAAGGTTCTGTGAGGAAGTGGAGGGTGGGGGGTAATTCCTAGGCAGGAATTTGGGTTACAATCAGATATTATTGAATGGTGGAGCAGGCCTGAGGGGCCAAATGGCCTACTCCTGCTCCAATTTCTTATGTTTATATTTACTCAACAGACAGTCAGCATTCGTGGAGAGAAGAAGGCAAAGTTAATGCATGAAATCTTGTTGTCGTGGTGTGTCTTTAGATGGTGTAAATAGAACTTCCAGTCAGAAGCAGGACAGCTGGCAATACACAATCAAACAGTGGCCAGTGAATTGGCTATGCCAATCAAAGACCTGGCCCGTTGTGCACTGGAGGTTGCAGGAAATGCTGTTATCTCACTGTGGTCAAAGGTGTTGTCACTATATTTAAACAACACTCAAACAGGCACTCACTCGCTGCAAGCTAGCAGCCTCAGTCTGATGGTCAGATTTTTAACTTGAATTGCTGATGCCCCCTCATCACCAGCCACACGTGGATCCAATTCTTTGAGACTGTTTTCAGATAAAAGCAAAATACTGTGGATGCTGGAATCAAACAAAAAAAAACAAAATGCTGGAAAATCTCAGCAGGCTTGACCACATCTGTGAAGGGAGAATAGAGCTAATGTTTCAAGTTAGAAGGCTATTCAGAGTCAAAATGTTGCCTCAACTGTTCAACCTGCTGCCTATAAGGTGCACTGGTGTCAGAAGGGGGAATTCTGAAGGCTGGGAACAGCCAGGATTTCCTGAATGAAAGGCCCGACATAGGCTCCAGTGTCTCCTTGGGTTACTGTGGGCCCATGGGATGGAGAGGCAGCTGGAGTGAGCTCCAGCAGCCTCTGCACCAGCTCGTGCAGGCACTCGCTTGGAGGCCAATATTGACTGCACCGTGATACGTGAGTCCTCAGTGAAAGCGGTGTATGTTGGCACCGTGCCTTGGCAGGCAGAGGTTGAGAACCATACCTAGAGGGTAAGGTGCTGGACACTCACATTGTGTCAGGGAGTAGATTGTGGATACTCCAGAGGTGATGGATGGGACAGGTGGATACTGTCTCTTGTGGCCCAAATTACATCATTCATTTTGTTCCGACATGGGACACCGGCCTTTGGTGTCTGGCTACAGGCACTGACTGCCTGGTCACTGCATTCCAGTAGCATTGGAGTCCCTGCTGCTGTGTTGCCTGTCTTCTCTGATACAGGATAGTCCGCCTCTCTTCATAGCGCTCAGCAGCCATCCTAACTCTCCCCTTTGTAAAACACGAGGCTGGACTGTGTGGTGCCACCCTCCAGCACGATAGGCTGAGTGTGCAGCGGGAGTGTTTAACTGCATTTCCGTCTTGTTAACAGCGCATAGCTGCGGCCACTTGAGGTGAGTCACGTCCATAACAGCACATTTCATGTAGAGGCTCTTTAAGTGCACTAAATACGGGAGGATTATGGTGTAGTGTGTGCCAGTAAGACTGATAATACTTTACTTTTCAATGTATACCAATATAGGTGACAATAAATCAAATCCCATTTTCTCGCCATTATGACACTTTGGGAGAATTCTGCCATGGAATACGAAAGCAAAGAAGTTATGACAAGCCTTTACAAAACACTAGTTGGATCTCATCTGTAGCATTGTGTCCAATTCTCATTTTTCAGAAGGTTTTGGAGATGTAATGGAAAAGATTCATGAAAATAGTCCTGGGATGAAGGATTTCACTGTGCGAATAAAGTGGAGAAGCTGGAGCTGCTTTCTTCAGAGATTGAGAGAAGATTTGCTTTTCCTAATCACCTAAGAATCTAAACTGAGTAGATGGAGAGAAACTGCTCCTGTTAGAGAAGGCTTGAGAACCTGGTGACACATTTTAAAGAGATTGCCTTCAGCTCTTTTGATAATATGAAACAAGTGATTACAAATTGACTGCACTGAGAAGGTGTTGAGAGCAGGTTTAATCATGGCTTGAAAGCGCCTGAAGAGAGAATTTGCAGTTGTACAGGAAAAGGGCCCAGGAGTGAGACATACCTAAATTACTTCTCCAAAGAGCTGGTCCAGATTCAATGGGCAGAACGGCCTCCTTCATTGCTATAACCATTCTCTGATTCCATGAATTTACAAGTTAAAAAGATTTTCTTTAGAAGAATTTAGTTTGCCGTGGTGGGAACTTTGGTGTCTCTGGATTGACCAGTACCAAAACAGTGGCACTGGCATGCCCTGGTGTTCTACCATATGGATCAGCTTATGGTATTAGGATTTCTGAATCCACCTTGTATCTCCCCCTCCTTGCTGCTGTATCATTTGGGGCAGAGCCTTCAGCTGCCTCTGCTGTGCTTCCTGGTATTTTTGCATCAAACCTCTGCTGCCTTTTTGACCCTTATCCTCAACGTCTTTTCTAGCTTTGCTCTCTGTCCTCCGTCCTAATGCTCCTATTATTGTTTGACATCTGCTGTCATGCGAAGCTTGTTGAAATATTTTATAACTTCAATAAAAGTGCAAGTAGCTATTTGGCTGGCTGCTGAATTGTGTAGCTCAATGGGATCAACTGTAAACAGAATAGAATAATTACTATGGTGTTCCTCACAGAAGCACTGATGAGTGGCTTTGTGGAGCACAGAGATGTGAGTTTGAAGCCACTTTTATGTTCCCAGCATGAGCTGTGCCCTGAGCTGTCAATATTCTTATTTGGAAAATTTTAGATGTATAACATTCCGCCAAGAACATGACTCATTCCTATCTGCAGTTTGCCTCCTGTTTTGTTATTACTGCCTCTACTGCTGCTAGCTATTGATTGCTGGACTTGAACTGCACTAATACAAGTAATTCCTCTTATTAAGATTGATGTGTGCGTGTACATACCACTTCTTAGGAACATACTAGCAGAAGAAAGAGGCCATTTGGCCTTTGAGCTCTCCTACTATTTGGTAAGATTTATGGTGGATTAGATTTTGGCCTCTAGTCTCCTGTCGACTCCTTACACCCGTCAGTCAAAAATATATCGAACTCAGCTTTGAATAAATTCAATGATTCAGCCTCCACTGCTTTCAGGGAAACTGAATTCCACAGAGTCATTAGTTTAGCTTGCTTATTAGTGTCTCAAGTAGGCTTACATTAACACTACAGTGGAGTTACTGTGAAAATCCCCAGTCGCCACACTCCCGCTCCTGTTTGGGTACACTAAGGGAGAATTTAGCACGGCCAATGCACCTAACCAGCATGTCTTTCAGATTGTGGGGGGAAAGCGGAGCGTCTGGAGGAAACCCACATGAGAACATGCAGACTCGGCACAGACAGTGACCCAAGCTGGGAATTGAACCTGGCTCGCTGGCAGTGTGAGGCAGCAGTGTTAACCATATGCCACAATGCTGCCCTAGTTTAATTACCCTTGGAGAGAAGAACAAATCTGAGATCTGTCATAAAAGGAAAACTGTTGTATTTAAAATGTATTCCCTAGTTCTACTGTCAAGAAAACCTGTCAGGAAAATTCAAGAAATTGTAATATTTTTCTGTTCATTTTATTATTGCCATTTTAAAATGGTTGGGATATGTATGTGGTAATTAAAACCAGGCACAAAGTGACTGAGTGAATCTAAACTATGGATATGATAAGATAATGAGCTTATCAATACTCAAACAGATATTTGCATAACATAATTTAGTAATGATTACCAAACAGGAATAAATTTGAATGGGTTGTTGTGATTCAAAGGAAGAAGTATACAAGGTGTACAAGGAAGGTATCATAGGGAAAGTATGGATAAAGAGAGTTTTTGTTTTAAATTCTAAAAGCTGAAGTAAGGAGAAGTTGTTGATCAATTCTGGGAGAGATCAGTTCTTAAGAGACAAGGTGAGACATTGGAGAGATAAAAGGGAAAGAACATATTTAAGGACGTACTGAAACCTTTGAAGGGAGCTATTTTAGATCTTAACTCAGAGCAGCAGTGTGAACGAAGTCAGATCTGAAAAAACAACTGCTTTTAACCTCCGAGGACAACTCAAAACAGAATTAAAGGTACCATGTGGTAAATGTTGCTTTCCTTTTCTTGATCTTTAAAATCTACAAGCTGTTGTGAAACAGGTGGGGAAGGTTAACTCTGAAAATTGTTAAATTAAGATTGTTTGGACCTATTTTAAAGTATTGATACCATGTGGAACCATTATTTTATTTAAAGGTAATTTTATTTTCTTCCTAATTAATAAATATTTACTATAAAATCCGAGTAGTTGGGCATATCGCTTTTGGATTTTAAAACTTCTCCTCATACTATACAAATTGCAAAAACAAATCTGAGGAAAGTTGCTTCAGATTTCCCTTCTGAGATTTGAACAGCTCAGTATTTACCATTAGCTGTTCCTTAACACTAGTTTCCCTCACAAAAGGAAAACATCTGCCCTGTCATGTCTCTTCAGGATTTTGTTTCCATAACATCACTGCTTATACTTCTAAACTCTAATGTGTATAGCCCAATTTGTTAAAACTTCCTTCACTTGATAAGTCCTCCATTCCAGGAATGAGTCAGATGAACCTTCTCTGAACTGAAATTTTGTCCTTTTTCAAATAAGACGACAAAAACTGCAAAGGTTATTATTGTTTCACCAACACCTTGTACAGCTGCAGTAAAATATCCGTTCTTTTATATTGTATCCTTCTTGCAATAAACACCCAACACTCCATTTGCTTTCCTAATCATTTGCTGAATCTGCATACTAACTCTGTGATTCATGTACCAGAACATCCAGAAACCACTGAACAACCAAGCTCTGCAATCTCTCTCCACTTAAAAAATAATGTATTGCATTTCTGTTCTTGCTGCCAAAGTGAACGCGTTCACATTTTCCCACATTATACACCATCTGCCAAAGCTTTTCCCGCTGACTTAACTATTCATATCCCTTTAAAGACTTTTCACTTTCTCTTGACAATCCAGTTTCTTATCTATCTTGGTGTTATTGACACATTTAGCTACCATACATTTGATCCCTTCATATTCGTCATAGATATAGATTGTTAATCATTGAGGCTGTGGCAAAGATTCCTTTGGTTACAACCTGCCAGCACAAAAAAAGAAAGACTGTTTATTCCTACCGTTTCTTGTTGGCAGACTTTTTCACATCCAAGCTGACATGTTATTCTCTACACCATGAGTTGTTATTTTGTGTAACCTTTAGTACATCTTATGGAAATTCAAGGGCACCACAACTATAGGTTCCACTTTTCTTCAAAGAACATTAATAAATTATTTAAACATGATTTCATTTTCGCAAAACCATGTTGATTCTCCCTAATCCTGTCATGATTTTCTCAGCTTCCTGCTGTAACCTCCTTAATTATGAAGTCTTGCAATTTCTCTAATTGGCCTATAGTTTCCTGCTTTCTGTCTCCCTCTTTCCTGAATAAAGTGTTACATTTACTGTTTCCCAATCTACTGGCACCCTTATAGAATCTAAGGAATTTTGGAAGATTATAATCTATGCCTCTTAATTTCTCTGTGGAGGCCTGAGGATGCCAGCTGTCAGGTCCTGGTGTCTTGTTAGCCTTAAGGTCAAATAGTACACCCTATGCCTTTCCTGAGTGATAGTGGTTGTTTTAAATTCTTCCCCTCTTGTCTTCTGATGTATTCAATCAATGCTCTTGTGTGAAATCTTAAGAATGCAAAGTAATGTTTATTTTACTGCCCTCCATAAAAATGGCAAATCTCATAAGGAGCTTCAAAAATTACATAAACGTTTCTTAACATTTCCAAATTGCTTAATTCTTAACAAAGTGCACGACTTGGAAAAAAGCCTACAATGATATAGAGTAAATGAAAGCAATTTAAATGAACATAAAAATGTGCTTCAAGGTGAAGAGGACTATGTCAAAGGGTCTATTTGCTTCTGTAAGAAAATTGGAGCTAATGCATCTTGGTGCATTAAATGCAGGATCCTTTGCAGAGTGTGATTTAATTTCTTGCTACAGTTATACAAGGTGTTGATGAGGCCACACCTTCCGTATTGTGTGCAGTTTTGGTTTCCTAATCTGAGGAAGGACATTCTTGCTACTGAAGAAGTCCAGCAAAGGTTCACCAGACTGATTCCTGGAGTGATAGGTCTGACATATGAAGAAAGACTGGATCACTGACTGGAGTTTAGAACACAAGAGCGGATCTCGTCGAAACATATAAAATCCAGAGAGGACGAAGTAGGCTAGATGTGGGAATAATGTTCCTGATGTTTGGGAAGTGCTGAACAAGGGGTCACAGTCTTAAAAATAAGGAATAAGTCATTTAGGACTGAGACTTTATTCAGACTTCTGAACCTTTGGAAATCTCTGCTGCAGAAAGCTGTTGGAGCCTGTTTGTTTGATATGTTCGAGGGAGCTGGAAATGGCCCTTGTGGCTAAAGGGTTCAGAGGATATGGATAGAAAGCAAGAGTGGTATACTGAGAATGCATGGTCAGCCTTGATCATACTGAGCGGTGGTGCAGTCTCGAAGGGCCGAATGACCTGCTTCTGTACCGATTTCCTGTGTTCCTAATTTCCAAAGCAAGTTAAGACATTATGTAGATAGCATCTTTTCTATACTCTGTGCTGCATGAAGCCAGTAGCCTACTCTGAGCATGTGATGGCTGCACGAGACAAGCTGAGAGATCACTCGCAGTTTCACATAGAACACTCTTCAGGCTACTGATGGGTAAAATCATTGTGTGAAGTGAGCAGAATTCATGTTAAATTTTCACTTCTGTCTAGCTGACCAGGCAACAGTTCATGTCCGAGAGAAAGAACTTATGAAATACATATCCTTCATTGCAGCAGATGCTGTTTGGTATATTTTTATTTTTGATTGGGGCATTTTTCATGTAATAACTTTTCAGTTAGTGGCCGAATCCATAATGTATTGGAAGTGACTTGTGCATATCTTTAAATTATTTAATGACCTCGTGCCTGGCCTCACAAAGGCAGCAGCAGGTCCACGCCCAAAGCGTCACTAACCCTCTTAACTTCCCTCCTGGGAAATGTCATAGTCTTCATGACTTGCATTGTGGGTAGATTTTAATTTCATGGGTAGTGGTAATCTGGCATGGAAGATCAGCCGTCTGGTGCAGAACCTTTCATGCCTTTTGAAGTCGTGGAATAAAACTCAAGTAGATTTTAAAATAGACAAGAGATTTGTTGTGCCAGGTTACCGGCAAGCCCAAAATCAATCTTGAGCTGAGTGAAATTAGAGTTAATCCTGCATCCATCCACGCTCTGAAGCGCTCACCATGTCACGACATGGGACTACAGTGCCTGCATAATATAGCCAAAGCTACACTTGCCAGCTGAAAAGCAAGGAAGTGTTGTTTAGTGGTACATTGGCAACACCTTTCCTTCCCCCTGCCCCCATCATCTCTGTTCTGTTTGTGACAGATGGCTCGCATGTGTCAGAATGAGCTGACTACATGTGATGGAGCTTTCAGCAACAATTAGAACTCCGATGTTGGGAAGTGCAAAATCTACAGATTTTTTTTTTTTACTTTTGGATATATAATAAAAGAAAAGGAGGACACAGTTACTTGTATTCAAAATATCATGATATCAAGATGCAAAAAAGACAATCATTTAAAAAAAATCTGTTGATTTACAAGTAACGTTAATGGAAGTGGAATGGATTTCAAATTCCTAATAATGTTAGCCCTGAAATTACCCTCAGTTGGTGTGTACGAACCTAACGTGTGTTTGTACACATTTCCTCTTCAACGTTTCAATGAAAATGACCACCTGTTAGAGATAAATAAGTTCACATCTCTGCCGAGATAGAGGAGGGCGGTTAAGACAGGTGTGTTGACCGTTTGAACACCAAAAGTCACCACAACTAGATTTCAAATTTTCTATTTAATTTTATTGGAGTTTTGCATTCTGAACAGATGCACCATGCTCCCATTTGTACACAGTATTCAATAAGTGATGATATGTTGTACCAAAAATACAATGGAGAGTATCTTTAGTTTTGCGTTTACAGTGTGCACTGATCTTTCCCTAATGGAGTGTGGAATTTTCATTTCCCATGCTATATGTTTTTGACATCTGCGATTGCTGAATAATTGGCAGGTCTTTGGCTGTCGGACCTGTGGATGTTATGTCTATCACAATGTGTAATTGAGACAGTACAAAGCCATTTTATTTGAGATCCGTAACAGCTGGTAGAGAGGATATTCCATCCCCTTGAAGGAGTGAGTTGAAACCCCAGGATCCAGATGTGGAACAAGCAAGTTCAAACTCTTATTATTCTTCCAGAATCTAATTAAGCCCCTTCGCACCCTGTAAAAGAAAGTATGACCTGCAGATGGTGACTTAATGTCAGTAGCAAAAGTAAGCATCTAAAGCAGGGCATTGAGCAATAATTGCAATACATTTTGTTTTCTTACTAGTGTGTTAGGTACTGTAAATATTGTTAACAATCTGAAATGGAATAACATAAAGAGCCCATGTGGAGAATTAAGTAAAAATTGCTGAAACAGATCTTGACATTTTTTGTGCATGATTCAAGACAGGTTTTTAAATTGTGTTTCCTGCTCCTCTTCCTTCATAGCCACCCCCCCCCCCCCCCCCCCCCTCCCCGAGGCATTGCCTTGTTTCGGGACATCATTCAATGAGGGCACCTCATTCTCTGGTAATACACCACAATAACATAATTTGTACGTGAACGTAAACAGTTTGTATTAATTATTGGCTGGTAAAACAAGGGGATAGCGGTGTAGGTATCATAGTTAACCTTGATTCCATTCTCATCTTACTTCTTGAATGTGAACTTTGTTATTAGATATCCATTATCAACAGAAACATGAGCTGCCACTTTTAACCTGTGCCTTGTCAGAGCACTGAAACCAGTTACTGTGCTGCACTGTTGCCCTGGTTCGGATCCACTAATTCAGTGTAGATTACAAATTAAATCTAGGACCTTGTCGAGGTCAGTGGTGGGCAATCTGTGGCCCAGGGGTCTACTGATTTCTGATTGTGGCTTATGAGACATTGTATCCACTGTTGCCCATGAGTAGGGGTTGCCACAATCTGCTGATTTCTGCCTGCATGGCTGAAGTGATAGGCACATAAAGTAAGGTGACTGCACACAATGTTGACTGAGAGCTGTGCTCCCTCTGCCTCCAATGTGTAAATATTTCTTTTGCTTTTTACCATTTGAAGTCGATAGTTCTATTAATATATAAATTATTAAGCATCTCCTGTAACACTAAATATATTTATTACATGCCAAATATTTCAAACTTATTCAAGGATCACGGTTAATGAACAAGGCTGATTTCAACCTTGATGCCCTCTGAGGTGAAGGAGGGCCACTCATGTAGCCCACTCGCTAGCCTAACTTGTCCATCAATGGTCTGAATGAGTTGAGTTCAAATGGGGAAGATACATTTGCAGATAGAGTCTTGTATCTGAACAGCTGTTTACTATTTTATTGGAAATTTGGGCATGATAGATTTTCTTATTTTTAATTTTTGCCCAACTGATCATGATAAGGAGTATGGACACATCTAAGAATTTAGAGTTTGGAATGTTATGGTATGAAGTTCTTTATCATGGTCAGAATATTTTCATGCTTTCATACTGCCCATGATCAATGTATAGATATGAGGTGTATGAATTTCAACCCTCTAAGTGGTTGTCCCAATTGAAATAATTCAAGCAGCAAGCTATTTTTGCGTTTTAAAAATGAATTAAAATAAATAAAGAAGGCTTTTTGCACACTTGTCCCCAGACACTTTAAGAATCACCTTGCCCAGATTATCACTTGTGCAAAATTGAAATGTAGGTGATTACCAAATACGTTTGCCTTGATCTTCCTTTGTGTCAGGCCTCCAGTTTCTTAGATAAATTGGTGCTTTTAGTTGAGGTGAAAAGAAGTTTTCTCATTGGGCCATTAAGATTTCCTGTTGAATTTCCATGAGGTTAGTTCTTATGTGAACTTGAGGTTGGAACAGCTTGCAGAGAGGACCTCTCCCATTTTCAAGATGTTTTTATTTATTGCCTTATCCACTGATTTGACTGCATCTGGTTTGATGGCTTCCCGATGGCTCTGTCTCTGCAGAACTTATTCTTGCTGTTTTAAAAGGAGGCAACAAAAATGACTCTGTCCTGTTACAAGTCCCAGGTTCTTTATCAAATGTGAGTGTGGATTTATAAACATCCTGTTTTTATCAATAAGCACCTTTAAAATATACCCACTCTGGGTTCAAAAGTGATTGCTATAACACAATGGAAGATGGATGGAGACCCCTTAATATTTATTTAATACAATGAGTTTTTCATGTCTTCTGTCCAAGCCAAACCTGAAAGATCAACTGGCTGGAATTAACATCCTTCAAGGATGTATAAACATCTTGGGTGGCTATGAATGTTGATACATAATTAGTATTTGTTTGAGCCTTGGGACAATCTGGCCCAAAGTCACATGATTTGTAGGGGCCATTTTAACATTGACACTTTTGACCAGAAACAATATATTGTCTGGAAGTTCATAACATACTGGAACGTGACAGCTCAAGCAGTCATATTGACACTACACGAGATTTCTGCCCTAAGGTGGAAGGAAATTGACCTCTAACTCAGCACCATGTTTCTATCCATTGAGTTTTGCTGGAAGTCTGTTTCTGTGATGAGTTGAGAACAGAACTGATTCCGTGATGAGTTGAGAACAGAACTGATTCCTTTGGTATATCTGCTGACATTCTTGGTCACCTGTCACTTATGTCCTTGCATCAGAATGTAACTGCCTAGTGAGTGGAAAATGCATCGGCAGATGGCCTGCTGTGTAAAGTCTGAAATCTAATGTCTTCATGAGAAGAAAGATTGGGAAAATTTGAATTCTTGCATTCAGTTGAATTGTATTGGTGAATTTTAAATCACAGTTAAGTAAACATGCATTGCTCATCCATGCAAGGGGACACCTGAAGAATTGGTGATGCTGTATAGTATGGTATTAAGGAGTTGGTTATAAATGAGAATTTCAATTATAAATTACAGGAACAAGTTAAATGGTGTCATGTGAAGTTGCTCAGCAATAATCTAGTTGTATTTTTAGTGAGAATATCATGAACAGTTGAAAATTTATTCATTTGAAATGCACAAACCTGACAGAATAACATTAAGTTCAACACAATGTGAAAAGCTATATTACATTTAAATTAAATTTTATTTTCTAGCCTTATGTTTGAATAAGTGATATTTAAGTTTGGCATTCACTTTTGCGATGATCTGATGCTTTGTGATTTGATATCAGTTTAGGAGATTTGTATTAACTTTAAGCACTGAAGACTTATAAGTGCAAAAGTATTTAATCATGTGATGGTGGAATACTGATTCATGATGATGAAAAATGCATGAGATCCTGAACCATAGAGTTTTCAAAGGAACAATCAGGTCATCGCAAGTTGTAATTTTCCATTAAGATTCACTTGTACTGAATCAAGCTGTGATTCATACAAATTAGAATGAAATGGATGGGTGTTCATATGTATAAGCTACTTTGATCTGAAAATGTTATCAGAAGGATAATTGTATATGTCTGTAATATCTACCTGTCTGACAGCATGTTTAAAAAGAAACCTTCAATGTTGGCATTAACAGTTCCAGGTGCTGACAACACTAGCTCTGTATTAAAAGTAGAAAACATCATGAAACTATGGCTAATACACTTCTGCTATTTGTTGCCTTCTGTTTTTGTAGAAAGTCAGTCTGTGATGCAATGCAATTTAAAATTTGATGGAATAAGATGTTGAGTGTTTTGCATTGGACTCTAGAAACCAGACCACAATAATGCTTGGCAGATTCATCTAGCCAATTACCTGGTTTATCCCTTCACTGTGTTCTAGAAGAAGACTTTGTGCCAAAAGCCTGGAGGATGCATTTTCTAACAAAGTTTAAAAGATTGTGATTGGAACCTTTGCTACTATTTTTGTTTCTCTCCTCCCATGCTCGTCCCCTTCAAAAAGACATGCCACAAGTTCCACCAACTCCTTCAGAGCTTTTTACTTTCTATCCTTTCTCATTACTGCGATACCTTGTGAACCATTTCAGTCCATCACAGTCAGTTGTTTTAATAAAAGCTGTTTCTTTCTCCGCCACTAGGAGATTTCCTCCTTTTGGCTTTAATGTCCTGATCCTTTATCTGCTGCTTACGTTACTGTTATATCTTCCTTTCAACCTACCTTAGCCAAATTAACTTGAGGACAAATTGAAAAGAGGCAACTCCCCAAAGGATGGGAAGAGCCTGAACCAAAAATCAAATCACAAAGTCAACTTAAAACATTAAATCAAAAGGTGATTATTGGAGTCGATAATACACCTCAGCCCCTGTGGTGCCCAGTGGGAGACTCATCAAATAGTTCATATTCTAGCAAACCAACCTCATTAGCTTGGCTGAAGTCATCACAGTTTCTATCATTAGCACACATATTGAGTTGTTAGGGTTTTGGTTGCATTTCTGTAACTCCAATAAGCAGTTCTAATTTTTCTTGCATCCCTTTTTTTAATCCTGCTACAATTTGTTTTTGTTCTTGGTCATGGGTCCCTTTGTTTTTGTGCTACTAATCACACTTTTTTATATTGAATCCAATTCATGTTTTAATTGTACATGGCTTTACCCCGCTAAGAATAATATGGTTACCTGCTTCACAGTGCCAGGGACCAGATTCCATTCTTGGTTTGGGTCATTGTCTATGTGGAGTTTGCATGCTCTTCCTGAGGTGCTCCAGTTTCCTCCCACATTCTGAAAGCCATGCTGGTTAGGTGCATTGACTTGAACAAATGCCGGACTGTGGTGACTGGGGAATTTCTCAGTAATTTCTATGCTTATGACTGATAAACTTTACTAAGAGGAGCATGCGAGACCTGCTCTCCTCTACTTCACACACCTTTTCACAGCAAACAAACACACACATGCCTCTGTGTGACCAATATGTTGTTTTCCCCCACATTGTGACAGTCGCCAGACTCTATTAGAACCCCTGAGTGTAACAGTAGTACCAAGCTAGAAGTTTGGTTGTTGCTGAAGTAATGAAAACAGTCTGAAATCTTGGTATTTGGCATTCAGTATTAGAAAATAATTCTCCATGAACTGGTCACACCTACAGATGATCCTGCATTTCTGAAAAAATTAGAACAACTGAACACAGGAGAAGCCACTCGAATCATTAAACTTCTTGTTACATTTTAGAATAACTCTAATCTGTTATATTCAGCCTGATTTGTTCTAAGAATTGCTTGCTCTTTAGCAAAAGAGGTCTTAGTTTTGCTTTTTGATTTCTGGTAGTTACTTGAGCTTTCCTTATTGCTAACATTTAATATTTTGTATACCTCCATGTGCTTTATTCCCTTCCTCCTTTTTGAACGATCAGGTTTGAGGTTTGTAAATTTTTCTAGCTCAAACCTTGGCACTCGGGATCTATTTGCAGTATTTACTCCCTCTGAACTCCAACCAACAGTGGTAATCATGTGTGCCATCTATAAGATGCACTGCAGAAACTTATCACAGCTCTTTAGGCAGCATCTTTCAAACCCATGACCACTGCTATCCAGAAAGACAAGGGTAACAGGTTCCTGGGGATTTTGGCACCTGGAAGTTCCCATCCAAGTAGTTCACTATCCAGAACTGGAAATATATCATTCCTTCACTTTGCTAGATCAAAATACTGGAACTGCCCTCCTAACAGCACTATAGGGGAGTGCAGCAGTTCAAGAAGGCAGCACACTGCCCACCTATGTTGAGAGTGATTAGGGATGGGCAATGAACGCTTGCTCAACCAGCAGTACTCTCATCCCATAAATGATTTAAAAAAAAATCAAATAGTTCGACCCTTGGTGAGCAGATTTAAATATGGTGGTTCCAATAATTGAATTGTAGTGCCTCAGCATTATTTATATCATCCAGTACTTGGCTTTTTTAGCTGAAGACTTGTGGATTCTAGTTGCTGTTTTCTAATTCTTCCCACATAATATCAGGCACTGAAAGTGATCTTGCCGGTGATTGATGAAGGCTCATCTAAGTTTCTTTTTAACAATTCAATCCCATTTGCTGCACAATTATAGACAATGTAACAACGAAGGTCTGTTTTACCAGTTTATATAAATTTCATTTGCCATTTTTCAATATTCTTGACTGATGTGTCCTTTAGTAAATCATTTGCTGCATTATTTATTGATGCATTTGTCTTTTTAATGTCAAAAAATGGACACACTTGCTTTCATTTTCAATATACAAGTTAGTAAATGGTTTGATTGACTAATTTACACTATTATCAGGATAAGTTGTTCTAAGCTATCCATGTCAATTATGTTATCAAAGTCCAAATTTCTTTCTTATCCTTTCATAGGATATCAGCATCTGTTATTCAATCCTGATTGCCCTTGAGAAGGCTGTGCTGAGTGAGCTGACTTCTTGAAATTCTGCACCCCATGTGGTGTAGGTACATCCATGGTGGTGGTAGGAAAGAAATTTCAAGATTTTGACCCAGTGATAGTGTGTGTGACTTGGAGGGGGAACTGGTGGTGATGTTCTGATGTACCTGCAGCCCTTTTTCTTCTAGGTGGTAAAGGTCAGAAGCGTGGTGGAACTGTTGACAGAACCTTGTTAGTTGCTGCCTCATATGCCATTACTATTGTGCATCAATGATGAAGGAAATAGATGGATTGCTAATCAAGTGGGGTGCTTTGCCTAGCTGTTAGACATCTTGAATGTTGTTGCAGCTGTCATCATCCAGGCAAGTGGAGAGCGTTCCATCACGTATCTGATTTATATTTTGATGGTAGGCAGACTGGTGAGTTAGGAGGCTAGTTACTCTCCACAGAATTTCCAGCCACTGACCTGCTTTTGTGGTCACAGTATTTATTATGGCTGGTCCAGTTCAGTTTTTGATCAATGGTAATTTTCAGGATGCTGATTGTGGGGGATTCATCAGTGATGATGACATTGGATCTCGTGGAGAGATGGTTACATTTTCTTGTTGGAGATGGTCATTGCTTGCCACTTATTAGTCCATTTCTAAATCTTGTCCATATCTTGAGGCATATGGAAGTGGACCTGTTCAATATCTGAGGTGTGACAAATGATTGCTGTTGATTGCAAAATGTTCACAAACATCCCACTTCTGATCTTGTGTTAAAAGGAAGGTGTTGAAGCAGCTGTAATGATTGGGCTGAGGACACTTTGCTGTGGAGCTCCTGCAGTGATGTCCTGAGTCTGAGTTGATTGACATCATCCAGTGAATGCATCATTCTGTTCTATCTTTAACTCCAACCAGCGGAAACCTTTTCCCCTTGACTTCTGTTTTGCTAAGGTGCCTTGATACCACACTGGGTCAAATTCCACTTTGAAACACAGGGCAGCCAATCTGGGTGCCGCCCCACCCCCCTGGAAATTTTGTCCATATTTGAATCAATATGGACAAAATTGATTGTAATAAGTTCAGGAGCTGAAGGACCCTGGTGAAATTCAAACTGAGCGCCAGTGAGCAAGTTCTTTCTATGTAACTGTTGCTTAATGTAGCTGTAAATAGATAGTTTTCATCAAGACAATCAAAGTCCCAGAGGACCATAGGCCTCCACCTTTCTTAAGAGAGAACCAACAGGTGGTGATTTAACCTGAGGGTCACCACATCTCAGGCAAGGGGCAGGATTGAAAAGGCGGGCGTTTGATGGATAACGTCAGCCAATATGGGAATTGAATCCAGGCTGCTGGCATCACTCCACGTCACAAACCAGCTGTCCAGTTAACTGACACCGTTGTCCCTCCTGCCTGTTGTCTTAGTACTGTCGACGACGCATTCTTTAGTGCACTTTGTTCATGATGGAGAACAGACTGATGATGTGGTAATTGGCCTATTTGGATTTTTTTGTGGATCCAATTCCTGGAACTCTCTTCCTAATGGCACTGTGGGTGTACTGCTTATGGACTGTTGTGGCCTAACAAGGCAGTTCACCTACCACTTCAAGGTCAATTGGGACTAGACAATAAAAGTGCTGCCTTGCCAATAATATCCACATCCTGCAAAATAAAAATCTGATGTAAGGTTGTGAATATAGATTTTTTTTACAAGGGATCAAGTATTGGTTTCTGGAATTTGTGTTTTAATGAGGTGTGAAGTCTGTAAAAGTTACTCAGAATTCTGTGGCTTCTGTGGTCTGCCCATGATGGATACTGGCTGAGTTGGCCACTCTGAGACTTGAATAGCACATCAGATGTAAAGACTCGCATTCTAATCAGTAATCTGTAAACCGTCTGTGCTGTTATATGCTCTGTGTGAGACCAGAACACTCCATTCACCTGACAAAGGGGCAAACACCGAAAGCTTGCCAGTTTACTATTAAATAAATCATTTGGACTTAAACCTGGTATTGTCAAACTTCTTGCTGTGTTCCTTCCACAGTCCAGTGATGTGTGGATTAGGTTGATTGGCCATGTTAAATTGCCCTGAGTGTTGCAGAGGGATTAACAGGGTAAATGTGGGGTAGCAGAAATAGAGCCTGGGTAGGATTGTGGTTGGTACAAACTTGATGGGCAAAATGTCTCCTTCTGTACTGTAGGGATTTTGCGACGTCAGCGTGAATGACATGCCTTGCTGGAAGGTTTAGTATTAATTCATGGTGTGTAAAAGTGTTAATTATCTGGAACTTCAAACAATTGCTTCATGTTTGTTTCTCTCTTTTTAGCCAACAAGCCCTAAATTTGGAAAAGCTGACTCCTATGAGAAATTAGAAAAATTAGGCGAAGGGTCGTATGCCACAGTGTACAAAGGAAAAAGCAAGTGAGTATCCTGCCATGCTATCAGTACTTGTTCTGTATTCTGGGTGTCAGCTTTGCTTCAGTAGGGAGCATTCCTGCCTTTAAATCAAGATGTTATGGATTCGGGTCCCATTCCAATATGAGGCTGACAATTCTAGATAGTATTGAAGGAGCTGCACTGTTCAGAGTTTCTGTCTTTTCAATGAAGCATTTCTATTTTGAAGAAAAGCTGGAAAGTTATGACACTCTGGTCAATATTAATCCCTCCAGCAACATCATAGTCCTGGTCAATGTATCATTGTTGTTTGAACCTTGCTGCAAATTGCCTGCAGTATGGTAATGATTACATTTCAAAGACTTCTCATTGTGTAATGGCTTGGAATGTTCTGAGATCATGAAGTTACTTCTTAAATATAGTCAATATAAATGCATTTTTTTTCTCTTTACCTCATCATCCTCTCTCTTTGCTGGCTCTCTCTCTCTCTCGCTCTCTCCGGCTCGCTCTCTCTTTTTCTCTCTCCCTCTCCGGCTCTCTCTCTCTGGCCCTCTTTTTTTCCTCTCTCCCCCTCTCGCCCTCTCTCTTTCTCTTTCCTGTCTATTTCTCACTCGCTCTTTCTTGTCTCCTCTTCTCCTCCTCTTCCTCCCACTTGCACTCTTCTATGACTGGAGAATGCATGGTGTTCAAGGATAAAGGAGCAAGAGAATTTGTGATTGAGAACCATACGATCCCTGCAATGCACAAGAGACCAGTGGCTCATTATGTCTACACTGACTCTGAAAGAGCATCCTATCCAGGCCCTCCCCACCATCTTGTCCCTGTAATCCCACAAATTTGCCATGGCTAATCCACCTGACTGACCACCGTTGGGCACTAAAGAGCAGTTTTAGCATGGCCAGTCCATCTGATTGGCACATCTTCAGATTATGGGAGGAAACTGGAGCGCCTGGAGAGTACCCATCCAGTGGCTATTCAGAGGGTAGTAAAAGTGTGGAATGCCCTGCCCTGCAGCAGTAGTGGACTCACCAACTTTAAGGGCATTCAAATGGTCATTGGATAGACATGGATAATATTGAAATAGTTTAAGTTAGGGGGTCATTAGATTGGTTCCATGGTTGGAGCAACATCGAGTGCTGAAGGACCTGTACTGCGCTGTAATGTTCTGTTTTCAAACATGGAGAATGTACAATCTCTACACAGATAGTTACCAAAGGCTTGAATTGAACCTAGGTTGCTGGCACTATGCGGCAGCAGTGCTAGCCATTGTGCCACCGTGCTGCTGGGTAATATACTTTCTTGGTCACCACTTCTGGGGGCAGAACAGTGGTTAGCACTGCTGCCTTACAGCACCAGGGACCCACGTTCGACTCCCGACTTGGGTCACTTTCTCTGTGGAGTCTGCACGTTCTCCCTGTGTCTGCATGGGTTTCCTCCAGGTGCTTTGGTTCCTCCCACAGTCTGAAAGGCATGCTGGTTAGGGGCAGTGGCCATGCTGAATTCCCCCTCAATGTACCTGAGTGTGGCGACTAAGGGACTTTCACAGTAACTTCATTGCAGCGTTAATGCAGGCTTATTTGTGACATAATTAAGTAAACTTTAAAACAAGAAATAAAATGATTCTGGATTTGGTTTTTGTAAATGAAGCATGTGACCTGGATGATCTCTAAATCTAACTAAGATCAAAACTTAATTTGGTTTAAAGTGAACAACCAGAAGATATCAAAAGTAAAACTCTCAATTGGTTAAGAGTTAGTTTGTGATTTTTAAGCCCAGATCTAGGCTAATGGATAATGAACTGATAATTCCAGGGTCGATCTGTAACAAAGCAATGGAAGGCATTCCGGAACTGATATTGTAAAGTAGGCATATTCCTTTAAGGGAAAGAGTAGACCATCAAATACTAACATTCCCTAGATGACAAAGGAGATGCACCTGAAAATATAGCTTTGTCAATGTTAGGAGCAAGATCCAATGAATAACCAGGATGATTATGGGCATTAAGAAGGGAACTGGAAACATTAATATGGCAAGCAAATAAAGATGATGAGAGAAGATAAGCAGGCAATATTAAATTTAATCCTGTAACTGTTCCTAAATAAACGTATAAAGTGCAAGTTACTTGCAGGGGTAAAGGTTGGGCTATTTGGGATCCATGAGGAAATCTTCACGTAGAGGCAAAGGATGTATCCAAAATATGAAGCAAGTGCCTTGCAATTGTTTTCATATAGGAAGCAGACACTGTGATGGTTACACTATCCTCTCTATATCAAACTGAAATCCATAATTTGCTACATTTTTCTGTTGAAGTTACAAGGCTACACCCTGCATCCATGTCTAAGTTGTTTATAAAAAAATTAGAGTGTTATGGATTCAAAATCACTTTTGGCCACAAACCACTGACCAGTCTGAAAAATATCCATCCATTTCACCATTTGCTTTCACTTACGAAGCCAATATTGTGTCCATTCTGCTACTTTTCCTTCAACTTCATGGGTTTCCACCTGCCCTCTGCCCATTGTTGAATGCCTTCCTCCGAAAATCAATATATAGCTCATCTACTACACTACTGCAGTCATCCTTTTCAATTGCCTCAAAATTTCAATCAAATTAACCAAAGACAATATAACTTCAATCAATCCATGCTGAATTTCCTTGATTAACAATAGCCTGTCCAATTGAAAACTCATTTTATCTCTAATAATGACACCAATAGCTTCCAACATCCACAACCATCTTCCTTTGTGCTAACTATGACTCCAACCAGCAGAGAATTTCTCCCCAATTTATCAGGATGTTTCCAGGACTGGAAACTTTTCGTTACTTTGAAAGACTTTTCTTTAGAACAGAATAGGCTGAGGGATGACTTAATTGAGGTATATGAAACTGACTGACTGGTCTAGATAGAGTAAATAGAGACAAACCACTTACCTTGGCAGAAGGGTCAATGACAAGAGGGCACAGAATTAAAATAATTGGTGGAAGGCTGAGAGCGGAGATCAGGAAAACTTTTTCACCCAGAGGGTGGCAGCAACCTTGAAGTCATGCCTGAAAGGGTGTTAGAGGTAGAAACTTTCACTAGTTAAGAAGAAAACACTTGAATGTCGATTTGAAGAGCAAGATAATGCTGAAAGGTGGATTAGGCTGGGACCATCGTGAACACAATGGACCAAGTGGCCTTGTCCTATGTTGTAAATCTTCAATGATCCCATGATTCTTACTTTATAAATGACTGGTTAAGCCTCAGCTGGAGTTCTGGACATGATAAAAACCTTAGATCACATGAGACAATTGCGGGGCAAGTAATAAATACTGGTCTTCATGTTCCCCAAGAAAAAAAGCTAAAGAGAGAAAAGGATGTTTTACTAGGATGTTACCAGAAATGATGGGCTTCAGCTACGAGAGAGATTGGTGGTGGAATCCTATTTTGGAAGTGGATCAGTAACATCCCTATTGGGGAAAAAAATCCATTTGGATCAATATTTTTATTTCCCTCATTTGTAGTGCATTTTTCTTCTGAGTAAAGATCATATTGCTTGGGGAAGAAAGTCCTAGAGGGTAGATGAGAATTCTTTTATTGAAAAGCCTGGATCTGGAACAGTAAAACCGAAAAGGTAATGAAGAAGATTCCATTCTTTTTTTTAAGAAAGGAGTTAATCAGGTTCTTGAGGGTAATGAACTTGCAGGATAATGGTCACAAGCACGGATGTGGGATTGAGCATAACTGCTCTGAGAGCCAGTACAGGCCAAATGGCTGATTCTTATGCTGGACGTTTGTGATTCTAACTGAAGCAATTTGCTGCTAGTTTCATTCTAAGATAACCAATGGTTTTTGCAGTAACTCTATATTGTGCCTGCCGCACAGTTTGTAAATCCTTATACAGTGGACAAATAACTGAGTAGATGTCTTGTTAGTACAACCAATATTTATTTAAATCACATAATCAATAATCACCCATCCAACCAACAATAAGTTATTTTTATCAAAATACGAGAGTATAGGTCCAATACAAGACCTTGACTTGACTTTGTGTGACTGGCAAGCACCCAAGCAGATATTGGTCTTTATCTGTGCGCTGGCCTCGATCGTCCGCTGCATGGTCTGGTCTGGCACTCTGGTTCTGTCTTCCTTCCTTCTTGAGTATGGTGGCTCTCCTCGTGCTGGTTGTCATTGGCGATGGTCACCAGTGTTATAGTTTGTTCGTGGGGCCGGAGAGGGGGAGAGAGAGAGAACCTCTGAGTGCAGCAGATTTTTATCCCTTCTTGGTTTTGTGTCCATTTTGGGTGATGTCCTGATTCTTGTCAATCAGTTGATTAAGGTTTTGTCACCTTGATCGATAAGAGTCCAATCAGGTGCTGCAACCCGATCTCTGGATGTGTACCCAATGGCCATGCCTGTAGGTGCTGAAGGCACATAGGGTCACGTACCTCCCTTTCAAGTAAGGAGTTAAGGTAAATAAGTGTAGAACGTAGAATGCTATAGCACAGTACGGGTCTTTCGGCCCTCAATATTGCGCTGACCAGTGGAACCAATCTAATGACCCTCTAACCTAAACTATTCCAATGTTATCCATGTGCCTATCCACTGACCGTTTGAATGCTCTTAAAGTTGGCAAGTCCACAACTGCTGCAGGCATGGCATTCCAGGCTCTTACTACTCCCCAAGTAACAAACCTACCTCTGATATCCGTACTATAACTATTACCTCTCAATCTAAAGCTATGCCCCCTTATGTTAGCCATCACCATCCGAGGAAAAAGGCTCTCACTGTCCACCCTATCTAGCCCTCTGATCATCTTGTATGCCTCAATTAGGTTACCTCTTAACCTTTTTCTCTCTAATGAAAATAACTTCAAGTCCCTCAGCCTTTCCTCATAAGACCTTCCCACCATACCAGGCAACATCCTGGTAAACCTCCTCTGCACCCTTTCCAATGCCTCCACATCTTTCTTTTATAATACAATACTCCAAGTGTGGCCGCAACAGAGTTTTGTACAGTTGCAACACGACCTCACAGCTCTGAAATTCAATCTCTCTATCAATAAAAGCTAACACACCATACGCCTTCTTAACAACCTTATCAACCTGGGTGCCAACTTTCAGGGAGCTATGCAGATGTACACTGAGATCCCTCTGCTCGTTGATGTTAACAGTCCTTCCATTAGCCCTATATTCTGTACTCCTGTTACTCTTACCAAAGTGAATCACCTTACACTTTTCCACATTAAACTCCATTTGCTATCTCTTGGCCCAGCTCTGCAGCTTATTTACGTCCCTCTGCAAACTGTAACATCCATCCTCATTGTCCACAACTCCTCCGACTTTGGTGTCATCAGCAAATTTACTAACCCATTCTACTATACCCTCATCTAGTTCATTTATAAAAATAACAAACAGCAGTGGCCCCAAAATAGATCCCTGAGGTACACCACTTCTAACTGAACTCCAGGTTGAATATTTCCCATTAACCACTACCCTCTGTCTTCTATCAGCCAGCCAATTCCTAATCCAAACTGCTAAATCAACCTCAATCCCATGCATCTGCATTTTCTGCAGTAGCCTACCATGGGGAACCTTATCAAACGCTTTGCCAAAATCCATATGTACGTCAACTGCCTCACCCTTATCCACCTCTTTGGTCGCCTTTTCAAAAACTTGATAAGGTTTGTGAGGCACAACCTACCTTTCACAAAACCATGTTGACTATCCCTAATCAATTTATTTCTCTCTAGATGATTGTAAATCTTATCCCTTATAATTCTTTCCAAAACTTTGTCCACAGTAGAGGTAAGGCTCACTGGTCTATAATTCCCAGGATGGTCTCTACTCCCCTTCTTGAACAAGGGGCAACATGTGCCATCCTCCAGTCTTCCGGCACTATACCTGTAGCCAATGATGGCATTAAGATCAAAGCCAAAAGCTCTGCAATCTCCTCCGTAGCCTCCCAGAGAATCATAGGGTAAATCCCATCTGGCCCAGGGGACTTATCTATTTTCATACACTCAAGAATTGCTAATACCTCCTCCTTTTGTACCTCAATCCCATCTAGTCTAAAACTGTGTATCTCAGTATTCTCCTCGACTACACTGACGAAAAATATTTATTCAGTGCCTCTCCTATCTCTTCAGGCTCCACGCACAACTTCCCACTGCTGTCTCTGACTGGCCCTAATCTTGCCGTAACCAATCTTTTATTTTTGACATACTGTAGAAATCTTTAGGGTTCTCCTTGATCCTAAGCACCAAAGTCTTCTCATGTCCAAGTATGTTTGACCAGAAAGTGTCCATTGTCTTTGGGATGGTCCATTTCCTCTGTATTCAGTAGTCTGAGTTGCAGCCTGTTTATCGTTGCCTTTTAAGCTGCAGTCTGCTGTTTCAGTGCTTGTCGAATTATCCCAGTGTGCCCTGTAAATCACCCTTGAAGGTGGCCCATTTGACCACGTTTACACCTGCAATAACTGTAAATGTTTATTATGTTGCATCATTGCCATGGTTTTTCTCCTTTTATGCAAGGTTATAGCTAAGACCTTGAAAGTGAAGTACACTTAAATAAAAGCAACAACCTTGATGTTGAAAGTTACTGTGGTAGTACAAATAAAAATATACTTCCTTCGATCTTCCCAGCATTAACTGACGAACCAGTGAAATAGAAGCTGCAACTGATGGGCAAATAAGTGTTAAAATTGCCTCGATTAATGAGAGGCACATTGATGATTTTGGATCTAGAGAAAAATGAAAATTTACAGCATGTAATTTATGAAACTAATGAAATCAGTAAGCAACTTTGTCATAAGTATAGATGTAGAAAGTTAAGAAAATGAACTCTTTTCCCTCTGAAGTTCTGAACATACAAATAAATGGTAAGCCACCAACCCATCTTGTAGTTCCATACAGCAGGAAAAGGAAATGCAAATGGGCAAAACTAATTAATAGACTTGGAGAAGTATTTTCAGAATAAACACAAGCAACCATTTGAGCATGTTAAATTAAAAGAATTGCCCCTGACAGTTTTATTGTAAAAGCCAGTTAAAGTTGATATAGTCTACATTTATAAAAAATAACTGAAATATAAAGACCTACTGTTGGCCAGAAAACATGCCTCAAATATACAAAGGGTGGAGCATGCCTGGAACAAGCTGCCAGAGGTGGGTACAATTTTATCTTTTAAAAAGCATTTAGATAGTTACATGGGTATGGAGGAATATTGGCCAAGTGCAGGCAATTGGGATTAGTTTAGGGGTTTTAAAAAAAAAAAGGGTGACATAAACAAGTTGGGCCAAAGAGCTTGGTTCCATGTTGTAAATCTCTTTGATTCTCTGCCTATGAGAATAAAAATATAAATATCCAAACACACTGTTTTTATCTCCAATGCAGCACTGAAACTGGTTTAAACAAAGTTTTGAAATAATATCCTCTGTGACCCATCAAGGAACTCAGACCACTTCCATGCAAGCAACAAACCTAACTGCTCCCTGTTCTTATTGACCTTCATTCCCAGTACAAATCCTGGGGCTAAATTTGGTAATCCATTCCTGTCTAACTCACATTTACAAAGACGGGTCTTAGAAATTTTGCTGACCAAGAAGTTATCATTATGCTTCTTCATGTTTCCGTCCATAATATCTGTTCATTTGTGAACAAGGCCTTTTCTGTTTTGATGATGATGTGTTTTATGCCAGATAATCTTTATCCATTGGTCGGAAACCTGAAAAGTGGTTTTAAAAAGTGGTAAAGTGATTTGAAATTCGCAGCACAAAACGCTAAACCCAATTTACATTCCCATATATTTAACAATTAAATGGAGTGGAGTCAGCCTATCTGCAAAGCCCATCAAAGACAATGAACTCAGGATATTATGAAGGACCTTGCCTCCCATCTAAAGAGCAAACCATCTATGACAGTCACCTGAGGTACTCAACTGTTGTAGAATGGCCATTAGCCATTGTTCAAACAATTAGTCCCAATAAAGCTTCCAGACATGAGGTTAATTAAGTCATTTTTGGAATATACTGACAACGGGCAGGATTTTATGGCCCTGCTCATCTTGAAACTGTAAAATTCCACCTGAGGTCGACGGACCTTCTCATTGACCCCCTTCATCCGCTCCAATTCCGATGGCGGACAGGGCAGTAAAAGTCTGGCCAATGTGTTTTTTAAATTCTCCTAGCAGTTGAAAAAGGAAGGCCACATGACTTGCTAGCCCTTTGTATGTTTGATGCACATTTTCCCGGCAGAATTGAGGACAATCAGCTTGGGGAAAAGAAACCTAAGAGAGGTTCCTCCCACTTCCTTTTCTCTCAAACCTACTGGGTAGGCTTTGAGCCCAATTTGCTGACTTGATTATCTGGAAATGCTCTGCTGCAGACAGAGATTTCTTAAAAGAATCCAATCCATCTCCCAAAGAACAACCAACCTTAGGTTGCAAACCTCTTTTTCATGGACTCTAATTTGGCCAACTTAGCCTTCCCAACTCTGTAATTTGTAAGCATGTGAGAGAACTTCAAGTGTGTATGTGTACGTGAAAGTCATTGTTTATTTTATAGCACATAATATCTAAAGGCTTCATTAAAGTGGTATTGAGTATGAGTACCATCATGTTGAAATTGTGTCACTATTAGGCTTCGTCTGGACTACTGCACCCAGTTCCTCGTGTGTGAGGGAAGATGTGAAGGCATTAGAAAGTAGACGAGATTTATATGAAATATACTTGGGATAAAGAACTGTAGGTATGAGGATACGTTGCAAATGCTTTCCTTGGAGGAAAAAATGGCTGAGGGAAAGATAGAGATCTTCACAATGCTGAGGGGTAAATCATGAAAAACTGTTCTCACTTGAGAGATTGAGACCTAGAGATACAAAATAACTAAAGGAGTAAAAGTGATGCAAGGAAAAAATATTTTTGCCCAAAGGGTAGTTGGAATCTGGAATGAACTTCCTGAAAGGATGACAGAGATAGCTTCAATCAAGATATACAGGAGGGAATTAAATTGTTACCTGAAAAGAATGTGCAAGGTTATGTAAAGTTTGTAATTTACTGTGAGCAGTTTAAGTATAATAAAGTTAACCTCTTTCTTTGCTAAACTCAAAACCTGCCCTATTGATTATTTTATGATCATGAAGTACTCAACGAATTGGCAAGTTTATCCTTTTTGAAGAAAAAACCTGTTGTGAAATGAGGAGGGGGCAAAGAGGGAAGCCGTTTGACCCCTCCTGTGGTCTTAACACCATTCAGCAGCTTATTATGGATGCTTGCATCAACAAATGTGGCCTGGATGAAAAGTTAGTTGAGAGACAGTGACTTATCTGACATTCACTTCTGGTGAGCAGAAATTTCCTCCAAGTAAATACTGAGAAGACTAAAGCCATTATTTTTCATTGCAAATGTTTCATCACCAATGATTTTTTTCTCTTGGTAACGGTCTAAGTCTGAACGAAATAGTTTGCACCTTGTTTGTTTTTGAGGTGAACTTTCATCTGCATACCCGTGCCATCACTAAGAGTGCCTGTTTTTCTCTTGATGTCAAATTAGTCCAAGACTCAGCTCATTTATACCTGAGCTTCTTAGCTGTACCTTTAAGTCTAGATTTGACACTTTCAACATAACTACTCCCTTCGTCCTGATTTGATTTTATTATTGTTGCATACAAAGAGCAATGCAAGAACAGGCCCTTTGGCCCTGTGCTGATCATGTTGTCTTATCTAGACCAACAGCTTGTATCCCTCTCTTCCCCATCTGTTCATATGTTTATTCAGATAAGTCTTAGATGTCGCTAATGTATCTCAACCACCTCAGTTGGCAGTGCACTCCAGACTCCCACCACCCTCTGTTGGGGGGAAAAAAACTTCCCAGCACATCTCCACTGAACCTTCCCCCTTTACCTTGAACTTGTGTCCCCTTGTAATTGTCATTTTTGCCCTGGGGGGAAAGCTTCCAACTGTTCACCCTATCTACACCACTCGTAATTTTATAAACTTCTTTCAGTCCCTCCTCAACCTTCATCTTTCTGGGAAGAGCAGTCTCAATTTATTCAATCTCTCTTCATAGCTAATATTCTCCATACCAGGCAACATTTCTCTTCAAAGCTTCCATGTTCTTCCGGTAATGTAGTGACCAGAATTGGGCAGAGTATTCCAAATGTGGCTTAACCAACATTTCATATAACTGTAATATAATTTGCCAACTTTTATATTCGATGTCCCCTTTCAATGAAGCATGCCGTATGCTTTCTTTTTCAGCTTTTCCACCTGTGCTGCCACTTCTAAGGATTTGTGGATCTGTCTTCCCAGATCTTTGTGTGTCTATATCCTGGTGGTTCTGCCATTTATTTCATAGCTCCCACTTGAATCGGATCTACCAAAATGCATCACCTCTCATTTGTCTGGATTAAATTCTATTTGCTATTTCTGTGCCAATTTTCCAGCCTATCAATATCTTGCTGTATTCTCTAACAATCTTCATCACTATCCACAACTGCACCAATCTTAGTATCACCCGCAAACTTGTTAATGAGACCAGCTATTTTTTTTTTCAAGTTTTATACATTTTATAAAAATATAATATTACAATCGGCAGAAGCCCCAGCACTGATCCTTACAGAATGCCATTAGTTGCAGACCTCAAATCAGAAAAACACCCTTCCACTGCTACCCTCTGCCTATGGCCAAGAATCCATCTAGCTAGTTCAGCTCTGATCCTGTGATTTAATTTTTCACGCCATGTGTAGTAATACTACTGCTGGGTATTATCCTGTTCATTCTGTTTACTGTTTTTGTCCCATCCCAGCCTCCTTTTGCTTTGCTTATCCCATTTGCCATTTAATCTTTCCTGCCTTCCACTCTTATCACAGGTCTTTTCATTTATTCATCCCCTCTGTCCATCTTTTCCTATCTCTATACTTATGTAAAGCGCATTATACTTTGAACTTACCCAGTTCTGATGAAAGGTCAGAAGCATTAATGTTCTTTTTCACTCTATAGATGCTGAGTGTTTTTCTTTTCTTGCTATTTTCTGCTTCGTTTTCCATCTGCTTTGTTTTCCAATTTCCAGCACCCGCGTTATTTTGCATCAGGTTTGCTGAGATGAATTTTAATGCCTCTAATGGCTAAGTTCGATAATTCTGGAGATATTGAACCTGCAAGCCTAATGGTTCTGTCTTATACTGGGTTAATCACCAGGCCATTCAGTGGAATGGGTTATATCTTTATTTGCATGGTGTTTGAATGATGGTTGATATGATACCCTTGTTTGCTGAAGATTATTTATTAGTGTCACAAGTAGGCTTGCATTAATACTGCAATGAAGTTATTATGAAAATCCCCTGATCGCCACATTCCAGTGCTTGTTTGGGTATATGGAGGGAAAATTTAGCACGGCCAATCCACCTAACTAGCATGTCTTTCAGACTGGGAAGGAAGCAGGAGCACTTGGAGGAAACTTATTGGGAGAATGTGTAGACTCCATGCAGATATTAACCTAAGGCTGGGAATTGAACTTGGGTCTCTGGTTTGAGAGGCTGCAGTGCTAACCATTGTGCTGTGATCACTAAAAACCTGGCAGTGCGTGGAAACAACTGATTTGTTTGAACTGCAATCAGAAGATGCTGGACTTTGACCAAAAGGGAAAGAGATTCTTTTAAGACAGAATTTTGCCTGTCTGAAAAATACTGATCTGCTGGAGTTCAGTAATCGTTACTCAGCAACAGCAATGCAAGAATAAATTGCTATCTACCCCCTCATTTTTGTTAAAAAGTCTGATCTCTCTATTCTGTTCATAGGCTAGAAGATTGCAGGTTGTTGCATATTTAAACAAAGAAGCATGGCAATGAGTGTCAGTGATGTGTTTTTGTTATTTCTATGCTAAACTAATACCATTCGTTAGCCTATAATTTAGAATCTGAACTTCTCAGTGGGAGAAGCTGTGAACCACAATAACCGGAGCAGTCCAAAATTCTTCCTGCTGATAAACATTTTAATGGGCTAAAGTATCTGACACAGTGTGATGCCTGTGAGGTTGGAACTGCAGTAGCTATTTTACATCTTCACAAACAGTATTAACTCAACCCCAGGATAAAGCCTGCAGTCAGCTGATTCACAGTTCCGTCAAAAGGAGCTTTTAAAGATGAGCGGTGTACATTACAAGCAGTGTTTCAGCTTGCATTAACCAAACAATGATGATGACAGGCAAAGGAATGAGACGGGAGATGGACTTTTGTTCTCAAGCTGTGCATCATTTGTACCTCCGTGTGATCGTGAAATAATTACTGATTAATAACCATTTAAAAAAAAACCCTTTTGTGATCCAGGTTACCACATCCTCCCGACTAGAAAAAATAGTGCACAGAAAGCCTCAATCCAGTCCACGAGGAAAATTAATTCAGTCTTCAGGGTCCTCCTGTTTCTTTAATTGCAGTTCCATTCTATTTTTGATGCTTTGTTGAATGGTTTCCCTCTTTGGCAGCAGGAAGCTCACTCTTGCTGCTGTTCTTGATCCTGTGGCGAGCTTGTCCAAAGTGGACAATGAAACCCAAATACACAACTGGGTTGGGGTTGGGGGACAATGAGCAGAAGTGCTGTCCCAGTCCTTCCCCAAATAAAAGGAGGATGTGCCAGGCCAAGATTTACATTTCAAAGCAGGAGGTGAATTGAACAATCTCAGTTCTGTATTTTAGTTTGTTTTCTCAGATTATGGGAGATCTCCCAAAACTGAAATCTTTGCATAGAAGAGCAGAGGGAGAGTTTGTAAGAAAATGTCTCAATGTGTTAAGTGAAGGGATGCTTCTTTAAAAATGAGACATGGAGGAATTTCTTCAGCCAGAGGGTGGTGAATCTGTGGAGCTCATTGCCACAGAGGACCACAAAGGCCAGTTCATTCTGCCTCTTTTAGGCAGAGGTAGATTGTTGATCAGTAAAAGGATCAAGGGTTACAGAGAATGGGAATGAGAATCATATCAGCCATGATTGAATGGCAGTGCAGATTCAATGGATTGAATGGCCTAATTCTGCTCCTATATCTTGTGGTCTTATAAATAATGTTTTTTTAAAAAAGCACAAGAGGTAGAAGTTATTATACATTGGAATAGATATTTTATTCTATACTTTTAAGTGCAGATGGTTTGTTGATTTAAAATGTGGAGAGATGATCAGTTGATCACCTGAAAACTGTTGATATTGTAGAAATTCTGTTTGCTGGGTGTTCTTAAATCTGAATGAATTCTGCTCAGTGAATCTACAAGAAATTGCATTACCGATGGAAAGGCTTACCTATTGTTAGTGTCATACTGAGATCTCCTACCATTGATTGAAATTATTTTCTGCCAATACTTGCATTTGATCTTTGTATAAATAGCAGCACAGCTTATTCATATTTTAGCACAATAATTAAAAGCTAATGTTTAAGAAGAGGGAAATAAAGGTAACTGAAAGCTTCAAGGAAGCATGGACGTTTGAAAGGTCAGCAGTTGTTTATTTAACAAGAGTCATCCTCTTATTAAAGGTATTTGCATTTTGTTTGACTAACTGATTGTAATTTTTTTCTTGAATTAGGGTTCATGGAAAGCTGGTGGCTTTAAAGGTAATCAGACTCCAAGAGGAGGAAGGAACTCCATTCACAGCAATCAGAGAAGGTATCATTTTGCTGTGGTTCACATTTCATTTCTTAGAGAAAAAAAAATGAAAATGCCAGAGTTGATACTATGTACTTAGCATGCAGTTTTCTTATCCAAGGCCCTGCCCTAACGTATATCTGTAGCCTCTTCTAACCCTATCAGCTGTTGAGATTCTGGTCTTTTACACATCCCTGATTTTAATCATTCCATTAGTCACAGCTACTGTTGCTTTGGCTCTGAGCTCTGACATTCCCTGCCTAAACCACTGTGTTCCTACCTTGTTCTTTTTAAGATGTTCTTAAAACCCACCTCTGAAGTTTTTGTTTGGCTTTCTTGGTGTCTCTTTTTGAAACTAAACCACAGACAATGCCATAATATTTTAATTGTGTGCATGAAGCATCTTGGAATGTTCTGCTATTGTTCAAAGACAATCTTGGCATCAGACAGCATCTGTGGAGGGAGAATATAGCCAATGTTTTGAGCCTGGAATGAGCCTCTGTCAGAGCTGAAGACAAAGAAAGTAGGATAAATTAATGCTACCTCCCACTCCCTACCTACCTTTCCAATAGAGTCAGAGGTTTACAGCATGGAAACAGGCCCTTTGAACATAGAACATTACAGCGCAGTACAGACCCTTCGGCCCTCGGTGTTGTGCCAACCAGTGGAACGAATCTAATGACCCTCTAACCTAAACTATTCCAATGTTATCCATATGCCTATCCAATGACCATTTGAACGTCCCTTTAAAGTTGGCGAGTCCACAACTGTTGCAGGCAGGACATTTCACGTCCTTACCACTCTGAGTTTGGCCCAACTTGTCCATCCAGCCCTGTTTTTTAAGCCCCAAAGCTAATTCCAGTTGCTTGCATTTGGCCCAATAGAGTCTCATGTGTGTCTCTCTGGCACTATCTCAGTTGCACAGCCAGAATTGCTTTACTTACCATGGTTCTGTTAGGATATTCTGAAGAAACCATGAAATGCTTAAATGCAGTTGATTTTCAGAAGGACGTACTTGGGACTGTTTTCCTGGCAGCTTTTCAAAGAGAAAACATTGTCCTATAATATGATTAGTCTGATTTGCCACCATAGTTTTCTGCTCTTAACACTCTATTAAGTCACTGGTTGCCATTAACATTGCAGTTGTAAAACTTTGAGTTATGTGACAGTTCTGTGAAAACTACAAGGATAGTATATTACACACTCCAATCAAAAGATAATAATCAGCATGCAGAAAGATTGAGCCCGATACTTTATATTACAGGTACATAACATACCTATAACAATGACAGAATCAAACTGTTTGCCTCTTCATTATGTTTTAAAAAGTGTAGGGACAAAATGACCAGGCACAAAACATCTAAATTCATCAGCTGACTGTAATTTAATATTGTTTAATTGTAGCTATTATGATACTGATACATTAGAAAATACAACATGGCTGAAAATCATTAATTGCATTGTATTTTCCTTGTACCTTGCTGCAGAATTCAGAATGCAATGGTTTAAATTTTATGAACTAAGGGCCTTCTATACAGAGCTTTCCATTTATTGATAGTTTTTTTTTTAAGTTTATTTATTAGTATTGCAAATAGGCTTACGTTAACACTGCCATGAAGTTACTGTGAAAATCCCCTAGTTGCCACGTTACGGTGCCTCATCAGGTACACTGATGGAGAATTCAGCATGGTCAATGCACCTAACCAGCAGATGGAAAGCCATGTGTGTGGTTGGTATATTGATCTCTGTCTAAATTTCCAGAATGTACTCCAATCTCTCTCAGCTTTAGGTTAAAGTTAGAATTCATTAAACCAATTATAATATCTAAAAGAGCTTTTATTTTATCTGATCTTTACATGCATTGGTATTATCATTAACTTTGCTGTCAAATTCTCTGGTCCATGTCTGTTCTGTATTTATGAGAGACCAATCCAATTAAACCACCATTATTTGGATGTTTGCTTCTGAAAGGAATAGTGGGGATAAGGATTTTAGTATTGTTTACGGGCAGTTCAGGATCAGTTCAGGAGCTCCAAGATATATTATGAAGTTAGCCTGGACCCTAACTTTATTTGATTTTGGCATTAGTGCGAGCATAAGATGTTTCACTCTAGGCGTGATTCTATTAATCTTTTTATTAAAACAAACCTTATTTAACAACAAAGTTTAAATGCAACAAAAATAATTAGCATAACTTTCACCAATTGAAATACTTAAACATGACAAGGCATAAAATTTAACAGCTAGCTACCTTTATAGTTTCAATTCAAACAATATCCCCACAGACAGACATCCTTCAGAATCAATTAGCACAAAAAAATGCTTGTGGGTGCTATGCTTCTTGCACTTTATCTCTGACCAGAGGAAGGATGTACAAAAATATCCCTGTCTTCTGACACCCATGTAACAGCATTCAGAGAAAGATCTGTCTTCAAACTGTAAAACTTCAGAGAAGGAGACCTATTTTCTGGCAGATCCCAGTCTCACCTCTCCAGAGAGAAAAAGAAAGAGAAAGAGCTACTTCTCTCAAAATCCCCAGCAGCAACTGAGCTTGTTTCTCTGTGTGAACCTAGCCACACCAATCACATGATTTTTCTGTCACAAAAATAATACAATATTGTATTCAAACAAACATTCCAGCAATTAAGATAAATTACATTCCTGTAGCATCAACATGTAGATTGCCGGTTATAGAGAAAGCGCACTGTAGATATAACTGAATCCTAAACAAAATCCTGCACAAGAAACATGATACAAATACATTTCTTGAAAGCACAGTATTGTCACAGGGCCAATTCACTATAAAAGGAAGAACTATTGTTACTTTGACTAAATGGCCTTACTAAATTATTTTGCGACAACCTTTTCCCTCTTGTCTTCATTGTATCATGACCATGCTCTTGTGTAGTTGCTCCCTGCCCTCATGCACCAAATACATGTTCAGCAATGCCATCTCTTTCCATCCCATGCAGGCACCTTTGAAGTTTTCCAAATATCTATTGTTGTCCTAGTCATTTTCTTGAGGTTTTTTTTACTCCAAGGGTAAATGTTTAGAATTCTCTACCTCCTGAGGTCTGTGGAAACTTAGTTATTGAATATGTTTAAAGCGGTGATTAATAGATTTCTAAATAACAATGACATAAAGCGAAGTGGGGATAATGTTGTGGAGAGGGATGCATTAAGTAGATGATATTGAATGTGGAACAGGCTTGATAAACCGCCCCACTCCTGCTCTTTTGTTCCTCCTCTACATAAAGATATAAAATGAGCCTCCTTCTATATGTGGATGACTTCTGGTTTATCCAGCTACTTTCTTTACTAGTAGAATAATCATTTTGAGATGGCTGTAATTATCAGCTATATTTTCTCAAATAGGACCAAAGCGGTCAACCAAGTTAACATTCAGAATTAATTCGTGCAATAAGAGTGAGATGTATCATTTGAAAGTACTATTTCCCCCAAACCCCACACGAGAAAATAAAACTTAAAAATATCTTGAGTGGTCATTGTTGTCTTTCTCACAGGAAGAAATGTATGAATTCTAATGGCATGTTATTTTAGCTGCAAATCCACAAGGATTTGTAGGTTTATTTTGGGTAAAGACAAAAATGTCATTAAAGGGACTATTTTAAAATTCATTAGGGTCTGCAAAACCCTATCTTGTGACAAGTATCATTAAGTATCTTTCTGTCAAAATGATGCATTTATTTCTTATGTGTCTAAACATTAACTCAAGCTAATTTAATACTGTTTACAAAATGTTCTAAAGTACTGTTAACTTCTGTCTTTGATTACTCACTGGGTCCTTTGCTTTCAATACGTTACTGGGTAGAAGAGAAACTGAACCATTTGTTTTTTATTTCATGTACAAAGTATTGAGTTAAATTCTGTTTTAAAACTGTTTAAAGATTCTCAAGTGCTTTAAATGAAAAGGATGCCATTTCAGTGAAAAGTAAACCTCTATCGCAGATGTATCGGAAGATCACATTCTTCTAATTTTCCAATTCAGTTGCAATTTTTTCCTGTATATACAAAGTGGTCAGTGATACAGTTGAGCACTTACAGGTGTAGTTATTTGTATGTTGTTACTCACATTAAATAGAATAGATCCTCAGTGACATATCTAATTAAGAATAAGTGAAGTAGTTCAGTTTTTTGTTAAATGTCTCTTTTAGGATGATGTTACTGATGGCTATCATCATATAATCGATTGGTAGTTGGCATTTCTGATTAAGTGGAATGTTTATACGCTGAACTGTGTAGATGAGTTTATAAGGCAAAATAATCATTTACAATGCTTCATTGCTGGAATTCAACATTTATCTAATCCGCAGACCCATGAGGTGGGATTTTCCAGCTGTGTTCTGAAACTGGAAAATCCTGCCTGAGGTCAACAGACCTTTCCATTAGTCCACTCCTCGCCCCTATGATTCCTGTGATGGGCAAAATGTAAAATCCACCCCAAAATGTTTGTTTTCTTGGCATTTATTTGGTTTAAAAAATTCAATCTGGTGTTCATCCTAAAGAGTGAATAAACTGATAAATGTTTAATACATTCTGATAATATGGTGCCATTTTAACCTGATGGAATATATGTAGATTTATTGTCATTATCTGTATCTGCATTAGAGGCTGGCTGTCTGGGTGAAAAAATGTCATTTAATCCTGTGACCTAAATTATGAATCAAGCTTAAATTGATGGAATGGAAGTCTTCCCTCCCTGTTTAGTGCCCGTCCTTAATAAAATATGTTTGACCAATTTCAATCCAGTTGTATTAAGTCTGATTTTTACAGCGCAAAGTAATATTTTGGCAATATCTGAGGCCACAAGGGTATTAGCATAGGAAATGATGAAGAAAGTTAAATGGTACGTAGTAGTGGTCTTGCTTTTCATCTTATTCATTTGTGGGACATGAGCATCACTGGCTGGCCAGCAGTTATTACCCATCCCTAGTTGCCCAATGGTAGTTGAGAGTCAATCACATTGCTGAGATTAGGGTTGAGATGCATAGTGCAGTTTTGAAGAGAAAATTTCATTTGATCTAGTCTTGATAACTTTTTTGATGAGAAAATTCCAGATTTCCATATGTTTTGTATGCAAATATGTTGTCCTGTGATCATTTATATATGGGAGTTCCTACTTACTTTGCCACTCGATGTTTTTGGATATTGTGTTCTAGTGTGGGGTTGGGGGAGCAGTACTTTGGATCAAATGATATGTTTTACCTTTATTGTATAAATCAATTCCAAATGTTAACTTGATTGATCCCATTGGAGTTTATGCCTATCTGGAAAACATAGCTGATATCTACAGCCATCTCCAGAATGATAATTATACAAATAAAAGATATTTCACATCAAGTGATGCATAGTAATACAAGGCAATTGGTAGGTATATTTATTTTAGTAGCACTTGATAATTAGCAATCCTTATTTCAGCAGCTCTCTTTTGAATTGGAACCTTTACCCACTTCTGTACTGTGCAGTCACTCTTTATGCCTGTTGAATTCTCTTTCATGGTGGTTGCATTTCTCAGCAAAATTGGGCAGTTTGCCATCCCCTAACATGGGGAATAATGATTGATAGTGCTTTTATCTGTGAAGGTCACCTTGTTTGTTGTCTGCACGCCCAAATTTGTGCATGCCAATGATTGCGTGAAAGGAGGAAGAAATATACCAGCAGGCAAAGTTGGAGGGACGCAGAGACGGGGAGGGGAGAGCCACGCTTACAGACAGGAAAGGAATGAGTCTGAGACAACTTTAAATGTAAATGTGACAATGTTCTTAAATTGTAGATATTGCAAGAACCAACGTATGTGAGTGAAGACAGGGGTGAGTGGGACTTAATGTGGGATACAATACAGAATGCAGAGCTCTTGAGCTGAGGTTTATCGCGGAAGGGTGGAATCTGGAGATAGGAAAGGTGCTACTGAAGCTTTCTCCTGTTGTTGGGGTAAGGTTGGATGGCTGAAAAAGTGCCACTTTCCCTCAGGATGACCAATCCCAGTAAAATCTTATTGTTTTGTTGCTGAAGAGATTCATTCTCCGGCGCATTAACCATCAGCCAGCAAAACAATTGTCTTTTTGGGCAGTCCCTCAGGATCAAAGATGACTTGCTTTCAGTCCAGTTTAGTGGGTTCTGAGATGTCCAGCGCCTGATCGACAGATTTTGCCATGTGCAGGGCAGGGTGATGTTTGAGGGGTTTGGTGGGTAGCTTGTTTAGAGCTTTGTACTCTCTTTTGTCGAGTGCTGTGACACTTTAAAGAGTTGCTGCTATTGCAGTTCTACAGCACCAGAGGTGCAGCAATGCGACAGAAAACCACAGAGATCTTCTAATCTTTTTTTCAGGCTTCCCTCGACCTGCTCAGGGTTGTGTGGGAACGTGGATGGTTTTTGGGCTGTCCACGGAACCAATGCTGCTGTGTATTTGAGTTTGTGTGCAATTAGGTGAGTGACGAGGCCTTTTAAATTGTGGTGTTCGTGAATAACGACTCAAAGGGTATGGGATAGGCAGTAAAATGGAGTTGAAGCCACAACCATAATCTTATTAAATGGTGGTGCAGGCTAGAGGGGCTGAATGACCTAATCTTCATTTCTATGTTTGAATGTATGAATTGGAATTGTATTTGAGCACGTGAACTGTAAGTGTGAGCTTCATAACCAGTTTGCCCTTTGAGTGCTTAAAAGGAAGAAAAATCATCTATATTTTAACATTGCAGGCAGTGAAGAGTAAATTAAACATCAAACCACCAACAATTCTTCTAAGCACTGATATGGGAAGTTTGAATTAGTGTTTGTCATAATTCCAGCCTCTGTACAAATTGCTGAATGTCACCCGATAATTCCTGTAAAATGTCTGCACTGGTTTAGTGAAAGCATTCACACCTCTGAGTCAGAAAGCATTTAGTTCAAATCCCACTCTGGAGATATGAGCACTTTATTTTATTTGTATGGTTGGGGTTACAGTTCAATGTCGAGGTTAACAGTCCATTCAATGGATTCAGCTGACACAGTTTTAATGGTTCTGATGCCACCAGGGATGTATTTCTCAGGGCAAAAGTTCATTCTATGGGCGATGTTCTGACTTGAATGACTACAGTCACAGTTTGAACTGTTACTCACTTGTGGACAAGTGGCCACATCCTCCCTGTCTCACCGTCAAGTGGTTCAGGGTTGTTGAGTCTTTCTGTGGAAGGTTAAAACCAGGGACTTCATCACTTGTCTGTTACCAGGATGTATTTAGTAATGTTTGTAGTCAACGAGGATCTGCGTCATCGAAAGGTGGAGCTGTTGTCGGTTTCTAGGGTGTGGGAGTGTGCTCTGATTAGACGTTGCAGATTTCGGGTGAATGCTTACATTATGAACAAGGAGCAGAAGTAGGCCACTTAGCTTCTCTAACCAATTCCTTGTTCGTATGTCTCTGCCTTTGAAGTATTCAAGACTGACAGGAAGAAAATTCAAAAGACATTTAACCCCTTGAGAGAAAATATTTTTGCCTCATTCCCATTATAAATGGGTAACCCCTTGATCCGGAGCTCTAGATTCTCCCACGAGGAAATTTGCTTTCCATGCCTACTTTGACAAGATCCTTCAGGATCTTGTACGTTTCAAACAAGTCGCCTCTTATTCTTCGAAACTCCGGCAGATAAATAGTTAGCCTGCTCAACCTCAAGACAACCCTCTCATTCCAGATATTAGTCTCGTAAACTCAAATGTTTCCAATACATTTACCTCCTTAAGGAAGGTGACCAGTACTGTACACAGTATTCCAGAAGTGGCCTCACTATTGCTCTGTATAACTTGGCTCTGATATTCTGGAGCTGCTGCTGATAGGTTAATGTATTGTCAAGAGCAATGCCAAGATATTTTGGCATGGGCTGTGAGGGAGCAGTTTGCCACAGAATTAGATGTAAATTTGTTTTTTCTTGCTTTGAATTATTCAGGTGGTAGGCTGAAAATACAGATTTAAGTCCCTGTTTTCTGAAGTAGGCTTCGAAGAGTTCTTCAATGAGCGTTCCTGAAGTTGTTTAGTCTGAAAAGCCAGAGCCAAATTATTAGCGAGTGTGAAGAGCTATGATGTTTCAGGACGGAGGCCACTGGGGTGTGTGTGTGTGCGCGCGCGTATGTTGAAAAGAACCTGTAGGAGGATTGAACCCTGAGAGAACTCTGGTTGTATGGAGATGGCTGACTTGATCTCCAAGGTGCACATGGAGTTATCAGTTGCTGATCCTGAATTTGTTTAGGTATAGCATTTTCATACCGTGGATAATTTTGAAGAGTTTCAGCAGCATACCTAAACGTTATACTATGCCATAGAAACAGGATAAGTCAGCACGGGCACTTCCTGTCTTCGGGTTTTTCTGAAAACTGGCCTCAATGTGGGAGTTCAGTGTCAGCGGCTACTTGGAGCAGTTGCAGTCTGTGGAAAATCCTGCAAGTTTGATGTGGGTGGAACATTGCTGCTTCTGGGCTGTGGGAGCTCAGTCTGTTTAGCAGAAGGTGTGACAGGACCTTGCATATTTTTGAGAGCAGGATGACAAATTGTTGAGTGACTCCTGTGACTTGGCAATGGCAACTAACGTGGATTGGCACCAGATGTTTGGGATGATGTCTGTACTGTGGATGTTGGAAAATAACTTTGCTAGCCACTTCCTTTCCTGTGATCCAATGTGCTTCTTGAATTCTATGTAAATTGCGTTGATATTTTCTGCTTTGCCTGATTTGTTTGAGGACATGACCTAGGCTGGCACTTCAGTATATGGCTGAGAGAGTATTACATTGGAAAGTGCTGTCAGTTGAATGAAATATTGAACTGCTGTTTGGATGGGAGTGCTCTCTAGTGTCCCCTTAAAACATTTATCCCTCCAACAAAATGAATTGTCTGGATATTTATCTCATTGCTGTTTGTTGAATGTTTCAGTGAGCATCTTGATTCAAAGTTTTCCCAAGTCATAACAGTAACTGTATTTCTAAAGCATTGCCTAACGGCATGTTCTGAGGTCAGGGAAGGAATAAATGCTTTTTTTGTTCACAATGACGTGAGTTACTGAAATAAAATTTGAGACAAATAAATGAACTTTATGTGAACCAGATCATTGCTCAAAATTGGTACTCCAATTTTAATGCTGTTGCAAGAATTTGTGGTAGAATTTTACATCTACTTATTATTTTCACAATTTGCTGAGCAGTAGGCATTATAATCTGAAGACTTTATGTATTAAGTTTTTTATATGTACTGAATAACATTAAGGGGGTGATTTACAGGAGTCCTCAATCTTGTGAATCGGAGAATTGGTGCAGACTGGATGGGCTGAATGGCCTCCTCTGCATTTTATGGATTCTATAGAATCTGTTTCTGCCATGGTTTTGTAAAGAAAAGGGCAAAAAAAGTCTCCAAGGGAGGAATGAATAATTTCTTAATGCACTGAGTTATAATATTTAAAATTAACCATGTCACAAGGTTGTGGAAATGGAATTAATAGTAATGTTGATAAGTGAATTGGATAAATAGGGGTAGGGCTGTGCTAAAGGAGCAAGAGAATGGGACTACTTGGGAAGCTCTATCAGAGATGCACAGACAATAGCATCTTTGTGCTGTATGATTCTATGAATCTCAAAATTCTGAAACTAGGATCACTAATTCATTCATCAAAGCTGGTATTTTTATCTTTAGCAATTGAAGTGGATGAAATATTGTAGCCTTGGTTGGCAATTTTCAGGGAAATCCATCTGGACAGAATCCAAAACCTTGCAGACATCCAGGCTTAATGAGAAACATCTGCAGCATTGATAGAAATGACCAAATAATTGGTCTTCTAAAGATCATGCAGACATACATATCATAGAACCAAAAGTGAGGATATTAGACTGGAAAAGCATAAAATGTACCCATTACGTGCGACATGATCAAAACATTTTGGGACAAAGAAACATTATTCATTCCCAAATTTAAACATCATAAAATATAATAAAGTTAACAAGTCAGTAATAAAACATATGAGATGGAGAAGAGGGCAGAATAAATATTTTGAATTGAAGCATACATAATGAGGCTTGTCTGAGTTATAAAAGCTAGTAGAATACCAGCTCACCTGCCCATCGTTGAAAACTATTTGAATGATGGTTCAGTGTCTTATTTCGTAGTACAGAAGGAGGTCATTCAGACCATTGAGTCTGTACCAACCATAATCCCACCCAGGTTCTATTCCCGTAACCCTACACGTTTACCCTAGTAATCCCCCGACAGTAGAGTTAATTTTGCATGGCCAACCAACCTAATCAGCACATCTTTGGACTGTTAAAGAAAACCAGAGCACCCGGGAGAAACCCACACAGACACTGGGAAAAAGTGCAAATTCCGCACAGACGGTGACCCAAAACTGGAATTTAATCTGGGTCCCTGGCACTGTGAGGCCACAGGACTTGTCAATTTTGCAATCTTCATTTACAAAATTTCAAGAGTTTGTTTTTGAGGATGTAAAGGGTCTGAATGCTTTTATTAGCTGGTAATGCAGATTTTTTTTCAAATTTAAAAAAAAATAGTTAAATGACATGTATAAAAAAAGCTTAAGAAAAAGATAACTTGCTCCTATTTTTCTTAATACATGCCATTTTTTTTAAATACATGCCATTTAAGTCTTTTTTATACAGGATTCATGGAACCTGGGTATGGAAGGGCCACAGCTTGGAAGGGAACGTGAATGGCCGTGGGGCAGGGGTAACCTGAAAAAGGGAACCTATTAAACTTCCTCTTTAAGACCCCCACCTCCCACCCCTGCAAGCCAGGTCGGGAATGCAAGATTTAGACCTTTGACAGGAACAAGTCATACCCTCTAAAGATAGCCCAAATCTCAGACTGAGTGAAGTTGGAAATGCTGGAATCAGGACCTGCCTGCCATTTGTAAAGGACTTCTGAATCAACCCAACCTGGAATTCCAAGCTTGCGTTCAAAAAGGGAGACGAGCCCGATTGCAGCAACTACAGAGGAGTCTTCATGCTGCCTGTCCCAACGATAATCATTGCAAGTATCCTCCTCAGTTGCTGCCTCCCAGCGGTTGAAGGACTACTTCGAGTTGCAATGTGATTTTACTTTGACCATTGAAGCGCTATAAATGTGATCTTCACTTAATAGCAACTTCAAGAAAAATGCCGAGGCAGATTCCATTATAATAAATGGAAGACTGTTAGGTTGGTCTGGGATTTCTTTCATAGTGACATCATGGACTTGATAATCCAAGTAATCTTAGTTTGTACTGTTTTTTTAAAAATTATACTTGAAGCAGAACCAAATCTTCCAGTACACACACTGTCTGAGTAGATAACTAGTTAGCAAGCGTACAAAAGAGAATTGAAGAAAGATTGCCATTCAAAATGCGCTTAGACTCTGTTCTAATGATATCCTATCCACAATCTACTTTTCATTCGGATATTGATTGATTCACATTACTTCCTCCAAATCATTTGGAAATATATTGCAATCAGTAGATCCTTATGAAACACTGCTTGTGACAGACCTCCAGTAGAAAAGTACATTTCCACTGCTGCTGTCTGCTCCTATGCCCAAGCCAGTTTTGTATGCATTTTCCAAGTTCACTTTGATTCCACGTGACTTCACTTTCTGTATCAGCCTGCCATGAGGAACCTTATCGAAGGCTTTTCTACAGTCCTTGTACACAACATCCACTGTCCTGCCCTGGTCATTTTTTTTTGCTTCCTCAAAGAATTCAACCATGTTTTTGAGTTATGGCCTCTCCTTCAGGAAACCATGCTGCCTATTGCTAATAAGCCTATTCTCTTCCAGATGGTGTACATTCTGTCCCTAACAATCTTCTCCAATAATTTCCCCACCACTGATGTAAGGCTCAGAGGCCTGTAATTTCCCAGATTGTCTCTTCTGCCCTCCTTAAATAGAGAAACAATGTTAGCTACTCTCCAATCCACTGTATCTTGGCCATGGTTAAAAAGGATACAAAGATTTTGGCTAAGGCCTGAATAATTTGTTCGCTTGCCTCCCTCAGTATTCTGGGATTGACCCTATCTGACTCTATGGATTTGTTCATGTTAATGTTTTTCAAAATACCTCCTCTGTTTTTATCTCAGCATGTCCTAGAATGTCAACATCCTCCTTTCTATGCTCACCATCCACCACATTCTTCTCCTTTGTGAATACTGATGTAAAGTGCTCATTAAGGACCTCACCCATCTTATCTGGCTCCACATACACATTCCCTTCTGTTCTCGAATGGACCTATCCTTTCCTTAGTCATCCTCTTCCTCTTTATATACACAGAAAAAGCCTTGGGATTCTCCATAATGCTACCTGCTAAGGACATTTTATGGCCCCTTTTTGCCCTCCTAAATCTTTAAGCTCTTTCCTGCTATCTTTTTATTCCTCAAGAGCCTTACCCGTTTTCAATTTTCTGAAGTTTATGTATGCTTCCTTCTACTTTTTCACGAAGCTCACAATCTCTCTTGTAATCTACTGTTCCCATATTTTTCTTTCTTTATCCATCATTTTCACAGAGACATAATTTGTTGCATTGTTAGCAACTAACTTTTAAAAGATTCCCACATATCGCATGTGGATTTACTCTCTAACAGCCAGCCCCAGTCTATATTCCCTAGCTCCTGCCTAATATTGTCGTTAGCTTTCCCTCAACATAGCAGTAGCCCCAACGTGAAACTACTATCTTCTTCTACAAGTATCTTGAAATTTATAGAATTGTGATCACTGTTCCCAAAATGACCTAAAGAACAAAACTCTTTTTTAAAAAAAAAATCAGTTCTTGTTCAGTCAGTTAACTCTGTTCCTCTTTCCACAGATGCTGAGTTTTTCCAGCATTTTCTGTTTTTGTGTGTTTCATAGAAACATAAAACAGAAGAATGGGAGGAGGACATTTGGCCCTTTGAGCCTGCTCTGCCATTCATCACGGCCATATTGATTGTCCCACTCAATAACCTAATCCTGCTTTCTCCCTATATTGAATATAGTCAATATTTTGACATCAACTATTTACTGTGGTAATGAATTCTACAGGCTCATACTACTTTGGTGAAGAAATGTCTCCTCTCCTCCATCCTAAGTGATCTCCCCTGAAACCTCAGAGAGTGATCCTTGTTTTTGGACTCCCCATCTGACCTGCATCTACCCCCTCTAGTCCTGTTAGAATTTTAACTGTCTCAGATCCCCTCTCATTTGTTTTAGCAAAAACGATCCTAACCTAGTCGGTCTCTCCTCATGTGAATCCTGCCATCCCTGGAATCAGCCTGGTAAACCTTCACTGCACTCCCTCAAGAGCAAGAACATCCTTCCTCAGAAAGAGACCAAGCCTGCACACAATACTCTAGATGTTGTGTCTAAGGCCCTGTATAATGAGAACAACAAATTTGTTGCCTGTGTTTATTGTGTCAGGTTTAATATCCAACCTTTGAGTTGTTTTGGAAAGGTGCTGAAGAGATATCCAATACTGTAGCTAAAAATGAGAAGGGGGAGTTGCCATTGGGTTGTTTTCATGACCTTCCACTGGCGTTTGTTGGAACATTGGATGCAGGTCATTTGTCTGACTCCTGATGTGAAATTGAAATCAGGTGCATTATTGGCAACAAGTAGAGTGAGAGGGCAGATGAGGTTTGGGAGTTAATTGGATATGGTCAGAAAATGGAGCAATCGGTAGAGGTGGAAGGATTGGAGAAATTGGAATGAGATCCATGGAAGGTATATCTCTGACTTTTCAATGGGCTTGGCTTTATTCCAGCATTCAATCTATTTAAATATTTTAAACTATATAAAGCCTTGATTTTTATTTAATTTTTTCTCAAACTGTAAGCTATAATTATAAAAAAATCAATATTTTCCTGCCTCAGATGGTTTGATCTCATTTTTAAAGACACGGATTTTGTGCAGGTTTTGTTCTTGAGGTAAGGTGTTCCGGTATTAATGTACTAACATTAAAAATGTTTCACTTTACACATCCCTGTCGTGGTGCCACCAACTGGTTTAAGAAATATTACAGGTGAATGTGTATGTTTTTTATAATGTATGGGATGTGGTTGCAGAGTGATTATTTTACTGAACTGTCGAGGGAGAGACCCGGACCGGAATGTTGGAGACACAAGTTGAAACTGTCCAATGGGAGTTGGGGAATTATAAATTCAGTATTAAAAAATTTAAATAAAAGTGGAATTAAAAAGAAAAAAAAACATCAGATGGCTCAAAACACCAACTTCAATTTGGGAAATACAACAGACAATTTGTGCATAGCAAGCTCCCACAAGTAGTAATGTGATAATGACTAGGTAATCTGTTTTTCTGTTCAAATTAGCAGTGGTTGATTTATGATGACTCTTTACGTGAATCCTGCCAAGGATTGGTGAACTCCACCAAGTTGTATAAAAATCCTATTTAGTTACCTAATATTCTCTAGGGAAGAAGATATGCTGCCCTTGTCCAGTCTAACCTCTCCAGACAATTAACTGCATGCTGAAGTAACCCAACAAGCCATCCATTTTTTAACCAAATTGCTATGATGCAGTATAAGATTAAAATCGGATGGACCATCTTTTATTGACTTTGACACCAGATTTGAGTTCAAAAAGGTGCATACAATGTAGTTGACTTTGCAAAGCCCTCCTTGATAACCTCTGAGAATCAGTATTCCTTTGTGTTGATTACCTCATGAAAGAAGCATGAGGACAGCTGCCAGATTTGTTCAGAATCGATCCCATTATGGTAGCGTCAAACAACATAATGGTGGGTGTCCTTGGTATGAAGACTGGAATTTGTCTTTAAGAATTGTAAGCCAACATTGTTGTGGACAAATGCGTCTATGACATTGATAAAGTTGAGATCCAGTAGATTTTTTTCCCCCTATTGTTTGGACAGAATTTTCCAGCTTTATCTGCCCCAAGGCTGGAAAATCCTGACCATGGTCAATGGACCTTTACATTGTCCGTGTCCTCTTGCTGCAATTGCCGTGGTGGGCAGGCTAGGAAAATCAGTACTATCCTGCATCAGGTGGTTTGATTTAATTCTGAACAGGCACTGGTAATTTTGTGCAGGTTTTATTCTTGATGCTGCAATTCACCTGGCAGATGGGAAAATTCTGCTTTTTGTCTCTCTTAGCAACTGCAGCAATACAAATCTGGCAGCAGCTATCTTCAGGACTTTGCCAGTTTGATCAGATGTGATAATACCAAGCCAGTCTTGAACTAGATATTGACTCATCAACATGGAGGATTACTACACTTCAGCTGGGGGTGGAGGGATTTTATTTGTAGTGAATGAGGTGTGAGATCTCTGAGCTCGTGCTCGAAAAGGTAGACTACGAAGAAGTTTGTGACTCTCGTGGCCTTGGACGAGATCTGGGTGAGGGGTTGGACCTGGGTCAGCTCATGGTACATGTAGATGTCTTAGCTCTGCTTGCAGGTTTTCCTCTGCTGCTTAGGTGACTTCTTTGTGCCTTGTGTCAGTGACTGCTTGGACACCTTGTGGGACAGCCTGTCCTTGGCATTGTGCTTCACCTTGACCAACTCAGTGAAGTTTAGTTGCTAATGGGCAGACACAAAGTCTAATTGGTCACTAATGAATTCAATGAGGAATAAGGCGAAGCATCTTTACCTTGTGCTTAGAAAATGAAATTTAGTACCATGTGGAGTAGGTGAGTTGTTTAGGATATATTAAGTAGATATATTAAGGTTAGATGAAGTAGTATTGGTGTACATGTGGATGTACAGACCAATTTCAAAAGAAAGATTTGCACTCATGAAGCATCTTTCACGACCACCAGATCTACCAAAACCGTTCACAACCAATGAAGTACTTTAAAATACAGTTATTAAAGTCATGTAGGAAGTGCGCTGTCCAACATGCATACAACAAACTTGGACAAACAGCATTGTGACAACAACCAGATAATCTAGTTTATAGGGCACCAGAGGTAGCTCTTCAAAATAGTGCTGTAATCCTTTTATATCTACCTGAGGGGCCGTCTGGAGCATAAGTCTGCTGAAAGACAGCCCCTCTGCCTCTGACTTTGCAACGTAGTAGACCCTCAGTATCATACAGGAGTGTCAACCCTTCTATTTGTGTTTGAGTCCTGAAGTGGTACTTGAACTCTCAATTTTGTGTCACGGGCAAGGACGCTGCTAATTAAGTCATGGCTGACAACAGTGAGTTACTGTTTCACTTTCATAGGCTATAAATTCTAACAGTATTTGATATTAAATAAACTTTAAACCCATCAATACTGAATATTGCACTTTAAGATACAATTTTTATATAAATAATAAAATAGTGATAAAAGAAAGAATAGGACTGACCAGGGACCAAAAAGGGAAGTTACGTAGAGGACGTGGCTGAGGTATTAAATGGATACTTTGTGTCCATCTATATCAAAGATCTGGATGCTATCCAGGACATGATGAATGTCATAGGAACTCTGTCCTTCGAAGTTTTCAAAGTTGCTGAGGAGGAAATGTTGAATAGACTGTCGGTACTTAAAGCTGACAAGGCACCGGATGAATGTATCCAAGGATATTAAAGCATGTGAGAATGGAAACATTGCAGGGATGCTGACCATAATCTTCCGGTCCTCTCTAGACTCTGGAAAGGTGCCAGGAGCCTGGAAATCTGCAAATTTTTCAACTTTGTTCAAAAAAGGTTAAGGGTAGCTCCAACAATTTCTGGCCAGTCTGTTTAACCATAGATGGGCAACCTTCTAGAAACCATTATTCAGGATAGAATGGGTAGTCACCAAAGTGGCAAAGTCGATAGCACAGCTGCTTCACAGCACTAGGACCCAGCTTCAATTCTGGCCTTGGGTAATGGTGTGGAGAATGCACATTCTTCTCATGTCTGCATAGGTTTCCTCCAGGTGCTGCGGTTTCCTCCCATAGTCCAAAGATGTGTGGGTTAGGTGGATTAGCCATGTTAAATTGCCACTTAAGATACGTAAATTAATAGGATCAATACATTTGTTTACAGGGATCAGGAGATTAGTGCAGGCTCAATGGGCTGAATGGCCTGCTTTTGCATCATAAGAATTCTATGAGGAGAATTCTCAGCCTCTGACCTATTGTTCTAGCCATAGTACTTATATGGCTAGTCCAGTTCATTTTCAAGTTGATGGTAACCCCTCAGGATGTTGATAGTGGGGGAATTCCGTGGCATTAATTGCCACTGAATGTCAAGGGGAGATGATTAAATTCTCTCCTATTGGAAATAGCCATTGCCTCACAATTTGTGGTACAAACTTACTTGCCACTTGTCAGCCCAAATGTAGAAATTATCCAGTCTTGCTACTTATGGATATGGACTGCTTCAGTATCTGAAGAGTTGCAAATGGTGCTGAACATTGTGCAATCATCAGCAAACATCTCCATTCCTGACCTTATTATGGAGGGAAAATAATTGATGGTTGGGCTCAGTCTAGGACACCGTCCTGAGGAACTCCTGTAACGAGATCCTGGGACTGAAATGATTGCTAGAAAGTTGTCAGGGTCCATAGCCTTTGCAGTATAAAATGCCTTCAACCTGCACACTTACTTTCAGTGACTGATACGCAAAGATGCCAAGGTCTCACTGAGTATCTACCTCTCTCAATTTGCACCCATTCACTTTGGCTACTGAAGTGGATAACCTCACATTTATCTACATTATACTGCATCGACCATGCCTATGCCCACTCACTCAGTCTGTCCAAGTCGCACTGAAATATTTCTGCATCCTCCCCATGGCCCATCCTCCCATTGGACTTTGAATCAGCTGAAAATCTGGAGATAATGCATTTAGTTCCATCTTCCACAATGAGTCTGGAAAGCTTTGCCTGAATGTGTGGTGAAGACAGATTCAATTGAGACATTCAAAAGGGCATTAGATTGTTTCTATTCAATAAGCCATGTGCAAGGGGATATGGATAAGGCAAGTAATGGCACCAAGTGATCTTCCTTTGGAGAGCTAATGCAGATATGGTGGTCCAAATGGCTTTATCCTGTGGTTTAACAATTCTGTAATTCTGAATGGGATTTTGCAGGACTTCAGAGCCTAGATCTGATTCATTTGTTCTGAAGTTGCTGAGGTCTATCTATTACTTGCTGTTATCTGCTCTTTGGCATGCAAGTAGAAGTAGCCAGTGTTGTAGATTCACCAGGTTGATATTCATTAGGTTCAGTATCGACGCTGTCTCCTTTTTAGGACAACTCCCTCCTGGCCATGTACCACTGTGCCACCACGTCTGGGGCTCTGTCTTTCTGGTTGGACGGGGTATACCCATGGATGGTGATGGCTGTGTCAGGGACATTGTTTTTATGATTGAATGTCAGGCTGTTTCTTAACTGGTCTGTGGGACAGTTCTTTCATATTTTGCACAAATGCCCAGATATTGTAAGGAGAAATTTGCAGGGTCATCAGGCTGGCTGTGCCATTGTCGTTTCTGCTGCCTAGTTTGATGCCATGTTGTCTGTCTGGTTTTATTCCTCGTTGACTTTGTGTAGCAGTTTGATACAGCTAAATACCCAGCTAGGCATTTAAGAGCTGTGGGCCTGGAGTCACATGTAGGCCAGATTAGGTAAGGATGGCAAATTTCCTTCCCTAAGGAAATTAGTGAAGCAGATAAGATTTTATTGACAATAGTGTCATGGCCACCATTACTGAGTCTAGCTTTTACTACATCCCCAAAGTAAAAATACTTCAATGGGGTCTGGGTTTTATTTTAAATCTAAAGTTTTTTTTTAAAAAATCCAATTCATTGTTTTACCTGATTTATCCAGTGTTGATGCTTTTTTTTTATAAATGTCCTGTAATTTCTCCAGTCTGAAATCTATTGTTCAAACGTCAGTTGTTTGGAAGTATTTTCAGCAGGCCTAAGTATTCCCTCAACATCATCAGCATCATAGTGTAGAACATTATGGAGAGGTAACATGGAAGACACTTTCTAAAAGTTAAACAATTATTATTGATTTACAATGTTCTATCATTTTATATATTGGGTAGATACACATTTAATACTGTGGTGTTTTCTAGTTCTCACACTTTTGGGTTGACATTTTAATATCATTCTGTAATAACGAAAGTTCCAAAATCCAGAAATAACTTGTTCCAAGCATTGCCGAGATTGCACTATACATTCTATGTCATGTGTTAGTTTGCAGTTCAATGGGAATGCTCAATGCTTCCTTTACAATTATATTAAGACCATAAGATCGAGGAACAGGAGTCGAATCATTCAGCCCTTTAAGCCTGCTCTGCCATTTAATGAGATCATGCTGATCTAACACTCAGTGCCCTATCCTGCCTTATCTCTGTAATCCTTAATTTCCCAACTGATTAAAACTCTGCCTTGAAAATGTTCAAAGACTCGATCTCCACAGGAATTGTTGTTTGCTGCCCATTATTTTTGTGTGTGGTCTCTTGAAAGTTTCCTGTGTGGCATTTTAAAAAGAAATATTCTGTCCAAAAAACCAAATTCAAATTGAATCTAATTCATGGTCCCCATGAGAGGGCAAACAAGATCAAGCTTACAAGATGAGGCACTGTACCCCATCTTGGGCCTGATCAAATGAGACCCAAGTTGGCACCATGAGGACATACTTTATTTACATAGAATATAGCCTCTTTTTTTAAAAAAAAACTTGGAAATGGCTAATACTGGTGGGAACTGGATTTCCATTTTAAGATGACCAGATGAGTACCAGTCATTTCCCACTGGGTTTGTCCTTCTGGGCACAGTATTTTTCATGTTTTTGCATGGCCATGTACCCGTACAGCCTAGTGGAAATATTGGTCGTATTATTTCTAAATGAATTGCTGGCACCTAAGGCTTTTGGCCACTGATCAGTTCTGTCTGCCAAGTCTAACTGTATCGCTTGTTAAAAATTTCCTTTTCATTTCTTTGCAGCTTCCTTGTTGAAAGGGCTGAAACATGCTAACATCGTTCTACTCCATGACATCATTCATACTAAGGAAACCCTGACTCTCGTGTTTGAATATGTGGTAAGTGCTTTTCACCTCCAGTTAAGAGCAGCTGGCTACTGATGTAATGGTTTGGATTAAAATTACAAAGTAATTGCATTTCTGATTGGTTTTTATCCACAAGGTAATCAGTCTCCGTCATGATCTAAGGATGTTTTCCTTGCATCTACTCACATTATAAGTGTAGACTGCATAAGTCTGGTTGGCAGGGCTTCCCAATAGGGCTGACAGCTGTGCAATTTTAAAAAAAAATTATCTGCTGCTGGTAGATTGATGGGTCAGTAAGCACAAACTGCTCTTCTACTGAATTAGACCCATAAATGGTTTTTCTTTCAGTTGTATGCTTAAATAATCAGAAATTACCCTTGCATTTAAAACAAATGTGCCTATGTGATGGTAATTCTGAGACATGTATGCAGAGTGCAGACTTAATTCAGAACAGCTATACACACAACCCGATTATATAGGTTAAGCACATGGTATGTGAGAAGTCAAGCTGTATTGTTAAATCTAGCTCCATGGTTAGACAGCTTCTTAACATTAATTCATAGGGTGTTGCTAGCAAGTTCATCATTTACTGACTATCCTTAATTGCTCTGGAGATGCTGAAAAAGTTGAGTAAAATATCGAACAGTTTGTATTTTGTGTAATATTAGTTGCACAAAAATCATTAGAAACCCGAAACATTTCTTATTGCTGTTAAGTGTGAAATATCCTTTTGTTGTTTCTCTTTGAAGCTATCAATGGAAATGTAGGTCAAATATATTGGAAAGGTATATTTACTAACACAGGCTTTTCTGTAACTAGTGTCGATTCTCTGGGCACATTCCTCTTACTATCCAGATGTTATTGTAAATTAACTTTTCACCTGGTTGTCGTGGGTGTGACATGTTATTGGCAGATATTACATTTTTATTTTGCTTCGACAAAATTAAACAAGGAACCAGCATGGGAATAGGATAATTACAAGGGGTTAAGTTAGCAGTGATAGCAATTTGTCACCCATTGTGATGCCCATGGATAAGGTTTAATCTGTAGCTCCATTGTAGCATTTCATCTGTTGAGAGTTGGTACAAAAATAAGGCTAAACATCCCATGATTTTCTGAGCGTTTATTTAACAGCAGCAACTTCCATTTTCATAACAACTTTAACTTAGTAAAATCTCTCACATTAAATGGATGGAAAGTTATGAATGTATTTCCTGAATTCTTGACATGTAGCTCCTGTATTTAAAAGCTCCAAAAAGCCTAGAATGTTGAAGTTATGGTGTTCTTCCAAAGCGTTTTCACTACTTCTGAACTTACAACTACAAATAAGGCCAATGGTCTTTGCTCTGCCTCAGTAAAGAAAGTTGTTTCCCTGGGAACACAGTTGTGCAATCTATATAATGCAAAGGTTTTCTGCCTTCATTTGACAAAAGATAAATGACAGGAAAGTGATTGCAAAGAGTAATAAAAATGTGTTGGGAAAACTGAGCGGGTTTGGCAGTTTCTTTGGAGAGAGAAACAGGATTAACGTTTTGGGCCAAATATAATTCCACTTCCGAAGTGTTACTCTCTCCACAAATGCTGCCAGACTTGCTGAGTTTTTCCAGTATGTTGTTATCATTTACAGATTTCTATTATGCACACTATTGAAAACTGTTTCTAAAGCTTTTATTTTTCCTTTGAGTATTGGACAGTGTAGCAGGAGACAACTATCCCAATAAACAAGTCCCTCTCAGATAGGACCCTGGTTGTTTCTGTCGGCACAAAAGTTTTGATGGTAGTTTAATTTGGTTACAATGGGAAAGACGTGTTCTTTCCATTTCCCCAACATTGTCTCAATGGGTAAATTCCAGAAGAATGCAGCTGTTGAGCAGAATGTAGTTTACTGTAGAGCGAGTCTCCTTAATGTTTTCTTTAATCAGAGATTTCAACATCTCTGCATTGTTTTAACTTCAGGTGATGGTACTGTCCAAGAGTTTGTTTCAAAATAACGGTGAGACGACATGTACATAAAGCTTTCCAACTGATGTCTCATGCTGACTCTTTGGATTAATGTAGCCGCTGTATAATTATTTTCAGAATAAAATGTGGCTTTTCCTTCAGGCAATACTCTGTCATGTAGCAAATAACAACTGATACATAATTAACATGAAAAAGTGGCTGACCTCTTTCATTTGATATGAAACATGATTTATTACATTGTTACCTTTTCTGTTCATTTTAGTAATGCTGGTACAGTATGGTTGCATTTATTTTGGAGCCCAGAGTGAAATCTGATGCAGTTGATTTAAATCTGATTTGAAAGTGGATGCTGATGTATGAAGCTGACATTGTTGTGACGAATAAAAACTTAGTTAGTGCCTTTAACATGGTAAACCACCCTGAGATACTTCAATGGCATTAGCAAACAGCATTTGACACTGAGCCACAAACGCCGATGTTGAGAAGAGGTGGGGTCGATTTCAGAGTTCCTTAAAGGAGAAAAGAAAATAGAGGCGGAGAGGTTTAGCGGAAGCACTTGGCTTTTTGGTTCTGCTCTGTGAAACAGACTGATTCACCTGGTTGGATTTCTGGTAAATCAGGCACTCTGTGCCCTTGTTTGTAGTTTCTGGTCTGATTTTCACAATACTCATCTTACTTCCTCGAGATCCATTGCTTTTAGATATGACATGAACATATGTGGAACAACAGGAAATTGAGTATGAGAGTCTTTTTCCTGCCAAAAATTCTGATGGAGCCAACACGTTCTGAAGTGGTGTGGAACAGTAACTCAGCAGTGCTAAGCAGATAGGTAAAAACTTCATTGCAAACTGTTTTTGCGCCTGTCTTGATCTTTCCATTTGCTTGTGGGTATCTAGTGAACTAGTCATGTGGACAAATCCATCTGTAAATTTCTTGAACCATTCATTTGGGAACTGTGGGCTGTTGTCTGAAATGAGAAGATCTGGAATGCCATGTGTGGAAAACATTTCAGTTGATGAGTGCTATTGAAGTCAGATGATGAAGACATTTAACCTTGATTTGCCTGGAGGAATGGTGAACTATGAGAAATGTCTTGCCCTTAAGCCAAGAAAGGTCCATCCTATAGGGTCTGGGTGGGGGTGGGAATGAAAATATCATCAATGGTTCCTCTTTGCCCTTGATGATGATGGATTTCTTGGGTAATGCAACTCAAAATTATTTCACCTAGTGATTTTTGAGATTCTAGGCCACCAACTGAATTTTGCTTTCCCGCATAAAACTTCAATTCCTCAGCACCCACTGGTATCACTTCTGCAGGATCTCGAGCCTGAGCACTCTTGGAACAACCAACCTCTCATGATAAATTAGTAAGTTGTCCACTATAGTTGAGATGTTAGTGTTGCTCAAGGTATTATTTCAGGATGAAATTAATTTTTTGGAATATATTCAGGTTACCCACCTTTGGTTTTCTCTAATTTTAAGATATTCTTCATCTTTTTGTAGTTGTCAGATTTCATTTATCCTTTCGAGTTGCTGCCAGTAAAAATGTTGTTGTCATTGAGGTATGCAACTCTACATTCTCAATGAAATTTATGTCCTTTTTAGGCTTTGCAATAATAATGCAGGACCTGTTGTTTGTCCTTTGCCTTGGCAGTTTTCAAAGACTAAAATAAGTATCCAAGGCTGTGATTTCTTTTTTCTGTAAGTCACTGTTTATGCTCTACCTGACCGTTTGTCATCTGCAAAACCTCCTATGGCATAGAGTAAGGCTCTGACATATTTCTTGCTAGTCTTTTCCTCATCCCAAAGCTATTCTGTACCTGATTGTCAGTGCAGTCACCTCCCTGCTTGAGCCAGACCTTCTATGGGGTCAAAAGATTCTGGCAAACGTCGGATTTTCTCCATGGTTTGCCTTTAGTGCAACCTTTTCTGGAGTTCCACTGAATCTTTTCCCACACGATCCTTGCTCTTGTTGAGATCCAAGTTGATGATATAACTGGATGGAAATAACCCAGAATGGAACCTTGGCTCAAAAGACTGTAACTTTATTTTAGAAAATGGGGAGCAACAGAGTCACATATTGCTAATTAACCTCAACAACAAAGAAAAACATTTATTCAACGTGACTGTTTGATTATGATATAATACCACTTTACTTCCTCTTAAACTTTGTGTAGATTTGTGAAGCTAAAGGTCAACATGGGTTACAGGGTGTATATTGGGCTATAATGCTCTCGGTGACACGCAGTCCTTTTAAGCACACAAGCTGTGATAAGTTATTCTACTCCGAACACACGTGAATGTGTGAAATCTCCTCAGTAGATTCTTGTAGTATGAACCAGTCCATTTCACTGCACTTTGGCTTGCACACAAATTATTTCAAATTCTGCTGTCAAAAACTCAGTTCCAAATCTTTGTTTAAACAATGCATTCTCTCAACTACCTTCTTTTGCATTCAAGTTTTACATCTTTCTCATTAGGATTTCTTGTGTCTAAAAAGCTTTTATACAAACTGAGATGCAGCCGACAATGTTGACAATTATTTCAAATAACGTCTCCCCAATTATAGTAAACCTACCCCACCACCCATTCTCCCTCCCAAAAAAAAACCTGAAATTCACTTCAGATATTTTTCTGGCATTTCAGCCTTCCTCTCAGCTCTGCCTGTCTTTACTGAATAGTTCCCTTTTCTAGCATCTTTCTTGTTACTTCTTGGAAATGTATCTTTGCTTCTTTACTTTCCTTAACTAGCTGAACTTTAGTTCTCTGTCTTGTTTTCTTACCCATTATTCCATGGCATAGTTTTGATCTAGCAAAGTTGGGAGACAAATCCCCTCTCCAGCCTTCGAAACGTACTACCAAAAAAATTCAGCCAAAACTCAGCCTTTTCCATTTTAAAGGACCCCCAGATGTGAAGCAATGACCTTGTGCTTCTGCCAAGCTTTTCTTTACTTTTTACCCTCTCTAGGTACAATAGAAGCACAGTTTGAATTGAAACCAAACCACTCACACACACACACCTTTGTCCAGCAATGAAGTAACTATAGAATCATAAAATCTCTACAGTGCAGAAGGGGGCCGTTCTGCTCATTGAATCTGCACTGACAACAGCCCCACCCAGAGCTTCTCTCTATAATCCCACAGATTTACTCTCTTAATGCCCCTGAAACTAAGAGGCAATTTAGCATGGCCAATCAATCTAACCTTGGACTGTGGGAGGAAATTGGAGCTCCTGGAAAGAACCTACTCAGACACAGAAAGAATGTGCAAACTCCACACAGTCATCCGAGGCCGAAATTGAACCCAGGCCTCTGGTGCTGTGAGACAGCAATGCTAACCACTGTGCCACCGTGCCAGTTTGCCCTTCCTTGAATGGAAACACTAAATTAGATCCATTTAAAAATATACCTTGGTTAAGAGTCTCTGACCTCCCAGCCATGTCTATTCTAGTCCTGTCGCTGTCAATGCAATTTCCCATTGATTCCACCCCATAGGAACACTTGACAGGGGTGCGCTGTCAATGAGACTAGAAGACCCCACTTCTGTCAATGGCTGAAGAAATCCGGCTAATATTTCTAATATTTACCACTACAAGTAAAAATTCCTTAAAACTATCTTTGTTCTCTGACATCCTACAATCATTCCTTTCACTGCATCTTGCAGTTGTTATGCTTTTTGCCGGTTACTTCTTTCATTGTTTTCTGCTGATGTCATATGGTATCATCATTGTGGGTCTTAGATGTGATTGTTCAGAGTTTACATTTACAGATATTGTTGGAGGCGAGGCTGTTGATGAACTTTACTTTTTGTTTAATGTGATGCTAACTATGCGCAATGCAGAATGAACATGAGACTCTATGTAAAACTACCTCTCCATGCTCTTATCTAAACTTACGTCACTGGTATTGCCTATGTATTTACATATATAACGTTAATCCTTTATACTACAGGTTAAATTCATTATAGTTGCAGATGGCCGTAGGTCATTCTCCCCTTTGAGGGGAGAGCTGACTGGTGGTGATTTAACCGAAGGGTCACCACACCTCAGGCAAGAGGCAAAGTTGAGAATGTAGAACATAGAACGTTATAGCGCAGAACAGGCCCTTCAGCCTTCGACGCTGCGCCGACCAATTAGGAAAAAGCAATGACCCTCTAACCTAAACCATTCCCGTTTCGTCCATAAACTTGTCTACTAACCTCTTAAATGCCACCAAACTTGGCGCATCTACAACTGCTGCAGGCAGGGCATTCCATACCCTTACCACCCTCTGGGTAAAGAACCTACCTCTGATATCCGTCCTATAACTACCACTCCTTAATTTAAAGCTATGTCCCCTTGTGCTAGCTTTCTCCATCCTAGGAAAAAGGCTATCACTGTCCACCCTATCTAAACTCTAATCATCTTATATGCTTCAATAAGATCCCCTCTTAGCCGCCTCCTTTCTAACGAAAACAACCTCAAATCCTTCAACCTCTCTTCATAGGACCTGCCCTCCATACCAGGCAAAATCCTGGTAAACCTCCTCTGTACCCTCTCCAATGCCTCCACATCTTTCGTATAATGCGGGGACCAGAACTGCACACAATACTCCAAGTGCGGCCGCACTAGAGTTTTGTACAGTTGCAACATGACGTTGCGGCTCCGAAATTCAATCCCCCTACCAATAAAAGCTAAGACTCCGTATGCCTTCTTAACAACCTTATCGACTTGATTGCCAACTTTCAGGGATCTATGCACATATATACCAAGATCCCTCTGTTCTTCGACACTATTAAGAGTCCTACCATTAGCCCTATACTCTACACATTTGTTATTCCTGTCAAAGTGAGTTACCTTGCACTTTTCCGCATTAAACTCCATTTGCCACCTCGGCCCAGCTCTGCAACTTGTCCAAGTCTCTCTGCAAACTATAACACCCCTCTTCACTATCTACCACTCCTCCGACTTTGGGGTCATCCGCAAATTTACTAATCCATCCTTCAATACCCTCATCCAGATCATTTATAAAAATTACAAACAGCAGGGCCCCAAAACAGATCCCTGAGGTACACCACTTGTAACCGAACTCCATGATGAATAATTTCCATCAACCACCACCCTCTGTCTTTTATCAGCTAGCCAATTCCTAATCCAATTAGCTAAATCACCCTCAATCCCATACATCTGCATTTTCTGCAGAAGCCTTCCATGGGCCACCTTATCGAACGCCTTAAAGTCCATATATACCACATCAACTGCCTTACCCCCATCCACCTCTTTGGTCACTGTTTCAAAAAACTCAATAAGATTAGTAAGGCACAACCTACCCTTCACAAAACCATGCTGACTATCCCCAATCAATTCATTTCTCTCTAAATAACTATAAATCCTATCCCTAATAATTCTCTCCAATACTTTGCCCACAACAGAAGTAAGACTCACAGCCTATAATTCCCCGGAAAGTCTCTATTCCCCTCCTTGAACAATGGGACCACATTCGCTATCCTCCAGTCTTCCGGCACTATACCCGTAACCAATGACGACCTGAAGATCAGAGCCAGAGGCTCTGCAATCGCCCCTCTCTCCTCCCAGAGAATCCTAGGGTAAATCCCGTCCGGCCCAGAGGACTTATCTAACTTCAAAACCTCAAGAATATCTAGCACATCCTCCTTATCTACTTCAATACTTTCCAGTTTGCAACCCTGTACGGCCTTTATGAATAAGCTGTCAGGACGGGAATTGATCCCATGCTGTTGGCATCACAAGACAGTTGTCCAGCCACCTGAGCTAAAACAATACCCCATATCATGCAGATAGTGTACAATATATTTATTCTATAATGTGATTGGAAGATCAACATGAGATTATATAGAACATCAAGGTATGAATAGCCTGCTTTAGCATTCAACAGTTGCTCAGGAAGAGCGAAGGAGACTAGCTAGGAAACAATTTATGGCATTGACTGAAGACAATGGTTTATGTCAGCCCAATAAAGAACAATACAGCACGGGAAACAGGTCCTTCGGCCCAACGAGCCTGCGCTGTCACCCCGATGTTCCCACCTCTACCCGTGATCCCTTTCTTTGTTTATAGATCTATGGATTAAAAACCAAATTTGAGACAATTTAGGGAGAATTTGTTTTGCCACTTAGCCTAAGACCACATCTTTGGGATGTGGGAGGAAACCGGAGCACCCGGAGAAAACCCACATAAGCACGGGGAGAATGCGCAAACTCCCACAGACACAGGCCCAAATCCATGTATCTGCACAGCACAGCGATAGTCACTGAGCTGTCATGTTGCCCATCAAATGGTCCAGATCAAGTGTACACTAACGACGTGAAACACTAGGATACTCTCAAAAAAAAATCCAAGAGCAGCCCTCTCATGACCCATCGCATGTATTGCCCCTCGTTAGACAACAAGGTGGACCAAAGCACCTGTAGGATAAAAACAAATACATCAATATCATCATCCAGGGATGACACACTTCCCAGGGACTCCGAAGGCTCATGATCCCTATTTTAGATCAGTTTTCTATACCCCTCCATTCCCATTCTGTTCATGTGTCCATCTAAGTATTTCTTAAATAACTCCAGAGTACCCGCCTCCACCACTTTACTTGGCAGCGCATTCCATACCCCCACCACCCTCCGTAGGGAAAAAACTCTCTCTAGCATCCAAATTATACAAGTGCTGGACCTGCTCCCAAATGGAATGTTTTTGCTTGTTGGCTCTGACAGTGTACAGATTTCATGCATCTAGTTAATGAAGTATTGTGAATAACAATGCAAAGGATCTTCTATTATGAAATTCTGAGGAAGGGTCATTCAGACTTGAAGTGCTGGTTCTATTCACTCTCCACAGATGCTGTCAGACCCACTGAGTTTCTACAGCATTTTCTGTTTTCGTTGTGAAATTCTGGCAATGTGTTACGTCATTCCTGTGCTTCTTGCTGGTTTGTCTATCTTCTTATTTTTGGAAAACCTTGTGCCTAATGTGGTTGACATTGGGGAAATCGTACGTTAGAAGACCTGGATCTGTTGGTATCAGCAAGTTGAGATTCATTCAGGGAAATTGGATTTGAATTTTTTTGTCACTGAATGTCAAGGGAAGATAGTTCAATTTTTCTCTTGTTGGAGATGGACGTTGGCTGGCACTTGTGTGGCACAATTGTTACTTGCCCACTTATCAGACCAAAACTCCATATAGAACGTAGAACATAGAACATTACAGCACAGAACAGGCCCTTCGGCCTTCGATGTTGCGCCGACCAATATAAAAAGCAATGCCCCCCAAACTAAACCATTCCCTTCTCTTCCATATACTTATCAACTAACCTCTTAAACGCCACCAAACTTGGCGCATCTACAACTGCTGCAGGCAGGGCATTCCACTCCCGAACCACCCTTTGGGTAAAGAACCTGCTCTGATATCCGTCCTATAACTATCACCCCTTAATTTAAAGCTGTGTCCCCTCGTGCTAGCTTTTTCCATCCTAGGAAAAAGGCTATCACTGTCCACCCTATCTAAACCTCTAATCATCTTATATGTTTCGATCAGGTCCCCTCTTAGCCTCCTACTTTCTAACGAAAACAACCTCAAATCCCTCAGCCTCTCCTCATAAGACCTGCCCTCCATACCCGGCAACATCCTGGTAAACCTCCTCTGTACCCTCTCCAATGCCTCCACATCTTTCTTATAATGTGGGGACCAGAACTGTACACAATACTCCAAGTGCGCCGCACTAGAGTTTTGTACAGTTGCAACATGACGTTGCGGCTCCGAAATTCAATCCCCCTACCAATAAAAGCTAAGACTCCATATGCCTTCTTAACAACCTTATCGACTTGACTGCCTACTTTCAGGGGTCTATGCACATACACACCAAGATCCCTCTGTTCATCTAGACTGCTAAGAATCCTACCATTTGCCCTATACTCTACACATTTATTATTTCTGCCATAGTGCATTACCTCACACTTTTCCACATTAAACTCCATTTGCCACCTCTCGGCCCAGCTCTGCAAATTGTCTAAGTCCCTCTGCAAACTATAACACCCCTCTTCACTATCTACCACTCCACCGACTTTAGTGTCATCTGCAAATTTACTAATCCATCCTTCAATACCCTCATCCAGATCATTTATAAAAATTACAAAAGCAGGGGCCCCAAAACAGACCCCTGAGGTACACCACTTGTCACCGAACTCCACGATGAATATCTCCCATCAACCACCACCCTCTGTCTTCTATCTGCTAGCCAAATCCTAACCCAATTAGCTAAATCACCCTCTATCCCATACATCTGCATTTTCTGCAGAAGTCTTCCATGGGCCACCTTATCAAACGCCTTACTAAAGTCCGTATATACCACATCAACCGCCTTACCCCCGTGCACCTCCTTCGTCACTTCTTCAAAAAAAAAAAAATATTGTCCAGATCTTGCTGTATTTGGGCATGAACTGTTCCGATATCTGAGGAGTCATATTTTGTACTGAACATTATACAATCATTGGTGTGCATGCCCGCTTCTGACTTTGTTAGATCATTACTTCCAACAATCTTTCTTCCTGCTAGGTATGACTCCAACCAGTGGAAAGTTTTCCCCCTTATTCCCATTCACTCCAGTTTGCTAGGGCTCCTTCTACTACACTCCATCAAATGTTGCCTTAGTATCAAGGGCAGTCACTCTCCTCTCACCTCAGCTTTTTTGTTCATGTTTGGACCAAGGCTATAGTGAGGCCAGGAACTGATTGCCACTGTGAAACCTGTGTACTTGTAAGCTGGTTATTGTTTTGCAAGTACTGCTTGATGTCACTGTTGATGACCCCTTTGTCACTTTGCTGAGTAGACTGATGAGGTCATCGGCTAGATTGGATTTTTCCTGCTTTTTCTGGACAGGACACACGTGGGCAATTTTCCACATTGCTGGGTAGACGCAGTGTTGTAGCTTGTATGCTACTTGTTCATTGATTGAGCCAGCATAATTTGATGTGCTTATCTAACAACTGGCTCAGATCTTTAAACATCGCTGAAAAATGTCAAAATTGTGTTAAGCATAATGGAATGTTTTTGATGTGTTGAGAATGTTGTATTCTCTTGTCTCTTCACTGGATCATTTGCTATTTTGATTGAATTATTTAAGTTCACATGTTTAATACCTTAGGACAGCATGGTGGCATAATGGTTAGCACTGCTGCCTCACAGTGCCAGAGATTTGAGTTCAATTCTGGCCTCAGGTCACTGTCTGTGTGGAGTTTGTATGTTCTTCCCATGTCTGTGTGGGTTTCCTGTGGGTATTTCAGTTTTCCTCCCACACTCCAAAGATGTTTGGGTTAGGTTGATTGGCCATGCTAAATTGCCCTTTTAATGTCAGGGAGACTAGCAAGGCTAGTGGGGTTACGAGGTGAGAGTCTGGGTAGGATTGTGGTTAATGCAGATGTGATGACTGAAAGTGCTCTTCTGCACTGTAAGGATTCAATGATTGTGACTATTCATTTTATTAGCCTAAATTTTGTTGCGATTGAAGAAGGAATGACTTTTACCTTTCACCTTTCATATGGTTGCCCAAAAAATTTTCATGTACTGGTCGGTGGAAATTTCTGGTTTCAGGTATCTAATTTCCTTTACGTTGGATCTCTGGACTGCAGACAAGTAAAGCAGATGGAATATTCTTCAGCAGTCAGACTGAAGAATGCTCAGACTAAAGAATACTGATATATATATTGAATTTTATTTAACGTAGATAGAAAGTGTAACAAGAATTGAGGAATGCCTATTGAATTAATTAAAGGAGTGGCATAAAAGAGGAAAACACAAAATGAAAACTTTTAAAATCTACAGTTTTCATCAGAGTTGTAAGCTGTTGTGCAGAAGGTTTGATTAAGGTATTCATTGTCTTAGCTAGTTCTACAGTATGTATTAACTACTAGAAAGTATGTAAATAAGCACAGTAAATGTCCAAGTTGGGAGCTGTCTCCATGCTTGCTTCTACATGTGGTTATATCCAATACCCCACTGACGACTAAATATCGATCCCTGGGTGGCACTGTACTCAGTTCTATGTTAACCCTTTCTGTGCCAGACCTTTATACTGCACTGAGGGACTCGACGTTTATGAAGTTATCTTTTTTCAGAATGAGAGACACTGTTCACAAATTATTGTGCTTTGTTCTATATCAACTGCAGACTTTGAAATTGTGCCCAGTAAATCAAGGTCTAGCAGTCATTGATGTATATCAGGAAGAGCAAGGGTCCCAAAACTAATTCCTGGAAACCTTCCTCTGAGTTGGAAAATATCCATTGACCATCTTGGTTTTTTATCACTTGGTCAATTTTGTGAATATATTGTCATTGTCCCTTTTATTGCACAAGCTATGACTTTGCCACACAACAGACAGATCTGTTGTGTGGCACTTGAGCAAATGCCTTTTAGAAACTCATATGCACTAAATCAACAGCATTGCTCTCATCAACTTTCTTTGTTACCTCATCAAAAAAACTCCAAGATAAATAAGGTCTAACTTTTGCATCTCACTGTAGTATGAGAATAGCAATTAATTATCATAAGTTCACACCATCACTGCGATCTCTGTGTAGATCCCATTAGCAAAAACTGCAACAGCGCAGTCTATAGAACTTGGGTATCGTGGACAGCAACTTGTAGATTTCCACATGTGGGCACCGGCAGTTGCTGTGATATATACACTGTGGTGACAGGTAGAATCCAGACCAGTAACTGAAGAGTTGCTCCCTTTCTGGATGGTGATAGTTAGCCTTTGATTTTATTTGTCTTTTTGAATACTTGATTGTTGAAATCACTCTTAAAGCGGTGACCAAGCACAGAAAATGGAATGGGTTTCTATTGTTATCCTCCAGCATCAGCTCACTCTCCATTTCAATGCAAGACCTCATTCAACCCATCTCATTCGCATTTGTGCAGAAGAGGGAAAGCTACTCTGCCACTGATCTAAACACAGAATGAAAACCCTTTATTCTACATGATAATGATATGTACCCCAATTTCTGTAACCAATGTACTTTCTACTTCCTTTTCCAAGTTTGCAGTCTTTGCATGGATTTTGAAAGAAGGAACATAACTTTAAATGCAAATCCATCCGGTCTCTTTCCTGCCACAGCAATAGGCATTGTGGAAGTTGTTGCATTGAAGCAGAGCAGTGATGTTTGCAGAGATTGCAAATTTTAGTCCTAGTTAGTCCTGAATTCTCGACAGTTTAATTCTGTTGATTGACACCCCTAAATGGGTTAATGTGGCTGTCAAAAGTGTTTGTGCTTGGGACCCTTGCAACTGTCAATGTCAATATATTGGTGTGAATAATTGTTTAATGCAACCTTTCGCCTCGCTAGGGTAATATTGCTACTGTTTTTACTGTGTATGCCACCTTATTTGTTTATAAATTGGATATTGGGAGTTTAGATTGGCTACTGGGAGTTTGATTATTATACACTAATCTCCAGGGAGCATGGCTTCATTCCAATGCCAAGGAGATGCGATATGCAAAAAGATATTCATTTCAAAGGAAGCTGAAATTGAAATCTAAATAAAAATTGAACTCCAAGTGGAATATTTTTGCATTAACTAGAATTTATGAAGTTTATTCCTTGTCTTCTGTTTTTATGGTTTATTTGCACTAAGTGCCATTCTTGACCAAGAGGGTCTATGGGAGACTTGTTATTGGGTACTTATTATATATTTTATCAGTGATGATCATGAATTGCATTGTGATTAAGGTACTCCATAAATTAACCCCTTCTTCATTTATGTATTTTTATTTTAATTTATTTTCCTGCAGCTGGAGTTGGAAAATAGTGGGTGTGAAATAATATGCTACCATTCTGTGTCTTGTCCCTCATTAGAAACTAGATTTGGCTTCTATTTTCCATGTCAGTGCCTGGTATGTGGACAGACTGGATAACATAAATTGTGCCCTGCAGAGCTTCATGCTCCATTGAATACTTCCATTCTAGCTTTTATTTTGTGATTTGAATTTCAGCCAGACAAGTTTTTTTTGTCTGTGACAATGTACTGGTGAAAAGAAGTAGAGCTTTGGTCTGTGTCTGTGGCAGGGGGAGACAGGAGACGGGTAGTGTGCATGTCTGTGTATGGGAGGATGTTCACCTGTGTTTGCTTGCGTGTGTGGCCCATCATTGAGTTTGAGATGCTTCTAAATTATTTGCTATCGTTGTTATGCAGGTTAATTTACGTTGAGGTATGTTGATTTATGTTGAATTTCTTTCACTTCACTTTTTTTAAATATTGACTTCCTTTTAAAACATTGAAGTTTTGTGAAAAATAAATAGACACGTCATATGATTGAATAGCAACTGTTCATCTAGTCTCAATAATGAAGAGTGTGCATATTAATGAGGTACTGATTTAGCCAGTGCCTATGACATTTTTAGGCAAGAATGACTTAGTCCCCTTTCGGGGACATTTTGAGAGGAAGAATGCAAAGAAAAGGATGTGAATTGAAATTATGATTTTGACCAGCTTCCACAGAAGTTCTCTATCCAGTGGCCAGCTATTTAAATTGAGAGATATTTTGGGATATTCATAAGCTTGGGGAGGGGGATGCCCTAACTAGGGGTGCAGTCACATTTGGTGGTAATGAGCTTTATAAACTATAGCTTCTCGATGCAGCTTTTTTATTAGTGAGGAAGGAAAGAAAAGTACAACAATGAGTAGAACTGATGGGGCTTGAATGATATGTGCATTCTAACGGATGAATGAAAAGCCAACACAGAGAAAAAGCTGCAACAGTCTCTATCTTCATTGTGACGTCGCAGGCTAACAGCCATGTGATGTAATTGCCAGAAGCCAAATAGCACTTTTTTGGTTTCATTGCAAGTGCTTCCACATTATTGGTTTCTGTGATGGGAATAAAGTTGGAAGGTTCTGTAGCGCATTCATAGGCTTCAGGCTGTTAATCCATTTGGGACTTCTAAATGGCAGCAGAAGCCAGTTAAACAGAATGATGGGGGCATCTCGGTTTGAAGTAGATTTGTGCAGGAGATTGGGTGGCCACAGGTTTAGATCTGACCCATAATTTCTTCATGGAAAAATGACCCTGATGCTATAATGCTACAGGTAAAGGCATTAATTGTGACTTTACAAGAAAAGTGTTTTAGAACTGCGACAGTGAAATGACCTGGAGGCCTTTGTCAAAACTAAAAGAACAGTTGGAACATATTCTAACCCGATGTATCCTAATGTGACATTAGATGACAATTCTATTGGGATTATCTTTAAATTTTGTTCATTTCCTTTTTTCATAATCCAATAGCAGGTTTCTCTTTGTTGTAAAACCTTCTATTTGCAAACTTTTGATTCTGTGTCCCATTTAATTTTTTGAACTGCTCAATTTAATGTTTGTGAGCATGTTTTTGTTATTATAAAAGTATTTTGAAAAACTCCAGAAATGCAGTGATGTCATTTAAAATCAGTCTGCTCCTCTTCAGTGGAAGGTGAACTTTGACTATTGAATTTGATTCAGCACTTATAGGTGAAAATAGCAGACAGCTCAAGTGCCACCAGCAACTAGGATATAGTGACCTCATTCAAACTCACTGCAAGTTCAAACATCAATTTCAGAGGTCAAGAGCTATCAGAGAATACAGGTTCTTCCTGTAATTCCAACTATGCTAGCACCACTATGTCCTCTTCAACGTAATATATATTGCTTTCTTTCTCATTGCTCAATCCAAATCCTCATATAGGGAATCATGAAGTCTGCGGCTTTTGGATTTGGAACACATTTTGATGTTGGAATCTAATTTTGTTGTCTTGTTTTGGGAGAGAAGTACATCAGAGGTATTAAATATCTAGTTGGTATTTGATCTACACTGAGCCTTTCATCCACATAGGAGCATGGGAAATAGCAGCAAAAATAGCCCATTTGGATCATGTACAATTCAAAAAGACCATGGCAGACCTACCACAACGCTTTCCTGCACTGTACCTTCATCCCTTGATGCCATTTTTTGTATTAAAAATCTGTTGGCCTCTGTCTTGAACACAGTCAATGCCTTTACATCCCTCTGAGGTGGAGAATTCCACCCTCTGAAGGAAGAATTTCCCCCTCATCTCAGTGGCCTGTCCCTTATTTCCAGATTATTCCCTTGATTCTCGACCTTCCCAGCAAGGGGAAACATCTTTGCTACTCTGTTGAGCCCTGTAAGAATTTTGTACGTTTCAATAAGATCACCTCTCGCTCTTCTAAACTCGAGATTACAAGCCCAGCTGCCTCAATCTCGCCTGAAAGAACAATTCTGCCATCCCAGAAATCAGTCTGGCAAACCTTTGTTGCACTCCCTCTCTGTCAAGTAATATTCTTAAGTAAGGGGATCAAAACTGTGTGCAATGCTCCAAGTTGTGGTCTCACCGAGACGATGTACAAATGCAGCAAGGTCCCTGTACTTAAATCCTTTTGTAATAAAAAGCCAACACATCATCAAGGGATATAGACATAGTGCAGGAAAGTGGTTTTAATTGCTTGCTGCACCAGAATGTTAACTTCCAACTGCTTATGAACAAAGAAACCCAGATCACTTTTGACAAGGTCAATTTCCAATCTCTCTCCATTTAAGAAATATTCTGTATTTTTACTTTCCCTTGTGGTGCCCAGAATTACAGCCTACCAATCTAAAAATGACTTGTTTATTCACGTACTCTGTTTTCTATCCTTCAACTTATTTATATGGATTAGCCTGACAGAATTATTCTGAGTGCTTTCCCTCTAGGACAGAGTTAAGCAAAAACCAGCTGGGTGCTTGGTCATTTTGATCTCTCTGTCCTGAGTCTGTCACCCGAATCCAGAAGTAGTATATGATGGCGGCAGTGTATACCTACTATCTCCAAACGCACTATAGCAACTCACTAAGACTTCTTTGTGGCATCTTCCAAACACTTGACCTGTATCAGCAGCTGGGAGCATCACCACCTGCAATTTCTATCAAGTGGCATTAAGTCAGCAATAACTTGTTCATAACTTTTGGCTCTGTCAGGTTCATTCAGCTCCTAATCTCTTTAGAGCCTTGGTTCAGCATGGACAGAAGAACTACATTCCAGATGAGATAAGATTGACTGCTCTTGACATCAAGGCAGGATTTGATCAACTATGGCATCAAGGAGCCCTAGCAAAACAGAAGTCAGTAAAAATCTCTGCTGATTGGAGTCATACCTAGCAGAAAGAAAGATGGTTGTGGTCGTTGGAGATTGATCATCTTAGCTCCATGACATCACTGCAGAAATTCTCGAGGGTAGTGTCCCACGTAACCAACTTCAGCTGCTTTATCAACGATTTCCCTTTTATCATAAGGTCAGAAGTGGGAATGTTCCCACATCTTCAGCATCATTTGTGACTTCCCAGATACAGAAGCAGTTCATGAACAAAAGAAGCAAGACCTGAAAAATATTCGGGCTTGGGCTGACAAATGGTAACTAACGTTCACAGCCAGGCAATGATCATCTCCAACAAGAGAAGATCTAACCATTGCCTCTTGGTATACAATGGTATTACCTTCTTTGAATCCCCTCACTTTCAACATCCCAGAGGCTCCCCGTCAATCAAACTGGACTAGCCATAGAAAGTCTGTGACTACTAGAAGGCTAGGAATCCTGCAGTGAGTATTCACCTCCTTACCATCATCAAAGTGCAAATTATGAGCATAATGGAATACTCCCCACTACTCTGGGTGAAGAAAAGGAAATATTTTCTCCTTATTGAATAGTTTAAAAGAGCAATATTGATGTGATTATTTTCACGTTGTGCACTTCTGCAACAGAAAGTAAACCTGTAAGCATTTTTCAAATTCCTCCAGCTGCTAATCAATTTTTTTAAAAATGAGTTTTAAAAAAACCATGCTGCTTTCTTGTCAAAATTGAAAATCTACACTGTTGACCAGTGGTAGAAGTCTTCTTGCATTATGATGTGGAGAAACCAAAACTCTTTAGTTTGACCATCATACAAATCTGGATTGAATTTTGAATTTCTAAACCACGGGATAAGAATATCATTGGAAAGTAACAACAATGAACATATATAGTGATTTTGAAAAGAAATACAGACTGATATGGAAGTTTGAATGTCAGCAATGAAAGATGCAAACATACTTTACTAGCTCGAAGTGAATTCATTTCTGTGCCAAATCACAAATTGTAATTCCAACTAGTGTAAAATGGAAAATAGAAAGCATATATTTGGAGAGCAGCCAGCAGAACATGTGGTTGAACATCTGAGGATATGCTATTAACTTCAGCAGGATAAGGAACTGTAAAATTGATGTCGAGAATAGGGAGAGAGGGTTGATGAGTTTGGACATCTGGTATGCCCCAAATTAAGCATATATTTATCCTGTGTGCTCTTTACCCACTGTGCACAGGTGTTTAATAGTTCATATAATAACAATATAATAACTGCCAAGTGTACAGTGTATTCACAATATCTCAGCTGTAGTGCTCACATTGTGAGGGAAAACCCAAGTGCTCTGCAGCATAAGTCCAGGGAGGATGGTTAATGTAGCAGCAGCCATCACCATACATATTTTAAATAAACACCATTTCATGTGCAGACATTTTGTGACAAGTGTATAGTTATTTGGAAGAGGAAGCATATGGTGAAGCACAGGCAGGTCTTGCTGGTCAAATCTAGGAGAGTTACAGGGTTGAAGGAGAGCAGGTGTAAGAAAGAAAAATTATATTCTGTCAGTCCCTTGTGAATTGTCTCTAATACAGTGTGTGTGATGGGTCTATGTTTTAATAGAGCTTATTAGAACACATGGACTGTTTTGAGCTGTCACTGGTCTTCATACACATGACAGTACCATCTGTTGCTGATGGGTTGAGTCTCTCTGTTGGAGCCAGCTCCAACCTAATTGGGGGGATGTATTAAAAACAAACATGAGAGAGAGATTCAGGGGGGTCACTACTTACCGCCATTCTACATTTTGCAGCTAGTAAACATGGTTTGGAGTTAACTGCCAGTGCTAACAAATGTGGGCAAGTTTAGCAGCAGTGCTGCCATCATGCAGCACCATGTAAGTGACTTAAGTAATGCACCCCATTGACCTGAGCAAAGAAGACTCCTAACCTTGTGTGTACATTGGGAGAGGTCATAGAAACAGGTAGAAGGCTACATGCCATTGTAATTGTTTCAGCTAGGGAGTTAGCTTAAACTCAAATACATGCAGATTGAAAAAGGCTAAATGCATCAGAAAAGTGAGTGAGCGTGAATCGCAACTGACGTCCTTTAATTATATGCTCTCTTTATAATTCTGCACAAGTTCAGAAAATGATTACATGTGAAGGTGAAAATTCATGCTATTTTAATTCACCCACACAGAGGGAATCTCTATGGGTGAATTTATTTGCTTGGAAGATTTATTTGCTTGGAAAATTATTCCTTTTTACACGTCCGCTCTAAAAGTCTCTTCCATGTAACCACTGTGAAAGGAAAATCTTTGTTATCTGTCCTAAACTTGATGTTTACTAGTTGGAGTCTATGCCACGTTGTCCATTTGTCACAGTTAATTTAAAGTCATTTCTAGATGTACCTTTTATATGCAATTTGCAATGTTAGATATCTGTTAAGACAATCTCTTAAACACCACCTTTCATGACTCAAAAACCTGTCCGTCTTTCCACAAGGCTCCAGCAAAAGTAGCTCTCTTACAGTTTGCAATGTATGACCGGTTCCTTTGTGTTTCCTTAATGCCGCTGGTAAAGATGAATTATACTGGTGCAGCATTTCATGAAAGGTAATGACCCAAGCTAATTTAGGACAAATTAGCAATATTTTATGGAATGACAGAGAAGTGAAATTCATTGATAACCTTTAGAAGACACACACATTATCTCACTTAATTAAATTTAAATAATTAGGTTGTTAAGATAATGTATGAAATATTCCTTTTCCACTTAGCAAAGCCCTGATTTTATTTTTGTTTTTTAAATGTGTAATAGAAATGGTTTACCTTCTCATTAATGCAGTGGCTAAGAGAACAAATCATATATAATGGGCTCTTTCTACATTAGCTTCTGACATGTAATTATGGAAATAATAGCCCTCACTAATTGGCGTATTTATAATTTTTTAAGAAATAATTTTATCGTCTGTTACTTCACAATCTCATGCATGTGAAATGATTTGCTGTGAGGTAGCATGCCTATTACTCTATGAAGATGGATTTCCATTGTTCTGTTCAAAAATGTACCAATGTCAAATATCATGTCACAATTGCCATTACCTTAAACATTCAAGAATCTGAGATAACAAAGTTCTCTTTGTTCTGATCCAATTCATCTGAGCTAAACTGTATATTTTTAAAAGTTGTTTTAAAAAGATTTTTAATAGCAAAATCAGAAACCCATTCCCAAAACGCAAAGAGGACACCCGCCTCCCTCGACTAGTAACTGTTGCAGCAACTAAAATGAATGTTATTTATTGTGTGTTAATTGCATAGAGGAAATTAAATGGTGCGTTTGGAAAATCCAGAATGTTTGGTTAGTGTTTGGGTGACTTTGGTTGCAAGGAATAGCTTCTTTTAAGTTTCTTTTGTGCAATTAAATTGTACTTCATTTTTGTATGGATATAATCCACGTGGTTCTAGTATGCCAGTTCTATATTTTAAATCCTAGAGATTCCGAAAAAGCCTGAGGTTGTTCTCAATGCCAAGCCTTGTTGATCAATGCTGGGATTTTCCCAAAAAAACTAAGTGCAGAATTTGCATAAAAACTGGAGAAAATCCTGGTGGTTTTCTTAGCAGGATTTTCAAAATGAATCTGAGGGGTGGAGCTTCTTGGTGACGAGCAAGGCAGGAACTCAAGACATTAACTCGCTTTCTCTCTCCACAGATGTTGTCAGACCTCGAGTTTTTCCAGAATTCCCTGTTTTTTTTTATATTTCATTTCCAACCTCTGCAGTTAATCAACTAATCTTACCTCTACTCCATATCACTGAAACAGTTTATGAAATGGTTTAAAAGCAATGAAGGATGTTCAAGAACGTGGTTTTAAATTGCACACTTTGCATAATAATGAAACTTTTGCTCGAATGTCTTTTAACAAAAATGAGAATTGAAACAAAAAACTGTTCATCCAAGAATGAATTGGGAGCAAGAACACTGAGTACTGGGTATGTGCGACAGAAACCAGAAATGGAACATCAGTGAGCAACAGAACAATTTTATATGTGGCACTCCCTTTGAACCATTCTGGTTACACACAGAAAAGATGCATATTCCTGCTGGAGATGTGTCAGTTTGTCAGAGCAGAGATCGCGCACAGTAAACCCACATTGCTGGCTTCCCAATCACTGGCCAGTTTGATGCAATCAGCCCCATGTCGCTGCATTGCTAACCCTCCGACCCCCTTCCCTCCACCAACCCCATTGGCTAGCTCCAATCAGCCTCTTCCCTCAGCTACTGATCCCGACTGCAAAGAGGCTGTAGGCCCCTTCCCCCAGGGGCTCTCCTTCTTGGCACTGCCCGATGCCGGGTGGGCAGTGCCACTTTCCCTCTTGGGCACTGCCACTTTCCCTCTTGGGCACTGCCACTTTCCCTCTTGAGCAACGCCAGGGGTCCAGACTGGCATTGCCATTCTCCAGGGATAGGATTTCTGGCATATTAACGTATCTATAAACGTGGACAGGGATCGCGTGTAGAAGTGGGAACATCGAGGTGGCGGCGCGGGCTCGTTGGGCCGAAGGGCCTGTTTCCCGTGCTGTTTTGTTCTTTGTTCTTTGTATTATAATAACTATTTACATATTAGTACTGAAGTCTAGCCCGCTGGTCTTTTCCCCTCTCCCTGCCTGAAGTAGTTGCACTCCAGCAGTGTTTGCAGCAACTTCCCACTAACGGAGAGCTGTTGCAAGCCCCGCTGAAGTGAACCACTCTGGTGGGGGGAACGGTGAAGAGCCTAGCCAGGCCAGGAGACTTCAGTCCTGGGCCTACTAATATTTAAATAGTTATTATAATATGTTAATCTGCTAGAAATCCTATCCCTGGAGACGTGCAGAGGCAGTGGCACTCAGTGGGAAGCCTGCTAAATGGCTAGAGCAATGCAACGGGTTGGGAGAATCGCCCCAATTCTTTGAAATTGAGATGTATTTACCAGCATGGAAATTCCAAAATTACCTGAAATAGAACTGACAAAATACTTCTTGATGAATGAGGAAAAAGCATTTGCATTTCTCTAGAATACTGTCAGCTTTCTGACATTAAATTTATTTTGGTTGGGTTTTATTACCAAAAGAGAGGCAAACTGTCACAAAACCCTTTCTAAAATTACCTTTTGAGAATCTGTTCTTAAATTGTAAGGTTGTGAACTTTTGCATTACAGTTGTCTTCGTTAATGTTGTCTCATTAGTAACTGTATATTTACATCCTTAAACAACTGTTTCAATTGGGAATGAGACTTATTTGTAGTTTTTGTTAATTGCACAATATTTCCTGTAAGAAACTAAAACATGAGAAATATATATTCAAATATTACAAAATATCTTCCAATAGATTTTTTTCTCATTATTATGCATCTTTTCTGCGTGTAACCAGAATGATTCAAAGGGATTCAAATGAATGATTCAAATTTGTCTCAAATTTCATGATCTCATGATCAAATGAATGATTCAAATTTGTCTCAAATTTAGTTTCAATGTATAGATCTATAAACATAGACAGGGATCACAGGTAGAAGTGGGAGCATCGAGATGGCGGCGTGGGCTCGTTGGGCCGAAGGGCCTGTTTCCCGTGCTGTTTTGTTCTTTGAGTGCAGCCTATAAAATTGTTCTGTTGCTCATTGAGACGTTCCATTTCTGGTTTCTGTCGCACATATCCAGTACTCAGTGCTCTTGCTCCCAATTCATTTTTGGATGAACAGTTTTTTGTTTCAATTCTCATTTTTGTTAAAAGACATTCGAGCAAAGGTTTCATTTTTATGCAAAGTGTGCAATTTAAAACCATGTATTTGAACATTTTTCTTTGCTTTTAAACCATTTCATAAATTGATTAAGTGATATGGAGTAGAGGTAAGGTTACTTGATTAACTGCAGAGTTTGGAAATAAAATTAAAAAAAAAACAGGAAATGCTGGAAAAACTTGAGGCCTGACAGCATCTGTGGAGAGAGAAAGCGAGTTAATATTTTGAGTCTGTGGGCAGGATTTTCCTGCTGCGCTCGTCCCCCAGGGCCAGAAAATCCAGCCTGAGGTCAGTGGACCTTTGCATGGTCTGTGTAACTGCTACAATTCCTGTGGTGGGCGGGACAGTAAAATTTTGTACTATGTGACTTCAGATTATTTGATAGCCACCAGATCCTTTTAAATTGTGCATACAAGTCGAAGATCATGTAAATGTTGATAAATGCATATGCCTCATTTAGTCAAAGAATTACAGTCAGTTGAATGCTAGGTAAAGCCAGACATAAACTGTATTTCAAATGCATTGAAACAGTGAAATGACCAAATAGCTAATAAATCTAAAACTATTGTCTTTCCTTTCTCTCCATGTTCCAGCATACAGATTTATGTCAGTACATGGATAAACACCCAGGGGGACTACTTCCAGATAATGTTAAGGTAAGAGTTGCAACTTAATTATAGGACTGATAACATAATTATTTACTCCTTGTTCAATTTTCCCCCAATTTCCCTTGTTATTGAGGTGTGGCTCCGTAGGTACTAATTATCCTCCAGGAACCTACCCAGCTGGCTATGAGTCACGTATATATTTTGGCAGTGAGCACTGGCAGACTATTTGACACAGGGTCTACCACAGCACAGCCCAATCTGTCTGTTCTCAACATGCATATTCACTTTCATCAGTGATTGAGAATATCGGTTATTTTTCCTTTCCCCACAGTCTGTGGGGTACTGAGACTGTTGTGTATCCAACACAAACTGAAATTGGTTATTGTAATGCATGACTGGGCAAGGTTTTGACTGGAGGGCCACATCTGGGTAAGAAAATTGCATGGAAAGGGGAGCAGCAATAAACTCTTGAACACAATGTAATAAAGATAAATTTTGGTACCAATAAACGCGAGTCCTTCATTAAAACTAATAGTCCATTATAATGATACAATAATAATTCCAAACACATCAGCCTGGATTCTCCCAGCCCTGGATTCTCAAGTGGTGCAGCGAGTCAGGAGATACGAGTCTGGGTAGAGGCCCTCCCCTGCTGATGACTGGAGTCCAGCTCTTTTTTTCCCTATGTAATCAGCCCCAAGCTAGCAATCAGCTCTGGGCTTATAACACATGGAAATCTGAATTCCCAAAATGATTAGCAGGCCCAGGATGGTATTCTGTTGACTCGCTCGTGTTTCTCTCCATGCTAGGTGTTACAATTGCTCCCCACCAGTAGAGCATAGGCATGTTCACCATGGGAACAAAGACCATTGAAGCACCCCACCCCCTTTGTAGGTTAGGGAGCAACCTGGCATTGCCCACTGGGCAGTGCCAAGGGAATGGGACTTACTGGTGGGGGAGGAGGGGGTGATCAGTGGTGATGGAGGGGGGACCTGCTGCAATTCTGCAATGGAATTGTTGGGGAAAAGAGGAAGTGGGTGATCGAGGCTGACTATGGGATGGGGGTTTGGAGTGGGCGTTAACGTTTGGGTCTGGCCCCAATTTGGGGGGACTGTTGTATTAGGTTAGCAATGCGGAGGAGGGGTGTTGGGGTAGGCCAGTGATTGGGATTTGAGGATAACATTGCTGAGGCTGATGATTGGGGTGGATGGGGGAACAGAGCAGAAATTGGTGCATGCATAGTGGCTCACTCAGCAATATGCTGCCGGGCTCTGGAGTACAGAGTGCTGGAGATTCATTGAACGAAGTGTGCCTAAAAATCGGGAGTGCAAATCTCAATCTACCTTACCCACTGGACACTTTTTTTTCCTTGGCGAATCCCATCTGTCGTCTTATTCATGCCCTCTTGGCTTAATGTGAAGAACCATAGAATCCTCACATTGCAGAAGGAGACCATTTGGCCCATTCAGTCTGCACCAACTACAATCCCATCCAGGCCCTATTCCCATAATAACACATTCGCCCTACTAATCACCTGAGACTAGGGTCAATTTAGAATGGTCGGTCCACCTATCCCGCACATCTACACATCAATTAATTTTGATTTTTGATCTCCAAAATTACGTCAAAATCTGGTGTCAGTTGTTTTCTGTCTCCACTGATACTGTCTGACCTGCTGCGTTTTTCTAGCAGTTGCTGTTTTACTTCAGGTTTTCCACATCCGCAGTATTTTTCTTTAATTTTGTCAATGTCAGTGTTGCTTTATTGCGATCTGCAGAATGGTGCCCTGTTCCTTTACAGGAAAGTGGAAAAAGCAAGGAAAACAGAAAATGTGGCAAAACCAAAGGCCCCTTAGAAGAAGTTACCCCATCTTGTGGGGGAGTGCAGTGATTTGTGTTCTTCTTTACTGCTCATTCCTAAAGCTGGAATTTGATAATCCCACATTTTAAAAGTTTCCAACTCCTTCAGAAATTTGTTCCACGTCTGTTGGAGAACATCTTCCTAATTATCGGTTTTCTGGAAATATAGAATATTTATCTAAAATGACAAACTTTGCTTTCTATTGCACTTATCTTCCTTTTTAAATGGAGAAAGATTGCAGAACGTTGCAGATTTGGGGTCTTTTGTGCATAAACCACAAAAAGCCAGCATCAAGTTCAGCAGGTAATAGAGAATGGAACATTGGCCTTCATTTCAAAGGGAATGGAGTATAAAATAGGAAAATCTTGCTAAAACTATACAAGGCACTAATTCTACCACAGGTGGAAAACTGAACAATTTTGGTCCCCTTATCTAAGGAAAAATATATTGGCATTGGAGGCAATCCAGAGAAGGTTCACCTTATTGAGACAGTTGGGATTTTCAGGGGGCTTGAGAGGGTGGAAACCAAGAGGTTGTTTCCCCTTGTGGAAGAGTCCAGAACCAGAGAGCATAACCTGGTGGTAAAGGATCACCAATTTAAGACAGATGGGGAGGAACTTCTTTTCTGCAGTTAGTGAATCCGTGGAATTATTTAGTGCAGGACTGTAGAGGCGGAGTTATTAACTATGCTCAAGGCTGCGAGAGTTTTTTTTATAAGTAAGGGAATTAATGGTTTATGGGGATAAGGAAGGAAAAATGTTATTGTGGATTATCACATAAGATCAGTCATGATCTCAATGAAGATGAAGCAAAATGGCCTACTTCTGTTCCTATATCGTATGGTCTTTTAACAATCTAAACCTTAGCTGCACCTTTGGAAAAAAAGAGAAGATGTCATTACAAGTCTTACTTTCAGAAGTGCATAAACTAAATCCCTGAGATGCCCATCTCGAAATGTTAAACTGAGATTGTTTGTGGAGACCTTCCATTAAACATTTCTTGAGATTTACTGCAAATAGCAATATTCATACTTCAATATTTCAGTTCCTCATTTTCCAGCAGAGTTGTAGAGCAAGAAATTTGGTGCTTTTGCTGAGTACCTCGGGTCTGTGTCCTCTGGTTTCTGATCCTTCTGCCACCCTCACTCCTGATTACCTATTAAATACCTTTTATGAATTTTGTTACCTTTACTAAAATGACCATTAATTTTCTCTGTGCTAATAAGAACCATGATGTGGAGATGCAATTCTCCAGATGCAATTCTACAACTCATCCGCTTCATTCTGGACCACAACGCCTTCACCTTCAACAACCACATGGACCAAATTCGCACCTCAATATGCCAACGTTTTCATGCCTAAGTTTGAACAAGACCTTCGACCAATGCTATACAATAAACACATAGATGAGGTTTTCTTCATTTGGACTCATGGCGAACATTATTGAAACAACTATATGAAGACATCAAGTTCCATCCACCATCAGATTCTCCATGGACTACCCTCTGGAATCGGTTGCATTTTTGGACACGCATCTCCATCAAGGATGGTCACCTCAGCACTTCACTGTACTGCAAGCCTACAGATAACTTCATGATGCTCACTTCTCCAGCTTTCACCCTAAGCATGTTAAAGAAGCTATCTCCTACAGACAAGCCCTCAGTATACCCAGGATCTACTCAGATGAGGAGGATTGCAACTGAAATAGATGCTTAAAGACACCTTCATAAGAACAGGATGTGGCGCGTGACTCATTGCTCGACAGTTCTGATGCGCTACAGCGAAAAACAGCACCGATCTCCTCAAAAGACAAACGTGGCTCATGGCGGACCGAGCACCCTTCATTGTCCAGTACTTCTCCAGAGCAAAAAAGCTCCGATATCTTCTCCGGAGACTTCAACATGTCATCGATGAAGATGAACATCTCGCCAAGGCCATCCCCACACCCTCACTCTTTGCCTTCAAATAACTACACAGCCTCAAACAGATCATTGTCTGCAGCAAACTGCCAGCCTTTAGGAGAACAGCGACCATGACACCACACACCTCTGCCACAACAACTCTAAGACGTGCCAGATCATCGACACAGATGACATTTTCTCACATGAGAACACCATCCACTAGGTACATGGTACATCATCTTGAGTCAGCCAGTGTTGTCTACCTGATACACTGCACAAAAGGATGTCCCAAGGCATGGTTCATTGGGGAGACCATACAGATGCTATGACAATGGATGAATAAACGCAGCTCGACAATCACCGGGCAGGAGTGTTCTCCTCCTTTGGGGGGATACACTTCAGCAGTCATGGGCATTTGGCCTCTAATCTTTGGGTAAGATTTCTCCAAGATATCCTTCACGACACACGACAACACAGAATCACCGAGCAGAAACTGATAGCCAAGTTGCAAACACACGAAGGCAGCCTCAACTGGGATATTGGGTTCATGTCACACTATCTGTAACCACCATGACTTGCCTGGGCTTGTAAAATCTCACTAACTGTCCTGACTGGGGAGAATACACATCTCTTTAACCTGTGCTTAACCCTCCCTCCAATTTACATTGTCTGTACCTTTTTAAGACTTGATTATCTGTAAAGACTCGCGTTCCAACCATTATTTTGTAGATCGAGTCTGTGTCTATGTATGCCCGATTTGTGAGGAAAGAGCAACACTCAAAGTTGTTGGACTTTAACCTGGTCTTGTGAGACTTCTTACAATAAGAACCATGCCAGATTTCTGATTTTCCCAGTTAATTGAACTTCCACATCCCTGCCACCATTATAAATGTAGCTATAAGAATTTATAATTTAAGAAGTTGACATGATTTATCATGTTTCTTGTTTATCCTTTGAGGCAAAGATGATCATGCTCTTCATCTGCCCTTCATCTTCATCTGTAGAGTTCTGATGGATAAAGAAGTGACTGCTAAGGCCAATTTATGCGTGGAAGGTTCTGCTCCAAATAGGACAGGATGCTACATGTAGAGCTTTGGATAAGTTACTGGCTTAGGATTTCATCGGCTTGTGTTTATTTTCTGCTTCTAATATGGGCTTGGTTTTGAAAGAAGCTGAAGCATCTTTTTGTGATTGCACCAGTTGTGGTAATTCTGACCTGGATTTTTCCCAGATAAGCCAAGGTGTTCATGTATCCGTATAGTGCTATGCCAGTGTAGACCTGAAGTTAGCCAGTTCAAATGCTGGACTGCTAGCACTCATGGCACCATGCGTCAGTACAAAACAGCACCTTATGTGAGAGAATGAGAAAAATGGGGAATTAGAATTATGCAAGAGGTGACATGACTTTTCATAAATATTTAAACCAAAGTTTTAAAAAAAAGTTGAAATTTTGCAATTATAAATATTAAAAACATTAAAACTTCAGTAATCTAATCAGTCTTCTGTAAATAGATAAATTGTGCTGTTTCCAGTGCACGCGCACATGTTTTCAGCCTTCAATGTGGCTGCCATATTTCCCAAGAAACCAGCTTCCAGTCTTTCAGGTTATTGGCTAACTCCAACCTACCTTGGTCTTGAAATTCTCTCCCTGAAATTCTCCAGATCAGCATTTTGTTTTCACAGCCTCTGATGCCAATTGGGCAGGGTCCAACAGCAGTTGTGTGTGTGCATTTGGCACTTGGTGCATGCTGGAATTAAGGCTCCCAGGGGCAGGATGTAGCGGCCCATGGGTGTACTTTACTCAGATCTGCTGTAACACATACTGGACCTTTAGTCAATTATTCACTTGATAAACAAGCAAGGCCATTGAAGAGCCTTGAATGCTCAATAAGAAAGGCTGCAACTCCTGTTGAGAGATGAACATGTTCACAATTTCTGCTAAATAATTAACAATGGCTAAATCATACACAGTCATGTACTTTTATTTTTTGCCTCTGTTGTTGCAGTTCAGTGAGGAATGAGTAACAGGAGCTGAGTTAATAGAATAGCAGCAAAAATCATAGTGACCTTTATTTGTTAAAGATTATGAAGCTGTATACTTTCCAGCACATTTATTGGAAATATTATTATGATGTTGGGTGCTTCACAGTTCATCCTAATTAGTAAAGTTGCTATGATCAGGATGGTTAACTGTTGGACAGAAGGATGCTAATTATTCTGCTGTTATGCCTCTAAAATTACATGGTGACAGGGGAAGTTAAATGAGGTTGCAGCTATAATTGATTCTAGGTTATGGAAAGTAAGTATTTTGAAGCATCTCAGAGATCTAGGGTGAGATTCTCTGGTCTTCCCTCAGCGTTTTTCTCGGCAATGGGAAGTGACCACGTCATTCATTGCTGTGATTCTCCTGTCCCACTGCTGAAAATGGGAATTCCCATTGAAGCCACCCCATGCTGTCAGGAAACCCACAGCAAGGGGTGTGTCGCTACTGAGACCTGAGAATCCCAAGAGGGTTTGGGGGAGGCAGGAGTCAGAAAATTCTGTCCCTAGGATGGGAGAAAAATATAATAGAAAAAATTTCCAGTGTGACATTTTGGCTAATATTGGATTTGTATGCTTTTTCAAAAGATGAAATTGCACAGTTTAATTTTTTTTATCTCTAGTATGTACCAATAACCCACAAACAAGTCTTTTGTAATTGTTTGATTTCCAAGGGAGACTCTGAGGCCAATCATGAATGGGCTTGTTCTATATTTGTCTGTTAAGGACAGTGTGTGCCCCTGAGGGAAGCAGAGAGTCAGTACTGCTAATAGGAGAACTGCCAAAGATTCATCACTGATTAGAATCTAGTCGCCTGTGACTGTCATATGGACAAATATCACCTGACAATACAGCAGCTGGGGAGAAACGAAAACTCTTTCTGCTCTGTTGACATTAGCTGAATGTTACCTCCTATTTCATTTATGTAAAGTCAAAATAGGATTTCAAGATATTTAAATGACGTCTACAATGCACCAGTGATTGTCATTTTGCATATGTGTTAGAAATTGCATCGTATTAATTGCAAGGACAACTAAAAATCTTGATATGGTTCAGTACTACTACCGATAATTCTCACATGAAGGCAGCCCAATTGGACTGATCTCCATTATGACCTGAGAACAAAAGTAAGCAGTGTTAGGTAGTAAAATAGGAAGATGGCTTGCAAGAATAGAAAAAAAAGGTGAAAAATATTCATTATTGGTAGTTTTTATTTATCAAGTCTCAGATAATGGGAGTGGTAAATGTTTTGATATGGAAGTAAATGTGCATACAATGGATGAAAATAGGTAATAATTGAAGGGATAAAGTATATTTGCCTAGCAAATTGTCAAGACCTGGATTTATTGCCTGAAAGGGTAATGGAAGCAAATTTTAAAAGGAGTTGAAAATGTATGTAAAATTAAAATTACAGGGCTATGGGGAAAGAGTTGGGTACTGAGATGGATTGGATTGCTCATTCCATGAAGTAGTACAGGTGTGGCACAGTGGTTAGCACTGCTGCCTGACAGTGTCAGGGATCCGGGTTCGATTCTTGGTTTGAGTCACTGTCTGTGTGAAGTGTATACGTTCGGCTCGTGTCTGCACGGATTTCATCCAGATGCTTCGGTTTCCTCCCACTATTCAAAGATGTGCTAGTTAGGTGGATTAGCTGTGCCAAATTGCCCTTTATTGTAAGGGGGACTAGCCAGGGTAATTACATGGAGTTATTGGGATAGGATCTGAGTGGAATTGTGGTTGGTGCAGACTCAATGGGCTGAATGGCCTCCATCTGTGCTATAGGATTTCATGATTCTAACTGTGATGAACCAAATAGCCTCTCTATACTTTCAGATTTTAGGGAAATAGATTAATCTTATTGCTCATTATGGGACCTTGCTGGATGTAACTTAGCTACCATATTTTCCCACATAATCGCAGTGAATATACTTGTAAAAGCATTGTTAGACATGAAGTACTGTGGGGTATCCCAAAGATGTGAACGTTATTATGTAAGTGGAAGTCGTTTGATGCTGTTCTTCCTTTCCATGAAGAGTTGACTTGAAAATTTAAGTGGCAATATGAATGAAACATTACTGTTGATTTTGTCAATTATCAGCTATTTTCCCATACTACAAAAATCAAAAGAAAATTAAGATTGCCATTCATCATGGGAGCAGCTGCAGCTATTGTGACATATTTATCTGTGAGCTGACCCAAAACCTATTGATTGGACAACCAGAAAATTGCATGGAAGAAGAATACAAGAAAGTGGATAAATCTGGCACATTTAGGTTGCTTTTTCAGGACTTGCGCATGCCATTTTCATTTTCCTGTTGTCCTGTTACAGTGCTCTATTTTCTTTTCCATCTAAAATATATCCATTCATTTTTGACTTGAATCTGCTTTCATTGTTCAGTGTCAGTCTCTTAGGTTGTTAGCAGGCAGTAATTACCTGAAGCTTTATTTTCTTTTTTTGGTTATTTGTGTATCTTACTGTTTATTTCTCAGTTTTATATGCACCCAAAAATTAAGATCATTTTTAAAAAAAAATACAATGTGGAGCTGCCACTTACCCGATGAAGCGCTCTGAAAGGTCTTGATTCCTAATAAACCTGTTGGACTTTAACCGTTGTTATGAGAGTTAAAAAGATATGCTTATAGAATCATACAGTGTGGAAGGAGGCCATTTGACCCTTTGAGTCTGCACTGACCACAATTCCATCCTGGCCCTATCCTCCATAACCCAATGCATTTACCCCAGCTAGTCATCACTCTGACATTAAGCGGAAGCCTAACCCCACGTCTTTGGACTGTGGGAGGAAACTGGAGCACCCGGAGGAAATCCATGTAGACATGGGGAGAAAGTACAAACTCCACATAGGCAATGATCCAAGCCAGGAATTGAACCCGGGTCCATGGTGCTGTAAGGCAGCAGTGCTGAACACTGTGCTACCCATTATCCTTGCAATTTTAAAAATTTGCAAAAATATCACTCTAAGTTTCTCTTCATTTAGTGTTTTTTTTCAATGCGCAGTGTGCAATGGTGGTGGCTTTCACAAATAGTTTGGTAAATGGATTTGGTGAAATTCTTGGTCATGATGTAGAAACTCAGATTAATGACCAGTTACACCCTCACAGGGATTGGGTTAGAGTGCAAAGTACAGATAGAGGTGATTTGGTTTGATTTATTATTGTCACATGATTAGGATACAGTGGAAAAATATTATATCTTGTGTGCTATACAGACAAAGCATACCATTCACAGGGAAGGAAACAAGAGAGTACAGAATGTAGTGTTATAGTCATAAGGATCAACTTAGTGTGAGGTAGGTCCATCCAAAAGGTGAGATGCTAATTCAGAGGATCCATTGTCATCCATATGAGCAGTTGCTAAATATAGATGTTGTGTTGCGATGCTTTCTATATCATTGCCTTAGGGGGTGAGAAAAACATGTTCTGACTGTTTTGTTTCTAAATTGGCAACTGAACTGTGACACTTTTCTTTTGCTTCTTGATTTAAGAGGGTAGTTGAATTATGTGTGACTGCACCATGTTTGATTGGAGTGGCCATGATGGATTGAATGATCATCCTTTTCATATGTTTATATGAATTCATTTAAGTCAATTTTCACAATACGCTGGTTTCCTCACAATTCAACACTAATATTAAAGATAAAATAAAAGGAAACTTGCTCAGCATATCCCAATATGGAAAGGCAGTCAGTGGGAGCAAATTGTGGAGCAAGTTGTGAATCATTCCGAGGAATGATAGAAAAATTTATGAGTTTTCAGCCCAATTAGTTTCCCGTCCTTGTACTCTTTCCCAGAATAATGGACCTTTTTTGCCTCCTAATCCAAAAGCTGGTTTAATAGTATATAAATACAGTTTGTAAAGGCAAGCCATGTTATGGATTGTCAATATTCCAACTTATTTTGAAAGCTTATATGGCACTCTATTGATGAGAAGGGAGAGGGAAAATATAAAAAGCACAAAACAATAGGCCTCAAAATTCATGGTTTGGGAGAAGATATTATCAAGATTTGCCTTAGTGGAGGTATTGGGATTCCACTGAAGTGGTGGCCACATGCGAGTGATGCCATTCCATCCTAATTACATCACCCATCCCAACCTGGAATATTGTGTGTAGTTTTGCTCTTTCTTGCTTCAAAGGGAGTGTAGTGAAGGTTTATCAGACTGATTCCTAGAATGGTGGGACTGACATACAAGAAGAGATCAAGTCAGTTAAGATTATATTTGCTGGAATTCTGAAGAATTCATTCAAATCTATAAAATTCTAGTAGGAGAAGATACAGCAGATGCAGAAAGGATATTCCTGATGGCAGGGAAGATATAATAGTCTAAAGATAAGACAGTAAACTTTTTAGGATGAAGATGAGAGGAGAACTTTATTCATCCAGTGAATGGTGAGCCTGTGGAATTCCCTAGCACAGAAACGAATTGAGGCCAAAATATTGTATATTTTGTAGAAGGAATTGGATATATCCCTTGAGTTGAAAGCATCAAAAGAAATGGAGGAAAGGTGGATCAGGCTATTGAGTTGGATGATCACCCATGATCGTGCCGAATGACGGAGCAGGCTCGAAGAACTGAATGGTCTCTTTCTATTTTCTATGCTTCTATGTTTTTGAGTTTTGCTGAAAAAAGAGACATGCTGTCTACATTTTTCACCTTGCACACATCAAGACAGATTGCAATATTATCAACAGTAAAGGGACCACAATTTAATTAAATGAAAAAGCAATGCTGATTAGTTGGCAAGTATACTCTGATTAGTAGACACATCGCCATGACGAATGCAGCAGGGAACAGTCAAATGCTAAATGACTGTTCAAGTTCAAAGTTAGGCGGTTGGCTCTGGTCAAGGTATTGTAATGGGGAGTGAACCAGGGAATGGCTGTCCCCGAGGTTTTGGTTAGTTGAAAAAGGCATGATGTGTGGACATGCTCTTTCTGCTTGTAAAGGACAGGGGCCTGCTGTGTCTGAAAATGTGGTTTCCAGCATGTGTAAGTGAGCCTGACTGATGATCTTAAATTGGTTTTCAGATTAATTCTTAGCACAGTTAGGACTGTTTTTACAAGTCTTCTCCAATTGCAGATTCGCATTTAATGGTGGATAGTGTGTTCTGAATTTTAAAAGCACTGGATGGTTGGCTATAGTCTGTACCTGCCTGTTGTGAGCAGCTGAAGGAATGTGCTCTTTGATACAATGTGCCAGAAGTTAGGACATACGACCTACGTACCTGGCATCAGATGGCAGTGAAATTCTTACACCATATTACTCACTTGTGTGAAAAGCAGAAGGTCTTTTAGCTTGATGGCAGCATCCTGTTAGTGGAAAATATATAATTTGTGTTGCACTTACGTTGTAATGACATGGTGGTTCTCTGCTACTGGCTACCAAAAGCTTACCCTCACTGATCAGTATGTGTTAGGGATTGCTGCAGTTTCATTCCACCCCCCCCCCCCCCCCCCCCCCCCCCCCACACACAACACACCACACACACACACACACACAACACACACCCCACACACACACACACACACACACACACACACACACTCCCCACCCCAGATAAAATTGGTCTTCCCAGCAATGCTGTAAATTGGGCCCAAGCTATTTGCTCAGCATGCAAGCTTGATGCTGAACATCAAAGCCATCCTGTGAAATAATAGCTATCCCAAACCAATAATTGCTCACTGTCTGTCATGCGAGCTCATGAATAGGTCTAATGCCTTCACTGTTGTCCTGAAAAGTGCCCAGTTTCCCTCAAATTACCCCGGAAGGGAGACATTGCAAAAACCAGAGCGACGATTAAAGCTAGCTGTTTCACTTTGTTATTCTCCATTGACAGCGGATGGTCTGCCCGTCACAAATGAGTAATGTGGTACATGAATTTTGCTGCCAGTGTAATGCCAGGTATGTAGGCTGTACATCCCAGTGACTGGTGAAGCGTAGCAAACAACACATACTTCCGGATGTTCACAGCAGGCAAGGTACTGACCTTATCCAACCAGCCAACGCTTGCAAAACTCAAAACAGAGGATATTTTCCCCAATGTCAACAAAGGCTGATAACAGACAGGAGAAGTGGTATTGAATCTGCTAATGTCATTAGCTGTGTTCTTTGCTGCACCATGCAGCACTTGGTGGGGGGGAAAAGAAACTTGTGTTCCATGACACAGCTGCTGGTGGGATGGCCTCTGAATTGCCTGCCCCACCAGCAACTGTGGATTGGACTGCCAATTTTAAAGGCCACTCTAACACAGAGCGAGCAAACCAATTCAACCAGAAACTCAGACAGTGCCTGGGCATGATCCCCTTAGTGCTGCACTTGCCTAGGCTCCCCTGGGAGGTTCCTTTGCCAGATGCATGCCTTTGGAGACCAGGCGCCATTCACACTTTTCTGCTGTCACACCACTATGGATGGATTTTCTGGGAGGGAGGGGGTGATTAATCTGATATTGAGACCTGAGAATGATGTGGTAATTTAGTCTAATGAAATTCCCACTTCAGGAAATGTGCCCTATCCCTGATGGGGAAGCGGCCCATGTTGTCATGTGTTTGCGTGGACGTGAAATGCAACTTTGCAGTTCTCGCAATACTTTCTGCTTCCGTTACTGAACCCACCTAACGTGAACAGGAATGTAAAGTCCCAGCCATCGGCCCGGTTTTACTATCAAGTTGCGCCTGTTTTCAGGCACCAAAATTTGGTGAAGTCTGACATGTGATGAGTAATACAATCTGCACCCGCCTCTATGTTGGTTCCCCATTTGCCAAAGCCTAAAAATGGTCGCTACTGGGTTCATGCCCAAAATGGGCGCAATGGCTACTTAGGTATTTTTGCATGCATTTAAATTGACTTAATGGACCAATCTTACTGGCATTCCCCCCCCCCCCCTTTTACCATTGTGTTCGCTCATCCAGAATCAGGGCAAAACAGACATGCTCCATAAAAGTCAGATTCGGGCGGTCCAGTTAGTGAGGAGTGAAATGCAGAGCATCCAATGGCTTTTGCTCGAGATTGGTGAGGGGGAGGGAAAGGGGGTCAGCTGTCACTCTGCCTGAGATCAGTGGGAAGGAGGAGTCTGCTGTCAGTCTGCTTGAGATCAGTGAGGGGAAGTGGAGAGGGGCCCATGATCAGTCTGGGTGGTGGACGGAGTGGGGGAAAAGGGGGTCTGTAGTGCTGGGAGAGAGGCAATGTCAATGGGAGCTGGGGGAGGCATTATAAGTTGGGTAGTGGGAACCCATCATTTCTTTTTTGTGCATGCACGGTTTGAGGTGCTGATCGGAGCTGCAGGATTTCGGGCATGTTAAACCCTTCCCACAGGCTTGTGCAGCGTGAATCAGACTCTGATATTTTTGCAGGCAGAGTTTGTGTAGGGGAACCTTTAGAATGGTCGGATCTGAAACACTCCCAATTTCAAGTCTGCCCAGCACTTAGAATCAAAAAGATAAAATAAGGCCCACAGTGCCCAATATTAGATGTGATTCTGTATTTGGAGAACACTTGTTAAACAATCCTGATAGTGTTGCGAATTACACTGAACCAACTAATAATCTTAAATTGGCTCTCACAGTGCGGCTCACTTACATGTGCGAGAAGCCACTTATATTCTCTCATACAGCCCTGCTTTTGCAAACAGGAGGAGTATGTCCATACTTTGCACCTTTTTCAATTGATTAAAAGCTCTGAGAACAGTATTTCCTGATTCAATCACAATTGACCTGACAGGTTTGAATTTGAACAATAGTTTGGCAGTTAACTGTTCTCTGTTATGTTCTCCATGGCAACACCCCTGCCAATCAGAATCTACTTGCCAACTAATCAGCACTCTTCTCATGCAGGATGCATTGTTGTTCCCTTCATTGTTGGCAATCTTGCAATCTGTTCTGATGAGTGCAAGACAAAAACCTAAGAAAGGATGTCTCTTTCAGAAATCTTTATTTTTTGCAAGTTTAATAATGTCTTCTTGTAAGTTGTTGTATCTTTCACAATATTGCAGTATTAACTATCTCATCTTTATCATCCCTCCCCTGCACTCCCTCCATTTGGTGTCAAATGCAAATTTATACTTGTGTTTATGATCCCAAAGTCTAAGACAGTGTCATTTGGGAATAGCAATGGTCCCATCACTGCCACTCTAGATAACTATTTATTCTATCACCAATTTTAAGATGAGTGATTTGTCATTCCCTGGACACATTCTGCTCTTGCCTTTTTGATTTGATTTATTATTGGCATATTAGTATACAGTGAAATGTATTGTTGTTGCACAGACAAAGCATATTCTACAGAGAGAAGTAAAGGAGGGGGTACAGAATGTAATGTTATAATCATAGCTAGGATGATGTAAATCTCCTAGCTAGAGAAAGATCAACTTAATGTAAGGTAGGTCCTTTCAAAAGTCTGGCAGCAGGAAAAAACCTGTTTTTGAATCATCGTATTAGAATCGCAATAATGATCTGTCAATCCTCTGGTATTACCCTGTTTTCTAATAAATTGTTAATAATAGGTAGTAATGCTTCTGCTATCTGTTCCCAAGATCCTTTTAAAGTCTGCGGATGAAATCCATCTGCATCAGAGACTGTATCCTCATTTGAGATAATCGGTTTACTCAAAGCATCCCCTTTTTCGTTTTAAATGCACCTACCTCATTAATCATCTCCTCATTCATTGTCTACTTGACTTATCTCTCAGTAAATACTGAAGGATAATAATTAATATTTCTGACATCTCTTGTTGTTAGCTATTGTATTATCCTATCTGTCCCTTAACTGCCCCATTTCCCATCACAGACGACTTTATATTTTACAATTTTTTTGTGAAAATGTTGTTTTATATTTCCTCTTTGACTTTATTAATTATTTTTTGGTTTCTCTCCTAATCGCATCAGGTTTTCTCTTATGCACCCTCTGCTATGTACTTAATGTCTGCCTCTTTCCCAACCCTCAGCTGTTCCCTTATGTATTTATTCATCCATGGAGTCTCACCAGTATTTAGTTCTTCTGTTTTAGTGGTGCTTCTTTTTTAGCAGTGTTCTCATCATAAAAGTGGCACTTTGAATCCCTCATCATCATTGTATCAAATTCTGATCATCTGATTTGGTGTTTCTCGTTTACTGCACACGGTACAAGGCCAATGTCAGTTCTGCTTGGCTGTATGATTCTTGCCTCTGATTTAGAAAGCTGTGGTTTCAGTCCTGATTGTAAACTTGATGTAATCAAGGTTGATTTGTTAGTCGATACTGATAGAGTGCAACATTTTTGGAGATGACTCAGATTTTTTGAGAGACATGTTTGTCATTTTATGACACTCAAGTCCCTGGAGATTGTGGTTTAAATGACTTGTGCAATTATTTAAGCCAGGCCATAATTTCCTGGTACTTTTTTGTCCCTCTACTTTCTGAATTAATCATTATTACAAGTGCACAATAAAGTAACTGTGCTCACAAAAATAATCAATTAATGTTATTTTTATCTCAGCGACTACTGAAGGCTGCAAAATAATGGCATTGGTGGGATCTTGATGATTTGGTATTGTCATGAGTTGTTGTTCTAAAGTCTGTTTCCATTTTGCTTGTGTTTGTTTGCTCCCAGAGAATGGGATTCCTGGCTGAGTGCTTCCTGTTTACACACAATAAGCTGTTTAGCTAGTTCATTTTCAGTTTATTATAAAATCAGATGAGTTTAAAAATTAGATTAAATTCACATTACAAGAGAATTGGAACCGCACGATTATAGCAGAGGTGCCCTAATATTTTTCAACACGGTAAGACTGCAAGACGATTTCATTTTCTTGTTAGACTGTGAATTAAAATTGTCTTTGCATGCTGAACGTATCTTCCAAGTTAATATTATGCAGGCTGTCACCCAGGAGTTGAGATCTGTGGATAGAACACTTCACAACTTGAGGTTATTCCAAATAAAATGGCTTTTCACAGCAGCATTATTGTTCATCTTGCACGAGTGAATTGTCTACTTTTCCCAAGGGAATGAGCCGAACTCTGCGAGTTTTATGCGACCAAACATGACAACCTGGCTAGTGTCTCTGATTCCTTTATTTGAAGCAATTTTCTTCCAGAGTAGACTTCCCAGGGTAACCAAGAATTGTTATTTTAAACCAAAAAGAATTCCTCTTTTGTCTCCTGGACAAGTAACTGCCTGCTCACCCACTTCCCAAAGCTGTTATCATTGCCAGGCAGGTGTCAAATTTCAGAGAGTGCGATGACTGATGTGGCAGGGTTGTTGTGTCAGACAGGGTTTTTGGGGATATCCTGAAAGAGAAACATTTATTTGTGGCCCCCTTGACTGACATTTGCCAAGTTAAAGAAATGTTTGATGGGCTAAATGAGGCTGGCTTCTAAATCCATTGGTATCTCATCTTTCTTCAATCAGTACAGTGGTGATGAAACCTGGTACACAAGGTACGTTTTCTTCCAATGACTCAAATCCATTTTTGCCACAGTACTTGCACTCATTTAGCAGTGCAATCTTATTTAATAAGATCAGAAGGAATAATTTAAATCCAGCATTGATTAATTTGGTGACTAATATTAAGGTATGTAAAATACTACAACTCACCAATTATTGGAGAGCTGAAGCTCTAATTAATATTTATTCAAGATTAGATGTTTAGCTTGATAAAGAAAACTCTTTTTCATGAACTTAAAAATTAAACTTTGATGAACTGCAAAGCAAAAAGAGGTTGTTCCCTTGAATATTTGAATATATTGGGGGGAGGCAATAGCCTAGTGGTATTATTGCTAAACTATTAATGCAGAAACTCAACTAATGTTTTGGAGATCAGAGTTCAAATCCCACCACGGCAGATGGTGAAATTTTAATTCAGTTTAAAAAATCTGTAATCAAGATTCCATTGACCATGAAACTATTGTTTATTATTGGGGAAAAAAAACCCATCGGGTTCACTAATGTTCTTTAGGGAAGAAAATATGGCATTCTTACCTGATCTGGCCTGTTGGTCCAGAGCCACAGCAATGTGGTTGACTCTCAACCACCCTCGGGCAACAAGAGATGACCAGCCAGCAAAACCCATGTCACATGAATGAATAGAAAAAAACTATATATTTAGCCTGACAGGAAGCTCAGCTATGTGTCACTTCAAGATATTATTGTGCATCCAATAGCAAACATCAATCATTTGCTGCACCACTATCAATCTGCTTCTGTCCTTGCAATAGGAATTCTAGATAGAAAACCATGACATTTTGAAGTCGATTAGCAATAGTTGATCGGTATGCAAAATGGCAGTCTTGTGGATAGGGAGCCCTTGTTGATCTTAATGGCAAGGTCCTTGTATAAATAATCTTCAAGCTCCCACTCACCAGTTCATCATACTGGTAGCCTGGCTGGCAGATGTGAGCACAAATATTGTGACAGGGAATTGCACCCATGGGGAAAATCGACAGTAGTCAACTCAGAATCCTACAGTGCAGAAGGAGACTATTCGGCCCATCGATTACAGTCCCGTCCAGGCCCTATCCCCATAATATCATGCATTTGCCTTAGCTATTCTCCATGATGCGTAGGGGCAGTTCAGCATGGCCAATCCACCTAACCTGCACATCTCTAGACTGTGGGAGGAAACCGGAACACCTGAAAAAAACCCATGCAGGTATGGGGAAAATGTGCAAACTCCACACAGGCAGTGACACAAGTCGGGACTTGAACCTGGCTCCTTTGCATTGTGAGGCAGCAATGCTTACTGCTAAGCCACCGTTTTGCCCTGTCAGTGGAAGCTGATTTGCTCTGAACCACATTTAGAGTGAGGGATTTGTCAAATTATAAGGGCTGGTAGGTGTGTGAGACAAAGGACCAGATTTAAGGAGTGGGAAGGAAGCCAAAGTTTCCCTGAATGGATCAAATAAACTTGCTGGTTTTTTGAATGTTAAGTAGAAATGAAAACAATGACCTAATTTGTGTCCGTAACTTTTCCTGACAAGTGGATTGTTGGATCCCGATATTTTCACAATCCCCTGCCCTACTTCTACCCTAGCTCCTCCTGCCCATTGAGGAGAATCAACATCAATGTCTTTGTTTCGTATATATTTCCTTGTCTCCACAATTTTTTATTTACACACTTGTATCTCTGCACCATCCATCCTTCTCTTTTTTAGCTGCTGTAATAATCATTCCTTATTCTTTAAGTCAGTGAGCAAGTGGATTGTGGCTGCATCCCCTGGTGGTTGAAGAGGAGTTGATCATTTCTTAAAAGTAGAATGCACTTTTGCTATGAGTATGACTGGGAGTGAAAGAATTTGATGTACGTTGTTAAACTCTGGAGCAATCCACCAGTGAGGTTTAAGTGTACAATTACAGCAGCAGATCTCAACTATTTTATGCCGTACTGGTTTTAAATGTGCACCTGGAATTTTCTAGGTTGCACACACTGCTGTTTTATTCCCCACTTCTTTGTATGTAACTTTGTGTTTTTTCACCTTTTTTGAGGTTGTAAAATATAGGGTATCTTACAATACTATTCAAAATGAGCATTTCTTCGATCCTTATGAATGCACTCTTAGCAGCTTAGGCATCTCTGTTATTAATACTCCATTTATTGCCTGAAGCCCCAAGACTCCCACTGTGCTATTAGTTAAAGCCATGTATATATGCCCACGTTATGACTGGAACATTTGGCAGATGGGGCATACAATGAAATGGCAGTGTGGGTGCTGGGATGGAACAGCCTTCTCTCTGATGCAGTGGATATGCTAATTAGATGGCGATGAGCTTCATTGCAGTTAAACAAATTTCTATTTTTCATTCACAGGCCAGAGTGCAAGCAGGTGTATCACTGATAAATTAACGTTATGCCAAATTAAGCCCCCCTTCCCTCTTCTTTTACAGATGGTGGAGAGAGTAGATTGGGAAATGAGCATCTTTTTGGGTGGCACAGATGCTGATAGAATTAAATGACATTTCGTTTTCACTCTCCCTTAAACCATGACATTTGCCTACCGCCTTCCCTGTCCCTGTGTATATTTAGTCGTTTAATTACAACTTATCGAATATTTGGCTTCAGGTAAAGATACTCAGTAATTTTATTTCTATTTTGTTGTCAATCATTTTAAAGCTGTAGATATGATTTGCCAACCCATTTTCACTCTTGAATAATAAAATAATTTTGATCCAGTGCGTCAAGCAACTTTTAATATAATTAAAAGTAGATATCCCAGCTCTGAAAAGGTCTATGTAATGTCTCAACGTGAAACTTCTTCAAATTTATAGTTTGTAGTTGCTAAATATTTGGCTGTAATCTTAATATTGAGGTTGGTATGATTTCTGTATAGTAGAAATTACTATAGATTGTCAAATTGGTTAAAGCAGATTATAATTCACGTTGAGTGTATTCATGAACACTTGCACTGGGCTGCTGCTTAGCAAATGCTGCAGCTCCCCTGACTTGCATGCCTTAAACAAATTGCATCTGTAAATATACTTCAAGGTGAGTTTTTTTTTGTAATTCAAATTATTGCTGAAATCGAAGTGCCTCAGATCTTAAACTGAATTGTTGTAATATTTCCTGGTTGTCCCTACAGGCCATCAAGATGGCACTCTTCCTCATTCATTGAATTTTTAATTCAATGGGCAAGGCAAATAATCCAACTTGACAAATCCACTGGGGATCTGTCAGACCTTTCCAGCAGGAGCCATCTAATTTTCCACTTCTACCCTGCATTAGTGTCATTATATTACCATCTTCATTTATTTTCTCCTGTCAGTCACTAATTGCAATCACAACACTGCATACAACTTCCATGAATAGAAAATGAACATCTTTCTCTAATTCTGGTCTTGGCTAAGTTACAACAACCATGGAAATGAAGCAGGTGATTTGATCATTTATTTCACTGCTGTTTGTGTGACCTTGCCATTCAGCAATATGCACTCATCTTTCCTACATTGCAGTAGTGAAAAGTTCTTTTTCATCTGCCTACATCTGTGTAATTATTGTTTTTTTTTTTTGGCATTGTATTCGTGGCTTGTCTTTTTTGAGCATTTTTCTTCATTTCAACCGTCTTCCTCAGGCATTTGCATTTGGTGGCACAGTGGTTAGCACCGCTACTTCACACTGCCAGAGAGCCAGGTTTCATTCCTGCTACCCTTGGTCACTATCTGTTTGGAGTTTGCACATTCTCACCATGCCTGCGTGGTTTCCTCCAGGCGCTCTGGTTCCTCCCACAGACATACTGGTTAGCTGTGTTGCTCATCAGCTGCACTGACTATGCTAAATTCTCGGTGTATCTGAATAGGTGCCAGAGTGTGATGACTAGGGGATTTTCACAGTAACATCAGTGAGTATTAATGTAAGCCTACCTGTGACACTAATAAATAAGCTTTAAACTTTTAGCATTGTGCAAATTGTATCCATGATTTTGAATAATTGATGTGGCATTTCCCTTTGAAATTAAATACAAACACGCATTTAGCCATTTCTACTCTTCCCATGAACATTCCTGGACATAAAGACCAGGCAAACTAATAAGATAAAGGAAATTGGATTTAATCCATGAATCCATGGTCGATCAGTCAAATGAGCGTTGATGTTGAAGGTGCCATTAAAGCGGTACTTAAATCCCCAAATCACAAACAACTAGTAAACTGATCTAAGGCGAACTTCTTAAGCTGGTTTTCTATTAGGAAATGGACAAGTTAAAATGATCTTAACCTGTATCTCTCATTAATTTCAATGGAACAGGTCTCTTGTTCATAGCCTTCTGAAACAATCCTTCTCTATAAGCTTCAATTGAGATTTTTTTTAGTTCCAGTGTGTAGAACACACCACCTGAATACTCCTTTCCCTTTTATGAGGTTATGCATCAAAACATTCGTAACTGACTTGCTCGATACCCAAGTTGCAGTTACATTTTTTAAAAAAACAAGATTTAAAAGAACTTGTATGCTTGTGCAACTGGTCAGAGGTCCAGTTTCAGCAAGCTCACTTTCATCAATGTTTGTAGAAGTAATCTTGGTGACATTGAGGAAGTCCAGCATACAAAGACACTTATCTGTGAAGGAGATGTTTTGGAATTTAAATGGTGATCATTACATATATTTTAACTATTATTTTATTAGGTGGAGATGTTATCAAGTCCAACTACAGTACAAAGACAGTTTCTGTAATTAACATAAATTAATCTTTTACTAAAATTAACAGAAAATAGAAGGTTTATGATGCAGATAAAATTTCAACTTTTATATCGTTATTGTTTGCTTACTCTCCAGATTCTCTTCAATTCATCTCACTATTGTCTAAAGAGAGAGAGATTGGGTATGACTTGATCCTAGGTCTCTGGCAATGTCCCTCTCCATAAATGAACATCTCACTCCTGCCTGCCTTCATGGGTCTGTCTGATTTAATCCCTCCTCTGCCCTGTATAAGTAAGCTTCCTGTAGGAATTAGATTGAGCTTATTAGTCAGAGTTATACAAACAGACTCTGAAATTTAATTACTTTTTAAAATATCAGACCTCTTGAGGCTTCTGGCACATTCCTTTTGACAGGGGAAAAGGCACTTCTGTAGAACATGCCAAGCGTACGTGAACTTTTTCTTTCTCTTCACCAGCTTATATTTTTTTTGCTTGTTTAAGGTCTCAGGGCTGATGCTCCTAATCCTTGGTCTCAGGAAAATCTCAGTTTTCTATGAGTAAAGGAAGGAAAGGGTGGACACTGGGATGCTGTCTCTGCACGTTGCTGGAACATTTGTTGGGAAGAGGGTGTCTCCAGCATCTGTACTTGATAACCCAATGCAGCCAATTAACAGAGATAGAAGGAAGTGTTCCTAACTTTGCACCACATTTTATGGGGTGGCACAATGGTTAACATGGTTGCCTCAGTGCCAGGGACCCAGGTTCGATTCCTGGCTTGAGTCATTGTTTGTTTGTGTGGAGTTTGCACATTCTCCTGATATCTGTGTGGGTTTCCTCCCATACTCCAAAGATGTCTGAAGTTGCAGCAAGACATAGATAGGATTCAAGACTGGGCGGAGAAGTGGCAGATGGACTTCAATGCGGATAAATGTGTGGTGGTCCATTTTGGCAGGACCAATTGGATGAAGCAGTATATATGAAGCAGTCTTGGCAGTGTTGAGGAGCAGAAGGATCTTGAGGTCTGGGTCCATAGGACTCTCAAATCTGCCCTGCAAGTGGAGGATGTGGTCAAGAACGCATATGGTATACTGGCCTTCATTAATAGAGGGATTGAGTTTCGGAGTCAGGAGATAATGCTGCAACTTTATAAGACCCTTGTCAGACCCCACTTGGAGTATTGTGTGCAGTTCTGGTCGCCTCATTATAGGAAGGATGTGGAAGCTATTGAGAGGGTGCAGAGGATGTTGCCTGGATTGGGGGACATGCCTTATGAAGATAGGTTGAGAGAGCTAGGTCTCTTCTCCCTGGAGAGACGAAGGTTGAGAGGCGACCTGATAGAAGTTTATAAGATGTTGACAGGAATAGATAGAATGGATTCTCAGAGGCTATTTCCCAGGGCTGAAATGGTTGCTACGAGAGGACACAGGTTTAAGGTGCTGGGGGGCAAGTACAGAGGAGATGTTAGAGGTAAGTTTTTCACTCAGAGGATGGTGAGTGAATGGAATCGGCTGCCGTCAGTGGTGGTAGAGGTGAACTCGCTGGGGTCTTTTAAGAGACTTCTGGATGAGTACTTGGGATGTAATGGGATTGGGAGTTACAGATAGTTCTATGGCCTGGTAGGTATAGATATGATCGGCACAACTTGTGGGCCGAAGGGCCTGTTTGTGCTGTAGTGTTCTATGTGTGGGTGAGCTGGTTGGCCATAATAAATTGCTCCTTAATACCAGTGAGCAGAGCATTCTGCTATTGGAACAGGATTGTGATTGGTGCAGACTCAATGGGCTGAATGGCCTCATGTTGCACTGTAGGACTTTGATTCTATGTCTAGAAGACTGGCTAGATGTCCTAGCATAGGAAAGATGGCACTCTGTTAGGTGGGATTAACCATCTGAAAGATTCCACTGAGGTTATCTCATGCTTCCTGCTGACCAGTGCAGCTATTGGGAGATTGGGATATCATTCTAAAAGATACCTGATCTCTGCGGTAACCCCTCCCCACCCCCACAAAATTAAAATAGCTTCCCTTGGTTGGGGGATTGAATGGGGGGGGGGGAAGTGGAAGAGAGAGAGAGCATCACCAAACCCTTACCAAAGAGAGACACCCTCCTCCTCTCTCTTTCCCTCCCCCACTTACAAATATCACCGCTCCCAGACCCTGCATTCAGTTCGCTTTCCCCCTTAGACACAACACCGCCCCCCACCGCTGCCAGATCAGCCGACTAGTGGTTCTGCAGAGCACATTCTTTTTGATGAAGCCACAACTGCCAATCAGGCTTAGCATTTCTGTGAACATTAGTCTAGAAAAATGGAGGTATTTGAGATGCATTCAAGCGTGAAGGGCAATATAAATAAATACAGCTGATTAGAGCCTGAAGAGGAATACATTCAGATGTCAATAGAAGCCTCTTTCAAACCATTGAACTTTGAAATTGATAGGAATCAAATATTTCCATGGTAATAGAGAAGTTTTAGCTTGCTAGCAAATCTAGAGACTTCAAATCAAAACTGTGTGAATACATTAAAGATGTGGAGAATGGAATCCATTCCCACCCCCAGCTGAAATTATATCTCTCTGTCAGAGGACCAAGGGATCAGCTCAAATCTGCAGCTTCTGACAGAGAAGAAGAAATCTGTGTCTCAGAATGGAATGCTGCAATGATTTAAAATCCTGTCAGGTGACAGGAGGCGCAGAAATTCAAGTGGCCTGGCCACTAGAGAATTTTCACACCTGACAGACAGGAATGCAAATATTGATCACAGAGCTATCTGAAATCACCATGTCAAGGGTGATTTTCATGTCTGCCAGAGCTAGAAGGGAAAGTCCTGCCACAAGACCCCATCCCAGGGGAGAGTGGCGAGGCCAATCTCTTTGTTGCCTTGTTTTGTGATTTTGCTGCTGGTTAAGGAAGATACTGGCGATGAATGAAGTTTTACTTGTACTCGTACTGTATACTCAGTCTGTCTTACCATATGATTCAATCACAATTCCATGAAAAAGCATTGGAAGACGGTGCTGGACGTTTTGGACAATGTGGAGAGTTAAGAATTAATAATTAAATCAAACTATAGTAGTTATGATAAATTATAGTAACTTTAATTCATCAATAGACTAGCAGGTAGCCTAGGAAACACGAGGTGTGGGTTCTGTTCTAATCCAGGTACTTATCATATGGGGTGCAAAAATATGTTAGTTAAAATGAACACCCAACCATGAGAGATTAGCATACAATTCCAAACCATACCTATGGGAGCCTATGAAGAACTTACTGACTGTATACCATTCTATAAACAACACCCACCCAACACGCTCTTTAGAAAATGTGCAAATTTGCAAAAAGAAAATCAGATGATCAATTAGAAAACTGATCTTTTGCTGTAGTCTTGAATATGATTACGCCATGTTACATTATCTTACCAATTTGTAAAAATGCCAAAATTGTGGAGTAAACTGAAAAGAATAAGGAAAATGCAAAGTACTACAGATGCTGGAACCTGAAACAAAAACAGAAAATGCTGAAAAATCTCAGCAGGTCTGATAGCGTCTGAGGAGAGAGAATGGAGCCAACGTTTCAAGTTAGGATGACTCTTCACTAGCTAACATCCTGACTCAAAGCGTTGGCTCTATTTTCCCTCCAAGAATACAAAGCAATGGATAAATGAATAGATGCAGATATATTTACAGTGCATTATGAGAGAGGATGATGTGGTGCTCAGTAAATCTGTTATTGTAGATGATGGTATCATTAACGCCTTTGGCAGCTGCATCCTCTTGCTTGTCCGCCTCCACCAATCATCTGTCATGGCTCTTTAACAGGATGAAGCAAGCAACAAAATAACTGCAAATCTTCCCCGGGCTGGGTGGTAATCAGTGTAAAGTATATGAATCAATCTTACTAAATTAGCAATTGCATATTCTTGCCTCAGTTGTAAAATAAATCTTGTTAGCCTGTGTACAGCTTGCATGATTTAGTAACAGGGCCTTCTGATCATTGTCTCTGCCACCTGCAATGCTCTTAAAAATACAACACTGGTATTGATACGCTTGCAATACTGAAAGTTGTTTGCCAGTCTTAAGGCATGCCCAGTTACTTTAAAATTGGCAAGGTTAAATGGGTAATGTGTGTTGTTAGGGTAACTAGTGCTTGCATTGGTAATCTTAGCATCTCTAAGATGTGCAGGTTAGCTTGATTGGCCATGCTAAATTGTCCCTTAGTGTCAGGCAGGCCAAAGTGTTGTTATGGGGGTAGGGCCTGGGTGGGATTGTTGTTAGTGCAGGCTTGATAGGCCGAATGGCCTCATTCTGCCTTGTAAGAGTTCTATGATCTCATAACCTTGGCACATTCCTTTTATTGATGACTTGTGCATTGTGTGCAATTAATGGATGAAATAAAACTTATGGATTTCAGTACACTGGCGGAGGGACCAGTGCAGAGAAAGCATAGAAGAGAAAAAAGGTTACCATTTATACAGCATCCTTTGCAACCTCAGGTTATCCCAAAACACTTTGCAACCAGTGAAGTTCTTTTGAAATGTAATAATCACTGTTATAATGTCGAAAAGCAAGCAGTCAGTCTGCCCACTAAGGGTCTCATAAACTGAAATGTGATGATGACCAGATCATTTTTAAATATTGATGAAGAGATGCATATCGGGCAGACACTGGGGAATAAAATCTTCTGATTCTGGTGCTTAACACTCCCCTGGGTAAATCGGCAATCCTCAAAGAAATAGCAAAACATTTCTGTCTGATGTCAACAGCTGCTGTGGACTGAAATTTGTAGCGCAATGTGCATTGATAGTCCTTTTTACTGGTGCTTGCGATATCAAGTTAATGTGAGTCTGGTATGCGTTCAGAATCGCCTGACTATCAAATGTAAATCTCGAAGTTATCTAACCATTAGCTCTATGACCGTTCAGTTAAATCTGTAGCTCTAAGTCTTTCTGGAATTCTCGCATATCTGACTTCTATTTTCAAAGTGGCGATTAAAAAAACATTTTTGGCTGTCATTTTATGCTTCCAGCATTGCTGTGTTTTTGTGGAATAAAGAAGAAAGCTGACTTTGTACTCAGTGTACAATTTCAATGGCTGGTTGGAGCATCATGTTTAATTCATGGGGCAAATAAACGTACTAACTGCCCACGGTTTTATAATCTTGGTGTTTTAGCTGCCTGGTCTGACTGTGTGTGTTGACAGAACAGCAGAATATAATAGGCTTTTTTCCTTCTGCCACTTCAATTGAGTTTGAGAATATGTATATCGTGTATGCTTCTCGTGCAAATGAATGTTCCTGCCTATTGTGCACAGTGATCCGTTAATTATGAAGCATCAATGAGGCAGAATGCATTATTTTTAATTGTTCGTTGGGTGTCCTGAGGATGTTGGGGTGGGGGGTGGTGTATTACTAATTTTGTGCCTTCGACATTTTGATTGTTCTCTTCATGCTTTCACTTATTTGGCACCCCCTGCCATGCTTCTGAAAAAATGTTGTGTACACTCACTACTTAATTTGCAAACTGTGTGGCTTGCCACTTTTCACATGGCAACAAAGTTCTTGGATTTTCATCTTTTTGGGACCACTTTGAAACCAGCCTTTCCTGCTTTTCTATCTTGGCAATTATGATTTGTACACAAAAAAGTAATTCAATGTGGTGCACTGTCCACACTGTGTCAAGCTCATTTAGTATAAAACTTGGCTTCAAGTCTAACCTTCTATTATATTGTAGCGGATCTGTTGTTAGTTAGTAGTTACAAGAATTTCTTTTTCCCCCTGTGGTCAACTGAAATGTAGAGAAGCATTTTGCATTTCCACCACTTTGATCGGAGAGTTGGAGTATAAATTATTTGCTTTCTTGTGGGCTGGGAGGAATTTTCAAAGTTTATTCAAATAGGTTCACATCGCACCGTGGGTCTGCAACAAGTCTGCATGGAATCCTGATTACCAGAAGGTTGCAGCCACAATTATTCAGCATCAGCAGAGTACAGGAACCCTAACCAGCACCACACATGAAAGTTCAAAGTGCATCACAAAATGAGAAATCAAAGACTGGGTGGAAATGTTGCTTAGGATTTTCAAAGTACTTGTCGTCTTCACTTTAGATATTACTTAGGAAGCCACCATGGAACCATTTGCATATTGAAACCTGTTTTTTCTGGACATTTCATGGTTACCATGAGTACTATCAATTTTGTTTTTAAAGCGGAATACCATGCAGGCAGAATGGAATAAATTAGATAGTTCTTTATGCCATCAAAATGACATCCATTGGCATCAACCTACATGATAGAAGACCTGAATGGCTAATTTGATTTTCATTTGAATAAGAATGGATCAGGTCAGAGGAAATTGGTATCCAAGGATTGACAGGAAAAATGATAGCTGAATAATGGGTTACCTTCAAAGAATAAATAAGTTGGGCACAGTCAAGGTTTATTCCCTCAAAAGAAATCCAGAGCGCCCTGGATGACAAAAGAGGTGGAGAAGAAGAAACAGTATGCTTGTGACGGATATCAGGTGAACACTGATGGAGAACCAGGCTGAATATAGAAGGTTCGTAGTTGAGATGAAAAAGCAAATGAGGGGTGCAAAAAGGAAATGAGAGAAGAGATGGGCAGCTAACATTGGTGTATAAATAGGAATAGGGTGGGAGGAGTAGGACTGATTAAAGACCAAACAGGGGATTTATATGTGGAAGCAGTGAGAAAATCTGAGATATTAAATGAATATTTTGCATCCATCTTTACCAAGGAAGATGATGAGACCCAGGCCGTGGTAAAAGAGGAAGTTACTAATACACTAAAGGATTTAAAATTGATGAGAAGGAGTTATTAAATTTGGCTGTCTGTACAAAGTTGATAAAGTGCAAAGACTGGATGAGATGCGTTCGTGGATGCAAAGAGGAGTGAAAGTGGAAATCACAGAGGCATGGGTCATAATTTTCCCATCTTCCTTAAAATTGGGGGTGGTCCCAGAATGACACATTTTGTAAAAGTTAGCCTAATTATGGATGACTTTAACATGCATATTGACTAGATAAACCAACTTGGCAAGGATAGCCTTGAAAGGATTTATAGAATGTATGAAGGACTGTTTCTTAGAGCAGCATGTTATGGAGCCAACCAGAGAACTGACTACTTTAAATTAATGGCTTTGTAGTTAAGGATTCACTTGGAAGGAGTGATCATAGCATGATAGAATTTCAAATTCAGATTGGAAGTGTGGACAAAATCATACACGAGTTTTAACATTGAACAAAGGTAATTTTGCAGTCTTAAGGAAAAGATGGCCCAAATGGACTGGGCAAGAGTATTAAAGGGGAGAACAGTAGAAAAACAGTGGCAGTTATTTAGGAAGCTAAAAAAGACATCTCAACTAAGGTACATTCTTGAGGAAGAGGAATTACAAAAGGATGAAAAAACCATCCATGGCTTAAGGAAATTAAGGATAACGTAAGGGTTAAAATTGGGGCATATAAAAAAAAAGCATTTAGACAGTTACGTGGGTAAGATGGATTTAGAAGAGTATGGACCAAACCTGGGCAATTGGGACTAGCTTTAGGGGTAAAATCAAAAATAGATGACATTGGAGAAGTTGGGCTGAAGAGCCTACTTCCATACTGTAAACTTCTATGATTTTGTAGTGGTATGGAAGTTAATGACAGTGTGAAGAATTGGGAGAACTTCAAACACCAACAAAAGGTGACTAAATGCAGCATCAAAAATGCTAAAATGGATTATGAAAGGAAGTTAGCTGAAAATATAAACACTGACACCAAAAGATGCACTAATTATGATGTTTCAAAATTCCCTGGATTCCAGAAAGGTACCAGTGGACTGGAAATGTGCTAATGTGATGTCCTTATTCAAGGAAAGGAGAGAGGCAAACAGTGGGAAACTATAAATCAACCAGCTTGACCTCCTGTGGTGAAAAAGTTGCTGGAGTTAATCATTAAGATGGAGGTGACTGAGCACCTGGAAAAGCAAAGCTCAATTCACCGGAGTCAGCATGGTTTTGTGAAGGCTATGCCTTATTTGACAGAACTTCTAGAGTTCTTTTGAGGATGTAACCAGCAAAATAGATAATGGGGATCCTGTGGATCTGACTTATCTGGACTTCCAGAATGTATTTGATAAGATGCCACACAAGAGGCTGATCCAGACTGTTAAATCCCAAGGTGTTGGAGCTAAAGTTGAGATTTGGATTGAGGATTAGCTGACTGATAGAAAGCAGAGGACTGGGGTAATGGATCCTTCTTTGGTTGATAATCTACAACCAGTGGGGTACTGCAGAATTCAGCTCTTGGACCACAACTGTTTACAGTCTATATCAATGTTCTATAAGTAGGGTCAGAATGTAACATAGTGAAGTTTGCTGGCAATACGGAAATGGGTGGGAAAGCTGGCTGTGATGAGATAAAAAGTTTACAAATTAATATTGACAGACTAGGGGAATGGATAAGAATCAAGCAGCTGGAACTTAAAGTAGATAAATATGAGGCAAATTACTATTTTAATGGGAAACAGATTCAAAGGGCACCTATGCAGAGGGATCTGGGTGTCCTTGTGCACGAATCTCAAATTAGCTATGCAAGTGCAGAATGTTATAATGAAGGCAAATGGAATCTTGGCATTTATTGCAAAGAGTCTGGAGTATAACAATGGAAAAGCGTTGCTACAACTGTATAAGGCATTGATGAGACCATACCTGGAATATTGTGTTCAGTTTTAGTCACCTTTAAAGAAGCTCGTGGTAGCACTACAGGTGGTTCAGCAGATTGATTCCAGGTTTGAAGGAGCTGAGAATGATTGAGTTGCTTGGGCTTGTACTTTCTGAAGTACAGAAGAATGAGGGGGGATTTGCTTGAGGTATATAAAATACTCAGTGGGATTGACAAAGAAAATGTTAATCAAATGTTCCTCCTCTAGAACAGTCTAAGACAAAAGATTTATAATTGTAGATTAAGAGGAGGAAGGTTCAAACAGATAAGAAACAGGTAATTCTCAGAGTTGTGAATCTGTGGAACTCAGTGCCCCCGAGTGTAATAGTTGCAGAATCAATCTATGGATTCAAGAAAGATGTAGGTAAATATTTGATCAAAAGCAGGATAAAGAGCTATGGGAAAAAAACAGGGAAGTGGAGTAAGGATAAGATGGAGATCAGCCATGATCGTATGGAATGACGGAGCGGGCTCAAAGAGCTGAATTGCCTACTCTCGCTTCTAGTTCCTATGTTCCTATTTTCCTAAACCTAGCAAATACATTCTAGTTAATTCAACTTCAGTGCTGGTTAAATCTCTAGAAGTAATAATTTGGGACAAAATTAATAGTTACATGGAAAAATCTGAGTTAATTAAAGAAAGTCAGTACAGATTTTTGTTGAGGAGAAGTAACATTCAACTAACCTGCTGGAGTTTTTAGAAGAGGTAACAGCAAGGATTGATGAGATCAATCCTGTTGTGTTGTACATAAATTTCCAAAAGACTTTTGATATATTACCACACTTGTGAGCTCATCATTTGATTGTAGCTCAAAATTGTAGCTCATCAGTTGAATGGGAAAGGAGCAATACGATCTAAGATTGTCTCCTTTCACTCAGACAGGGTACTAGTTAATGGGACATTTTTCATGCTGGAGCAAGGAGATGCCCAGAGGTAAATGTTGGGACCCTTGCGTTTCCTGATGTATATTAATAAATGCATCGATGGATCCAAGAAAATGCTATAAGGAAGGCAAATGGTACACAGGGCACAGTTTCAAAAGTTGAAGATAGTTCACAATTTGCAAGCATTGTGAACTGTGAGAAGAATAGTGTAAGCTGGTTGACTAGATGGACAAGTGGCAGTTCAGATGTCTTGGTGTTGCACTTGAAGTGTTTATATTTGTAGGAAGAACATGGAGGGACAGTACAAAATACAGGGAGTGCGGGAGCAGAGGGACCCGGATGTATAGATATATAAATCATTGAAATGTGTCTGGATAGGTTGGGACATCTTAGCCTTTATTAATAGAATGGATAGAGTACAAGAGCAAGGAAGTTATGTTGCACTTGTATTGGAGTTACTTCTGTTCACTTATGGGGCACACCTCAGGAAAGTTGTGAATGCACTGGAGAAAATACAATAAAGATTCACATGGATGAGAATTTGGGGATGAGAAACTTTGGTTCTGAGGAAAGGTTGGAGAATTGGAACTTTTTCCTTGGAGAGATGATGAGTGAGAGAAGATATGAGAGAGGTGTTCAAAGCCACGAAGGTTCTGGACAGTGTACATAGGGAGAAACTGTTCCCATTCGTGAAAGGATTGAGAACAGGAGGGCACAGATTTAAAATAATTGGTGAAAGAGACAAAATCTACATGAGAGAAAATTTTTCACCCAACATATGTTTGGGACTGGAGTGTGCTGCCTGAGAATGTGATGGAGGTAGGATCAATCAAGATCAACAAAAGCGAGCTGGACTGTTACCTGAAGAGGAAGATAGTCATAGGGAGTAGGTAGAGGAATAGACTAAGTGAAGTGCTCATTTGGAGACCAGCACTAACACGGTGTGCTGCATGGTCTGCTTCTGCACTGTAACAGTTCTGTGACTCTGAAAGGAGAGAATTTGCTTTTCAAAAAAGGGGAAATTGTTCCAAAGTGAAAGGTGCCAATGTCTTTTGTTCGGTGAGAGTGCTTGAGCTAATAAAGATCATGATGGAGAGCCCATTGAAGGGCCATCCAAACTTGAGATGTTGGCTCAGTTAAGTCTCCACAGATGCTGTCAGACTCAGATTTTTCAATATTTTCCATTTTTGTTTCAGATTCCAGTATTTGTAGTAATTTGCTTTCATCGAGGTATGAGTGAATATCTGCTTGATATCATTGCTGACCATGAATAGACTGAAGGGGGTTATGATTGGCTGCACTGGATTTACCCTGCTTTTTGTGGCCAGTTTTCCACATTACAGGGTAGGTACCAGTGTTGTAGCCATGTGGAACAGCTTGGCTAGGGCTGTGAATAATCCTGGGCACAAATCTTCAGAACTATTGCTGGAATGTTCTCAGAGCTCATAGCTTTTACAGTATCCAGTGTGTTGAGCTGTTTTTTGCTGTGACTTGGAGTGAATTAAATTGGCTGAAGAACTAGTTTTTGTGATGCTGGGGCCCTTAGGAGGAGGTTGACATTGAACATCCACTGGACACTTCTGACTGACGATGGTTGCAAATATCTTGTTATTTGCATGTTCTGGGCTCGCCCATCACTGAGGATAGATATGGAGCCTCCTCCTCCAGTTAGTTTAATTGTCCACCACCAGACATGACTGGATGTGGTAAGAGGGCAGAACTTAGAGCTGGGGGGAATCTTTTCCATCCCGCCCGTCACAGGAATCCTGTCAAGCGGCAGTGGAGGGGGGTGCACGGATTGGAAAATGTGAAGATCTGTTGACCTCGGACATAATTTTTCACTTTTGGGGTGAGTGCAGCTGAAAAATCCCACCCTTGACCAGTGATTGTGGAATCACTTAGCTCTGCCAATCGCTTGCTGCTTCTGCTTTTTAACATGCAAGTAGTCCTGTGTTGTAACTTAAGCAGATCAAGACCTCTGAGGTATGTGTGCCATTGTCCCTGGCATGTTCTCCCACATTTTGGATTAATATAAAATCAATGCATTCATTATTTAAAAGGATTAGAGTTTAGAAACTTGACAGGGCTTGATCTATGATGAAAGTAATCATATTTCAGTATGTATAATTCTTTTACAAATGTCAATTGAAAAATGTAGATTTCTGGAACTGTTCTGATAATTCAGGCTGCCAACTTACTGTGATGTTTCCTTTTTTGCCATTTTTAGCTTTTTTTGTTTCAATTGCTGCGGGGCCTCTCCTATATTCACCAACGATACATCTTGCACAGAGACTTGAAGCCTCAAAACTTACTCATCAGTGATACCGGGGAACTGAAGCTGGCAGATTTTGGTAAGAAACATCAATGATTCTAAGTAGAGGCAAAGAATATGGTTACAATTGAAGAGGGAAATTGAAATCAATTGTACAATTTGTTAATCAGATCGTGGTTGGAATTTTGCTATTCAAATAACCTAATCACTGGTTATCATTATTCTTCAAAGCGTCAAGAAGCAACCAACAAAGGTTCATCCAGGAATGAGGGATTTAAATTGCAAAAGGTTGCTCAAAATGTCGGGCTTGTTTTCTTTGGAAAGTGGATGATTTCAAAAATGATGCAATTGAAATTTCAAGATCAAATTGATTATGATGATCTTTTCACTGTATGTTTTCAATTGAGAGAGCAGAAGTTTTAAAGATCAAGATGTTAAAATAGAGAAAAAAGCAACTGAAGATTTTGATTGAGAGTGCAATAAAAGTTCTGAGTATTCCACTGGGGAGAATCATTGAAGCAGGCAACTTAAATGGGTTCAAAAGACAATTAGCAATTTGTTTAGAGAGAGAAGGAATTGTGGAACATGATGTGAAGTGATTAGGGAGGGTTGATATTTGAAAAATGATTGATTGGGTGCAATAGCTTTATCTACCCCTGCAAACTCTCTGATTCATGCTTGTAGAATTAACCTATCATTGCAATGTGTATACTGTGCATTGCATTTTCTGTTTTAAATTATGTACAAAATATAAGATTTACTTTGTCAAATTCCATTCCTTATTGAAAAAGAAAATTGGTTTATGATTACTTTTTTTCCTCCCTGTCAGCTGTCTGCTTTTTTGCCAATATATCTTTTAAAATTCCTTTTACTCTGAGGCCACAGCTAAGGCCTTTGTTCCTGGTATGAACATAATTAATTTTATGGTTGCATTTTCTTCACAGCATCCATATACAGTCATGTGCTTTGTTCATGCTGTTTTATCTTTATAGAATCATAAAATCCCTACAGAGTAGAATAAGGCTATTTCACCCATTGAGTCTGCGCCAACTCTCTGACGGAGCATGTTATCAAGGCCTACCCCTTTGCCCTATCCCTATAATCCCATGCATTTACCTCACTAATACCCCTAAGCTACACACATCGTGGCGCACTAAGGAGCAATTCAGCATGGCCAATCCATCTAACCTGTACATCTTTGGATTGTGGGAAGAAACTGGAGCACCCGGAGGAAATCCATGCAGACACTGGGAGAATGTGCAACTCTACAGAGTCACCTGAGGTTGGGATCAAACCTGGGTCCTGGGGGTCATGCGACATTAGTGCTGACCACTGTGCCACCATGTTGCCCCAAGCAAATATTTTTTACTTTTGAGAGGTACTCTTTCAAAATTATTTTATGATACAGACTTTCTAAACATTGAGGAGATGTAGCAAAAATGTTTTCAGCCAGAAATTTGCATTCATCTCAGTCAGTTTGACCTTTTTCTCTCTGCTCTGAGCCACCAACCCGTCTGTCTGGGAACTGTCAGGAGCTGAACCAGGCTGTTCACAAACTTCAAGTCACATTTTGGTCTCGACATAAACTTCCCATCACGTACCCTGATATCAGTAAGACTGCTTATTTCCATCTTTGTCTTAGCTTACCTGTTGAAACCCTCATCCATGTGTTTGTTACTTCTAAACTTGACTATTCCAATACAATCCTGTACAATCCTGGCTGGCCCCCTACTGCCCTCTAAACTTGAAATCATCCAAAATGCATCTTAAAGCGCAACAACCCTTGATTGTTAATTTGTATATTGTGTTTAGTTGTGTGCAGCTGGAGGACATTAACTGGGGTTACGTATAAATAAACACAGATAAATGAACACAGATGAAAACAATGTGTAATCGGATAGAAGCACATAACTTTCCTATTCAATAATCCTCTGGAAAGTGCTATCAGTTCCATTTTCTCTGCATGTTTTGTATGTTTTACATGTAGGACTTTCAGCAAGGCAGAAGTTTTGGAGAAAAATCAGAGAGCTCTGAGGCACTGCGCAGGACCAACTAAGACAGGACTTAATTTAGGAAATTTGATGTATATTAAGAGAGGGTCACAAGAAATGGAAAAGGCCTGTCGTGATGGTACGACAATTGTTGTTAAACTGCTAAGGTTCAGGTCTCTCGATGAATTGGAATTAACAATGAAATCTTGGTCTCTGGATGATTGATTAAAAATAAACAAGGCAAGGTGTATCTTAAGTGTTATATATCTTGTGTTGAAAATCCTGAGGAACAGATTATGATGGATTAAAGGCTGCATAGTGGTACTGTCAGTGATTGTGACACAATGAACAGAGCAATTATGTGATTCCAACAAGTCCAAAGGCTTGTTACTCAGAGTGAGTACTGAGTTAACATGGACTCTTCAGAGACACCTAGTGAACAGAAGGATGCAACTATTGAAAGATGTGCAAGAAATATGACTGGCAAGTTTAAACACTGGTTTAATGGTCAAGATGATGGCCAACAAGCAAACTCTGTATCCTGTCAGAAAATGTAAGAGTGGAGAGTAAGCAAATGCATTGCAAGCACTGATAGTGAATCCAGACATGATTCTTGCAACACATTGGAGAAAGACGCTCTAATGAAGCAAGATGGCAATCCTGTAATGGTAGTTTTGATGCACAGAAAAGTACAAGTAGACAGCCTGGCATGAATAGGTTGCATGGTGAAATAAAGGTCGCCAAACAATCTCAACAAAAGCACAAACAGAATTCATTTTTGTAAAGTTTTGATGGCTGCCAATATATCTGATAAAATAATTAGAGAGGCAAAACGAGAGGTTGGAGTTCATTCTCCAACAGAGCTTGTCAAAGAAAGACACTGCAGAAGGCCAGAAACAAAGGAATTTAATTTCCTTCATGCAGAGATGGAACAATGAGGTTGTCATGTAGGTGGATTTGCCTGTAAAAACCTCTGAGAGGAGACTTGCAGGGGTTTTGAAGAGTGATTGAGCAGACTTTCCAACAGCTGGAAAAAAAATCTTAAATCTTATTCTTTCTTTTGGCCACGTATTTAAGAGAGTATAGATCAATCAAGATAAAAATCATATTTCTGCAGGACAATACTTTTCAGAGGGAAAGTTTTTGAAGCTGCTCAGAGGCAGCAGACACTGAAGGAAACTGGACTAATGTGTTTCTGGCCTTCTGTGGTTTTTTTTCATGATCTGTTTTGCTGAAAATTATTTTTAACTAAAACAGATCTGACATTTTACTGGTATCATAAAGGGAAGCTTTCAAGCACCTTTATGATGAATTGATGATTTAGAAACATAGAAGATAAGAGCAAGAGGAGGTCATTCGGCCCTTCAAACTTGCTCTGCCATTCATCATGATCATGGCTGATCATTAAACTCAATTGCCTAATCCTGTTTTCTCCCCATAACCTTTAATCCTGTTTGCCCCAAGTGCTATATCTAGCTGCCCTTTGACTACATTCAATGTTTTGGCATCAACTATCTCCGATGGTAATGAATTCCACAGACTTGCCACTCTTTGGATGAAGAAATGTCTCCTCATCTCCATCCTAAATGGTCTACCCTGAATCCTTAGACTGTGATCCCTGATTCTGGACATACCCAACATTGTGAACATCCTTATGGGATCTAAACCCAGAACTAAAATTAGAGCAGAGTTTAAAACTGGGTATCTGGCATAATGAGGATTTAAAATAGTTTAGTTATGAGTGGCACAGTACCACAGTGGTTAGCATTGCTGCTTCACAGCTGCACGGACCTGGCTTCAATTCCCAGTCTGGGTCATTGTTTTTGTGGAATTTGCACATTCTCCTCATGTCTGCGTGCAATTCCTCTGGATTCTCCAGTTTCCTCCCACTGTCCAAAGATGTGTCGGTTAGGTTGATTTGGCCATGCTAAAATTGTCTCTTAGTGCCCTGAATTGCATAGGTTAGAGGGATTAGTGGGTAAATATGTAGGGCTATGGGGGTGGGGCCTGGGTGGGATTGTTGTCGGTGTAGACTCAATGGGCCAAATGGACTCTTTCTGCACTGTAAGGTTTCTATGATTCTATATTGAATAGATTTTGAAATCATTAATCCAATTTATAATTAATTCACTATCAGAATTAATCAAACTGGGTTATTGCAGAAGGATGATCAGTAGAACTGGGTGGGCATTAAGACTCAACCAATCTTGAGTTTTGATGTATTAAGTACTTTGAGGAAACCTCACCTTGTGAGGCTTAGGAGACCCACTCTGGAATGACAATCTCTGCTGCATTTGCTGTACAGGAAACAGTGGACCGAGAAGGTTTATGATTCACTAGCCTGTTTTTTCCAAGCATTCCTACCAGCCCATTGAGCTTTCTGCATCTTCCCTCAATGCCATTCCAAACAGTCAATCTTGCGAGGTTACGATCAGTGCTGTCTCCCAATTTCAGTTTCAGTGTCAGCGTCTGCCATCTTCAAATCTAGCTTGCAGTTGTCCTTCTAGCAGAGAAGTGGATACCCTGCAGGTTATGACACAGTGGCCTAATCAGTGTGCAGAAAGTAAGTGTTCTTAGTCCACCTAATAAAAGTAGCCAAACCAGCACAGACATCACTGGCTGAGCTGTGAGTGTACACTGATGGAATTGGTGTGTTCCAGATCACTGTTAATGATCTGGACCTGCCAAGAGATTCTGAGGACATGTCTGAGACAACAAAAGTGAGAACGTTTCAGCTCTTTCTCTGTCTCACACATGATGTCCGAATCGTGCTAATGTGGAGGAATGTGCTGAGGGTCCAGGCCTGAATAGAATCACCCTTTGGTGCCTTTTAACCAGGTTGCTGTTCCACACATTCTTACTCAGCTTGGGTATCTCAGATTGCAACAGCTGCAGTTGTTTATTGACCTCAACATCAAGTGACAAATTGCTGGTAATCACCAGCAATTGACAACCACTGAAGTCACTGTTAGTGTTGATATAAGTACACGTTGGACTATCGCATTCATCTCCCTGATTGTCAAACCAACCGCTTTACAGACGTGAGACTCTATCTGAAGGTGCTCCTTGGTATAGAATTCTAATGCAGCATTATCAGTGCGGAAAAGTTCTGCTGGGGATTTGGCAAGCTTCATCTTGGATCTCAGGCAAGGATGAACAGCTTTCATCAGTTCTGGTTTTTATGTAGCCACCTTCCTTGAATGACCTGATGGCATGTGACAAAGAGAAGAATATTCCCAAAGAGTGTCTGTGCCTTGACACCATATTTTTTGCCCCGCTGCAGACCTGGAGTAGAAAAATAACTCTGCTAACCAATCACCCCAACGCTCATGATGTTATGGGTCCCAATGGGGGAGAGTGCGAAGATGGGCAAGTGTTTGCTGGACCATTTTCCTGGAGGTGAAATGGGAGAGGATGAGTGTAGTTAATGGAGCTGAAACTCAATGGTGTTTAAGGGCTACTAGAATTTTCCAATTGATCTCCAGGCTCTGAAGCTGTTGGGAAGAAGGCTGGCTGTCTGACGTGGTCCCTCGGTGGCAGTTGGGAGCGTGCGGGCATTCTCAAAATGAATACTCTCTCTCTCTTATCTAAGCTATGAGCAGCTGATTCTTTGATGCCTGCGGGCCGCCTACTGCCCCTCCAGCCTCGAGAGTCTGCTTGTTATCCCAAATCCCATTAATTGGCCAAATTGGGGGAAAAATACCCCCAGGTGACAGCTTCCTACTCAATGCTGGGTTGTAACACCTGTAGGATGCTGAAGTCGGGGTTCCAAAGGGCAAAATCCTATCTTGATATTCTCATCCTTGTTTTTGAATCCCTTCAGAGTCTCTTCCCATCCTATCTCTGTATTCTGCTCCAGTCCGTCAACTCTCATACCTCCTCCAATTCTGGTCACCTTGCTCGACCACTGATGGTCATATCATCAGCTGTTACAATCTCCTGCTCTGGGATTTCCTCTCTAAATCACTTTTCTTCAAAATCAATTTCCTCGGCCAAGTTTTTGGTCAGCTGAACTAATATCTGCTCCTGCGTCTTGGTGTCAAGTGTTTGTTTTGTAATAATCCTGTGTAGTGCTTTGAGGCATGTTATTATGTTAAAGCTGCCATACAAGTACAAGGTGCAGTTGTTGTTTTGCCCAGTAGACACCAGATATCTCACAAAGTTGAAGCATTTAATGAGGAAATCTTGCAAGGTAATTGGCAATTTCAGTATTAATGCATTGTTTAGTTTTCCTTTTGATTAAAGTCACCATGATTAACAGCTGTGTTTACTCAGTGTGAAGGGATCAAATAAGGCTTTGGAGAGCTACAATCTGCGTGACACTAATTGCTAAATTGCAGAAGAGCGGCATAGGCATTTGATGACTACACAGTACTTTCACTACAGTTGACTGAACAATGATTGAAATGATTTTTGTCTTTGGAGAGTGTAACATTTGTTTTACTTTTTAAAGGTGGTGTAGTCTATTGGAAAAGTCTAAGTCATTGTGAGGAAATGTAGTGTGATAGGGATATACAATGAAACATATAACTGATCTGCAAAACATTTTGGAAATTCTTCCTGCTATGGATGATTCATTGAGATCATGTGTGTTAGTGTCAGAATGTGTATTATTCTTATGGAATCAGTGACTGCCAATTGCATCTCTGACTTTATCTCTCTCTTCCCCCTCTCTACATCTCCTTGCCTACATTGTAAAGTTTATTTATTAGCATACAAGTAGGCTTGCATTAACACTGCAATGAAGCTATTGTGAAAATCCCTAGTCACCACACTCACATGCCTGTTTGGCTTCACTGAGGGAGAATTTAGCGTGGCCAATGCACCTAACCAGCATGTCCTTCAGACTGTGGGAGGAAACCCATGCACGTCACCGCACAGTGACCCAAGCTGGGAATTGAACCTGGGCCCCTGATGCTGTAAGGCAACAGTGCTCACCACTGTGCTGCAATATTTATTGACTTTTGTCGTTAAAATGAGAAGACCTTCACTGGTCGTGTTCTAGTGTGTAGATTTTCCTTAGACATTTAATTGAAATATTGCAGCTTACAAGCACTTGGCATTTTTATTTGAAGTATTGAATGTTTGAAGTATTTAATGGAGGTTTTAGCCAGCTTATTTTAAATTAATTAATGCATCAGCTAAAATAATGAAAGGGAAATTTTAGGACAATATGCTAATTGTTCATATATTAATATCACACCGCATAATTTCAGGGCTACAGTGGAAAAATGTAAGAATATTCAGATTCTATGATTAAACTGCAATCTGGTTCTTAGCAACATTCAGGTTCTGTTTCACTTTTAAACACCCTTTTGTTGCATTCATCTTTGTTCAGAGTTCTTTCTTTTTTGGAATCTCAATTTCTTCCTAAGGCTAGACAAGAGTAGTTTAACAAGAAAACACTCCAATGTAGCTATTGTTAGTACTAATCTCTGCAGTATGAGCATCTTGAGTCATCATAATTGAATCACTGGTTCAACATTGGGTTGTAAAATGATACTAGTTTTATGATCATATACTCTGGGTGCATTGTGAAGCAGACCAAGATAGTAATGTAAGGGGCAGGGAAAGACAATAAGTTTCCAGTATGTGTTCAGGAGAATTTTCTACATCAATATGTTTCCAGTTTAACAAGGCAAGTAGTATTGCTGGATCTGGTTCTGGGAACATAGAACATAGAACATAGAACAATACAGCACAGAACAGGCCCTTCGGCCCTCGATGTTGTGCCGACCAAAATAAAAAGCAATGCCCCTCCTAACTAAACCATTCCCTTCTCATCCATATACTTATCAACTAACCTCTTAAACGCCACCAAACTTGGCGCATCTACAACAGCTGCAGGCAGGGCATTCCACTCCCTAATCACTCTTTGAGTAAAGAACCTACCTCTGATATCCGTCCTATAACTCATACCCCTTAATTTAAAGCTGTGTCCCCTCGTGCTAGCTTTCTCCATCCTAGGAAAAAGGCTATCACTGTCCACCCTATCTAAACCTCTAATCATCTTATATGTTTCAATAAGATCCCCTCTTAGCCGCCTCCTTTCTAACGAAAACAACCTCAAATCCTTCAACCTCTCTTCATAGGACCTGCCCTCCATACCAGGCAACATCCTAGTAAACCTCCTCTGTACCCTCTCCAATGCCTCCACATCTTTCTTATAATGTGGCGACCAGAACTGCACACAATACTCCAAGTGCGGCCGCACTAGAGTTTTGTACAGCTGCAACATGATGCTGCGGCTCCTAAATTCAATCCCCCTACCAATAAAAGCTAAGACTCCATAAGCCTTCTTAACAACTTTATCCACTTGACTGCCTACTTTCAGGGATCTATTGACACATACACCAAGATCCTTCTGTTCCTCAACACTATTAAGAGCCCTACCATTAGCCCTATACTCTACACATTTATTGTTCCTGCCAAAGTGCATTACCTCACACTTTTCCACATTAAACTCCATTTGCCACCTCTCGGCCCAGCTCTGCAACTTGTCCAAGTCACTCTGTAAACTAAAACACCCCTCTTCACTATCTACCACACCACCAACTTTAGTATCATCTGCAAATTTACTGATCCATCCCTCAATACCCTCATCCAGATCATTTATAAAAATTACAAACAGCAGGGGCCCCAAAACAGACCCCTGAGGCACACCACTCGTCACCGAACTCCACGATGAAAATCTCCCATCAACCACCACCCTCTGTCTTCTATCTGCCAGCCAATTTCTAATCCAATTAGCTAAATCACCCTCTATTCCACACATCTGCATTTTCTGTAGAAGTCTTCCATGGGCCACCTTATCAAAAGCCTTACTAAAGTCCATATATACTACATCAACCGCCTTACCCCCATCCACCTCTCTGGTCACTTTCTCAAAAAACTCAATGAGGTTAGTAAGGCATGACCTACCCTTCACGAAACCATGAGGGTTTCATGAAGGGAAACTCCATGAGGAGTTTCCCTTCATGAGGGAACATGGAGGGTCAAGTAAATCATGTGTCATTAAGGAAATATTTGGGAGACAGTGATCATTTAATCAGAGTTTAGACTAGGTTTGGAAAATGATAAAGAGCAATTTAGAGTCAGAAAAATTAATTGGGAGAGGGTAAGTTTCTGTGGGGTGAGGAAAGAACTGTCACAGGCAAATTGAAATCGAAGATTGGTAGGTAAAGCTGTAACTGAACAATGGGCTGCCTGTAAAGAGGAGAAGGTTCGGTACTGCTAAAGTATATCACCATATTTGCATTTGACAGATGTCATGTGCTTGATCCAATTGGAAATCAGGCTGGACCAGAATATGCTGTTGCTGTCTAATAGTGGATTGCAATGTCCCAAAATAATCATATTTCTTCAAAACAATGACTCTGCTGAAACTTTGGGAATCACACTACAGCACATTCCTTTTAGCTTGTCAGGGAAGATGCAAAACATCAGATTGAATGTAACAACATGAAGCAAAAAAAATCTTGAATTGTTTAAAGTTTTACACAGACAATCTTTGATATTTTATTTTAGTGATGTACAGTTTGAAAGTATTGGTCTGGAATGTTCATTTTTCAGTCAGATGGACTGATTAAAGGTTGCAACTAAATTCATAAATCTGTTTGCAGATGAAGCATTCTATAATATATATTGTGAATTAGAAATATCAGTATAATATTTTAAAGAAAGCAAAATACATGTATTTGGAAGAAATGGAACTTACTGACCAAAATAAATTTTGATTGCATATTGAGGGACTTTAACAAAATAAAAACTATTTTAACCTCATTTCATTTATCAGAACATTGTGATCCTGAGCCTGTAAAAAGGACTTAACTGTAGTATAATAGCAATTTATAAATCAATGCATCAACAATATTCAGGAAATTCAAAGCATCATGTGTGCAAATTATATGTAAAGCGTGTAATGAAAATGATGTGTGAGGGACCAAGTGATGCATAGAATACGCGCTGACCTTTCGCTTCTAAGAAAAGCATTCAGATCTGTCTTGGAATGAAAAAATGAACATCTTATTTTCCTGATGGCGGACAAAATGAGAAGTTATCAGTTCTCTAGCGCTAATACTCACGGTCACTGCTGTTAAGTATTTGGTAAAATAGCCCTTGTTTCAGAGCAGGTATTTTAAAGTCAAGAGCTCAGTATATAATCCTGCATATGCAAAGCTAATATCAGATAGATGGATGCAGTAGAACCTGTGGAACATTATGTAGTACTGTGGCAAAGAGAGTTTTGAAACTCGCATTAAGGTAAAATAAGGAGACGCAATGTTGTTAGCTAAAGATTCTATGGATTGTAAGAGAGAATCTTCATGATTATTTGACAATACTTTCTGTTTGTAAATATGTGTTAAGTTACTCTGCCTTTTAAAGGTGAGATTTACACTTCAGAATTGTGGGAAAATTTATGCAGGCCACAACATTTATGGTAATATTTATTTTGTGACAGGAGAACTTAGTGTCCATCTGTACTACTCCAAATAGCATTTTGTTCACAGACAATACCATGGGCTACTGGTTTTACGTTTCCCTTCTGAAAAGCTTAGTAAATTGTTTATTGCCGTTGCAGCTTGCTGGCTGTGGCGGTTTAAATGAGCTTCATTATTTCAGTTCTGCATTTTTATTTTGTGGAGGGAAAGGGATTTCACAGGCGACTACTGATATCATTGTTTCGTTACTGAGATACGGGCCAGAACTTTCCAACCGTGTCCTCTGTGTGAGTCATGATGTAGAGATGCCGGACTGGAGTAATAAGAACTCAGTAAGAATTTAGCAACACCAATTTTAAATCCAACCAACTTATTTGATAGTAAATTTGCGAGCTTTCGACACTCTGTGTCTTTGACAAAGACACAGAGTGTCGAAAGCTCGCAAATTTACTATCAAATAAATTGGTTGAATTTAAAATTGGTGTTGCTAAATTCTTACTGAGTTCTGTGTGAGTAACAGCTCACCATTGGCCGCTGCAGAATCTCCCAGTCCCGCCAAAGTTAACTGCAATTTACATGGCTCACCGGTCCTGCTGTCGAGAAAGGGTGGAAAATCCATAGAATCCCTTCAATGCAGAAGGAGGCCATTCGGTCTATCGAGTCTGCACTATCACAATCTTAGCAAGGACCTATCCCCACAACTCCATGTATTTACCCTAGCTTGCTTTCCCTGACACTAAGGGGCAATTTAGCGTGGTCAATCTACCTAACTCGCACATTTTTGGGAGGAAACCGGAGCACCCAGAGAAAACACATGCAAACACGGGGAGAATGTGCAAACTCCACCCAGACAGTGACCCAAACCCAGAATTGGACCGGGATCCCTGGTGCTCTGAAGTAGCAGTGCTAACCACTGTGCGACTCTTCCTGCTCGTAATCTAGTTTACTTTTCTGAGCTTTTGTATATTTAATGCAAATTTCTTAGGATGATTTCAGCTTTTTTCCCATAAATAGTTGCAAGAAAATAATTTTCCCATGCATTTCAAACTGATCTAAAATTCCAGATATTTTTTTAAAAGAATAAATAATTTTAAGCAGAGAATATTTGCTCACATTTATGTCTTTTAAAACTAACCAGTATAATATGCTCAGATTTGAATTTTCTTTTATTTTGCTAACAATGCAAATGACTAAACTCTGTCCATTTACCAGGTGGTGATAAATGGAAGTCATAAGTTATCAGTTCTCTAACGCTAATACCCACAGTATTTAGAGAAAAGTGAACGTAATGTAAAATAAGCAGAGCACTGAAATTGCCCACAATTTATAGTTTCTGCCATTTCCCTATAGATTTAATTTTTGATTTGACTTATTATTGTCACATATATTAGTAAGCAGTGAGTGGAAAGTATTGTTTCATGCGCATTATACAGACAAAGCATACTATTCATAAAGAAGGAAAGATGGTGCAGAATGTAGCATTACAATCATAGCTAGGGTATAGAGAAAGATCAACTTAATATGAGGTAGGTTCATTCAAAAGTCAGATGACAGCAGGGAAGAAGCTGTTCTTGAGTCGGTTGGTATCTTTTTCTGTATCTTTTTCCGATGGAAGAAAGTGGAAGAGAGAATGTCCGGGGTGCATGAGGTCCTTAATTGTGCTGGCTGCTTTTCCGAGGCAGCGGAAAGCATAGACGGAGTCAGTGGATGGGAGGCTTGTTTAGTGATGGACAGAGCTTTATTGTATTTTGCAGTCTTGGACAGAGCAAGCGCTATACCAAGCTGTGATATGACCAGAAAGAATACTTTGTATGGTTCATCGGTGAGAGTCATAGCGAATGTGCCAAATTTCCTTAGCCTCCTGAAAAAGTAGAAGCATTGGTGGGCTTGACTATAGCATCAGCACGGAGGGACCAGGACAGATTGGTGATCTGGACACCTAAAAACTGGAAGCTCTTGACAATTTTCCACTTTGTCCCCATTGATGTAGACGGGGCATGTCCTTCCCTATGTTTTCTGAAGTTGATGACTATCTGCTTCATTTTATTCACATTAAGACAGCTTACTGTGTGTGGTATTTTGCTGTTGCAGTTTTGTCTGCAGGCAGTTTTCCTAATTTTTGTGCCGTCAAGTTTAAATAAATCAAGAGTAAGTCAAAATATTTTGACTTGCATTATCATTTACAGTGAGTTTATTGTCTTTGTACTAAACACTACAATGAGCAAAATCAAATTAAAACTGGTTGCATTGCTGAATTTTGGAAACATCAGGAGTAGAATATTTTGGTAGCACATAGTGAATGTTAGCAAATTGGCATGGTGTTTTACATCACCTCCTGGTCTAAATCAGCAATGAATTCATTATTGCCCATTGAGTTTCTTTTGCTGAAGATGGTTTAAATTAGGTACTTTTACTAATCTGGGTAAAAAGGCAAATGTTTTAGTAGTAATTCTTTCATGGCAAAATAGAATGAATTCCTGTCTTTGATTATTCCTAAGGACAATTGAGTTTACATTTGAAAGCCCGCTTAACATTGAACATGTGAATGACGAGGTTAGCGAGGACTCTGAATTTTTCTTTGTTCACTTGTGGGACATGGGCATTGCTGGTTGACCAGCATTTATTGCCCATCTCCAGTTGCCCTGGAAACAATAGATCACTAGGTTATTTCAGAGGGCAATTCAGAATCAACCACATTACTGTGGCTCTGAAATCATATGTAGGCCAGATCAGGTAAGGATGGCAGATTTCCTTCCCTAAAGGACATTATTGAACCAAATGGGTTTTTCCATAACTGACAATGGTTTCATGGTCATCAGTAGATTCTTAATTCCATTTTTTAATTGAATTCAGATTCTACCATCTGCCATGATGGGATTCAAACTTGGGCCCTCAGAGCATTGGCTGAGTTTCTAGATTAATAGTCTATCGATAAGCCCACCAGGCTATCGCTTCTTTTAATACAAACTATTCAAACTTCGTAACGGCCAAGGAGCCAACTAGATTTAGTAAGATGTTGGCTTGTAGAGTTTTGATTTATCTGATAATCCACTACCACAGTATATATGCCATTCTGCTTCAAACTTGGCCCAGTTGTCTACAATATTTTCATCAAATATGAGTGGAAGTGAAATTCTTGTGCCATATTGCCAACTTCTGACATCATGTAAATATACTGACTTCCCAAATTCTGTCGACAAAGGATTTATAACAAACAATGATTTATTTACTAGCTGAGCAGCAGAAAATGCTTGTACTCTGCCTGCACTGCAAGCAGAATTCCTGCTTCTGACAAGTCATCTTTTAAGTAACTGCGTCATCACGTAACTACTCAATTTATAGTTAAGCTAACAAATGAAAAATATGAATGCCTCAAATCAGCCAGTATGATAGTTAATGCATTCCACAAAATTTTCAGAAATGTTGTTACTAACAGAATCCAAATTGACCTTTTTTAGGCAGATACTGGAGAATTGATTGTTTCAGATCTCTGAGACCTCGATCATTGACTATTGTTTCTGCACAGTTCCTGTTTGATTTGCTCAGTATTTCCAATTCTCTCCAAGTTTTCAGATTTCAAGCACCTGCGCTATTTTGCTCTTTGCTTGATTGTTATTTTGTAGATGGGCTGAAGAAAGATGAATGAGATAACCAACTGTATAGTTTGGAAAATTGTGCTTCTTGAAGTAATGTAAATTGTATTTTAAGAAACAAATTTGTATATACAACTAACTTGTGGAAATATTGAACCATGTGAAAAATTGCTTAGTAGCTTGAGAATGGGAACACCTGCTTTATAATGAATAATTTAAAGAGGGTTATAGTCTGCCAAAAAATCAAATCTTATTTAGTAAAACATATCATTGTTTAAAATGCACCTCTGACCTTTGAATGTGGTGGAAACAGCATTTATAGGTTTCTGTATTGCAGTTTAAGCTATTAATGTTGGAATGTAAAGTTGTTGGGGAGCAGGATAGACTAAAAGCAGGAAACACATTAAGAGCTCCAATACTACTACTGTCCTTGCTACAAGATGATGTTAGAAGAATCTAAAAGTTGGAGAAATTAATGGAAATATGTCAGTTTGGCTGAAGAAAAATATTATGCAAGGTCTGAATGTTAGAAATATGTTGCTTTGGGGCTTGATAATAGAATCTGATGCGTTTTATTTTTGAAGAATGAAGTAATAATGCTGAGCGAGTTGTGTAGTCCACCCTCCTGAGTCATATTAACTGAAATATTCTCATTTTCACAAGGTTTACTGAAAGAACGTATTTACTATTTAATTTGTATTTGCGTCTGCTTATCTTTTAAGGTTATATGAGAATAACATGGATATAGAGAACAGATATACTTTGGTGCATATGAGATGATGTGTGCTAAAAGGGCTTTGAGTAAATATCAAAAGCAGCACTGGAATTTAATGACTGAAAATTAGTCATCATGATTATATAATTATAGTATGAAGCTCAACAACTAGTTATAACATTTTATCTACTTGTCACTGTTTTTAGTAAGTTTTTAGCACCAACTGTATAATCCTCTGATCTGTTTAATGTAATGAACTGTAATTTCCTGCCAGATCAGATACCTAACAACACCTCGCATCTTCTTTTTCACTCAGTTGATGCAAAATACAGTCCATGTTCTACCACAAAGATTATTGTTTTGATCTGCAGTGTGAGTGACCAATGCTGCATTTATTGATGCCGGCCTGAGTGTCCTTTGTAACTCGGTGAATCAAGCATAACTGATTACGAATGTAATATAACAGCATTGACAGAAATCGCTATTTAATTAAAAAGAATGACGTGTGAGGTTGAGCCGTGAGGAGCTTGAGAGTTTTATCGGAAAAACTGGATCTAATTATGCCAATGTGGAGAACGAGGTTACCTCGGGAAACCAGGAAAAGTGGGATGACAAGCCCGGAGAGATTTGTTTGTGTGCACAAAACGAAACACAGCTTGAAAAGCTGACAATCCTTTCTGGAACAATCGATGGAATGCATTTGCATGTAAATACATTTGGACTAGATTGGCGCAGTTCATCGAATTTGACACAATTATCCAAACTGACTGTATTTGTGAAGTTGAATTCACTGTGCTGATGAGCAATGGATAGTGCAGCTGTTTAACAGGTTTCTGAAGGGAAATGAATATGATTTTAACTATTGCAGTATGGAATTTTCACCACATTTTTGTCCGAGATTTTAAGCAATTTATCCGATATCATTGTTACTAACGTAATTTATAGATGGCATTTTACAGTAAAGCTATCCATTTGCATCAGTTAAAGTATTTTACACGCAGATTCAGGAATAGTTAAAAGGACTGAGATATTTCATTTCTGATGCCATGACTTATTTCAATAACCAATCAAAATATGTTATGTCCACAGTGGCTTCAGATTCAGTTTATATTTGTATAAGTCAGTTTTAAGTTGTGTGTGGCTAAATCGAACTAATGTTTTGATACAATTTTCATTTCCGTTTTGCCAGATTATAGGGTCGATTTTCCCTTCTGGGTGTCTGATAGCTACAGTGGACCTAGGGTACACTGTATCGGTCAGTAATCAAATAAGTACCCAACAACCCAGAAGGAAATTGAGTCCATTTTGCAGCTCTTGGAGGCCTGCAACAGCAGCTCAGTTGTGACACATTCAGATTATCTCGCAGAGGTGGCTATCTACCAAAGTTCACTGTTATGGGGCAGATTTTCAGCCTGCCCCATAACACACTGCAGAGACACCTAGTGTAGACCTTTGGTATTGGGTGTGTTCGAACAATCTGGCTTCCCTTGCTGCAAATTCAAATCATAGACTGGAAACACCTTTCCTGTCTGCTTAGCATCAAACTTTTGGGTCTTAGGGTATCTTAGTTTTATTAACACGGGATATTTTTTTTTTTTGCTTATGTAAATGGTATTATTACAATGTGAAAAATTGATGCCTGTGCACCTTCAACAATGTACCCAGTGGAGGAATAGGTGATTCTTGACAGCAGCTTCTGGAATTCTGTGTTGAATTCCACAGAGTCATTTATGGCATGGAAGGGGAGGCACTAGATTAGTGGAATTGTCACTAGAGATCCAAAGAAACTAAGAGTTCTGGACTTTGAATCCCACTATGACAGATGGTAAAATTGAATTCAGTAAAAAGTCTGAAATTAAAAGTTGATTTTGTTGTAAAAACCGCTCTGGTGCACTAATGTCTTTTTAGGGAAGGAAACCTGCCGTCCTTGCCTGGTGTGTCCAACATGTGACTCCAGACCCACAGCAATGTGGTTGGCTTTGAAATGGCAAGCAAACTACTCAATTCAAGGGCAATTAGGGATGGACAATAAATACTGAGTGACCCAGTCATCTGCACTATTCCCATAGCCTGCAAGATTATTTTTCTCAAGTGCAATTTTCTTCTGACATAAATGATCATGACTGTTTCCACCCTCTTGCCCCATATGTAAAGGTTCGTTCTTTCATTTCTCCTCCTTTCTCTTGCCCCAAATCCCTAAATGTGTCCCCTCTAGTCCTTATATCATCAGCTAATGGGAACAGTCTTTCCCTGTCTACCTTATCTAAAACTGCAATAATTTTATTATAAACTCTATTAAACTCCCCTCAGTCTCCTTTGTCCAAAGACGGTAATACCAGTTTCTCCAAACTAAACATGTTGTTAAAAGCTTCTATTCCTGGAACCATTTTGGCAAATTTGTCCTATGCCCTCTTAAGGACCCTACATCCTTAAAGTGTGATAACCAGAACTGGTTGTAGTACCCAATTGTGGCCTAACTGGACTTTTATTAAGTGTTCAGTATAACTTCTCTGGTTTTGTACTTGTTATTATTTATTCAGCCCAGGATCCTACGTGCTTTGCTAACCACTCTCTCAGTATGTCCTGCCACCCTGAAAGGTCTATCCACATGCACACCCAGGTACCTTTGTTCCTGCACATTCTTTAGGACTGTGTCATTAAGTCTATATTGCCTCTCCCGATTGCTTCTGCCAAAACGTGTCACCTTGCACTTCACTATATTAATCCATCTGTCAATTGCCTACCCATTCTGCTAGCCTATCTACACTCAGTTGCAGTCAATTGGTATCATTCTCATTCTTTGCCATTCTTCCAAATTAGGTATCATTGGCAATGTACAAATCATTAATCTGAGGGAATGCAATTCCATGTTTGTAAAGTTAATTTTTCTCAGAGGTTGTGTAATTAGCATTTATTTTACCATTTAGAAGCCTAGTTCTGAAAGCACCAGCTTGCCGTTTTTCAGTCATTTTTGGTGTAGAAGCTGTGGCTCAATACAACAAATCTGTGCTCTTGCAGTCAGTTTAATGTAGAGTCTGTTGATGAGGACTGTAACACTACACCCTGTGAGAAGCAGAGTATCTCTGAGAACAACTTCTACATTTCAGTGCTTAAATGCACGTACAGATACTCCAGAAATTGCACTCAGATTTTCTCCATTAGAACAGTCTGTTCTAATGGTCTCGCTATTCTAATCATTAGTCTAGAATTTGCAATGCCAGCATCGAATTCCTAACCAATGCATTCAGGCCATCGAGTCTGCACTGACTCTCTAAAAGAGCATCTCACCAGGTTCTTACTGTACCCTCTCCCCATTGACCTCACTCATTTACCATGGCTCATCCATCTAACCTGAAAATCTTGGGACATTAAGGGACAATTTGGCATGGCAGGTCTAACCAAACTGCACATTTTGGAGTGTGGGAAGCACCTGGAGGAAACCCATGCAGACAAGAGAAGAATGTGCAATCTTCCAAGACTGAGGTTGAACCCGAGTCCCTGGAACTGAGGAGTAGCAGGACTTGCCACTGCTCTGTTGATTGTTAAACCATGCAAGTCTGTACAAGTCTGCACATCAAAAAGCTCAATCCATCATTTTGATAAATTCATCATCTGTAAGTGAATAAGATATGGAACAAACTTGTCATCTTGTAATGGTCTTTCTAAATTCCCACTTTCTCTTCAGTGTTATGTAGCTTTTTATCTTTTTCCTCCCTTTCCATTTACTGCTTTATTTATTCACTGCACTCATTCAAGGTTAGTTCATTACTTTTACAAAAAGCTAATAATTAAAGTGATTATTTCATCTAAAATAGAGTTAGGTAACTTTTTTCTAATGTTTAATGCCATTAAATAATACGCCTGTATTTTAAAGACTTTTAAAGATGTTATACGGAAGAACTTTGGAAAAACATGTCTTCATTCAACAAAATTCCTGTCTTGCTGTGTATTTCTTTCACGCTATTGACATCCTTATTCTGCAAAATATTCAGGAAAGAACAATATAGTTCTTTGGTGGTGAATCTGGTTGCATATTTTAAATGGTTCATTGTTCACTTTGAGTCAGAATAGATCAATGTTATCATTGGTATTCAAATAATAAAGACTCTTAAAACAAGTAATTGAACCATTTTTAAAGTACAGTCGAGTGTTTATTCGGAAATAATTGATGTAATTATTAAAATATGAGGTGCAAGCTGAAAGCCAAAGAATATTTCTCTCCATTGTTTCAAGTCTCAAAGATCTATTTTTCTCACTTTCAGGTATTTCTCGTTATCTATTTTCAGGCTTAAGACTCCAGTGCTGATCATTGCTTTATTGAGCCACAAAGTCAGCCTTTTCTGGTTGCAAGGAAGCAATTAGTTAGTCAGAGTTGGAGGCTTTATTCATTCTAATATGACTCGGTCTCTATTCCATGTATGTGAGACTTGGTCTAGTGTGGAAAATAATCTTTTAGATTTTTACATGTGGGACAAAGCAAAGGGTTTAACATTTGTGATGTTCAGCTGGCTAATGAACTGTTTCACCAGTTGTTTGGAATCTTACAATATCAATCTGAGTCAAAAGAAAGAAAGTCTTTTACTTATATCACATGTTTTACAAGCACTGCATGTCTAAGTGCCTCACAATCAATGAAGTATTTTTTTGAAGTATCATCACTAATGTAAGAAATGCAACAACCAATATATGCTTGGCAAACTTCCAGAAACAACAATGTAATGATAACCAGTGTTACGGCCAGATGAGGAGGGATTGAATAGCTCCACTCTTTGCCCTTTTCTCATTTGCCTGCAAACTGTTTTGTTTGAAAGGGATATAATTGATAGCTCATACCATGTGATCTTTCTTCAACTGCCAAAGGGTTTTCGGGAAGAGAAATTGTCCATGTATTTTGAACTTAATTTGATTAGCTCATATCTGGAAACTAACTTAGCCAGGGTCCCATTATCCAAGTGATAGTCTAAATAGCCCTTCTCCAACAGTTGAATACTGTTAAAAGCAGCTGCTGATGACAGTGGCGCAACAGTATTATCACTGGATCTGGCGCTCTAAGGATCTAGGTTCAAATCCCACAATGGCAGATGGTAAAATTTGAATTTAATAAAGATCTGGAATTAAAAGTCCTTAAAACCATTATTGTAAAAACTCATCTGCTTCACAAATGTCCTTTTACAGAAGAAAATCTGCCATCTTTACCTGACCTGGCCCACATGTGACTCCAGAATCCACAGCAAATGTGGTTGACTCTCAATTGCCATCTGAAATGGAAAGTAGTTAGGGAATGGCAATAAAGCTGGCCCAGCCAATGATACCTGCTTCCCCTAAAAATGAATTAAAAAAATAAACTATAGATGCCTCCCTAATGAGACAGGTGTTATATTTAAGAGTTGTAAGTTGCTTTGAGAGCTGATCACATGATTTCTTTGGGTGATGCGCTGCTGTTTTACGTTTTGTATTTGGTGCAAAGCAAAGAACATCTCTTTGAACAAAACCGTTGTATGTTAAAACCACAATTTCTAAAATATGACACCCCCACTGAAATCATTGGGTGCAATCCTATTAATCATTTATGCCAGGCTTCCACTGCAATGAAGTCGGGGAATTCAGCTAAAATCCCGTTCATTGCAACAAAATGGGAAAACCCTTCTGGTATGACCGCTGATGATATTCCGGTCATTGTCTTTGTTGTTTGCAGGCAGACTGGATGTGTATTCCAATGGGTTGGAAATTGGAATGTTTAGTGATGTAAGTTTTAGCATTCCATGTTGAGCTGTAAATTCCAAGTCACTCTTTAGTCCCTGTATTTGTGGAAAGTCTGTAAAAGGACATTTGTGAACCAGATGAGTTTTGAAAAATGTAATTCCAATTCCTAGCTAATAGATTAAAAATCATTATTTGACATAAAGCACGTTATCATAATATTATATAATCTGTTTTGTTGTGACATTGTTTGAAAGATAAATATTAGCCAAGCCATTTGAATTAATTCCTCTGAATTTGTTTGTGATGGTGCCTTTTATCCAAGAAGGAGGTGGGCCTTAATTTAAAGCCTCACCCATAAGATGACAGGGTGAGTCATCACTGACAGTGATGACTGACAGTGCAGTACTCTCTCAATAGTGGAGTGTCAGCTTGATTTTTGTGCTCAAGCTCTGGAATGAGAGTTGACCCATTGTAATTGTGAGCAAGTGAGCTACAACTGAGTCACAGTTGACACCCCACATAATTTGAAATGTTCCTATTGCGTGATCCTTTTTTTTTGCTGCATGAACTCTTCTACTGCCTTCTCTTTTTAATGATTGTGGCAGAATGCTCAAAGATGCAGAATGTCTTTAGTAGATGGTCTGAATTGGGAGTATGAACCTTGTGGCTTTATAAGTAAAGGAGATACCTTCATAATATTTGAGATACTGGAGCACAGCTAGATGATTCTTCGTCATGCAAATTCAACTGATGGGTGAATCATTCAGCTGGCAGGAATCAAGGTGGCAACAGTTGATGTGAATGAGAAATGATAAGCTTAGTGGGGTTGCAAAACATGGTAGGGCAAATTATTGGTTTGGGTTTGCAGTGTTATTGCCAGCAAAAATAAACCATGATCCATATGCCTCTGTGTATTAGATGATTTTCCTGCTCTGTCTTACAGTAAATAGTTAACCAGTAAGCCACTGGACTTGCCTACCATTGGCATTGGTATAGCAATATCTCATTATTGTCTGTGGTAATGGTGAAATTCTGATTCCATTAATCAATTACTGTCAACAAATGGGAAGAACTGGTAACCAACAGTGGAAGAATTAGGAATTTTATTCTACAATAAATCAATTAATTAATTAGATAATAAAATTACTCTTTCTTAAAAGGCATGAATGGACTTCTGGATGGCTTGGGAAATGGAGTTGATATGGTGCTAGTTGAAAATGAAGAGTAAGGTTGCATGTTAACATCAAGAATTATGCATAAAAGACATGGAGTGAAACTGCAGATTATGTATCTCTACACAGTAAAGGGTTTTAATAACTCCAGAGAAAGAAAAGAACTACATTTATGTTGTGTTTTTGTGATTGAGACGCTTCAAAGTGTTTTCACAGCCATTATCAACAGCTTTTAACTTGCTGCTGTTGTACTAATTAGAAAAGAATAAAATCCCTGTGGTACAGGAGGAGGCCGTTCGACCATCAAGCATGCACCGACGACAATCCTACCCTATCTCCATAACCTCTTATCTTGCTAATCCCCCTGAAACTAGGGTCAATTTAGCATGGTCAATCAACCTAATGTGCACACCTTTGGATTATGTGAGGAACACCCAGAGGAAGCGTATGCCGTGGGGAGCATACAAACTCCTCCACAGACACCAGAATTGAACCTGTGTTTCTGGCACTGTGAGGCAGCACTGTGCCACCGTGCTGCTCCACTTCTCAAAAAAGAAAAGTAACAGTGAATAATCCAAATGTTTGGATATTCTGGACTAGATATCTACACATTCATAGCTACTTGATCATTCAGAGCTACGTTTTGAATCTGATCAAAAGAAAGCCTGTTAATATCTTTGGGGGGAAAAAACGTTAGAATGAATTTAATTAATATCCATTAAACTTTTGCCCTTGTGATTCCCTTTGGCCTTTTGAGATGATGGTTCCCTTTTAATGTCGAGAGAAAATTCCTTACTGGAAAGAAAATTAATCTGTGGATTGTTTGATAAAGCCTTTTAGCAAATTTAAGGACTGTTTTAATCTTTTTGTTCCTGTGTAATATTGTAAATGGTTTATTCTCTGTCAACTATAGGCTGCACAATATTGCAGCTGAAACATATTGTTTTAGAACATATAGAACATAGAACACTACAGCACAGAACGGGCCCTTCGGCCTTCGATGTTGTGCCGACCAATATAAAAAGCAATGCCCCTCCAAACTAAACCATTCCCTTCTCTTCCATATACTTATCAACTAACCTCTTAAACGCCACCAAACTTGGCGCATCTACAACTGCTGCAGGCAGGGCATTCCACTCCCGAACCACCCTTTGGGTAAAGAACCTACCTCTGATATCCGTCCTATAACTATCACCCCTTAATTTAAAGCTGTGTCCCCTCGTGCTAGCTTTCTCCATCCTAGGAAAAAGGCTATCACTGTCCACCCTATCTAAACCTCTAATCATCTTATATGTTTCGATTAGGTCCCCTCTTAGCAGCCTCCTTTCTAACGAAAACAACCTCAAATCCCTCAGCCTCTCTTCATAAGACCTGCCCTCCATACCAGGCAACATCCTGGTAAACCTCCTCTGTACCCTCTCCAATGCCTCCACATCTTTCTTATAATGCGGGGACCAGAACTGCACACAATACTCCAAGTGCGGCCGCACTAGAGTTTTGTACAGTTGCAACATGACGTTGCGGCACCGAAATTCAATCCCCCTACCAATAAAAGCTAAGACTATTTTGTCAGTAATAGTTTTTGTTTTGATGCTCACTCTTAATTCAGAGACATATATTATGCTGTATCATTTGTTTTTGCACTTTAGGACTGCCAGATAATCAGGAATCAAGTGGAAGCTTCTTGAATCAAACCTATAGCATTTCCCTATTATATAGGAGTCATCTAAAGAAGAAATGGTGTTTCAAAAATATTCCCCAACTTAGGGCAAGTAATAAGACCACAAATCTGTGCTAATGGTGGTATTTTGTGTGTTGTTAGAATTCTTTTGTTGCCATGATCAGAGGCAGCACAAACTTAACTTTGAGTATCTCTGAAGATGATTTTGTCTTGTGGGGGGGAGGGGGAGGAGTTTTCCTATACCATCTACCACAGGAATCGTAATGGGCGGACCATGCAAAGGTCTGTTGACCTCGGGTAGAAGTTTCCAGTTTTGGGGCAAGCGTGGCTGGAAAATCCCAAGCAACATCATGAACTTTGGCCACACACAAATAAGGGGTTCAGCAAACAAGCGAGTAGGATTGTAAAAGATTAAGGAGCTCAGTGACATATTGGTGGAGTGCCTAAGTATAATATACTGTATTGTAAAGAAGTATGATTGTAAAACTTGAATGAGGAAAGGAAGCAATTGAAAGATAGCGAAGAGGCAGAGAAACTGTAATTTGAATTTCCAATACATAATTCACAAGTGTCAGGTGAGATAGATAAGCCATAAAGACTGATAATATTATTAGTTTAACGAATACTGGTACTTTACCTTATAACTTAACAGCATTGAAGTATTTCAAAACATTGAGATGTGACATTGATTTTTTTTCTGAAATGGAAACCCAAAGGCAAGTTATATGTTAAATTGCAACTTATTAATGTAAATTGAATAGCACAGTTTACACATCATAAAGCTGTGTGTTATGGTGGAAAACAAATTTATGTTCATAGAGATTTGACCTTCGGTACTTCTATTTTGGGAAAGAGAGCAGAGCCTGGCATTTCTCCCCTGAAACAAAGTTAAATATGTATCAACTAGAGAAGAGAGGGGATATGATATTCACTCCCAGTAAGCCTGCCATGTAGAATAGAAGAATAGAATAGAATCACCACAGTCCAGAAGGAGACCATTCGGCCCATCAAGCCTGCACTAAACACAATCCCACCCTGACCGTATCCTGTAACCCCACATATTTATCCTGCTAATCCCGCTGACGTTGGGGCAATTTAACATGGTCAATCAACCTAACCAGCACATCCTTGTGGGAGGCAACTGGAGCACCTGGAGGAAACCATACAAACATGGGGAGAACATGCAAACTCCACACAGGCAGTCATGCAAGGTTGGAACTGAACCCAGGTTCCTAGTGCTGTGAGACACAAGTGCTAACTACTGTGCCACCATGGGTTCTTTGAGACTCTTGTCAGCCATTTGGACCTTTGCAGAATATTGTTTGTCCACCTCAGTTTCTCCAATCTCCATGCATGGCTCTAGGGAATAATTCCTTACAACTGGCTAAATCTGGAAGGTATATGCCTTGAATGTGAACATTTTAAGTATTCTCACACCATAAATCAGCGGAAAACCCGTACAGAAATTTCAAAAAATGCTCTTGAGACATTGCAATTTTGATCATCAATCCACCTTTTAACTGCATGGCAAAAAATAATGCAATGGCCAGTTCAGTAAAAACTCTAAATTTCTATCCAACATCCCAAGCAAACCAATCCATTCTCTTTAATCTTGATGTGCAAGCTATTTACTGTCAATGATTGGAACTGTCCTCTTCCCTTCAACTGAAATTTCCTTATAGAGACGGTAACAATTCCATTCCCATTTCATGTTTTGTTAATCTGTTTCTGGAATAATGTAGTTCTCTGGAATGTAACTGAGGAATGCCACATGTTTGCCCTACAGTCCTTATCTACCTCAAATAACCTTTCCATTGATTACAATCATTTCAGCATTTTAAAAACCTTTACTGTATTCTTTACCAATCCACATGTCTCTAAATAGCCAGTGGAATGCAAGTCTGACTGATGATCTTTTTTGTTCCATTGCCAGGCAGAGGTACTCAATGTTAATAGAGAATTGGAGCAGGTACATTTCAGCTAGATCACAGCAAAGTTATTTGGAGAAAATGAGCAGAAAGTAAATACCTTTCTGAAAAGATCACAAGCAGGAGAAAAGCTATAGTATCTGTGCCTGCAACAAGGCATAGCAGCATGATGAAGGTTTATTGGAAATGAACTTAAATGAAGCTGCAAATATTCAGCCTGCTGCCAAAAGCGCAAATAAAGGTCTTGCGTCTTTTGCTGTCTAAACGTGATTTGATATGTGTGCAGAATCAGGGTGCATAGTGAGAGCCTGTCAAAGCAAAGATAAATAGGATATATTTTTCTGCAGAGCACCAAGAGTGGATATGTCTGTGATGATCAATGGATAGACTCACCAGTGTAGTGGAGCAGAGGAAATCTTTCTTGTGACACATACTGATAGCACAGCCAGGAGTCTTCAGATATTATTCTTGTACTTTTCAATTCATGTGAACCCTTAAAATAACCAGTTCTAATGTCAACTGAAGGGCTCGTCTATCCTTTCAGAAGATAAAGCATGTCTCCCTGCAGTGTAGTCATGGTAACAGTTCAGGAAACAGGGAGTAAAGTCAGTGCACATGCTGTGCAGATTGATCTTATCCTATTGCTACCTGTAGCCAGGTGTTTTGTTTTCAAGAATATCCTGCACTGTATTCTTGTATGTTCATAGAAAGGTATGAACAATGTGATGTGTGATAAATTCAACGTCTGTGTCTTTCAATATTAGTGCAATTGAAATGTGTTAGATCTTTCATTCTGCCTGTAGTTAAGCATTCAAAAAAAGCACCTTTAAAGGTTGGAAAACCTCAAAGGGGTGAATGCTGTTTCTGAATCATCCTCTGACCTTCAGCCATGTTTTGATGTTATATGTCAGGTCCCAAAGCAGAATTCATGTTCTGTAATTATTGATTATTCACTGCTGCAGTATTCAGCTTCATTGTCCAAAGGTTGTAGAAGTGAGTTAAATTGAAAAGCTGAAGGAAGAAGGTGGGGGAATGACAGCTGATGAGTTGCTCATTCAGAGAATTGGTGCAGACACAATGGGCTGAAAGGCTTCCTTTCAGCCTTGTAATGTCTCTGATTTTGTGAAGGTATGCTCTGTTACCTCAATACCAAATATTTAATTCCAAGACTACATGCAGCACCGTACTTGATGGACGGTGGTAAAATCGGACAGAGTCAGCGTGGATTTATGAAAGGGAAATCATACTTGACAGATTTACTGAAGTTCTTTGAGGGTATAACTATTAGAGCTGATGAGTAGTAGATGTAGTTAACTTGGCCTTTCAGAAGGCTTTCAGCAAAGTCCTGCGTAAGAGATTAGCATGTAAAATGGGATGGGGGCAGTATATTGAGATGGATAGAAAACTGATAGGCAGACAGGAAACAGAGTAGGTATAAATGGGCAAATGGTGACTAGTGAAGTACCACAAGGATCCCAGCTTTTTACTAGTTGTGTTAATGATTTAGACAAGGGAACTAAATGTAATATCTGCAAATTTGGTGATGACACACAGCTGGGTAGGAGGGTGAGAGCTGTGAGGAGGATATAGAGATCCTTCAGTGTGATTTGGATAAGCTGTCTGAGTGGGCAGATGCAATATAATGTGAATGTGAAGATATCCACTTTGCTAGCAGAAACGGGAAGACAGATTATTATCTAAATAGCTATCAATCAAGAGATGAGATTGTACAAGGAGACTTGGGTGCCCTCGTAAACCAGTCACTGAAGGTAAACGTACAGGAGCAGGGATGTCTTGCTGCAATTTACAAGGCCTTGGTGAGGCCGCACCTGGAATATTGCGTGCAGTTTTGGTCTCCTCCTCCAAGGTAAGATGTTTTTGCTATTAGAGGAAATGCAGCAAAGATTTATCAGACTGATTCCTGGAATGGTGGACTGGCACATGAGGAGAGCCTAAGTCAGTTAGAATTATATTCATTGGAGTTTAGAGTCATGGGGAATCTCAAAAACTTACAAAATTCTAACAGGACTAGACAGAAAGGATGCAGGAAGGAGATTCCCAATGGTGGCAGTGTCTAGAGTAAGAAGTCTGACAACACCAGGTTTCTTACTGTGTTTACCCCAGTCCAACGTTGGCATTTTCACATCATGACTACTAAAGGCAGTGTCCAGAACCAAAGGTCACCAACTAAGGTAAAACCTTTAGAATTGAGATGAGGAGAAATTTCTTCACCTTGAGAGTGGGAGGTATGTGGAATTTGCTATCACAGAAAAAAGTTAAAAGTCTGCTGTTTTACTGAATCAGACTGGCAGTTTCTCAGTTCTTAAAGGCATAGAGAAATTTCAAAATGGTCATTCGAGTCATCTGACCTTCCTTCTCCACATTGACTTGAAAATGGATGTTTATCCTGTGTCTAGTCTACCTCATCAGATTCAATTGATGTCTCTTTGGTTCCCTTTTAAAATAGGTCTGGAAAGCCTCAGTGGTACATAGAATTACTACTATGCATAATATGTCCATTGACACATCTACACCGACAACAGCCGCAACCCAGGCCCTATCCCCGTAACTCCACATATTTACCCTGCTAATTCCCCTATTACTAAGAGGCAATTTAGCATGACTAATCAATCTAACCCATGCATCTTTGGAGTGTTGGGGGAAAACGGAGCACCTGAAGGAAATGCACACAGAATACAGGAGAAAGTGCAAACTCCACGTAGACAGTCACCTGGGGCTGAAATTGAACCTGGGTCCCTGGCTCTGTGAGGCAATGCTAACCACTGTGCCATTATGACACCGATACATAAATTTGTTACAGCGTTGTAGGTATAACAAGTTTCAATGTGCGAACCTTCTGGTTTCATGATTTCAAGGCACAATGAGGTGTGAGATTCCACAGTTGCGAAAATAATGGCTTTGTTCTTTTAACTCCTGGGAGAGCTGGGGGAGAGGGCCTGGATAAAGGGCCAACCCCAAGGTCAGGTAACTTTTAGCAGCCATTTGTTTTCAAAAATAGCAACACGGATAAAGTTTTAAGCATACAGTGTTGGATTTATTTGTGTAGAAACCCAGCAAAGATATTAAAGTATGATTATTGTACTATTAGAATAAACTAGAATAATGACGACTCATAATCCAGAAAAATGCGATCAAATTAAAATCTGGATGTGAGAAGAAACAAGATGTCAGTAATGGTATACAAAAAGCTTTCTGAATGAACCAGTTGGGCTTTTAAGATACTGATTATCTTTTAAGGAAGAAAATCTGCTGTTTTTATCCAAAATGGACTATGTGTATAGCAAGGTGATTAATTTTGAACTTCTCTCAAAGGTGGCCTGGTAAGATACTCATTTACGCTGTTCTGATAAAATATCCTTTGATAAAAGTGCTAAACGTTGTTCACCTTGTTGGCATGATTTTCTTCCAAAGTCCATACTGTCAGAGAGCAGAGATGGTTTTAAATGGTTTGTATTAGTGCAGATTTTAAATTAGGCAAGTTTAGTCTTGTGTTTAACTTCACGTCAGTTTGATGTTGTGTTTCTGAATTTCATTGGGTTAATAACAGTTTGGTTCAAATGCTTAAATGGTACTGAGGTTTACAATGGAAGAACAGACAGGGGTTAAAGAAAAACTAGTCTGTTGTTTAGCAACCAGGACAGAAGGAATTTTTTGTGTTGTAAGCTAGAGCCATGAGTAGCTGGATGAGGTTTAGAACTGTAGGGAGCTGAATTCCTAAAAGTGGGGATAAAAGAATCTCCCAGGAAGACAGTTTTTTCAGGACAATTAAGGAAAAGAGCAAAGTAAGATTTTAATCTCAATTAAGGAGACAGCTGCACAAAGCAGACTTGTAATTGGCTTGTGAGAACTCAGGCACCTAATGTGATCCTAAAGCTGATGACTCCATAATGCAGCCTGTGAAGCAGTGATGTTTGGTTGGTGGGGTGGGGGGAACGGTTAGTGCAAGGGTCATTGGTTAAGTCGTGTATTATAGTTATTCTTGATTAATGAATGTCTTATTCTTTTTGTTAATGTTCATTGGCAAATATGTGACTGTTCATCCATGTATTCTAAACAAAACAAAAGGGTAGAATCCATGCAGCTAAGTTCCAAACTACAATTTTACTTGTCCAGTAGTAAAATCAACTGGACTCATTACAGTACAATAATGAATGAGTAAGCAGTAAGTACATTAATGAACAATATTTCTCGAGAATGCTATTGGTAACTTGATAGTACCTTGAACATACTTCACTAATATTTTTGTGGGATATAAGGCAATATAAGTTGTAATGTAACAGAAATAGTGGGTTTGTGAATGTCAGCTGTTAATTTTTCCACTATAGCATTGAATATATTCCTTGTGTATAGTTGCCATTTCTCATTTCTTATGTCTAAGAACTGCAAGATTGAAGGAACAAATGTTACAGCAAATGTTTAAATAAATACTTTGGTGCGGTGATTACTGAGATTTATATTCTGGTTTATAAAGACAGTCCTATTTTGTGCACTATTCATCTATTTTTAACCTAAAATATTTGTCAGCATCAACAGTGTTCTGAACTGAATTGCTTTTAACTGCACTAAAATAGTTAGTAAATTTTATAAACCAATTTTTTGATTCTCTCTCTATCTTATTTTTTGCATGTTTTTAACCAGTGATATGAATTTTGCTCACAAAAATAATGTAAAGCACACAGCATGTTATTGTTTAGACAATTAATAATTATATAGTCTGGGTTTATGCATACTCATTCAATTAAAATATATAACTTTTTGTCAAGTTTTTAATGTACCTGTTTAAAGTCAACAAGCAAATTATTTTCATTTGGATGTAATGGTCCACTACAAAAAAAATGTTTTGTTAAATTGTCCAGGCATAAGAACCAAGCTCTTAATTAATGAAGAAAAATGACTTACGAACATTTATTTAATATTTTTATAATGATTGAACTATGTGCAACTCTCTAAATGTTGAATAAACAGTACAGATAGATTCATTTTAAAAGCACTACTTAATTGTAATCATAAGAGTTGAGAAAGATCGGAGATTTTTACGTGAGGGTAAAACTCACCAATCTATCATCTGACCTTTATTCTGTTTTCAGGACTTGCCCGAGCCAAGTCGGTACCCAGCCATACGTATTCCAATGAGGTGGTTACCCTATGGTACAGGCCTCCAGATGTCCTCTTGGGCTCCACAGAGTACTCCACCTGCCTCGACATGTGGTAGGTACATTAGCCTGCACATATGTAATTTATTTAACTCTTCTTCTGCATTTTGTCCTGGCAAATTAGTATTAAAATAGGATTTAAATCCAGAGGCTGGGTGCCACATAAAGTGAATTATGGAGTCGTTGCTATATTTATCTGAGCATTTATTATAACCACATTACAGATGGATCGGGGAAGGAAGAACATTCTATTATTCCATTTTATTAATTGTAATTATTATCAAATTGCTCCAAGGTTTGTCTGGTCAAATGCCAAGAAATATTTAAAATGTGCTTAGATCTATGTTGTAACACACACCAAAAGATTTATCATATAAGCTTGTAGCTGCTTGTTTCCATTATTCAGGCATTTATCTTTTTAAATTGTATCTATTATTACAGTTATGACTTAAATAGTTCTTTCAGCAAAAATATATGAAGGAGTGTGAAAGATGGCCTTCTAGCCTGTATAGCACAAGTCCGGGAGGAGACCGGAAGTGACTTTCTGAATACATGATGGATGAAGTGAAAAAGTATTCTAGGCTTCGGGCATTAGTACCTTGCACCATCTGTTAAATCTGCAATTAGTAACTGCTGGGAAACGTTGGGCACCCAATGGAATATAGTTAGAGGATATTTTTATACTTCATTGGTTCCTTCAGAGAATTGAGAAGGTAACTAATGACTAATGTTCCCTAGCTAATAATAGCACAGACCAATCCATTAGAATGGTACATTTGGAGAAAAAGCAATTTTGAAGCAAAAGTGGATAAAGAGTTAGAAGTGCAGATATATCATCAGTTTCTCCCTCTTTTGCAGTCTATTATTTCTCTGCTTCCTCCGTTGTGATAAATGCTAAAGAAATTGAGTGCTGTTAAGTGCTCGATTGCATCTGCTGTCTTCTTTCCCAAGTGGGTAGAAGCATGGATACAGGTGAAATGCCAGGTTCAAATGCCCAGATTTGTGTGTCTGCACCGTATTGGGATTTTTCTAGCTGGTATAATGCAGGATAAGATTAATGTTTAAGTGTTGAACACATGGCTTGAAGGTTCTTCACTTGCCCTTTTCACTGAGTGCTATGATGGCATATTTTTTTCTTTGTATCAAATTCATTTTGTACAATATCATCATTTCCTTGCCAGCAGACTCAGAATCTCCCTTTTGGCTCCTGTTGTTTCTACAATTATACAAGTTGGTGATGCGCGCACAAGATCCATTGCTTGGCTTACCTCTGTGCACAAATCCAAAATGTTTACAGATGTTTCGTGGTTTTAAAAATTCCCGTGCTGACTACTAATTGCATCACCATGTCCTGGGCTGTTATTAACTCATTTCCTCTTGGGTCAATGCACTAATTACCTTTGCCTCCTGCAAAGCATAAAAAAAACAAGAGTGGTCAGGGACAAAAAAAGGCATGTAAGGAAAAGATTAGTTAAAATAAAATCAGGGATCCTTCCAGATGAGACTGGAGAATAAGAAATTGGCAAAGGCATTGAACAAATACTTCATATCTGCCTTTTTGGTAGAAGCTAGAGGAAATATTTTGAAAATCCAAGGCAATGAAAGGTGGAATTGAGGAACTTGGAGGTATTATTAGCAATGCAAAACAAAAAAATAAAAATTCACAAGTGCAGGAACCCAATCTTTATAAGATTTATTCCACAGCATTCATAAGTATCATGCAATCCAACTTTTAGGAATGTCCCCAACAGAGTTGGGAATATCCTCCAACCATTTATCAAATTACTGATGAGGTACCAACTGCCCCCACTCATTCCCCAATACATCAAATATTCATAGTTGCAGGAGGGGGTCCCAGGCACAGATTGACAGTATTGCCCCTGCAATTTAGCTGGAATGTCCCAGGTACTCCAGCCCTGCAGCAGCCATCTTACACTGTACAGGTTGCCAATAAAACATGATCCCAGGATTCGGACATTACTCTACATGGAAAAAGATCCAGGAGTTAAAGATCCAGGCAACCAAATATTCAGGAAATGAACAGAAATTGCATCCTGCCGGCAGGTATCAAGAAGCCGGCACAATTCCAGGTGGGAGTTTTTTTTAAAACAAAAGAGTACTGCCAGCCATGGGAGAAATGAGAGAATCAGAGAGGTGCCAATCCTGGGACATTTGATTCATCTGTTTTAGTGTACAGTGAACATTTGGAAAATAAGGACACCAGATACAATACCATCTCTTGGGTATTATAAGTTTCATTATGTATTCAGATGAGACGCAAGGTAATATATAAAAGGTTTGAGATTTGTAATAAATAGATTATAACAAAATGGAGATTTGAAAAGGAGGTATATAATAAAACTTGTATTAATGATACTGAAGAGAACCTTTGAGCTGGGCATTCTAGTGACAAGTATTCAGTTCTTCTCAGGTATGCAAGCTGCCTTGAAAAACTAAAAAGTTTTTAAGGTAATACCATTCAAGAAGGGAAAGAAGGATGAACTGTGTAACTAAGAACGTCTAGGAATATAGGAGCAGGAGTTAGCCATTCAGCCCCTAGATTTTGCCGCACCATTCAACAAGAGCATGTATGATCTACCTCAGCTCATTTTTTTTTTCACTATCCCTTTAATCCCCGGATATCTTTTAAAAGCTAGAAACCTATCCACTTCTGCCTTGAACATATTCAATGACTGAGGCTTCACAGCCCTCTGGGGTTATTAAAAGATTAGGAAGAAGCAATTCCTCCTCATCTCTGTTCAATGTGGCTTACCTCTTAATCTGAGGCTGTGTCTCTTGGTTCTCTAACCACATTCCTTTAGAAAGCAATTCTTCTTTGTCGCTGAACGTTTAGTAGACCTCCAGGAAGTGTTGAAAAGATGAAAGCAGATGTGCGCTTGAAGGGAGGGATGTATATTCCAAGCATCTAAGGCAAACTACCTGGACCACAATGTGAACACTATAGGGTAGCATCTTGTTGAAGACAAGGTTCACGCCATTAAACATGCATCGTTGTTCCTAGGGGTGATAAATTACTACAGCTACTTATCTAATCTATCCACCATGCTTACACTATTCCACCTGTTGCTGAGGAAGAACCATCGCCAATCATGGGGTTCACAGCGAGGATAGGCCTTTGCAGCAGTGAAGAAACCGCTTCATTCTTAATGTACACCATGACCCAGCTAGAGAGTTGGTGCTGACATGTGACACTTTCTCTGTGGCATTGGAGCTGTACTGTCTCATCTAATGGAGGACTGAACCAACCTGCCAGAATGGCATTTATTTGATGGGGTTCCAAAGCCATGGTCCCTTTTCAGGACAGCGAGCCATTTTTAGTAGAGCTTCGCCCCCACGCACATCAAGAATGAAAATGTTGTCACCTAGTTGTGTCAGTCATGGGAGGAACAAGAGAGTAGGACAGGTTAAGAGAAGAAGATAGAGAAAATAGGAATGCGTCAAAAGATATTATATAGAGGTGTACCATGGTATATAGAAGGTTGGGAACCATTGTTCTATGGTGTACTGTGCTATGAGCCATCATGAATAAAAACAGGATCATGTGCAATGAAAACGTTTTCAGTTGCTTTTGTATTCTTTTTGGCTTTTGGGTGGGTAAGTGCATGGGGTCAACTTTAGAATGTTGTGGATATCTTCTCATGGCAAATAGACTGAAAGAATGATTCCAAGTTCAGCTCCTAATGCCTGTAATAGGGGAATTGAGAGTTCAGGTTTTGAACACCATGATTTATTTTCTTCAGCCTTCCCCTAACATTGTTCTAATAACAGTAAATAATGTGTTGCAATTTGGTCAATAGTTCCTCCTTTGTTTAAGAACTGGATTTGTTTTAATGCCAATAATCCCTTTTGTGCTTTATAACTACTCAAGGGGGTTCTTAATGGTTTACCCTGCACACTTTGTTAAGTACAAATTACAATAATGATTTTTCTTCTTGACATTCAATTAAAAATGCTGAGAATTTGATGTGTGTTTTTTTATATTTTATTATACTATAGGGCAATAAAGGGGGTGCATTGTACTGGATTCTGCTTCTGTGCTTTTAAATAAAAACTGCTGTGCTGTTTAAAACATCACATTTTGTTTCTCTTTTCTGCCAAGTACTTGTACTTCAACAGCTAAGAAATTTAATATGAGTTCTTCATGAAGTACTTTCTGTTCTCTCTTCTAGGGGTGTGGGGTGCATTTTTGTCGAAATGATTCAAGGAGTTGCTGCTTTTCCAGGAATGAAAGATGTTCAGGATCAACTGGAACGAATATTTTTGGTTAGTGCTTTTACTAGCAAGACATTGTACAGGGTAGCAAGGAAGACTTGAACATTTGTTTGAATAATGTAGGTTTTAACTAGCAACTTATAGGCGGAAGCCTGGATTGTGATTTGGAGTGTTATATCATCCATAAATTTCTGATCAACAGAAATAGTGGATATTATTGTTGGGTGAGAGAGAAGAGCTTTGATGCCAGTGGTAGCATCTTTACCTCTGAGTCAGGGGCTGAGGGTTCAAATACCATTCCAGAGACATGAGCATGTAATCTAGGCTGCAGTGTTGAAGGTTAGAAGTTTATTTATTAAACACCAGTAGGCTTACATTAACAGCAATGAAGTTATTGTGAAAATCCCCTAGCCGCCACGCTCCAGTGCCTGTTCTGGTACATTGAGGGAGAATTTAATATGGCCAGTGCACCTAACCAGTATATCTTTTGGATTGTGGGAGAAAACCGGAGCACCTGGAGGAAACCCATGCAGACACAGGAGAACATGCAGACTCTACATAGACAGTGACCTGAGGCAACAGTTGAACCCGGGCCCCTGAATCTGTGGGGCAGCAGTGCTAACCTTTTGTGTCACCCATAATTAGAATATCTTTTTCTGGGGAGAGATTGTTACCTATGTAATTTCTTACAGAAACTTGCTAGGAGTAGTCATGCAAAATGTTTGCTATTTTAGTGCTCATCTTAAATTTGAGCCTGTTTGCATCTTTTGTTCTTATCTCTACGTGGCACTGTTAACACTGGTGGAGCTAAATATAAAAGCACGTAAGAAGCAAGAGATGGAGTAATCCTTTTGACCCTATGTGTCTTCTCCGCACTTCAAGATATTTTGTCTCAAATTCACCTTCCTACATTATCCCCATATCCCTTATTTTCCTAAGCACCCAAAGTTCTACTGAGCGGAATTGCAAAACATACATACTGTCTGAACATTTGCAGGTCTCAATATTCTCAGTCCTTTTGAGTGAAGAAACCTTTCTTCATCTCAGTTCTGAACGGGCAATCCTTTGTCCTAAGATTGTGATCCCCTTATCCTCGCTGGAGGAAATGTCCTTCCAGGGAGCTGGGACTCTTCTCACTGGAGAGATGTAGGTTGAGAGGCGACCTGATAGAGGTTTATAAAATGTTGAGAGGAATAGATAGGGTGGACTCTCAGAGACTATTTCCCCGAGCTGAAATGGTCACTACGAGAGGACACAGATTTAAGGTGCAGGGAAGCAAATACAAAGGAGATGTCAGGGGTAGGTTTTTCACTCAGAGGGTGGTGAGTGAATGGAACCGACTGCCGTCGGAGGTTGTTGAGGCAAACTCACTGGGGTCTTTTAAGAGACTTCTGGATGAGTATATGGAAAAGAATAGGATAGGGGGTTATAAATAGGTCTGTGGATTGGTAGATGTGATCGGCGCAACTCGTGGGCCAAAGGGCCTGTTTGTGCTGTATTGTTCTATGTTCTATTGAGTCTGTCAAGTCTCTGAATTATTATATATCTTTTAATTGTATTACCTCTCAATCTCTTATGTTTTAGGGAATATAGGTTGTCTGCTCAGTATCTCCCCATAAGACAGTCCCCTTTTTTCAGGAATCAGTCTAGTTAAACTTTGTTGTACTTCCTTCAAGGTTATGGTATCTTTCCATCGGTGAGGAGATCAAACAACACACAATATTCCAGGAGTGGTCACTCTAAAAATGTTCCAGGTGTGGTGTACTAAAGAAGTTAAATCGCTGGTTAAAAGGAAAAAGGAGGCTTATGTCAGGATGAGGCTTGAAGGCTCAGTTAGTGCACTGGATAGCTATAGATTAGCCAGGAGGGAGCTAAAGAGTGAGTTGAGGAGAGCTAAAAGGGGACACGAGAAGACTTTGGCTGATAGGATCAAGGAGAATCCTAAAGCTTTCTTTAGATATGTTAAGAATAGAAGATTGGTTAGGGCAAGATTAGGGCCAGTCATAGACAGCAGTGGGAAGTTGTGCGTGGAGCCTGAAGAGATTGGAGAGGCATTGAACAAATATTTCTCTTCGGTATTCACGCAGGGAGATGTAAATGTAGTTGTGGAGAACACTGGGATACAGGGTTGCAAACTGGAAAGTATTGAAGTAGATAAGGAGGATCTGCTAGATATTCTTGAGGGTTTGAAGTTAGATAAGTCCCCTGGGCCGGACGGGATTTACCCTAGGATTCTCTGGGAGGCGAGAGAGGCGATTGCAGAGCCTCTGGCTCTGATCTTCAGGTCGTCGTTGGTTACGGGTATAGTGCCGGAAGACTGGAGGATAGCGAATGTGGTCCCATTGTTCAAGAAGGGGAAGAGAGACTTTCCGGGGAATTATAGGCCGGTGAGTCTTATTTCTGTTGTGGGCAAAGTATTGGAGAGAATTATTAGGGATAGGATTTATAGTTATTTAGAGAGAAATGAATTGATTGGGGATAGTCAGCATGGTTTTGTGAAGGGTAGGTCGTGCCTTACTAACCTCATTGAGTTTTTTGAAAAAGTGACCAAAGAGGTGGATGGGGTAAGGCAGTTGATGTGGTATATATGGACTTTAGTAAGGCGTTCGATAAGGTGGCCCATGGAAGGCTTCTGCAGATGTATGGGATTGAGGGTGGTTTAGCTAATTGGCTAGCAGATAGAAGACAGAGGGTGGTGGTTGATGGAAATTATTCATCGTGGAGTTCAGTTACAAGTGGTGTACCTCAGGGATCTGTTTTGGGGCCCCTGCTGTTTGTAATTTTTATAAATGATCTGGATGAGGGTATTGAAGGATGGATTAGTAAATTTGCGGATGACACCAAAGTCGGAGGAGTGGTAGATAGTGAAGAGGGGTGTTATAGTTTGCAGAGAGACTTGGACAAGTTGCAGAGCTGGGCCGAGAGGTGGCAAATGGAGTTTAATGCGGAAAAGTGAGAGGTAATTCACTTTGGCAGGAATAACAAATGTGTAGAGTACAGGGCTAATGGTAGGACTCTTAATAGTGTTGATGAACAGAGGGATCTTGGTGTATATGTGCATAGATCCCTGAAAGTTGGCAATCAAGTCGAGAAGGTTGTCAGAAGGCATATGGAGTCTTAGCTTTTATTGGTAGGGGTATTGAATTTCGGAGCCGCAACGTCATGTTGTAACTGTACAAAACTCTAGTGCGGCCGCACTTGGAGTATTGTGTACAGTTCTGGTCCCCGCATTATAAGAAAGATGTGGAGGCATTGGAAAGGGTACAGAGGAGGTTTACCAGGATGTTGCCTGGTATGGAGGGCAGGTCTTATGAAGACAGCCTGAGGGATTTGAGGTTGTTTTCGTTGGAAAAAGGCGGCTAAGAGGAGACCTTATTGAAACATATAAGATGATTAGAGGTTTAGATAGGGTGGACAGTGATAGCCTTTTCCTAGGATGGAGAAAGCTAGCACGAGGGGACATAGCTTTTAATTAAGGGGTGGTAGTTATAGGACGGATGTCAGAGGTAGGTTCTTTACCCAGAGGGTGGTAAGGGTATGGAATGCCCTGCCTGCTGCAGTTGTAGATGCACCAAGTTTGGTGGCGTTTAAGAGGTTAGTGGATAAGTTTATGGACGAAAAGTGAATGGTTTGGGTTAGAGGGTCATTGTTTTTTCCTAATTGGTCGGCGCAGCATCGAAGGCTGAAGGACCTGTTCTGCACTGTAATGTTCTATGTTCACCGCGAGCCTGTAAAATTGCACTAAAACTTTGCATGCTTTTTCTGTCAATTTGATACCCTCCTTTATTTCCTTAGATATCCATGGCTGATTATCCCTTTTTCTACGGCCTTCCTTATCAGTGGTTTATACTTTTGCTGTGCACCGTGAAAGATCGCTTTGAAAGTCCTCCACTGTTCCTCAGTTGTCCTACCATAGTGTTTGCTCCCACCTACCTTAGCCAATTCCTCCCTCATCCCATTGTGGTCTCTTTTGTTTAAGACACTGATATTGGATTTTAGTTTCTCGTGCTCCATCTGTATTCAACCATACTGTGATCACTCCCTAACTGTGTGAACATTAGTTATTCCTGTCTCATTACACAGAACCAGATCTAGGATAGCTTGCTCCCTCGTAGATTCCATTACATACTGTTTAAGAAAACTATCTCAGATACATTCTATGAACTCCTCCTCAAGCCTGCCGTGACTGACCTGGTTTGACTGATCAATATGTAAATTAAAAACTCCATGATAATTGCAGATGCATTTTTATATGCATTAGTTACTTCTTCGTTTATTGCTCGGATCATCCTGATGCAATTCTTTGGCAGCCTATCAGCGACTTTTTCTTATTATTTTTAATTTCCATCCATACAGATTCAACCTTTTTTCTCTAAAGATCCTCAGTACTGCTCTGATGTCACCCTTAAGTATCAGTGTTACACCAGCTCCCTTACCTTCCTGTCTGTCCTTCTGAACAGTCTAATACCCTTAGATATTTAACTCCCATTGTGATCACCCTCAACCATGTCTCTGTAATGACCACTAAATCATACTCATTCGCGATGATTTGCACTGTCAACTCATTTACCTTGTTGCGAATGCTATGAACATTTAGGTAAAGTGTTCTTATGCTAGTTTTTAAATCTTCTTAAATTCTAATACCTCCATTAATAATATCTCCTGAGTTCTCCTTCGTTTTAACATTTTTCATAATGTAGTTGAAACCTGCTTCCTACATGTTAACCTGCTGCTTTGTTTCCCGTTAACCATTATACTTTCTGTAGTTTTACACTTCCAAACGCCCCCGCCTGCCCCAATTGCTGGTTTAAAGTCCTTGTGTCCACCCTGTTTATCTCTTTCACTAGAACACTGATTCCAGATTAGTTCAGGTGAAGACCATTCTAATAGTACAGATCCCTCCTTGCCAAAACTGATACCAATGCCCATGAAATGAATAGTTCTCTTCCCTTTCACAATCACTATTTTCACCCTTTCTTCAAATATGCTGACCTTGAACTATGACTTTGGACTACCAACCCATTCTATAACTTTCTTTTGACATATTGCTCCTTCCCAGATCTATGTCCACCTTTTCTTCAACTCAATAATTTAGTTTCTCTCATCAGGTTTCCCAAATGGCCCTAATCACAAGGCACAAATTGCATCCTCTGAGAGTGACCATAATGATTCATCCGTTCCTTTATTGTTGCTGTTCAAGTCCTGGAACTCCTTCCTAGGCAACACTGTGTGGGAGTACCTGTACCAGACAGACTGCGATACTAAAGTAAATGGCTCCCCACCATCTTCACGATGGCAATTAGGGATACTGGCATATTCAGTGACACCCTCAACTCATGAAAGAATCAAAAATTTTGCTTTGAAGAGTAATGAGTGCTTATACAGAACCCTCCTTGTTCAGAGATTTTTTTTCACAAATTAAAAAACCTACAAACATCAATGTAAATTTTAATTCACTTGTTTCTTCAGAGCTAGATTCCTTAGTTAACTACTTCGATATATAAATAGTGGTGTTCACATTTGGGCTCAGAAGCTAAATAAACAGGAAGAATTGGAGCATTGTTGTACACAATTCACATCAGAGGAATTAAATTCTGTCAAGGAGTTTATTATTCTTACTCGCCCCTTCAACTTTTTGCAAAGATATAGTTCTACAGATACAAATCTTGCATCATGTTACCCCATGTTGAAAACCTTGATGAACTGAGTATTTTTAATGAACTTGATTTTGTTGCTTATAAGAAAAACAAAGTACATAGATATATTTCTTCTATATCTTCCAGCTTTTAAACTTGCCTTGCTTGTAGAGTTTTGTACTGGTGAGAGAACTGCTGACAAAGAGTCTTTTTTTTGTATTAAACTGGTGACAATAATGATTAAGATGCCTTTCAGTCCAACAAACCATTGCTGAGCCAACCACAGAATAAATCTCAGCTGCAATTGCTTTCACTAACAAGGTAAAATAGAATAAAATGCAGGGGGAAACAGACTAGTGTGAAAGGTGAGCGTTTCTGCTATAGTTAATTAGATTTCCTTGTGGCCCGTCCTTGTGGACTGTACCAGATTGTGTCATTAATTCCTGCCCTAATAATAAGGTTCACAGCAAATCGTGATTCTCTGCGAGTATGCCAGCTGAGCAAGAACCGTAAATCTGCGTTTTATTGCTGGAACATTCAGAGCGGCAGTCGTGTCTTTGAGTTTCAGCAGCGAGCCTGATCATCGAGAAGGAAAGGAATGTGGATTTAGACAGGTCTCATAGGGCAAAATAACTAGGCATTGATGTGTACTTACGGAGCAGACAATGGTGCTTTCAATACCGATTTACCAATGTCATGGGACCCTTATCCTTACTTAAATGGCAGAAATACATAGCACTTTGTCAGCAATTCAGTCAAAACTCAGGATGTATTTGGTAAAAGTAATGATTGTGTTCTCTTCCCTTATACAATCTGGGGATTGATACCTTTCAGAGTGTGCACAACGTGATCCATGTGAGGTGCAGAGCGTGTCAACGTAAATTTATTTCATTTTAAAAAAAATACATATGTCTCTTGCTATAAGACGATCTCATTTTTAGTTGAGAAGGAAGATCAGTTAATGAGGGTGAAGCAGAGATTGAAGCCTTGCCCTTGAAATGGTAAAGATGCGTTCTCTACCCCCATTGGTTGAGATTGGTAGTTTTGTCAATATCAAAACTTGAGGGGACACTACTAGTCCTTGGTGTTAATATTTGCTGTGGAGTGCTCCATCTGCTGAGCTAAATAGGAATTGCTCAGAATCACTCAAATGAACAAAAGTATCAGAAATGTTAGGTAATGCTGAAGTTTATAAGTAAAAAGCCCCTCTTGGGAGGAATCCAGCACCTTCATTCAATGAGTTATTTTATTGTGGATCACTCTCAAAATACCTTGGTTCAGTTTTACTATTTTCTCTCGTTTGTCTTTTTTTTCCATTCGTGAGCTATTTTTCCCAAATTAATTTTTCTAAACTCCCCTGGCAGATTAGCAAATTTAATTAATCCAGTAACTGAGTCAGAGAGATCAGGAAGGCCCTGGTGTGATCCCTGATTTGCGCCAAGTTAGTTGACCTCAGCTTGCAGGTGACATTGACAATTGTTGCTTTAAAAAGGGGAAATTCAAATAAGACTCCCACTCCTTGTCCAGTATTTTTTTTTTTGCTCAGTAATTTGTGTTCTAAGGACTGGTATGTGGACAATAGATAATGATGGACTGGGCTGGGCTGTGGTGCCTTTAGAAAGCGAGCAGCCCATGTTGAATACACATGATTAGTGTTCTAGTTAGGTTTCAGAGGGTGTGCCCAGATGGAGGGAAAGGGAAAACTAAAGGCCCTATTTTACCATTGCGTTACACCAGTTTTCAGGCGCAAAAACATGGTAAAGTCACGTGTGAGGCCATTAACATGATCTGCGCTCATGTCCATCACATGGCTTCTTTACTGAGACCCAGAAGTGGCTGTGATCTAATTCGCACCCGAAACAGGCAATTTAAATGCATTTGCATGCATTTAAATTAATTAACTGCCCGCCCAACTTGATCAGCATTTCACCCTTTAACACCATATTCGTCTATCCGGAACTGCACCAAAATGAACATGCTGAATAAAAATTTGTTTTGGGCACTCCAGCTGCTGAAGAGGTGAGTTCAGAGCTTCTAACAGCTCCCTGACTCTGGTGGTGCGAGTGAGGGAGGTGGTCAGATCATTTTCTGTGGGCGTGGGGAGAAGAGGGGAGTGAGGCCAGATTGTTACTGGTTTGTGGGGGTGGGTTGGGGAGCGGCTGGTGAGAGGATAGTCGATCATTGTCTGGTGGTTGTGGAGGGGGTGAAAGGGCCGATTTGTTGTCTGGTTGCCGGGTGGGGGAGGAAGGGGGGGGAACGGATCTGGGAGAGAGGTGGGCCAGATCATTCTCTGGTGAAGGGGTGGGAAGGAAGGAGGAAGCAAATCAGGTGTTCCCCCGGAGGTGGGTGGGGGGGGGGGTGGGTTGGAGAGCAGGTAAGATGTATCTCTGGTGGGGGAGGGGGGAGGCCTGATTACTCACTGGTTGAAGGATGGCGGGGGTCTGCTGCCACTCTACAGGCAATCGGTGTGAGGGAAGGGGGCAGGGGTTGGGGGTCGGGATCAGTCTTGGTAACGTCGGGGGGGTGGGTGGATAAGGGGGGGCAATAGTGAGCTATCGGTCCCGCTTTTCGTTCCAGGGCTGCTTTCTGCAGCCCAGGTTCGACCTGATTTGGGTGTCCTTTTCAAGTTTTTTTTCTAACTGCGCATGCGCGGTTCAGAACTTCGAACGTTTCAGGCATGCTAAGCCCTGCCCACAGCAACCCATGGGATCCATGATTTTTTTTCAGGCTGAGTGCTAATGGGGGCCCCCGAAAGTAGATTTCCAAGTTGGATCTGAATTGTGCCCAGATTCAGCACTTAGAGCCTGATTTTACCATTCTCATTCTAAGAAGGAACAATACTTTAAGAAAGTTACCAGAAAACCTTGGGACATCTTGAGAGATTAAAAAAAATGAAGGCGAGCATTTTATCACAAATTAAACACTTTCTCCCACAGTCAAAATTACTACTCTTGGGCACGAGGGTGACATAAAAACAAAAGTTTATCCCCCTTCTAATTTAATTCTTAAGACAACTACTTTAGGCGCTACTTAGTTTAAACAAAAATGCATATACATTATACCACTGCTTCAAAATAATGCTGAAATCACCTAAGTGCTTTTCTTGATTGCACCTTTTAACTTCTCCCTGGGTCTGGAATAAAATCTTTTTTCTCCCTTTTCAAAATGATATAATAGAACACACAGAAACACAGAGGGTGGCATGTGTCTGAAAGACACATGAGCTGTCTATGAGCTGCCAGAAGTCATAGTAGAATTGGATGCAATCTTTTAAAAAGCATTTAAACAGTTACATGGGTAAGATGGGGCGTGAAGAGATCTGGGCCGAATGCGGGCAACTGGGACTAGTCTAATGATTTTAAAAAGTGGCTTGGGCAAATTGGGCGGAAGGGTCTATTTCCATATTGAAAAGATCTGACTCCATAACATAGCAACAAAGAAAATAGGAGCAAGTGTTGGCCTTTCAGCCCTTCAAACCTGCTCTGAAATTCAACATGATCATGGCTGATCTTCAATCTGAATGCCATATTCCCATGCTCTCTCAATATCCCTTATTGACTTTAAAGTCTAGAAATCTATGTGTTTCCTCCTTAAATAGATTCAGTGATTTTACCTCCACTTACTTTTTTGATAGAGAATTCCATTGGTTCACCACCCTCTGAGTGAAAAGATTTCTCCTCATCTTAGTTCTAAATGGCCAATCCACATCCTGAGATTGTGACCCCTTGCTGTAGCCAGAGGAAACAACATCCCTGCATCCATTCTGTCCAGCACTCTGAGAATTTTAGACGTTTCAATTAGATCCCCTATCACCCTTCTAAGTTCTGGTGAATACAGACCCATTCGATCTAATGTCTCCTAATAATACAATAGGTTCTTGATTAATAAGAGAATCAGAGGTTATGGGGAAAAGACAGGAGAATGGTGATGAGGAAAATATCAGTCATGATTGAATGGCAGAGCAGGCTTGATGGGTTGAATGGCCTAATTCTCCTCCAATGTCTTATGGCCTAATACAAACCTAGAAATCAAGCCCAGGAAAGAGGGGGAAACACAGTACAAGTCAAAATGTGTGAGGGAGGAGAAATGTGTGGGGGTAAGGATAGGTATCCAGGGTTCTGTACATGATTATCTGTAAATATGAAATTTTGAAAAGAGAGTTTAAAAATAAAAAAATCAACTTCAAGGGATTTAGCTACAACCGGAAGACGTTGGGGAGTGAAATAATTGCGGCTCAAGAATGTTGGCAAAGGGCAGAGCAACTGGGAAAAGAGAGGAAGTCATAATAGTGATTAAAGATACAATTACAGTAATTTTCAGTAACATCAGCAGAAGCAATGCAAGTAGAGTTAAGAAGTGGCAAAGAATGTAAGACTCTGGAAGGAATTGTTTACGAGCTTCCCAATAGCAGTGATGTAGTGAGCAGTAATGAGGTAGGGGAGAATCAGAAGGATCTAGCAAAAACAACATGATTATATTGAGAGATTTTAATTTTCTGACAGATTGAGCATACAAATGGTAAAGGCAATTAATTTCCAGAATATATTCAAAACCTTTAGAACAAAATGTTTTGGTACTGTAAAGGAAACCGATATACTAGATTTAGTAATGAATAACAAATGAGAGTTTGTTAATACTCTATCTTCAATGGAACATCTTGAAAATAACCACAAAATGATTGAATTAGGTTTGGGAGAGTGGAAGAAACAAATTTTAAAATTAAGGTAAATACTGAAGGAATAATACACAAATTAATAATATAATACACAATGTAGTATGGAATGAATTATTAATAGGTGTGGTTGTGAATAGACAAAGGGAAGTATCTAAATACTTGATGCAATCTCCACTGGTGTAGTCATGTCAGTGTGACTAACAGGTGAATGGTATTCTCCAAGACAGGATGCGGCCAAAAAGATGTTCTGCCTATCACCGGATTTTGATGCCAGTGTGATGCTCACTATGTAGGCTATTTGTGCCAGGAAGTGGTGGATCATATTAAACAGCACATTCCTTAGGTTGTTCCCAATACAAAAAAGATTGATTGTACTCAACTAGCTTGTGCTTGCAAAGCCCAAACCGTAATGTCCCATCATTCAGTGATTCTGTGATTTGGAGGACAGCCATTCCCTTGTTGGTTCCCCATGGCAATGTCTTCACAAATCAGAATGGGCCTTTCTGGTTTGAACTTAAACAAAAGCTTGGCAGTTAACTGTTGCCAGCTGCATTCTCCATAGCAGTGGCTCTACTAATCAGTCATCATGCCAACCAATCAGAACCCTCTTTTTATGCAATATAAATTTGTTGCTCCCTTTAGATTTGGTGCTGTTGTGAATCTGTCCCAATGAATGCAAGATGAAAAGTTTTGCCAGTGTGCCTCTTTTTCTTCCAGCAGTATTCAAGACTTCAGTACCAAGGATACAGATATCTTTTGCTGACTTTCCTTAGCTTTAAAACTGTATCTGTGTCAATAAACTGTGGTGCAAAATGAAAGGCATTCATTTATGATTTTGACAGAAAAATGGAATTCAGATTCTAATTTATTACTGTCACCTATTAGTATACAATGAAGAGTATTGTTTCTTATCTGTTATACAGATAAAGCATAGCATTCATAGTGAAAGAAATGAGTGTGTGCAGAATGTTGTGTTACAGTCATAGCTAGAGGGGTAGAGAAAGATCAACTTACTGGGAAGTAGATCCATTCATAAGTCTGATATCAGCACGGAAGAAGCAGTTCTTGTGTCAGTTGGTACGTGATCACAGACTTCTGTATCTTTTTCCCAACAGAAGAAAGTGAAAGAGAAAATGTCCAGGGTGTATAGGGTCCTTAATTATGCTGGCTGCTTTGCTGAGGCAGTAGGAAGCATAGACAGTCAATGGATGGGAGGCTGGTTTGCATGATGGATTGGGCTACGTTCACAACCTTTTCTAGTTTCTTGCAGTCTTGGACATTGGTGAGATTTCTTAGTTATAGTGTCGGTGTGGGGAGACAGGTTGGTAATTTGGACACATACAAATATGAAGCTTTCAACCATTTCTACTTCATCCCCATTGATGTAGATGGGCGTGTTCTCAACAACACTTCCGGAAGTTGATGACAATCTCCTTTGTTCTGTTGACATTGAGAGAGAGATTATTGTCGTTGCACTAGTTCACCAGAGTCTTTATCTCATTCCTGTACTCTGTCTCGTCATTGTTTGAGATTTGACCCATTACGGTGATGTCGTCAGCAAACTTGAAAATCGAGTTTGAGTGGAATTTGGCCAGACACTCTCAGATGTATGAGAGGCTAAGGATACAGCCTTGTGGGTGTTGAGGATTAATGTGGAGAATGTGTTGTTGTTTATCCTTATTGATTGTGATCTGTGGGTTAGCAAATTCAGTATTCAGCCACAGAGGGAGGAGCCAAGGCTGAGGCCATGGCATTTGGAGGTGAATTTCGTAGTAATGCACATAAAACTCAATAATATCATTTCATGGAATGAAATTGGACTAATCTAGTCACTAAGTAAGTGGTCTTGATATTATTCCCAACAGTATATAAAATAGTTATAAAACAGCCTGTCATTTGATTTGCCTGAAAATATAACTGAGCAAATTTAAGTGTGTATTCTAACTACAGGTTTCAAATGATGACAGCAGATTGCTCTCAATTGTTCTTTTGTATGCCATTGTTTGAAACCCTCAATTAGACTGCGCCCTTGCATCTGACTCTGACGTATCCATTATTCTCTTTAAAATGTAAGCAAGCTCTTTAAATAATGGCCACCTGATCATAGTAACCTGACCTTTTCAAATAAATGTTTTGTTTATGTTCAAGGGATTGCCATTCTGAAATCACAACCTTCGGCTTTGAACAATCGATGTCGTGCGAGTAGGGTGGTCGGGGGAGAGGAACAAAATGCAAGGAGACTTAGAAATCTAAAGAGAAAGGTCAAGGTATAGTGTGAGTAAAGACAAGCAGAGTGGAAGAGAGTTTAACAAAAAATGTACAACAGTGAATAAGGAATAGAAGATGAAAGCTTCTTTATCTGAATGCACAAAGCATCTACAAAAAGATGGATGAATCAGTGACACAAATAGAGATAAATGACGTAGTTCTAATGCTATTCCAAAAACATGGTTATAAAGTGAACATAGATGGAAAATAAATATTGTAAGGTACATTATTTTGTTAAGACGCATAGGATCACAAAGGAAGTGGGGTTGTCCTTATAGTAAAAAATAACATCATTAGAACATCATGAAATAGAAGTAGGTGGAAAATAGAAAGACAATTGCTATAAGAGTCAGAAGACACTAGGAGTAGTTTATGGGCTTCCAACAGTAGTTATACCATTGGAAAGAGTACTAACCAGGAAATTGGAGCCTTGAGGAAAGAAATGTATTCATTGTTAGGGACTTCAATCTTCATACAGACTGCAGTCAAAAAATGTTCTAGATTATAGTGATTCCCAACTTTTTCAGTAACACAATGCACTTCAATGAGACAAACAATTCCATGGCACGCCCATTTTTTTTAGCTGAATCAATGCTTGTGAATGTCACATTTACTTTGATAATGGTTTTATTAGAGAAGTTTGCAATATACAGTTGGAATTCAATGGATCAGAGCAAAACGCAAAATTGAGTAAATAGCAACTTACTGGATTAGTGGGAAACCTGGGGCTGCTGGTGTGCACGCAGCCCTTTGATCCAAGGAGGAATTGAAAAGGGGGCATTACCAGATACCTTAGGCAACGGTCTGAACATTAACAGGTGTTGGTTATGTAAATCTGCTGGAATTGGAGATTTGGACAGAAAGTCTGACTTACCCTTCATGCTATGATGTTTTAGATCCAATTAATCATACATCCAATTGACAATAATGGGTGACAGGTTCAATCCCAGGAAAGAAAGGGACAAATCCGTGACCCTGTTGGGAACTGGAAGATCTGTATTCAGTCTGCGAGAGAGATGGATGATGAGCCCGTGCTGGGACGAGAGCAGTCAGCACAAATGATGTCTGAAGCAACTTCATAACATGTAAGTGGCCTGGATTTCATAACCAGCAGAAAGAAAATGCTGGTGAATCTGGCTCCTGTCTGATGGCATTAATAAGCTGTCAGATTGTAAGATTGATATGAAGGTCATGGAGTTCAAATGAATTTTTTGGAGATGAAATTTTAGACAAGAAGGACCTACACTTAATGAAAGAACTCAGTGCCTTGGCTAAAATCCTGGAACCAAATCATAAAATCCCTACTGTGCCTTCGGAGGCCATTTGCTCATTGAGTGCATGTCGACTCTTAAAGAGCATCTTGCCCAGGCCCAAACTCTGCCCTATGCCCGTAACCCTATGCATTTACCATGGCTAATCTACTTAACCTATACTCCTTTGAACACTAAGGGCAATCTACCATTGCCAATCTACATACTTTGCATATCTTTGGACTCTGGGAGGAAGCCAGAGCACCAGGAGAAAACCCACACAGACAAGGGGAGAACGTACAAACTCCACATACACAGTCACCCAATGTCCCTGGCGCTGAGGAAAGTTGTGCTTAGATTTCAGCAAGTGGTAGAATAATTTCTTTAATTGCCTTTAGTGCAATCATCAATCATGGTGATCATGGTGTACATCAAGACATGCATTGACAGTAAAACAGACAATGGCTTTGCCTGTATTCTGTGAATCATTGTGATTATCACAGTGTCGATGAGTTCTCATCTTGTTGGGTTTATGGGGTAAGAAAAGGTGTGTGAAAAGCTAGTCATTGCTAAGCAAGTAGGATCACCTTAAAATCCATTTTTCTCTGCCCCCTCCATTATCAAATGGACTTTAAATGGCGAAAATTAATGATGCTGAAATGAAAAGCGTTCCTCATTCAACACCGTCTGAGCGTCTCAGCAAAGTGTCAAATAACTAACAGGTTAAAAAGGTTATGATCCAGGGAGAAAGCCCTGGAAGACCTGGCCTCCTTGTTTTGATTTTTTTTTCCAAACTACTTAGAACAAGTTTACCAGAATGTAAAATCCCTCATTTCGAAGGGTCTAATTTTCAGCCATGACCTTAGATTTCTTGCACGATCTTTCTGATAGTGCAGAAGCTGTGATTCTGCAACTTTGCAAAAACAGCTATGTTTCAATTCAATGCAAGACCATCAAATAAAGGATTATCAAAAAACCCCACTTTAGGCTCTTGAGGAAGGTGCAGACAGTAAAAAAAAAAGCGAATGAGTTAGCACTTGCCTAATAAAAGCATAACATCTTTTTTATCTTTTGGAAAGCCACCCACCACCTCTTCAGCTGCAAGTTTAGTGTTTTCTGTCTCTTGCATTGAAATTTCCCCAAAGAGAATCTGAGGTTGAGTCTTTAATCATTTGAGCAACTCCCATCAGGAGAAACCTGCTTTTGTGAGACTTTTCAAGAGAGCAGAAAGAAACAAAACATGACTCTTCAAATGCCTTGTTGGATTAATATTAGTCCGCAAACTTTTGGAAGGCTCTTGCACAAATTGCAAATTTAACATGAGGCTAAAACGTTGTCTTGTTCGATTTGTGTGTTCTATTCCCTAGAAAAGTGAGCCTTTGTGCTCTGTCAGTGAAATGCCTTTGCTTTCTATAAGGGCTCCTTGTCTGTCCTAGAAATTTTAGCTGATTTTTAATTGCCCTGAACTAAAACTGTAGTAAAGAATGCAGTTATATTTGTATGACTCATTTTGCCAGCACCCTATTCGCAGCTGCTATTATCTGTGTTTGAACATAATTAAACAGTTTGGCCTGTAAATTTTGAGTTGGTGGAAATGTATTTTGGCTCTACGTTGTACAAAAAGTCTATAGGTTGACATGTGTTGCAACTCGATTTTCAAGTTTGTGACAATACCGTAATGGGTGGGATCTGAAACAATGACAAGACACTGTACAGTAAAGAAATAGAGAATCTGGTGAACTGGTGCAATAGTGATAATGTCCCTCAATGTCAATAAAATGAAGAAGATAGTCATTGACTTCAGGAAGCATATTGAAGGACATGCCCCTGTCTATGAGTGAGTAGAAATAGTCAAAAGCTTCAAGATTTTAGGTGTCTGGATTAGCAACAACCTGTCCTGGTCCCTTCATATGGATGCTATAGTTTAAAGCCAATGCCTCTACTTTCTCAGAAGACTAAGGAAATTTAACATGTCTGCTACAACTCTCACCAACTACTACAGATGCACTGCAGAAAACATTCTTTCCTGTTGTATCACAGCTTGATATAGCTCCTGCTTTGACCAAGACTACAAGAAACAACAGAAGGTTGTGAATGAAGCCCAGTCCATTATGCAAACCAGCCTCCCATCCATTAACGTTGTCTTCACTTCCCACTGCTTCGGAAAAGCAGCCAGTATAATCAAGGACTCATGCACTCGAGGCATTCTCTCTTCCACCTTCTGTCAGGAAAAAAAATATGCCAACCAAGTCAAGAACAGCTGCTTCCCTGCTGTCATCAGACTTCTGAATGGATCTACCTTGCATTAAATTAATCTTTACATCGTAGCTCTGACTGTAACACTACATTCTGTGCACTTTCCTTTTCTGTATGGTATGCTTTATCTATAAAGGGTGCAAGAAACAATACTTTTACTGTACACTATTATATGTGACAATAATAAATCCCATGTGTTGGGAAACTGCCCCCATTGTAAAGGATGACATATCTGAAGTGCAGTAAATTAAATGCCGCGTGGATGGGTTTCTGCAGATGCAGGAAACCTGGCTCCTTAAAAGATGGTGGTGACCATCGTAGCCAAGTTGTTCATTGTTTGTGTGACAGTGGGAGCAGATTTTCCAGGATCTCTATTAAATTTTGGCCTGAGAGTCTGGTTCTGTAGTCTAGACCCAAAATCCTGAGCATTCTATCCTGTGATCACCTTCTCTTCTGATTTTGTTACCTGTCCCTGATTTGGTCCTGGCTCCAAGCAATCCATCTTAATCTGGCTGGCTTGAAGACTGCACGTTAAAGAAAATGCAACAGAAGCAGTGGTAGAAAACAAAAAGCAAGGGAACAGCTCGGACTTGAGAGATGTGTTTCCAAAAAATACATTGGGCAAAAGGTTCTTGATGCATGGGCTTTTCTCTCTCTCTCTCCCTCTCTCTCTCAAACTAGGACAGTGCGTTAAACTAACATCAGGAGATACACTCAGGATTTGCTGCATTGGACTTTCCTCAGCCAGGGCTCTACCTCATAGCCACAGACACTTGCATGTTTCTCACAGCATATCTGTTGAAGACACAGGTCAAGAAGATGGATTTATAGAATATTTTTCAAACAATTTCTTAAAGCAGAACATAGTGGAACCAATTAAGGATAAAGCTGTCTTAGATTTAGTAATGTGGAATAAAGCAGAATTAGTTAGTAATGTCATAGACAAAGATTCCCTGGAAAATAGTGATCATAGTATCATTAATCTTTATGTTGCATCTGAAAGTGACATGTTCAACCAAAATAAAACTTTTAAATTTAAGGTTAATTAAGTAGGTACGAACAGAGAATTGGATCAATTGGAGGTAAATGAACAGTGGAAAACATTTTTAAAAAATTCTAAATGTTCAAGAAAAATGCATTCCATTGAAAACAACAGATCAGCAAGAAGGGTCTATTCATGATTCACTTTTACTTTTTGCAAACTTCTGTCTGAGGATTGATAGTAATTTCAAAACTAAGAACAGGGCCACCAAAATGTTGCTTAAAAGAGAAAGAATACAGTATGAGAGTAAGCTCACCAGAAGTATATAAATGGATTGTAAGAGCTTTCGTAACTATATAAAAAGAAAGAGAGAAGCTAAAGTAAACATTGGTCTCTTAGAAGCAGAGGGAGGATAAATTATCATGGGAAAGTAGAAAGTGGCAGAGACATGAAACAAGTATGGTCTTCACAATCAAGATGTACGTTCCATACATGTTGTTAAGAAGGCATATGGAGTCTTAGCTTTTATTGGTAGGGGGATTGAATTTCGGAGCCACAACGTCATGTTGCAACTGTACAAAACTAGTGCGGCCGCACTTGGAGTATTGTGTGCAGTTCTGGTCCCCACATTATAAGAAAGATGTGGAGGCATGGAGAGGGTACAGAGGAGGTTTACCAGGATGTTGCCTGGTATGGAGGGCAGGTCTTATGAAGAGAGGCTGAGGGATTTGAGGTTGTTTTCATTAGAAAGGAGGCTGCTAAGAGGGGACCTAATCGAAACATATAAGATGATTAGAGGTTTAGATAGGGTGGACAGTGATAGCCTTTTTCCTAGGATGGAGAAAGCTAGCACGAGGGGACACAGCTTTAAATTAAGGGGTGATAATTATAGGACGGATATCAGAGGTAGGTTCTTTACCCAAAGGGTGGTTCGGGAGTGGAATGCCCTGCCTGCAGCAGTTGTAGATGTGCCAAGTTTGGTGGCGTTTAAGAGGTTAATTGATAAGTATATGGAAGAGAAGGGAATGGTTTAGTTTGGAGGGGCATTGCTTTTTATATTGGTTAGCGCAACATCGAAGGCCGAAGGGCCTGTTCTGTGCTGTAATGTTCTATGTTCTATACCTGAAATAGAAGAAACATAGGAACTAAAAAGAGTGAAGATATTAGGGAAAATAATTTCAGTGGAGATAAAGTGTTGGTGAAACTTAAGGAACTAAAATCCAACAAATGTGTGGGATCTGATGGCCTTCACCCTAGGATTCTAAAATGAATAGCTGCAGAAAAGTGGATGTCGTAGCTAGAATTTTCCAAAATACCTTAGATTCAGAAATTAAATTGGAGACTGGCATTGGTAACGCCATTGAATACTGTGGGTGGCACAGTAGCACAGTGGTTAGTACTGCTGCTTCACAGTTCCTAGGGACCTGGGTTCGAATCTCAGCATGGGTCACTGTGTGGATTTTGCACATTCTCCTCATGTCTACGTGGCTTCCTTAGCCTTCCACAATGTCCTGAGATGCACATAATCGGGTCCCAGGGATCTATCTAGATGCGCTTTAAAATTCCCAGCACTTCCTCCTTTGTTATAAGTACACTTCTCATGATATCACTATTTATTTCCTCAAGTTCTCTAATATCCATCAGTAAATATTGATGACAAATATTCATTTAGGATCTTGCCCATTCTTGTAGATCCACACATCAGGATCAACAAGAGGCCTTACCCTCTCCCCAGTTACTCTTTTGGCCTTTATGTATTTGAGGAATCTCTTTGGATTCTCCTTTGCCTTACCTGCCAAAGCAATCTCAAAACCCCTTTTTTGCCCACCTGAGTTCTCTCTTAATTCTACTCCGACACTCCATATACTCTTCAAGGGGTTCACTTGATCCCATCTTCCTATGCATGTCATGTGCTGCCTCCCTCTTCTTGACCAGGGCCTCAGTATCCTGAGTCATTCACAATTCGCTACTTCTACCAGCCTTGGCCTTTACTCTTAGAGGAACGTGCTGACTTTGAACCCTGGTAAATACACTTTTGAAAGCCTGTCACTTACCAGATGTCCCTTTGCGCACCAGTAGACTCCTCTAATTAACTTTTGAAAGTTCCTGTCTGATACCATCAAAATTGACCTTGCCTCAATTTAGAATTTTAATTTTTGGGCCAGACTTATCATTCTCCATTGCTATCTTAAAACTAATGGAATTATGGTTACTGGTCCCAAAGTGATCCTTCTCTAACGCTTCTGTCACCTGCTCTTCCTTATTTACCAAAAGGAGGTCAAGTTTTGCCCCCTCACTTGGACCATCCACATACTGAATGAGAAAGTCCTCCTGAATGCACTGAACGAATTTCTCTCCATTCAAGCCTCTAGTACAATGCCCAGTCAGTGTTGAGAAAGGTAAAATCTCCGACTATTACCACCCTATGTTGGAGCTATCTATAAATTCCTTACGTATTTGCTCCTCAATTTCCCACTAACTATTTGGGGGCCTATGGAACAATTCTATCAAAATGATTTCGGCCTTACTTCTCAGTTCTACCCATATAGGCTCAGTGGTGTTTACTGTAGCAAGATGCTAAGCTAGTGACTGATTCTTTGCAGCCCTGATGCCAGAATCATCAGATTTTCAACACCCTCTCTTTTCTAAATTCTTCCCCATGCACCTTAAACCTATGTTCCCTAGTAATTGACTTTTCTACCCTAGGTATGGGTATTTGACTAACCACTTTGTCCAGGTCACTCAATCTTGTAAACCTCTATCAGGTCGCCTCTCAACCTCCTTATAGTTAATGTGCTCCAGACCAAGCAAAATCCTGGTAAACAGTTTCTGTACCCTCTTCAAAGTGTTCACGTCCTTCTGATAGTGTGGCAACTAAAATTGTGCTCTGTAATATTCCAAATAAGGCCTAACTAAGGTTCTGTACAGCTGCAGCATGTCCTGCCAATTTTCTTTTCAATAGGGTAGATAAATGCTGAGAGATTAATTTCATTGGTCGGGGCACCGAAAGCACAAGATACGGGCAGATCATTTAGAACTGTGATGAGAAATGGTTGTTAATCTTGGTATGTCTCTACCCCAGGGAGTTATTCTGTATTGCTGAATATGGGAGCAGGTGAGAAAGTGGAGTTATGGCCCATGATCAGTCCTGATTCTATTGAATGATGGGACAGTCTCGAGGGGCTGAATGGTCTACTCCTATTTCTTATATGTTCTCAAGTCGTGTAATCGAGTGATGCAGAATATTTTTAACCTCGTACAAATGCCAAGGATTTTTTTAATTAAGTTGCATGAATTCTCAAGACAGATTACAGGATTTTCTTTCTACTTCCTGCATAATTTGAAAAGGGAAAGCAGCTGCCTCAAATCTAGTTATCAAACATTGACTTAATCCTATATGGACTGTGACAAAACACAAATAGGACACAATTTAAATGGATATTTTATTCCAAGAATATTGTGGATGAAGTATTTTATAGTTACTAATATGTATAATCTCAGTAGTAATTGTGAGAATATTTTTATAGATGAGTTTTATCAGACTCACTTCATGATCCAGCTATCCCACTGGGATGCTGTATGAGTCAGTAGTGTTGGTTGGGAAATCAGGGCGCCTGTATTGCACTCCTTTTAAATGCAGTTTCCCCTCTGGGATTTGCCTTGCATTTAAGAATAGGAGTCCTTTGAAAGCTCAAAGTGCCTTTCGTTACTAAAAGGGTCATGGAAAATACTGGCATCATTTTGAACTTGTCGAGCGTTTGACATGAAAATGAATAAACAAAAGCAGGTCAATGATTTAGTGAAACCTCACGTGTGGATCAGGAGCAACAAAAGGAGAAAATCAATGTTTGAGTTTCTGCACAGATTTCTTTTGATAATTAGACACTTCATTGTTGTTTTGTGGTCGGTCTACAGTTGGTTATGTAATTTGAAACTGGCAAATGTGAATG